>LR737390.1:194735-313774 GCA_902655005.2 Marronus borbonicus
TACATGTGATTGCTAAGTGGTGTGGAAACAACAACCTGAAATTTAATGTTGCTAAATGTTGTAAGGTTACGTATATGAAAGAAATTGAACCTCTAGGCAATACTTACCTTCTGTGTGATACATAATTATCGTCTAGTTGAAACTTTCACGATTTCGGAGTCCTCTTCGATCCTACGCTCACTTTTGTTGCGTGTCTTAATGAGATGCATAAGTCAGCAAAAAATATTTGGAGTTTGTATCAAGAACATGCAAAGAATTTATAGACATCGCGGCAATTAAACTGTTGTATTATACGTTTGTCATCAGCAAGCTTGTAGTATGGTAGCATGAAATGGTATCCAATCTGTACACTTTCCCAAACACTAAAGTGTCACACAACTGGTGCTGTACAACTACAGCACCAGAAACTGGAATGATTTGTTAGTCTCACGTCACCGGATAAACCGAAGTCAGCTGAGTACCAACTATTTGGCAGTTAATCTCTGAAATTTAAAAAGGAAACGAAAGCGATGCTTACTGCCGGTTGCTTTTATCCTGTAGATGAGTTGTTAAATTGTATTTATTATCTATTTATACTTTCATAGTATTTCTTGTTATATCTTAGTGTGACATGTCGCACTTTAAATTTTCAACAACCAGAATCTCCGTGGAAGCGAAAGGCGCTTTTGGTGGATATTAGAATCGAATGGATCTGGATTAGAAAACAAAACTAGATGAGGTAGACAAATTTTGACTAGGCGACAATCCTTAATATTCTTGAATTAATTGAATATATAATATAATATTAAAGTTTAAAAACAACATAGTAAAAGTAGTAATAATTTGCGTGAAAGCATTTGGATTTGAATCGGAGGCAGTATCTAAGTAAGGCTTCACAAAGGGATATCAAACTTTATTTTTTAATTGAGGAACTACAGTGAGTAGTTAAAGATTCATCAATTTGGCCAAATTGAATTCAAATGAATTAAAAAATTCAAGATCATTTAAATCAATAAATTCATAGAAACAATTGCCGGATAGGGATTAATTTAGAGAATGTTTATCTCTGAGAAGGTTCATTTTATTTTTCATCAGTCTCATTACAATGTTTTAGTTTTTGTAATTTGTACGTTTAATCTTATGGCTGCTTTCTTCCACTCTACTAACAAATTCTTTCACATTGGCGAAAAAATTGTTAAAATTTGCAATACATCGCGATTTAATATTTTGCAACTGCTACGCTGGTTGTTTGCGTAAACGATATAAAGTATACACCTACTTCTTATTGAAAAATAGTTTGTTTCACGTATTTTTAAGTAACCCAAAAAGAATTAGTCAACTTAGGTGTAAGGAGTCAAACGTTCCAATGCACTCCAAACGGATATTTCATTAACGTGAATAGCAACAAACATATTTATTGTGAAACGAGAACAATTTCTTGGATGTTATTCCGTAATTGTTTTTTTATGGAGAATTAAACATTGACGTCAATTGTTTGTGTTTTGAGGTAATTGCTTGCATAATAAATATTTTCTGCTTATTCACATAAATATTGATTTGTTTTGCTTTTCTAACGACATTTCGTGGTTCTAATTCTTATAGTCAATCTCAGATTCTCTTGTGAAATTCACCACATAACAATAATTACCGTATAATTCGTACCTATGTAAAGATTCATTTGTTGATTTCGTTAATTCTCCATTCAGAATTCCTTGACATTTATTTTTCGTGTACATTCTGTTAAATCAGATTTACTATAATTGATTAAAATTCGCTATACTTATACTTTGGCTGACATCGAAATGTCGAGAAGAACTGACTGCCTTTTACAATATTTGCTTTTTCCGCGATATCTCGTATATCTTCAAATTTAGTCTAAGACTGATTTCGGCAGTAATCAATCACCAACTAGAATCGCCAATCTTAGATGGAGTTAGTTTTACGGCAAACTCTCACACCGTCTGCTTTTTTAAATTTAAAAAGCTGAACGAAACAACGGGGTATGCTTTTTTTTCTGAAATCGGTAATGTGACACATGTCTGTTTTATGTTCAATGAAAATGTAAAGAACTCTCCAAAAACATAAGATTAAAACCAATCAAGTCACAAAATGAATGAAAAGTAATATTTCGATCTTCTAAAGTCTCTACAATTGATGCAAAATGCGTTGCTTAAGTGAAACTGAGAGAATTGAAATTTTGATGATAGTAGAGTATGGGGATAGAAGACGTAGATGTATTGAAGTGGTTAGACCTTCCAACGATATTTATTATAATAGAGGACGAATATTAAATTTGACGCTATTCAAAACTTTAAGATGTTTTAAAGAAACCAGGCATGTTAAATAAACCCAACGTCAGGATGACAAAAATTATTTCAATATATCTCAGATTTAGTAGAAAACTGGAAGACATCAACGCGGCAGCAGCATAATTGAATCACAACATTAGCAAGGGCTCAATTCAAAACATACGACGGATGCCTTTTTTGAAGTTTTTACAGAAATAATGAAAGAAAAAAAATGGTAGAAACTGTTTTGCTGTTTTTTTTTAACTATTCGCCATTAAGGTTTATACTCGTCTGTATGCGTTTGAACCAATTGTGGAAATTTTTTTTTTAAGATGGTATGCTTTTTGAAAGCTTCAACGTTTCTTGAGGTGATCTCTTCGGGAACAAAAAAAAAAAACAAAGAAGTCGTTCGCCGATAAATCAAGTGAATATGGCCAATGAGACATTAATTCGACGTTCTTCTCGTTCTTGTTTGACTTGTGGTATGAGAGCTGGCATTGTTTTTATAATGGATGACGCGGCGTTGTCGATTGCTTTCCCTAATTTCATTGGCCACTTCTGGCAAATAGATCATTGTATGTCATTTATCAGTAACTATTCTTCGATCCAAAAAACAAACCGTAATCTTCTTGGAAGTCCTTGAATTTACCAATTCACACGAACCTTTCTTCTGTCTTTGGGTCAATCCACCATGAACAGGTCTTCACAGCTAAATGTTTATCCGATTTTTGTCGACCTTCAGGAAATTTATCACTGACGGAGGCACAACCATGGCGAAATCCTTTAGACAGTGCTTTCTAATGGTGCTTCATTTCCAAAAATAAAACGAAGCGATTGGACGTATCGTTGTTTGTTGTGTTAAGTCTTTACTGAAATCGTAAAATGTTATTTAATGAAACATGATTCAGCAGATTCGAAAACAGCATTCAACCATGCTGATTTCGAATGAATCGATGTTTTATTTGAACTCTGTATGCACACATTCAGCTGCAGAAAGCTGTGCTATATTAACGCCGCTGAAAGGTGCTTTGTAAAAAGAATTATGTTTTAGAATTTCAAAAAATTCGACATATTTTAGGTTAGGCCTAATTTTGGTTTTGTGTTCCTAAGTTTTTATGTAATTGTCTATTCCTTTCATCAAAACAAGATGAGCAGTGCAACTATGTTGAACTAATAATCTTTTCATATAAATATTGGATAATAATTAAGCTATTTTAGTTTCGAATTAAGTACATAAGCCAGCACTTCTCAATATAGGTATCCCTTTTTTCCATTGATTAGCGTGCAAATGCAATTAGCGTTTTGCATTCAAAAAAATGGTGAAATAGAAACAGTGTCTTCGCGAAAGGCCTTGGCTGTGTGCGCGTCCCGCGTGCGTGTCGGCGCAAGATAATCAATTTATAATCCGAGTGCAAATAATTCTAATTACTAGTCATGTGAGACGAGAGTAGGTCTATGAATATGCAATGAACTTGAATCTATTGCAATCGTCAGGCAATAACTATTAGCACTCGTGAACATTTCAACATAACCTTACGATTTACACACATGCACACATCCATACGTGTACGTATAGGGAACGTCTTGCACGCTTCTTTATCTGCGGCTGCGAATCGGTTTCAGTTCTTACGGTCGGTCGTCGCGTCGGTTCACTTTTCGACGTTTTTTCGCATCGCTTTGTCGTTCTTATTCGTTGGTTGCATGATCTTTTCGTTTATTTTTCTTTTTGTAGATTCCGAGCATCTTCTCACATAACTATAGTCTTGTGCTCACGCTTACGCTAGTAACGCACCAGTAATACCAATAACACGAGCACATGAAGGAGATACGTACAATTCTTTGTCTTAAGTTGTTACGTTTTGCAGGCTGTTCCCGAAACATACAAATGGTTGTAATAACAACAAGAACGTGGTTGAAAGTTAATCTTTTGTGTACAGGAAGGTATACGTTAAAATGAATATTACAATGAAAAAAAAAACGAAAAGACAAAGAAGAAAATGTAAATCTTATCTTAAGAACCAATACTAATTAGGTCGCACAAAAGAAAAGTTTACGAATTGAAGTGGAAATGTCTTAAATTGAGGCCATAAGAATAAGTTTAATGAGTAACAGGAGAATTGCTGTATTTGAATGAAATTTATGCGGAGTTGCATTCAATATTTACTTAATCAAAGTTAATTACAAAATTCATGACGTACCGGACCCAAGAAATCTTCCACTCGAAGATGGTCAAAATAAATGTGCCATTAAATATATTCAAAAATTGCATCTTTATAGTGAAAGTGACATAGTTAAGAGCTATATTAAATGCCCATTTCTTATTTGCCTAAAAGAAAAGACGTGCATGAGCGTAAAATAACCAAAATATTTGTAAATATTAATTAAATTGTATGCAAAGAACAAGACCTGAATATAAAAGAGTAAAAATTCTATGTGCTTACCTAGATTTTCATCGGCAAACCAAAAGAAGCCTTAAAATGGTAGAAAATGTGGAACTTTTGAATTACACAAGCGATCAGTCACTGCATAAGAGGAAATGGCTGGCCGAAAATTTTAATATTTATATGATTTTTGTTTACTTTTAAAATAAGTATGTCTAGTTTTAATACAAATTTATATTAAAATTGAAAGAGCAGAAATGAAGGAGAAGTCTTTGTCCCACAAAAGTAATAAGGGTAACCGGTTTCGTGTTTATATAGAACATTAATTCTTGCCTGAGGATTCGTTGTCGCCGCTACTTTAAACGAAAAATTTAGAGTGACAAGGACTTTTCTTCCATTTATGCTCCTTCAGTTTAAATTTCACTCAATAAAATACTTTTAACTTTCAAATCAATAGGCATAAATTATGCAGATTACTTAGTCGATCATTTATTCATTCCAAATAACGTGGTATAGGCGTACCAATTTCGCCTTACATATCACAATTTGCTCTATTTGATAAATGAACTCTTTTAAAGTCTCTTTCCAGCTGTAGTAGTTTAAAAGATTCTTCATCAATGCCACGTCCTACAAATAGGTAACAGAACGTTAACGTTGTGATTTGCGTTCCGATAAAACATAAATTTTATCCCAGATAAAAAAAGATAAAAAACTTTAGTCATTATTGTTCTGAAATAAATAATAAGAAAGTTACAGTGATTTTTACTTCCTATTAAAGATGCATGTATTTTATGTCGCCTAGTAGGTGTTTATAGTAGGTTGTTGCAATCTTATGCGAAACGAAACAGCTTCCGAACGTTGAAAAAGTACATTTAACAGGAAAGTGCGGAAGAAATTCCTGCAATCTACCTTTTTTACATATTTTGAACGTTTTCGCATAGAGATACTGGACTACAAACATGTATCTTTACTACAAAGTAGAAGCGACTATAACTTATCCATTCCAGAACAATAGTCCGTAAAGATTTTGAAATTAGAAATGAAATTATCTTCCAATATATTTGACCATAGGTAGGATGCTCTATTAAAAAAATGTAAATTTTTGCGTTTTTGTAAAAATGAGTTACTCAATTGTTTCTATATCAATTGCATATTAATCAGCAGCAGAAACAATACTAGACTGCTAATTTAACGGACCTCCTAGAATCAATAGTAACGAAAGGTAGCAATGGTGGTCCGTATACTGTGTATTGACTTTCAGCATTATACAATTTATAAATTAAATAGTTTAATTTCAAAATAGGATAATTATTTATAATTTTTATAATTAGGTTATAGATAACTACTTACTTTGCTAAATTTTCAAAGCCACCGCGCTGTTAATAAATTTTGCATAGTGCGTATCTTGTAAAAGAAACGCTAAATTACACTTACTCACATTTGTTCAATTTTCTAAACATGATAAATTTCACTTCGCAATGCCACCAAACGGCCCCCAAGAATGTTAACCTATGGTCACCGATTTCATTCTTATAGTTGGAAGAAGCGAGATATGTCGGATTTGGATGAATCTTCGTGGTATATTCTGCATTTGGCATATGTAATTAGACTGTTCTATTGTTAACATCTCCAATTCCTAAAAGAAAATATTTGCTTGGTTACATATTATTTTACTACGTATTATTTGGTTGTAAATTTACTTTCTCATAGCTGGGCTAACACGTATAACGAAAAATTTTAACTAACAATGCGTTCAAGAATAAACTAGACACTTTGGGAATCTACAATGGATAGTGCTGCGGTTATAAAAAGAAGTTCAGTTAAAATCAGACAGACAAACAAGACTTAGTTTTTAAAATTCAAATCAGGAAAGGGAAACTCAGTCTGATTGACTAATGGCCATTCTTGCTCTCAAGAGATTCATGTAAATTCTATATATTCTTCTGCAGATAATGTCTACATCTTCAAGGTGTCTTTTAGATACTTATAGTCCATGATCGTAGATGTTGTCTGCTAACTGGCAGAACAACCATTTTATTTTAATTTCAGAATCTACAAAGTCACAATTCAGCTACCACACACACACCATCCAACGCCATGGCAAATTTGTGTTAACTTCAGACTTAAGCAGTACGTCGCAAATTTAATAAAGCAATGTTATGCAAGGCCGGAAATTATGTGTTCCAATCGTCAATTACCTAATAGCAACTATTTCTTAGATTTCATGGGTAAAGAACAGGGTTCAGAAAGGCCAACTCTTTTTGGGAATTTGGAGTAGAAGTACGTGACCACACAACATTAGAGTTCAACACAATTAATTCGGGCAAAACGGTCAAAAATAAACGATATTTCTATGTAAATTTCGGTTATAAATGAGAATTTAATGTAACGCATCCTACGGTTCTCTCCAAAGAAATCCGTAATGCAAAATACGGTTAACAATCTGTTATTCGTTATTTGCAAACAGTGTCACAAGGATCTTAAAATTCTTCTAGTGAAACTCAGACCTTGATAGACGTAATATCCTAGTACGTAATGCTCTCAGTGTATTGATTTTACGAGGAAGAGGTTGGTTAGAATAAACTGTTTAAAGATTTACCTGAAAAGGTACATCCTTAAACGATTTAGACGTATTGGTTGGTCATTGCGTCTAATTGCAAGGGTGTCCAAAAAAGGTATCGAGTTATTGTTCTCACGTTCTACTGTATACCGCAAAAATGATTTTGCCCCCTGTTCTGGAGAATTATGTTGGGGATTAGAAGATATAACCATGGGTATCTTCAATAAATTGCAAATCCATTTTACAAAATGTTGCTGCATATAATTACAATTTTTGTAGTAAATGAACGTATTTTTTAATGATTAGCGGCATCACATTTAGCAATTCAATAAGTGTTATAGCAGACAACCCTTGTATACAAAGTATATGTATTTGCTTTTCGCATTCTTTTAGTCTACTATGCTCTTTTCGGTATTCTTCTTATAGTGTTTTCGCATATTCTTGAAAATGAAATGTAAGTTCTAGGTACCTAGAATAAAATTAATACGTAGCTAAGTATATTATTTATTACATAGTCATAGACTTCGCAGATTTTCCTGGCTGCCTTTAATTTTCGTCGTTACACTTTATAATTCCATCCTCTCCATTTCTTGGACGTTTACCCTTCGTTTCCTTTTCAGTCATTCTTTGAAGTTCGGATTTTCCTCTCCGCTCGTACGACTCTATTCAATGAAGGAATTTATACGCGCGTAAATAGTGAGCGGATGGAATGCGTCCACTATTTGAAAGAGGTATCTCTCAGGTGTTCCGTCGTGGAATCCAGATTATTTAAGTCTGCGGCTTCTAAAGGCGAATGTCTTACGTGCAATTAAGCTTTAGCTGAGCTTTTTATGGGTTCAATGACAGGTGTTTCGGGCCTCTCGCTTTATATTTTGGATATCTTGCGGACACGTTTACCTCCGTTTGCTTCTGAATGTTTGTTTATCATATTTAGATGGTACGACCAACTCCGAATGTCTAGACTAAGATGCTTGCTTTCAATTTGTAATTCTATTGCATTCGCTTTGATAAGATAAATGCGGATGAACCATGCAAAACCCTGTAAACACATTTTATGTAATTTTACAAAAATTACGAGTGCCAAGTTGATAAAAAAACGAATAAAAAAATCCAATGTGCTGTTAAAAACAACATATACACTTGTTTAGTACAATACTGTGTCTTTTAGTTGAGATATTGTACTTGTGTTGCTTAGAACTGGAGTTTTAATTTTTTAAGTGCTAATATAGGTGAACAAATTGAATTGCTTAGAAAGCATTTTCGAATTATGACTTATTATGAGTACAAAAATATTAGCGATTAGAGCTTACGAGTGCAAGGAAAGTTTAGATTCAACCTTTAATGTAAAAACACCTTGATTAGCTACAATTTACCGATCTTGTTAAGACAATCTTCCACGATCATCTAAAAAAATGTTCAGCCGTTTTGTGTTGCGACATTCAAAAAGCAGAGCGTGTGAGAATTTGGTATGAAACTTTAACTCTTTTCAAGAATGTTGTGGAGCAATTGTTTTCTAGAATTGTGCCAGACGACGAAACATACATTCCATTTTTCGACGCGCCCACACGTCAAATCCTATGCGTATGGATCCATAACGACGAAAGAACACCAACCATGACGAAAAGGCAACGTGCTATGAAAAACGTTATGTACACTGCCGTTCAGAGAAGTTCAGTCGGTTGGTAAAAAACATGAAAAGGTTACAGAAACAAACGAAACTAAAAACAAAATGCAATTTTATTGTATGTACAGGTAAAAAAGACAAAAATAAATAAATTAAAACTTATTCTGGCCTAATATAACATACTGAACATTACTTTTTTTTTCCTCGAAAAAACCTCCTTTGCTGTTAATCACCGCTCGAACTATTCTAGGCATTCTTTCGATAAGTTTTGTTAAAATGGATTGTGGAATATTAATCCATTCATGTTGCAGAATATTCCGTAAATGTTCTTGTGAAGTTGGGCATATTTTTCGGATCCTCCTGTCCAATTCATCCCACAACAACTCTATAGGGTTCAAATCTGGGCTTTGTGGGGGCCATGTGATTACTTTCAGAGTGTGCTGTTCTTCTTGCTCCTTTAGATAGTTCTTACACACTAACGCAGTGTGTTTTGGGTCGTTGTCATGCAAGAATGTAAAGTTACGGCCTATTATACGCAACCCTGATGGCACTGCATGATTCTGGAGTATTGCAAAATCATTTTCCTTTCTCATTACACCCTGCACTCTGCATAAATCTCCCGTCCCAGCAAAGGAGAAACATCCCCACACTAACACAGAACTACGCCCTTGCTTCATTGTAGGCACAGTGCAGTTTGGGATCACTTTTCGTTTTAGATCTTCGGACATAAACTTTTTTTTGCGATTTTGCCCAAAAACCTCAAACTTTGACTCGTCACTCCAAAGCACGTGTTTCCAATCATCTAACGACCAATCTAGATGAGAACGGGCCCACTGTAGCCGTTTTGCTCTGTTGCCCCGACGTAATAAGGGTTTTCGAATAGCAATGCGTCCATGAAGGTCCGCTTGTTGAAGTCGACGTGTTACCGTACTCGCCGAAACTTGTTCTTCATGGCCGCGATTGACTTCGGCTGCTATTTGTGGCGCTGTTAATTTTCTATTGCGTTTGCTTAATAATACAATTCTCAAATCTTCAGCTTTTGTTGTTCTCCTAGATGCTCCAGGACGAACACGATTTTCTATAGTTCCAGTTGTCGGATATCGCTTTATGATGTTCATTTTTCTTCATATTTTTTCAGCAATTTGTCGCCCCGAATATCCTTCTTCAAACAGCGTAATAATGCGTGAACGTTTTTCTACACTGGTAGGCTTGCCATGTGGCATTTTGAAGTAAATTTTCTTAAAACTTTTGCACAAAAACGACAGATGCACACCAACACACGTTTAACAGTAAAATGAAGCAAATTTATATCTTTACGCCTGTGATAAATAAACAAGAGTGATACTGCGGTATATTTCCTAAATGTATTGTTCGTTAATAATCCCCAAACGACCCGTTTCAAAAGATCGGTACTTCCGAGAAATTCTTGGAATGATAATAAAAGGGACTTTATTGTGGTTGTCGCAATATTTCTACTTTACATAATAATTTATGGCTTTAATCCCTTAGAAAAGAGTGTATGCTTAATATTTTTCTAATTTAATGTATTAATAATTGTATACAGTGTGGTATAATAAATTTTTCTTGTATGACCGAACTTCACTGAACGGCAGTGTATGTGGTGTTTTTTAGAAGCACTGACCTGGTATGTGGAAATCATTTCCAGCTAAACGATACACCGAAAAGAGTTTACATGAGGTGTTCAGTAGAACTCCTGAAAAGGGTATCATGTTGCACCACGATAACGCAGCTCTCACGAACCAATATTTGGCTGAAGAAACATAAAGGTAATAGAAGATCCTCCGTACTTACCTGATTTGGCAATGTGTGACTTTTGCTTGTTCTATGCGCTTAAAGAATATTTGCGAGGTATGAAATTTTCGTCCGAGGAAGAAATTGATACGGTCACCCATAAGTATCCCCAGTAGCATAGACTTTGAGACCAACGGTCTCGCATACTTACCTGGTCTTTGGGCTAACTATCAACTGTAACGAACATTCCCTGGAGATTGGCTCAATGTTGTCTGCCGACCGTGGCGTTACATGTTTACAACGCTTGGCAACTGATCTTCAACCGACGTTGTACCGACTGAATTGCTTCAACATCGACGTGCTTATGTTACTTAAGTGTTTACTGTCAAGCATAGTTTGATTGTTATTTCCCGATTGTTGACCAACGCTTAAATGATTTTGAGGATTTAGAGCCAATCGATACTCAACGTCAGAAAAGTACGGTTGGTGTTGTACTTTACGGACATTCTTTCGACCGTGGCTAATCGTCATAGATATTGCGCCGATCGCACGACCTGGTACTAACTGAAGGCTAACCGTCAGCCAACCAACTGTGACTAGGGACTTTGCAAGTATTCCAAGAGAAAATTGATTGACGTTCTTTAAGGAAATGAAAGAAATAATGGTCAAATGTATTATTGCAGAGGTAAATTACTTTGAACATATTCAACATAAAATGCTAAAATATTGTCAACCGTCAATTCTATTCTCAATAATCAGCTTGGCTTAAAGATGCTATGCTGTAAAATGATAAAGCTACCATTATTAGGACTTCAAACAAATTCTCATTAATCTGAGCTTTCCGTTGATGCCACAGCCTTTTTGGGGTATGTTGAAGCGCATTATTTTATTATTTATGTTTTTGTAACCATAACAATATGCTAAATTTGTGAAGCGTTTTTCTTCTCACTCCAATCGTATTCATCATTATCATTCGACAGAGAAGTACTTTAGATTTTCTTAAAATAAGTAAGTAGCTCAAGTCGTTGGATATATTTATTCTAGCCAAATGCTACCATCATAAGTTGCAAAAGAGATCACTACTCTTACGTTGGGGTGTACGTTGTGCACAGAAGCTGAACTTTTTTATATTTTAAGTGTGATGGCGCCCCAAAGGGCTGTGAGCTTTTTAAAGTTTATCATGATTTCAGGCGCCTTTATGTGTGTATTGTGTGTGTTAAGCGTTCCGTGGCTTTGTTACTATCACCACCTCGCCAGAAAGGGAAAGCGTAGTTAATTATTCCCCAACTGTGAATGGTGACTCTAGAGCGCTGAGAAAATTTGATCCTAAGAGGACTTGAACACACAGCTAACTCTGTCTAGTCAGTCGAAACAGTTACAAATTTTAACTTTACATTTAGTAACGTTTAGTTCAAATCGAAGATAAATACACAATTTGAATATTTTAACAATAGCGGTCGGTCAGTACTGCTTTTGTATAAGTATTAAGGTTTGTCTGTTCTTTCCTTTTAATGCTATTGCCATATCACATTGTTATTCATAATTAGATTTAGCTTGTATCGCTAAATCTTTTCCTAATGCCATTGCTCAGTAATCGTAATTTCCATATTCAACTATGTTCGACGGAGCCTAATTCTACACCAGCTGAATGCGTGAACAGCGGAAGAACTCCGAGCCACCAAATTAACCCTGTACGTCGGCACATAAATCTATATAATTATAGACACACCAGTCCACTGGCTCGTTTAATATTGTTGTTGTGTTATTTTCCATTCATATGTAGGTGTAGGTGTAAAGAAAAAAATTACGGCTTTGCTGGAGTGCCGTGAATGCACGCTGGTATAAGCCACATTACAACAACACCACCTTTCGAAATATTCGAGGTTACGAATACCTATAAACACGTATACGTAAGCACTCTTTTTGTCGGAACAGTGCTTGCCGAAACCGAATTAAAGTTTCCGCGGTACGTCTTTCGCGGAATAAACCGTTGGTTAACCCGAAAAAAAAAGATCGATACAACGAAATCAAAATCAGGAAGTTATTATGTGTTAAAAAGCGTACAAGTCTACCGGACGTAACAGCTGGTTAACCGATCAAGTATACCTACAGATGTGTTATATTGACCGTTCAAACTTTGAATGGTTTTGTTTAGTATATTTTGATGTATACTATCTGTCTTCCAGGGAAAAAAATAAAAAAACAATCAAAACTGTGGTATATTAGAAATTTGTACATGCGCATATTGCATAGTTTACTACAAAAAGTAATTTAATTCAATTAAGTAACATAAATATTATCCGTCTAGAAACTATCAGGAATGTATTATTTTTTTAAATTTTAATATATTTCTTTTTTGTTACATCCTAAGACAAAAGTAATGCGTCAAGTAGGTTGTGCCGACTGTGGACCATGGCAAAAATCATATAACAACACCAGTTGTCAAATATTGTTGATTATCAGCAGGCTTAATATTTGTGAAATAATGTCGCAAGTAGAAAGAAGAAAGTTGGTGGAATATTTGTATAGAAAAAGTGAACAAAACGTTAAAAAAACTGGCTAACAGATCTGGAAATCAACGTCAAGTAAGAGTGTGTCCAGAAACTGTCTTCATTTCACTGAGAAGACAAGGTTACTTATCAAGGAAACCAAAAAAAATCCCTGAAATAACACCTCTACAAAAGCAACGAAGCATAGATTTTTGCCAACGGTTTCGAGACGATAATTTTAGTGATGTTTTTATATCTGACGAAAGTTGTTTTCAGCTCGGGGCAAATCACTTAAAAATCCTATCAAGAGAAAATGTTACCGTTCAAATTTCCAAATTTCCCACAAAAATAATGGATTGGGGAGCAATTTCTCAGCGTGGTGCTACACCTCTCTGTATAGTTAATGGCACCGTTAATAGTGCAAAGTATTGTGAAATTCTTAATGGCTTCCTTCTTGAAATAGCTCGTGCTTTATATTCCGAAGGGTGGCGTTTTCAACAGGATAATGCAAGATGCCATACTTCTGCCTACACTATAGCTTGGATGCTAGAACACAACTTGGCAACAATTCCATGGCTAGCAGCTTCCCCAGATCTTAGTCCCATCGAAAACATATGGGGACCAATGAAAATTGAAGTAGAACGAGCAGCACCACGAAATAAAGAAGACTTGATTCGGTTAGTTTTACAAGCCTGGACCACTATCACCGAAAAGTATAGCGTTGACCTTGTTTCGGGATTACCTGTACGTTTAGTTAAGTGTTTACAGTTAAATGGAGATTGTATTAGTAAATGGGATGAATTATTTGTTGTGATTTTATTATTCAAGTAATAAAAATATATACCGTGAAATTATAGCTGTGCTTTTTGTTTTCCGGATACTTTCTAGACGGCCTATGATATTAAACGGTGACCTTCCGTTGATTGTTCCAAGATATGAATTAATCGTCAAATAATTCTAATATTTACGATGGGGAATAGGATAAAATGTGTTTGCTCTCGTATTACTTCTCTTACGCATTGCAGCAACTTTTACTACAATATTGGTGCTGCAATTTTACTGAGAATTTTAGTACAAATTGTGCTTGTCACTAGATGTACTACAAAGTGTAGCTGTGTCCACTAATAACTACATTTTTTATTGATATTATCATTTTCAATTATATTCTATTTGCAGTAGATTTTAAGAAAAAGAAAGAAAAAGATCTTCACGGCCTTCCTTTCCTGAGGATTCTGCGAAACATTCTATCCAAATTGATACTTCGAAATTAATGAAATTGCCAGTTATTTTAGTTGATTTTACGTACGGTTTTGAGAGATTTAACTAAACAAACTACGTTCGTATTCGATTTGCTTGCAATCCAAGATGATATTGGTTGATTTTGATTATATAGGGATGGTTTGCTTATAATTTTGTATTTGAAATAATTCAAGCGAGTAGAAATAGACACTCGCTCAATAAATTCACGAAATATTTTTATGTAATAAGCAATATAATTAGGAAAAACGATGGTTGAACTTCTATTTCCTCGATTACAGTTGATTGAACTTTTTAAATATGGAAATATTTTGTTACAACGTGCAAGACAAGTAAGCGTGAGTAATATTGAGCCGGCAACATTGGTGCACCACGTAAACTTGCAACTGCATGCAGGTAGACATTAGTAAACTTGAATTGCAAAACTCTTTTTCAGAATATATTCAGACCTAGTAAAGCAATAACAATACATATACTACAAGTAAAATTTAAATTGTATTTTAGATAAATAATTTATACTGTTTTTTGTAGTGTCTCATTAATTTAATTAATGCTTGCTTATAGACTTCCAATATATGTAATATAATGTTAGGACTGCCGTCCTAGAGGTTACCTGTCATCCGCGCAACCAACACATCACGTTTGGTGCCACCTATCTAAAGTGAAGGTCCCCCAAGTGGTTGAGTGGGAGTTAGAATGGCATTATAAGTCCAGCCAGCGAGAGTAGGGGTGAAACGAGGCAATCACTTCTTTTATATTACACTCTCTCTTTTCCCAAAACTTCTAAATTAATATAAAAGTGAGTCACGTTTATTATTCAGAAGTAGCTAACTTCCAGAAAGAAGCTTCAATATATAAGATTAGTTTTCGTTTAAATTTCTAAAACTCATCGAAAAATTCATCCATCCCTTCAAATCAAACGTGAATTGCCGAAAGAGTGTTTTAGAGACACTTCCGAATCTCAAATTTCCGCAGCTTTCTCCTTCGCGGAACACTACTTACAATATACCGTCAATAAAGTTACCAATGAAATGACGTTAGACATGCAAGCTCAAAAGTTTTCGAAATAGCTTGCGTTTGCGTGATGACTCACGATGCCGACCACACAATGTTGAAGTCTGAAAATTCCTGGCAATCAGTTCTTAGTCCATAACAGTTGTTTGTGGAATTCGTCAACAATAAATTTACACATTCTTTTGTCGCATACAAATAAGGTAAGGTTAAATGTTTTTTCCGGTTTTAATTCCCAGTCACCGTAGATATCTCCATATTGGATAAGTCTAAGGCCGGCATAAGATTTTTGAGCGCGTTTTCTCAAACTGTGGCTTGCGCTATTAACATGTTCTTCGTATTGTGATCATTTCCAAATCAGTAAATCCCTATTTCACACTGAACACGTCACATGTGATCTATTGCTTTTGAAATCTGGATATTTAGAAATAAAACACACCAACATCGAATGAACTGAAATGATCTGGGGTGTGATATTCTTGATGCGATTTTTAAGTCTCTTCCCTCTTAGGTATGCTCGTATTAAATGTTTTTATTCATACGGAGAATGGTATTGGCGGCCAGCTTTGCGAACTTTAGTGATTTACAAATTCTAGCTCTCTTTGCGTAACCGTTCCCCACAGCTTCCTGTACCCATCCTTGTTCTTCAGTTTCTTTGGTTCCATTGTTCTTACATCATGATGGCTTGATTTTTTCCCTTTCGCGCCCCGTTCGTACTATGTCTCAGTGTCTCAGTTTTAATTTACCTAACATTGTTGAGCATAGTTGAAAAAGATTAATAGATTGGGAATAGATGAATTTTGAAGGAGGGCACTAATACTACACAAAATTTGAATCTGCAAGCACAGTAAAATTTACGGGATTAAATTATCCACCAAAAGTTAAATTCCATAATATATTAATAAATTTCCTTATTCTTTGCATATTGATGAGATCTTCGGATGCATGCAGCATGAATTATATTTTTCTTGATACATATTGGTCTAGTCAAATATAATTGATTCTTCTCTATTTTATAAGTGTGGTAATGATGTTATTTTTGTAGCGTCTTTTTGGTATGCTTGGCAGAGTAGATTGTATCGGCCGCAGCTCTAAGAATAGTGTTCCAATGCCAATCATACTTTCTAGCAACAATGTTACCAAGGTCCGTTCAGGTTGCTAATTTTTTGTGGTTTATTTTCTTTATAGTACCACTAATTGTTGTCAATTGTATCAATTGTTACTGTTAAAAATCACTTAAAATGAAATACGGGTGTCAAATATTATATGTGTTTAGTGATGGGGTATGGTATGTACGGATAATGATTTATACAAGGAGCACAGGGGTCACAAGTTTTTAGCTAAGTTTGGTAAATTGCTTACATATCCAGATGAGCATGGCATAGAAGATCCATTAAGCAATACACATTTATATCTTTTATTAATGTGGGCTAAATGCAAAGGCTACTTCACCAAAATGCAACCAGATACGTGGCCTCCAGCAAAGTTGAAGTTCACGAAGAGAAAATTAAAATAAGTCTTGAAAGGATGCCAACATACTGCTGGATGTGCTTCATAGTTCGAGGCAAAATGTTCCGTGTTAGGTGGGTGTTTAGTTTAAAACTAACTGTAAGAAAGAAACTACAACTACGTATCAAATATCAAGAGAAACTTTATATATTAGAGTAAAGTAACGTAACACGTAAATCTTAATTTTTGACTCCATCACACCTTTCATGGAACGATAGAATATCACACTGCACTACATTCAGCCTTCTTATTTTAATGTACAAAATTTGCTTAAACAATAGATGCAAATTCTAGGTTTTATTATCTTTGCTACAAGATAAGACCAACGGTGGACCTTTTTGCTTCAACTGTCTATATTAAACTGTTCGTAAGAGGAGTTGCTATGCTACAAATTATAAAAGAAATGGTTCCAAGTTTTCGCCAACTTACTGCTAAAACCTTTTGGACTTCATACGTATAGTTCTGTTTCTTCCCAGGTTTTGTGTTACGAATGAAATATAATATCATTGTAATATCAGATTAATTAGACAGACGGGCCATGGAACTTCTCTGTGTGCATATAGAATACGCTATTGGCAAAATAAAACTTGTTGATGGACAAATCATAGGATACTGCAACAGCATAAGGTAGATAACATACTTCAATTTTTAGTAATCTAGAAAGTTATAAATATAATAACATGCGCATTCATGTTCTATTAGAACATTAGTTACATCTTACAACTGCAATATTTCTTCGAAGGTAGAATCCCCTTAATTGCTAATCTTTAATGTATTATATTTTATACGTAAATCTATGGAAGTACTTGCGCCTAGACACGTCCACAGCAGAGGATTCGTGTAAATCAAAATATAAACTAAATCGAAAAAAAGACTGATAAGTACAACCGGTATTCTGGAGGGAAATATCGTGTGTACATGATATCCACACATGTATACGTTTATAACGCATATGTGTGAGTATGTAGTACCTACTACGTCTTACATGCGTTTCGTGATTTATATGCATAAACTAGAGCAGATGATTTACATTTTCTAATCTTAGGAAACCGCTTTACAGCCACGATAACTCATTAGGTAGTCATCCGGTAGCTTCGGCAAACAACCCGTCGGAATTCTTGCATGCGAGCACCTAGGGAGAGCAGCAGGTTCGGACCACTCGCAGGAAGGTATAAGTTAAAGGAGACATAGATGAACTTCCTTACTTTCTTCGAAATAATTTATCATTTGCGTTCGGCCGATCCTCAAGTCCGCAAGCTGGGTGCTCGCGCTGGGTGCTCGCGACGACGATCCAGCAGGTTATTTGCTTATACTGCTCGCATTTTACTTCGATATATGTACGCGCTACAGTTTATGATCGGCAGAGCAAACTGTGACCAATGTATTACTCTTTCGAGCAACTGGTAACCGTTGGTGCTTTACGGTATAGAGAAATGAGAGGTAAATAAAAACTGTATTTTGAATTGGAGACAGTTTAAATGGGGGAAAGTCGCCCGCTAAAAATAATGAATTAAAGCGAACTAAACGTTGGTGACTTTATGGTATAACATGAATTGATTTGAATGTTGCTGTTAGTCGTTACCGTTTTATATTTTGCTGGAGCAAAAGTACTGATACTTTCTGTAAACTTCTTCAATAGTGTGCAGGATAATTAGGATGTTATAGTCCGGTTAGTAAAACTTTAGACTGGCATAAAATGGCGAAATGGTGATCCGGCAGGTTCATCAGGAAGAACCTCACCATGTATCCAAAGTTAGTATATGCAGGTCAGAAATCAGCTTGGTTTCCCGGCATTCAAGTTCTGAGGGTGGTCTTTCGTTGTTGGCACAGTCCTCCAATCTTCGAAGCTGTTAACTTAGTCGGTTCAGGACTTATTTAAAAGGAGAAAAAGCGAATGAGATTGTAAATTTATTTAAAATAAGAGCTATGTATCTTAAATCCAGAAAATAGGCGGCCAGATTTATGAACAATTGAAATTAAAATTTAAGCAGAACAATGATACTGAAAATGTAAATAGATAAATGGATTTAAACATGAAAATGAAATTGAAATGAAAATAATTCTTTCATTACAAAATTAAAAAGCTAGTAAGTGAAAATGCACGTAGGCGAAATAGAATTAATTGAATTAATCAAATTAAATAGGAGAAAAATATATAAATTAATGTAAATAATGTAAATGCAAATATTTGGGTTCAGCAAAACGGTGAAAGATTAACAAACAGTATAAAGTGGTAATGAATGGTGATAATACGCAAACGCTAGCATCCGATATCACGTCGCAAAAAAGAACAATAGTAATTTCCATTTACAATTATTCGGTACACCGACGGGTTCCTCCATGCGTCCCGTATTAACAGAATTGTTCTGGACAATTTGTTTTTCATCCCCCTTTTCAGTTACCATTCATTTATAAATACGAAGATGGTGTAATTTGGGCTGCCCCAAGTGATAAGATTTTACCTCGAGTTCCTTTAGTGCTTTCAATCCCCATCTTCAGTTCACTGAGAAGGAGAGCAATATCTTTTTTCTCTACAAAATAATTTTAAATTGTCGACCACATCAGGTAGACTCTTTAATTACCATTCAAACTATCCGAAAAATTTTTTAAGAATTTTTATAGGAAAATTTGAAAAAGCTGTTTTTTTGGCAACTAATGATTGTTTCAGTGCCCCTCTCTCTTCGTCTTCTTTTTGTTTCTATATGCTTATGCTACGTGGATTATACTTTTAAACATATACATGCGTATAAAGCATAAGACGTTCAAGACGAACAACAAATCAGTTCGATTGGCCTACCGTAAAATGTAAAGTTGACATGTTCAGAGAAACGTTGCAATAAAGAAAAGAAAGAAGTAAAGGCGCAAAAGACTTTTTTTTGTTTCTCTCCTTCTAAAAAACGACCTGAAAGCTAGAATAAAAAACAAGGAACGTTTGAATAATTAGACTCAGGGTAAGAAAAGGAATAATATTAAGAGATTACGAAATTACTTATTTATATTTCGTAAAAGAAAATAATAATCTGTAACAACAGCAAGCTCTATTAATCAAGTACGAGTATATAGCTTTTCTATTCACGGCATTACACTGGACCACTTGTTCTTTTGAGGACATTATGTTGTAACAACATTTAATCCAACTGTAACAGTGAGAATGCAGACGAAATTATGCTATTAGTTAAACGCCTATTTAAAGCATCGATAACTGCCACAGGATTAACCTATTTCATACAATTTTTTCACCCCGCGTCCATCAATTTAATTATAATACTAAATTATATGCAGTTTCCAAAGTGAAACAATTTCCTCACCTTATAATTATTTCGCTTATTGCTATTGCAACCAGATACAAATGGTTCGCATGGAGCAAAAGCTTCTCATCGCTATTGCACGCAATGCAAAAAACTTACTTACAGATATTGTTTTTAATAACGCAAAAATACCAGTCGCAGAGACTACGTTCGAACGGTAGCATGAACATACGCCCACAATTAAAATTGTTCACAATTTGGTATAACGTAGTACAATACACTAGCAGTACCGAGAAGCAATAATTGGAGTTAAGCCAGGAACACACGTGAATACGACAATTACACAGAAATGCTACTGTAGCAGAAACGTTTTGAACTTTTCTTTTTTTCGCTTTGAAGGATGTTCGAATGAAAAAACCAGTTCGCTTTAGTATTATACGTATACAAAAAAAAAACACTCTGCACACGACAAATAATTACGCGATAAACGTTGCTATTAGGGGCGTGTTTCGTAATTACGGTACGCTTTTCGTTTTTCTTCGTTTTGTCCTCAAGGAAATCGTGACATTGCGTTTTAGTTATCATCGACGGAAAACGCGCGTAATATAAAGAAAAAGAAAGGAGCATCACGAGAAGGTGCTATAAAATGTTCAAACATATGTATCGAAGTATAGATTTAATTTCTGCTTGTAAGATAGTATATATACATGACATCTTCTTTTATTGCACATCTGAAATTTTAAACCACCGATTATATCTCCAGTGAAAACATGCGACTGAGACTTTGTAATTAAACAGGTTTTCTCTAAATTGTGGTGTTTTTTTTGCGTCAAGTTTGTTATTCGCAAAAGCCGTAATAATATCTTTAACTTATCCTTGTATTCTGTTCTGGGTAATTCGCCGTATCTTCTTCTGTAATCAGTAATAATAATTCCATTAACATTCTGCTAAAATGAATAGAAGGAAATTCACTTTACAGCTTGAAATATTAAACCAGATCTTTTGCCACTTTAAATAAGTCGAATTGCACACTGAAAAAATAAATTCAATCAATCGGGTTCGTTGACTTCGTTTTGTTAAAGCAACAAAATAAATTATTATATTAACTAACACATTTATTACAACAATGAACTACGTTTATCAATATAATAAATTATTAACTTGCTTTGTGAGAAGGGACGCAAAAAAGCGATTTTTCATTAAACATTATAAATGTATTCTTTGTATAAAAGAATCTCTTTTATACAGTGAATATATGGGAGCGTGGTGTATTGGATGGATATAATAAACAAGAATTTATTCAAATGATAATCTCGTCCCTTGGACCAATTTTGATTAACATGTGCTTTTTATTGCATTTATGTACCTTTTTCGTTCAATGTAATTACTCGAAAATAAAATTTAATGGAAAGGAGTTAGAACGAGAATGCGATGGTTTTTATTTGATATGACCGGTAATTTAAGTCTTGATACATTTTCTTACGTTATAATTGGTCAAATCACGTTAACATTCTTTGATCAATAATAATAGTTTTATTTTCAACAACAACTCAAGAACAGAAAATAAAAAATGTGACTAAGTACAATTAATGAACTTAAAATTAATACATTCTAGGTAGCAAGAAAAAAATCAAAAACTTCAGAAAAGAGCATAAATGGAAACTGCAAATAAAACAAAGCTACTTTACATTATGGCGTATTTCAAATCAAATTGAAAATGCTACACATACTGTATATGGTAAATTTAAACAACAGTCAATATATTACTTTGGAAGATTAAATACGCGGAGTTTTGAGCTCTACACTTAAAAAAAAAATTTTAATTTTTATTAAATAAGCGATTACTATCTGACAAATGAGAGAAGTGAAAGAAGCCAGAAGCTGAAGACAGGAGGCAACGAATATGTTCTCAAGTCTAACGTCACAACCTCCGCACATATTTTGTGCTGAGTAGGTAAACGCCACATCTATTCATTTCCTTTACGTGATATTTGTTGTTCAAGATATAATAAAGAGGGTGTAATGTTTGGAAACACAAGCTAGAATATTTATTCAAGACATCAGCAATTTTATATGATAAAGGGCCAATGTAAGGAATCGATGTGAAGGGTTTATTCTCGGTCTCTGCAGGCGCGTTAGTTATAGCTGAATCAGCTACTCTCCATAATATAAGTTTCTCTCTCTCTAATTCTATTTTGTAATCTCTCCGGCGTGGAAGCAACTTTTGTTAAGGCAGCTATTGTATGTTATTGAATTCTGTGTGAAGTGTATTGTAATTCCTATCGTATATTGTTTTTACTTTAAAAATACAAGTGACTGTTGTACCAAGCTTCTCTCCGTTTATACTATGTCGGTGCTTGCTGTGTTCGGATATTTACACAGGTTTGTATGTAAAATATGGAAAATATTTCGTTGTAGCTTTGGTTATTAGCTGCTTCCATTTAGGTATGAAGAGTCAGATTCATAGAACCAACAAAAATGTAGAAATTATTATATATTTGCTGCTACATCTATGGCTGCAGAAGTTGAAGTATAAAAAGTGGGAAAAAAGAACTGGTCCTTCAAAATAATTGTAAAACGCGTAATAAATCCAAAGTTTTAGGTTTTTCTAACTTTCGTTTTGAAATTAAAATAGCGTCAAATCATTATATTTTTATTATTCATTCTTTTCTAGATACCAATAGTTTTGGATGAAATACGCTCCATCAACAGTGATATATAACGTAAAAGATAGCTATATTCTAAATTTTATGATGATACTCCTATTTATTTGATGTATAGCGTTAATCTAACGCCGAATAGATAAAACGCGACAAACACGTTTATTGCTTGGATTCAAATGTTGGAATTCAAATATGGCATGTCATGACAGGTTCCTTTCTTTATTATGCAAACAGAATTCGTTTATAAATCCCATTTTTGTTTGTCCATTAGAGACGGTAAAAAGCGTGACTGTCAAGTTAATATTAGGAGGTATTAAGGAAACACTCCAAACGTCTTTCAGATCTCATTCGATTTAAAATATGACCTAATCTTGCATACCTAATCGCAATTAACTACTGTTCGCGGTCGGTGTTCGAAACTAGCAATATAAAAACGTCGCCTTGTTGGCAACAACGTTAACGCCAACTTGCCGTTTATTTATTTTTGTTCCGAATGGATTTTTGATTGTTGTAGGTTTAGTTTAATTAGAAAAATATTATGGATTATTAGATAATTAATTTTCATCGGCGGTTGATTAGTGTTAGATATTACAAAAATATTTTGGAAGAAAAACAGCACAGTGGGTAAACTTAACCTGTTATAGTGTAAGAATGTTAACCTATTGATCGTAAGAGGATAAGCATTTGTTTTTTAGTAATCAAGTTATTCTAAATAAAATGAAGTAACTGCAGGAGAAATTTTGGAATGGTCTTTATTAAATTTTCGCGTTCAACATTATTATATAATGTAAGTACAATAAGATCTCAAAAATCATCAGGATTTAGATCTTTTCAAAACATTATTTTTTGTAGATACGGTCATTTGCACGAACCTTTTCCTTGACACTCATCAAGATATTGCGAGGGTAAACTGGATACTATAATATCAAGAGCAGTTTCTAATTTATCTCATCCTGTCCTGAAAAGTTCGTTATTCGTAAGAACCTCAAATGAGGAAATTAGGTCGTCCCGATACAACCTAAATATCCTGCAGTGTGTAGCATGATCGATAGGATTTCGTCAAATGTTTTTAGAGATCATGCTGTGTTCAATATGGATATGTCTTGATGTTTTGGCAAAAGACGGTGCCCCTTCCTTTTTCCTGTATAATTTATTGATGAACATTAGTTGGATGCGTGTTACCTCTGTTTGAAATAATTTCGCTAAAGTGCCAGTTATACACTTTTATCGACCTTAGATAGAGCAACATATACCTATACACCTATGTACAACGCGAAATTATTATAATTATTATATAAATTATTATAATCAACAAAATACTTCATTGCCTCTCCTTCTCTCCTCCCCAATTAGTAAAACCACCTTAAAAGCCAAAAACATTAATGTAGAACTACCGCTAGACCTGCGTATAAAACTAATACCAACAATAAATACTTGATTATAAAAATATGGCCAATATTAGGTAAAAGTGGTATTTATATAATCACATGAAATTCCGTGTATATAGGCTATACCAGTAGGCAATTACAGAAGAAATTACATGAACATAAAACCCAAATTAATTCCAATGTTTACAAACATAAGCTTGAAACAGGCCATCAAATAGACTATTAAAATGTAAAACTGCTTCACATATATGACATAAATTAAAATGTAAATCTTTTAGAAATTTTTATATAAAACCCATCATAACTTATTAAATGAACAAGTAGGGGTCTCTCTTGGTCTACCCATTTTGCATGTGTACACGGAGTAACATACAGAATATAACCTACATCTCTAGATTTTATAATTGCACTAATAGAACCCTTACCACATTATGTTACAAACTTCCTATCGGATGCCCAATATTCATTTAAAAAAACCGCCTTCCATCTTAATCGGCAAAAAGTAATTTTCAATTAGTGCAATTTTCATTTTTTCAACCATTCTTTGTACACAAAATTTAAATGTCGTTATTTATCAAATACATTGACCCGGCCACGTTTAAGTTTCGTTGACCATCGTTTTAGTGTGCAATTAATGGAGATTGGTCGCCGTAAATAGACTCCAGCCCAGCTCTGATTTTATCATTTCGTTCTTTAACTTAATCGCCGATCGATACTCCTCTTTCCCAGTGTTTCAAAACATACAAAAAAATTTCACTTCATATTTAAATAATAAACTTGAAAATAAAGTGACGTGTTGAGCGATTGCCAAAAAGAACCTTCTTTATTAGTGCTGCTTTCTTTTGTTCAGGCTCACTAATTGCAGATCCATCCTTATATCAACGTTAACATTACCCGCGTTTATCTACATATCTGTGGAATTATGGGCAATTAACAATACCGGTCAGTAATTCGATTTCTCTTTTTGGATGAAAAAACGTGCGCAGAAAGCGAAGAGAAGTTGGATGTAGTTTATAAGGACCATGCACTTTCGACTACCATCAGATACTGGTTAAATGAATTTATACACCGACTTTGGTGAGGAACAGCCTGGTTGTCCTAATGAAGCGATTCCATCAGCTGAAGAAGTTATGGCGACCATTTTTTTTTCCTGGTAGAAGGGAACGACAATCGCGGGACAGTATTATCATGATATATTGGACTGACTCGAGTTCTGAACTAAAGAGAAAAAGGCCCCGTCTAGGGAAGAAAGAAACTCCATAATATAATGATAACATCCCGGTCTATTCATCGGCAATTGCGACAGCAGAGCTAGTACAGTTACGGTGCGAACTGGTCCCCCATCCACCACATTCCTTGTGACTTCTCTCTTTTTCCCATCCATGTGAAAGAGTCATTGTCGAAACAGAGGTCGATTTTGCACAGGCCCCTATTTTGTAGAGCTCGACAAATTCCATTAATTGAATGGCCTAAAAATAGTTGGAACACCGGTACATAGAACCGAAATTTGTCCTAGAGTAAATGACTATAATAACTATAGTCTATAGCTCATGTGAAAGAAGACATATTTTATCATGACTGATTATCGCTTTTTTCCTTTGAAACGAAATTTTGCTGATTTTTTGGACTGAATTGTAAAATTGTAGATATTTTATCAGTTTTGTAGTAATGGATGCCATATATTTTCTCCACGTATAGAAATTAAATTAAACAAAATGCAGTCACGATTACCATAAGAAAGAGGACTATTAATCAGGATACTAAAAGACAATTCATCCAATTTCACACGAAACTTACACCATCACATTTTGCATTATATTGTAATCACAGAGTGAATCACAAAGCTTCTTAGCATTAGTTTATCGACATCACTATATCGCCCTTATTCGAAATGAATCTGCAGAGACCTCACGGTGAATTTATACAAGTGCTTAAGGAAGCCAGGAATAGAGAGGTACACCTAATTTACAAAACATGAGACGAGAAGGTTTCATATAAAATTCAACCATTGATCATGTCCAAGATAAAGATCTAATATTCTATTCGCGTAAATTCATAATTCTTTCATGTACATATCGTTATTACAAGAAGATTACAAATAAATCGTTTTCGTAACGCACCGCAGCACTTTACCAGAACTATTATTAGAGCCATAGCACGATACGTTGTACTCATAACGTTGTACGCTGCTATCGAAACGAATATCAAAATGAAATTAATTACGCAAACGATTTTATTTACCGTTATTAAAAGGAAACTTTTGATTAATGTGTGTTTTGCGCACTTGTGTATATGCATTGTGTTTACTAATTTCGGGACGATTTAGCATAAAACACCTCATTTACAATTTTTCCTTCGCGTGCCGTTAGCGGACTAGCCCCTTTTTGCACCCGCACGCAACAGCGTCTCGTATACAGCCCTGCATAATGTAGTAAGTTTTAATCACAGAACCGTGTCGACTTTGACAAAACTCTCAGATAAGTTCAAGTGCTACAACACGATAAATATTTATCGTCTGATTTTATGGCTTCTATATTAAAGAGGATGTTTGTTTTGGATGAGGTCCCTTGAATACGTGATTATGACTGTCAATATAATCGGGCTATGGAAGCTTCTGGCTGTATTCTCACATATATTTACCGATTTGTTTGGAGAGTCTACATAGGAAACGCTTTCTGTTATCTCTCCGTATGTGAGCCAATGGCTTTTCTTTCGATGCGTGGAATGGAATGAATTTATTGATTCGTATGGAACAATAAGCATAATAAAACACTTAATTGACACACTGTTGCATTCTTCACTGTATATTTTGTTTTCTACTTCATTAAAGCGTGTGTGTGCGTGTCGAACGTACGGAAAATGAGCTCGTAAAAGTTAATTCACGATGAAACTCGGCAATGGAAGGCATTTATAAAAGCCATATTAATCTACTTGGTAATAGTTGGAATTTAAATTTACATCGATTATTTCATAACATACCATTTGGCGTTATAGGCATTCGTATCTTTTCTATTATTGTCTTCCGGTTACTTTAATCTATTCGATTCTTATCGCATGCACTTTCTGAATATTCTGCTGTGCAAAGGTACGGTTTCTTCGATATATTCCCCTAAATTGGAATTTATTAGGAAATAGCACTAGGAGTAAATTGTAATATTTGTTATCTACAAGAAATGCGGTATGATAATTTCTCAAACGAGATATTTATTTAAACATAAAGACCTGATCTAGTAATTGCTCTCACCTGCAAACTAACAAATCTTTTGCGACCTGGTATTTCTTGCCTAACACTGCAGCTGTGGATACTCCAGTGCAACTTATCTGAACAATTAATAAGAAACAAAAATTGTACCATTGAATGCGCAGGAAATTACATTATATTGTATTTCTAGGGTTTTCTTTTGGAATTAATATAATGCACCTGCATTCAAGCTGTTGTTAGTGGATGATATTTTATGGTTAGACAAGCGAAGATGATTACACCAAGGTGACAGAATATCTACGTACGTTTGGATTCCAGAAAATCAGAATCCCTTTGTATGGTTTGATGAAACTTTATTTTAGGGCCTTATTCTGTAGAGATTGGACTGGAGCAAATTTTGTGATACATGGTTTATTTTATAACGCAAAGTTAACGCTACGTATCAGTACGGCGTTGTAAATTGCTGGGGCTAGCTTATTTACATGCAGGCTATTCCAACCTTTTGGAATTTATTTCCATAGATACAAAATGATCGATAAATAACGGACCAGGCACCTACGCTATTATTTCAAATGGAACTGCCTTTATATTATTACGTTTTCGATGTCTCCATCCAGAAATAAACCAACATTAAGCGGCTACTTCTAACGGATTTCCAACTATTTATAATTTTGTCTTGAACTGCCTGAATTTAGTTATCTCTACTTTTTCAAAAAATTCAAAACGCAATTTCATTCCAGCATAAATTTTACAAGGATCAATTGCACGCTTGCCTTTACATTTTTTATGTTTTTGCAAAATGGTGACTAAGATTGAAAGTGAAAGAGATATTTGTAGTTAAGCGCCAGTCCTGAATTTTGGTATTGCGTCCAAATGATTTTTTAGTGTTACATATGGTTACCATGACGACTACAAACAAAAAATACTAACATTGATTTTTAAACTACCCACTCAAAATTTTGAGCCCAAGTAGCTACTTGCTGTCAAAGGCGAGTTTTGCATTTGGAAATTGCATCTTATTGGTTTTTAATGTTGATGCAGTTAGTTACCATGACGTTAGTAAATAAAATACTAAAATTGGCGCATTGATGATGTCTACAACATCATATTAAAGCTAAGATTTGATGCTATTGAAAACGTTCATTCTGCAACACGTAACACATTTTCAATATAATTTTTACTGCAATAATTAAAAGCTTCTACTTATTTATCATTCTACAATGATTGTTTAAAATTCCTTTCGTCCACCTCAATACATTTGCGCCAACGTTTGCAAAAGCTGTTCTATACCTTTCTTAGCTTACAAAGTGTCGCACTCTGGGATGCGTGCTAATCCCATGCATAAATCATGTGTATTAACACAATTTTTATGTAATTCGCTTCGTAAGCAGCTGCTTGTTGTTAAAATATTGAATCGACAGCTAAGAGCAATAATGTCACTATGTTTTATTTACAGTTGTAATAATAACTAAACAATACTAACGTCAGAAACAACGTGCATGCAATATCCAAATGGCGGACACGCGTTATTTTTAGATGGGGAAATTAAGGATGCAACAAAGCGAGTGCTTGGTTTGCTACTTATCGATCATCTTGTATATATCGAAATAGTTTTGAAAGATATTTTATGGTGTCTGTTGTTGTACTATCTGAAAATTTTTACGTCCTACCATTTACACAATAGACACAATTCTACGGTGCACATCGGCTAGTAAAAGAAACTAAGTACCTAGATTGAAATGGAGAAAAAAATCAGTAAATTTCGATTACAACGAACCTATCTCATAGTATACACTCCTTGTGACTCCTTGTCAATGTTAATCTATCTCTTCTATTATTACGTATCTAAGATTATAATTTGCCCGAACTTTTGATCCTTGAAGCTCCGGTTATAACCGGAATTTACAGTAACATCACAAATATTGAAACTGAAATAGGAAATGTGGGAAAAGTTTAAAAAGGTCCAAAATCGTTTTCTCACAAATTCTTTTATTTAAAAAAAAAATTGTGAGAAAATTTTTGACCTTTTCCAACTTTTGCCCAATTACCATCATCCCATACAGAGTCAACCACGGATCATTGAAATAGGAAAGTTTCATAAGCAAAATAAATAATATATTTATTGTAAACTGTAACAAACTAAAATTAAGTACGGGAATACTTTCTCAAGCTGAAAGTTTTGATAATGTTTATTACTGGCACATTCTGAAGAACTTCTAAGGCGAGATAATGCAAATTTTGGCTTCCATAGAACTGTTTCGGTGGAACTGCTCTATGTAAACTACGCTATGAGGAGGATAATAAATAGAGGAAACGGGTTGAGACTACATGTTGTTCTCCTCATATAATAACACTCATAATATGGTGGTAGTAATCAAATATTCCTGCATTATTGTCATACACTTCCAATTTCCATGATTTATCTGAGATATTTGGCGGATCTATGACGTCGTCGATATAGTTTTTAAATGGAATATTTTGTCAAATTCTATGATATTTACCTACACATACTTTTCAGAGTATTATTGCTACGTTTGTTATGTAAAGTACAGAAGTAACTAAGAAACGGTAAATGTGATAATTATTTTTACATTCATCATTCACTAGTTGAATAAATAATAAATTCTTGGAAAACCATCTTCACCAATTGATTAGAAACCTTTAAATTCGGCAAATTTGTATTAAAACATAGAAATGTTATTTGCTCATTCAGAAAAATGTCGAATTCCCTTAGAAATCGTTTTAGGAATTTCGCCATTCATTGGAGAATTATAATAGTACAAAAGAGGCATAAATAAATATTCTTGAATTTAAATTGAATTTATTGTCGACATCATTTCTTGTGTACGTATAATAATATTGCAATAAATCGTTACAATTATTGAATAATTTGCGAATTGAATTAACGAAGTGATAGTTAATCATTTCCGCGTCTCGCAGTCTCTCAGGCTAGCCAGTAACGCTGTTGCCAGGAACGTGAAGAAGTCGCATTGTGCTTCAAATCCCTTTTTGTGTAAGTTAAACATAAGATAAATCTGCATGCTGCTTTCGGGATACAGCTTTGTTGGGATAAGTATAGATACTTCTGTATACGGGAAAAGAGAAGACATTCTTAAAATAAACTAAATATATCTATAAAAATCTATCATCTTTGTTTAACTCCGTAGTAGTCTTTTTAAATGGATCTCCTGATTTGCGTTTATGTAGGCTTAGATTACATACTTGTCCATGAACGTATCACGTTTAAGTTTTTATACATACATTACGTAATCACCGAAATTTCCAGAAGTCTCGGTACTATTTCCACTCAACTTGGTTTAAGTATCTATTTGACATTTAGCTCTTTTTTTCCTGTTTCTTTTCTAGACTTCATATTTTGACCGCTCAACTGTGAAATGATTTAATCGCTTTTTTCTGCATGCGCTTACTTACGAGAAATCCACAATGAACCTTTTGATACTTAATATACGCGTTTTTTTCCCCTGAAGAATTATCTTCTCTACTTCTATAAGAGTTGACCATTCTATATATGGAAAAAGGAAAAAATATAAACACGCTTTTAAAAGTAAATGTTTCAAGGTCGACGGAATGAACTCATTTCCAAAATCAAGTTAGTCGACCTCTTACATGCTGCACCACGAGCTGATTTGTGTACGAACATATATCAAGAGCTTCACTTTTTTTATTACCTTAAAAACCGGCAAGCGAACAGGTGTCTAATTGTAAGACGTATGCTCTCAACTTTCGACTGGATATGATTTTGGACATAATAAATATGTATTTATGTCAAACAGAAAACATTTATCTTCGTGCATTGCAGTATTGACTTTCAGATTAATTACTTGTTGTTTATGCGACTCTTTGGATATTTTTGCAATTGATATGGAAGTGTTTTTGAAACATACTTAAAATTTAAGATAAACTCAGAACTGAATGATTAGCGTTTTAAAAATACCGGGTGTCCATTTACGGACGGACAGCGACTCTATTTCACAGTAATGGTAGACTCCAGCGATTTAGAAAAGAAAAAATGAAAGCAACTAATAGTGTTTATTAGAAAGGTGCAGTCAAACTGGAAAAGTAGAGAAACCATTTCTCGAAAAACTCAAAAGGAATGGTCGGGACTGAGTGCATGGTTTACGTGCTGCTGCTTGAATTTATCTTAACATTTCATGACGTATCCTTTCAAATAAAGGTGTGCGGTTATGTACTTTTTACTATTTTTTTTTTCAGTATGCTCGCTTATCAACTACACTTTTTCTATTAATGTGGTGGTGCTCCTCTTCCACGTATTTCGAATACCAGAGACCTAGATATCGTGTTCGATAGTAAACTGCCGACCATGTGATACCTACGTGCTGCTTCTTCTAAGCTTTTGGGCTTTGTTACTCATTCGTGCAATTGTTTCACAGATTTAAACTCGATGAAGTGTTTGTATTGTGCTCCAGTGTGATCTAAGCTTGAGTATGCTTCCGTTATATGGGATCCTTGTTACTTATATCAATTTCTAATGATTGAGCTTATTCAAAAAAGGTTTCTAATATACCCTGTCGAGACACTGATTATAGCACTTTACTCTTCAGGCATGATTTCCCTCGCTGACCGTCGGGAAGAACAAGGCGTCGAATTTCTTTCGAATATTCTTAAACATAAGATAGACTCTCCAGTCCTTTTGTCACTGATAAATTTTGCAGTGCCCACATGTAACTGCCGCTCCTTCACCACATTCCGAGTTCCGAGAGCAAATACAACATTTATGTGAAAGCGCCTGTCTGTCATATCAAGTAAACGGAATATCTCTTATTTTGATTGTCTCGTCTTTTTTTGTATGTATTGTATACCAATTCTTATATTGTTTAATATTTATTTATAAGGCATTATTCGTATTTGTTTGATTTTTATCTTAGATCTATCTTAGAATATTTACACCTTAGTTAGTTTTTTTATTTCGTCCTGTAATTGGTTGGTTTACTGTTGGGCAATAAAGAATTATTATTATTACTATTTTATTGTTATTATTATTATTAATATTCGGAAAAATGAATATACTGATGCACTCCTCTTATCGTTGCGAGATATTTCGCGAATTCCTTCAAATATGCCATAACCTCACATCCTCAGTTTTTTGAAAGAATACCTCATTAGGAGTTAAGAGACGTTTATGCAACATCACGTAAGCTAGTAACATTAACCCCTCATTTGAATTTTTCAAGAAATCCTGGTTTTTCTACTTTCTCGCATTAGTTTCGCCCTCCGGAGGTCAATACGGAAATTAAAACTATTTCTAATTAATAAATTCTCTTGGTTACTATTAAAAGTTGAATTGTTTTTTTTTAATCGCTAGGATCAGAAGTTTGTAGAAGGTCTTACTGAAATTAATTCTTCTAATTTGATTTCAATTAGTGGAAGGATTCATGCTTGTACTTCCAACAGGGGCTTAAGGAATTATTATAAGTACACAGAATGTCTTTCACCTCATAAATAAATGTAAAAATTGATCGCCATACATTTTCTGTACTTACTACAAAGTAAAGTGCACAAACCTAATTAGAATCATGGTTTTAAGCGGATATCATTCGTTTTAACGTCAATAAATACGGTTTTCTAAATTAGCGAGGCAAATAAATAAACTAAAATATAATGACTATATTCGCGTTTTACTCTTATACACCAACTGAACCAGATCTTATTCATGTAATAACCGAATAATAAACAAGTGCGTAAGTTAGTAGGCCGCTATCTAATAAATTTACCTTTATATCGATTTGTAGTATGTGCGTAAACTGTTATACAGTACAAATTATGTGGTTCCTTGGTGGATTTATTTAATTGATACTGATTGCGGGTTTCTCTTTTTACTGTGAAAATAACGGTAATATTAACTACTACTTTAATAGCATTATTAACACAAGTTTTTCTTAACAAAAAATACCGACACACAAAAAAATAATTACTTTGATTAAGACTATTATAGCATCGTTTCAAGTATACCGTAAATTCATGTTAGGAAAGATGCTATTTTTTTAAATTTAAGTGTTACAATAGTATTAATTTCTAAATATTTTCAAACAAGTACAACATTTAAAAAGAAATTATTCTTTTCGAATCAAATATGTTTATGATTTATATTGATTACGTCTTGCAATTAAGTATATCGGGAATTCAAAGGAAATATTGAGAGATCTCATGATATTCTGAAAATAATCTTATTTTCGCAAATAAATGTTCGCCGTTTAAGGAAGTTGGTTAAATTGATAGTTAAACTACTCGCAGTCAAACGCGTAAGAAGTCTACCTTCATTATGCAGCAGATTTGTAGAATATCGGCGTAAAGGTGCAACATTTAAAAGCAAATGTCTCACAAAGTATTTATTGCGTTGAAAGAAGAAAATGTAGCATCAAAATAAAGAAGTATAGGATCTTCTATATTCAACCGCTGCACTTTCAATTCCAAATTCTGACAATAAAAATAACACCGGCGAGCAAAAAAGGTTTTCTTTCCAATTGCCAAAGAGTTCATACTACATTTGAAGCAAGGAAACAATTTAGCTATCTACTAATTGGCTCTAGTTTTTGAAACAATGTATAACAACTAAGTTTTCATTTTTTCCGACAATCGTAATTTTTATATCACGATAAACGAGAATTTGCCAGCTTTTTTCAATATGTCACAACATATTTTCAGGCGTTGGTACCGCCGAAATTACGTAACACTTCTAGGTGCGCTCTCAATCTGGGACTCATGGAAGAATTTGTTAAAGCCTTACATTAAAGAAGGGGAATGCTTTATATATATTTGCAGATCGTTCCCCAAAGTAAGTTAAAAAAATTAAAGGCTAGAATTTTTGATGGTCCTCAAATTCGCAAGCTCATTAACGACTCGAATTTCCCGAAAACCATGATTGATGTTGAAGCTACTTCTGCTTGGTGTTCTTTTGTTACTGTGCTTGGGTAAAAATAAGGTAGAATATTATGAAGAACTCCTACGGGACTTGTTGATTAATTTTAAGAAAATGAGTGCTAATATGAGCATTAAATTACAAATTTCCGGAAAACCTCGGTGAACTTAGTGAAAAAACAAGGCGAGCGATTCCATCAAGACATAAAGTTAATGGAGCAAAGGTGTCAAGAGAGGTGGGATACACACATGATGGCAAACTATTGTTGGGACCTGCAACGTGATTGTTTTCAAGTCCGACTTAATGGTAAATCATACGGACAACATTGCACCTAGCATTTGTAGTGATATGTTTTTTTTTTTTACTAGAAACATACTCTTTAGTTTTGTATTTATTTCATTTTGTATAATTGCACATATAATTACAATGTCAAGTATTTTTCGCCTGCCTGCCAATAAATTTTTAATTTTATCTTTGTTTCTTCATACCTTTCCTATAAAAAGCAATATCATAAAAACTACAGCCAATATGATAAAACTATTAGCAAATATGGAATAAACAACACTAAGTTACCCTGGAACTGCTCCAATAACGGAAGTAATAAAATCATTGTTGGCCAGTGTAATCTGTTCACCCTGTCACCCACCGATATTTATTTGTTCGGGGTCCAAAGTGGAGATGCAATGCCGATTTTGATAATATTCCTTAGATCTCCACGCGAAACAAAATATGCGCAGCTCGTTAAGTAATGCCATTAAATCTCTCTGACAACCATATCATAATTATTCTCCAAATGTAATATTTTACAACATGTACAATGGCACAAAAGCAAACTTGGACGATACACTGCCCGTATTGCTTCGTCGCTTGCCAACCTATACCTATACAGTTTTATAATGCGAGCTGCTTGCTCTTTCGATTGATAATTATTATGCTGTGAATGTTTGATGAGGCACGTTTTTATTTAGTACAATTTGAAGACTGTCTCTTGAATGATTAGTGACGCAAAACAGTGGTGTTGATTAATCTGAAATGTTTCCATTTTGAAGTGTTTTGCATCAAATTGTTCATTATTTTCGAAAATCAGACAACCTAATAACTAAATTATGCTGTACTAATCGATTGCGGTAGCTATTTAAAGGTTATGCAGATATTAAAGCTACATTATACACCAAATAGTTAGTAATGTATAAAAAATACATACAAAATAAAAATATAAAATAGAGTGTTGAAACATACAATACGAACATCATAAGCTCAACATTAGTAATTAAGGAAGTTGTCTACACCGTAAAAAGCATTGTCGAAAAGAAATTAAACAAATTTTGCTTAGATAGTTATTTTGTTTCATATACTTCACCTTTGTGCGATTTTTTGAGTTACCTTATTAAAGCGTACACTACAAAATTAATTAAAAATATCTACATGCTGTAAGAAACCGACGTTTTCCATTGAATTTCTTCTTCGTTCAAAAGACGAAGCATGAAATTTACGTAGAATGCAAATATAATTAAAATGCTTGAAGTGTGTCTATGCGACATACGTGAGCAATGTACAGTGTATAATGATTTTGTTATCGACATACATATTTTTATATGCGAAAATTTTCAACTGCCCGATCATATCCAGTCTTGTTCAACCGCCCTACCCTACCTACTCACATAGGTCAGCACACACCACTGTCGAATATTATACGAACTGACAGGCGGATAAGATATTACCGCGGCTGCATTTTATGACGGAAACTTAACGACCATCTTGAGAAATTAAACCAGTTTTTACCGGAGTTTCCGAAAACCGAAGACTATCTGTATGCGTACGGTTTAGCGGTGCATCTCTTCCTGTTCGACTTCGATTAATTGATGCAGTGCACCGTCATTACCGGCAATAAATGATACTTAGTGCCGCCCAGATGGAAGAAGTAGATCAAAATCGATGGTTCGCTTTGGAATGACGAAATCCAGCAGCTGTCACTTGGATGTCTCTCATTCCGTACACGATGCCAAGCTTCGCCGCACGATGTTGATGTATTGCACGTTTACGCGCGGTATACTTTCTAAAACCTTTCACGTATAGGTAGGTACTTATACCCGTACCTATATACTCTTCTCACCGCCTTCCTCTTTATTATTTGCTACGTGTTGCAACACATTTATGATGATATGCCGTACGGAGGGAATCGGGTCCAGATCTTCTTCGTACGCACACTCACATACCCACGTTGTATAATCTTCGATCTTAATAATACACGTCTAACGTTAACATCGTTAAAATAATAGGTTTATGAACATGTAATCTGGACTGAAAACCGTTTTGCCCGCAGAACGTTATACGATTTCAAAATTTTCTCGAGCGTTCGGTAATAATCCATGAATGCCAAAACTTTCAAATTTTCGATCGAGGTGACTTTATGAACAAGGACTCTGTCGTCATTGGCAACATTATCGTACTTAACTATGCTTCAGCATCAGCGGTTTCTATCAAAATCAATATATTTTAATGCTCAATTAAAACAACACAATTGGCTTGTAATAGATTTAACATAACAACGCACGTTTTGAAATGTATTTTGGCTATGATTCCGACTGTCTTACTTAGAAGCCTGGAGTTCCCCCGAGGGGTAATTTACAGTCACTTTTGTTAACAATATTTATTAACGATATTTTACCCAGTCATTATTTGTAGACGATTTGTACATCACTATTAATAGTACTCAAAACTAAAATAATAACTTAACAATGTAAAGTTGTCATCTACACCCGTAAGACAATACTAATTATCTATATCTACTCTTTATGCTGGATCTCTTTCCTTCGATTCAGAAATAATTTCTACGAAGTACATCTAGTAGTTGTACATCGACTTTGAACATGCTGGGCTGAAAAGATTTTGGTAATATAGCTGAAAGACACTTGAAAATTTCAACCATGTTGGACGCTTAGTTGTATCGAGCCGTTATTAAATTCGTTTACAGTGATTTTACGCTATTATTTGCCAGAGTAAAAATTTCAGGCAACTGAATTTAAACGTGGTCGTACTAGCGTCAAAACGAAGGATGAATTGGCTTCGAGAAAGACGGTTCCATCGGTCGGGAAAGTGATAGCTTCTATTTTTTTTTTTAATAGTCATGTAGTTGTGTTAATCGACTATTGTGAGAAACGAGAAACAATAACGGGGCATCATTACTTGATAAATTGAAGGCAGAAATTGCGGAAAATGGCTGCAATTGAAGAAAAAGAAAGTTTTGTCTCACCAAGACTGACACCCAATGGTCACAATGGCGAAAATTCACGGAACTGTAAACCAGCCACCCTATTGACCAGATATGCTAGACTTTCCATCACGTTCGTAAACGCCAACAGAGCAGGATGACAGCTACTATTTGAACGGATTAAAGTATCGCAGGAGCTTCGCTTATGAGTTGCGCGTTGTTTACATCGCAATGTATGTACTACCGAGTTTTATTTATTTAATTATATTAATTTTGATTATAGCGACATTTAAAGTTTATGGGCAACGTTTCTGTTCGCTAATTTGTCTAAACACAATAATATTCATGTTACAAATTCTCTAATATTTATAAATACGCAAATATCCAGTTCATATCATTTACATGCAACTGGATAACTAAATATTTGTTTTTCAATAGATTTTTTCGTTTTTGCAATAGTCACCGCATAGAAAATCTTGAATATTCTGAAATACGTACGTAAAATACAACATATTCGTAGAGTTCCTTTGTTGTGCATATTTCCAATGAAAAAAGGAACAATTTCTGTATAGCTAGTGATTATAAGTACTACAGTTATTCATGTAGAATAGAGACGTGACTCAGCGCGTAGCTTGAACTATAGCTTGAATAGTATGGGATAATGTGGTTTATTTGTACTTGCTATCTGCTCTAAATTGTACTTTGAAGAGAACGTAAGTTTTACCCTTCTATTTTCATAGCTATGTACGTAGGTTGTCTTTATCTTACCACAATGAAGGTACTATTGTCATTGTTTTATGTGATGTATTAGTTTAAAGGTGCCTGAAGGTACGATACGGCTTTGATACTTCTAATTTATTGGATCAATAGTAATCTTTGAGCAGTTTCGGTCTGAATATTTATTTGATCTTTCGACAATAATTTTTGTCTTTATTAAGCAATAGAATAATCAAACATAAGACTACGTACTATCTACATAATAAAGAAGCCGTGCAATGTGGAATGAATATTTATTTTAAGGAACAAAAATCGCTGTATCTCAAAGAATATTAATTCTCTGTAAATGTGGTTCTCGTCTTACTTTTTTAACATTCAATTTGGCTCAATTTTAAAGGAGGGTGGCATGAACGTTTCGATATTTATAACCTTATTCTGCTTTAGCATATTTATAAAATTTAATTCTTGACCGACAATTGAAATGGAGCCTTGTACACAATTTATCCTATCGAAGGAAAGCCTTTTTAATAACTGCAACTAAAAAGACTTGGAAAATGGTTGCCCAAACGTACACAGTGTGCTGATGGTAGATACATAGATATTATTATATCTCCGAATATGTACAGTACGGTTTGCTTTGCTCTAATCCAGCTGAAGATGGCATAAGGGTTAATATAAGCATCACCTAATTTTAGAAATATGAAGGGACCAGCCCGTAGTTTAATGACGCTAAAATAGGGAAATTCATTCCAAGATATTAAAGGTTAAAATCATAATCTGACTAAAAATCAATTTTACATAATTTTCTGCCATCTTGTGTGCGCGAATTAAGAATAAAAATAAAAAAAACACTTAATAAAGTTAAATACATTTAAGCACCTATAAAGTGTATTGAAAAAAATAAATGTCCAAGCAACTATAGTTGAAATAATGGTATGCTTAAAATACGAAAAAACATCGCAAAAATTATAAACAAAACCATGCGGTGATTTAATAGCATCTTTCGAAACCCGTACGGGAAAACCATGGCATACAAAACTGGATCTTATATATGTATATACTAACGATCCGTTCTGTAGCGATAAGGCCATAACAAAAGTGAATAAAAAAACAGAAAAAATCTACAACCAAAATTCTAGAAACAACTTACGGCATGCAGCATCAAAATACATAACGTCTTTGTTACCGCAATAGGACGTACGTCCAAAATGTAACTTTTTATGAACATTAATTTGTTATTAACAACTGCATAACAGCAGGCTTACATTTATTAAACTCAAAACGGCATTTTTTGATATACGATCTATTGTAGCGTCAACGACGTTAACGAAGGGGAAATTGATTCCTAACGGCTCGTTGGACTAGATCGAAGGCTTCGAAAGGAGACAATAGGGTTAGCAAAACGAGATTTTAACGGAAAAACCGAAACAACGTGGTAGCTATCGGGTGAATTTTACGACAAAATACAATACTATAACTGGTTCTGTAGGCAGCTTTAACCATTTCACCGCTCTAAACGAGTAAATTCGCCGACGCTATCATGCATTCTAAGTCGCAGCTGAAATGTCCAAGCAGCGAAAGTGTTAAATCCCAGAAACGATTCTCGAATAAAATGGCGACAAAACAACTATATGTACTACTGATGCGATGCGCCTTCCTGCACGCAGCACAACAATAGTTTTCCTTACGCAACAAGTAGAAATCTACAGAGATTGTTTCGATGCTTTATTTAGGAATTTAAGCTGAGAAAGCTAATTATGCGTAAACAAACTCAAATCTAGCGTATAACAACAGCAAAATGTAGTTTCACAATGGGGCTTTGAAATGACAAACGTAACTGTTCGCTCAGTAAATGACGCCATTAACCTATCTGCTTCTACGTTAGTTTGTATCACACAGAATCACTCTTCTCAACATGCTGGTGTCCAGAAGAAGCTCAACGCAACTGAGAGCGAAATGTCGGCGGACTCATGCAATCACGATGCGGTTTCAACCTGGAAACCTAGATTCTTTAAAGAAAAAAAAACAAATAGACAGAACCTTTTTAGTTCCAATTTACAAATCTTCTAGAGTTTAATAAGCATTTAAAATGCAATACCATGTTACATAAATGGTAAATTTTTTATTTTATGATAAATATGGCATTCCTTTAAAATTGCTCTTTTGCCTTTGCTTGCAGCAGCAGCACGAATTTATAGGCCCGGCTTACGATCCATCCAGAGATCTATCGCCGAATCTCCCATCGTGTGAATCGTCAATGGGTGACGTAGACCCAAGCATATCGAGTGGCAGTTCTTGCAGCACCCCGTCCAACAACAACCACCAGTCGTCCTGTTCGTCGGAGATATGCCGTCCGCACCATCAAACGTCGTCTTCCGATTGCCGGCAGCAACAGCAGCAGCAGGGAAACGCGGACGTGTGCAGGACGCCTGCCGATTTTCCGCATACGTCCTTCGAACACCAGATACCGAAGTTGGAGCCGCTCCAACCGCCGAGAACGCCTCCGACACCGCCGACGAATGCCGACGAAGCGGCGGCGGTATGTGCCGGTTGCGGACTGAGAATCGCCGACAGATTTTATCTGCAGGCCGTAGACAGGCGGTGGCATGCCGCTTGTCTTCAATGCTGTCAATGCAGGAACACGCTGGACGGTGAAATCACCTGTTTCTCCAAAGATGGTAACATCTATTGCAAAAAGGACTATTATAGGTAAGTTCGCTAATGATTTCGAATCAATAACACTGTTCGTTTTCCAAACGTGGAATTATACTAACGTTATCCTATTGTAGGATTTGTATAAAGGCTTATAGGTATGGATATAAAAAGATTTAATGATTGTGTTTCTCATGCGCAGTAATACATTAAGCATTATATATATGTTTGTGCGTACAGTGCATTTTCCGTTTACAATTTGTTCGAATAATGTGGAGTACATCTGGCGTGTACTTTGGATGTTTGGAAGAGCGTTGTGAAGTTTTAAACAGCATACAAACCTAATGGATATTGAGATCTTTGAACTTTTAGTAAATTTTGATTTTCCGACGAAGGTTTTCCATTAAACAATGATTGTGAGATCACGCTGGAGATTGTTTTTATTGAAATTTAATGCGCCTTCCTTTGAAAAGAGACTATTAAGTAAAGCCCGAAGAAGACAGAAAATTTATGATTCTCAAGTTTGTGGTGATTTTTTTTTTCTTTTTAAATAAAACAATTCCAATGTTAAAATTACCTTGAAAACTTCATTACTTTAAACCTCTTGTAACACAAACTTTTAATAATACCCAGAAATTAAACATAAACTGTCGCAAGTAATAAATCAGTACTGCGACCTTTTCTCTTTGTTATATCTCGTTTCCTAGACAATGAGTAACTTAGTAACCTAATTTTTTGATATTTGTCGACCTTACCACGCTAAGGTTTTTTATGTTATTATTGTTGTTTTCATTGTTACGTTACGTTGTTATTATTTGCTTTGTATTCATTATTTTTTCATCATGGCACCTTATAGCAATGAAGAATACAGCGATGTATTCCTAACTTACGTTCTTTGGGGTGGAACCGCTTAGGGAGCGCTAATTTTTCTTTTAAATGAATTTTAAAATTGCAGAAAAAAGCAACTGTTGCAAATTATGTCATCGTGTTTGTGTTTGATATGTTGTATTAGAGGCACTCTACAGATCGCCAATGTATGGAAGGTAGACGTTCAGATTGCTGCATTTTTTGCAATACTAAGAGCAAACAAACAAACAACAACAAATCATTGTATGGAGTTTTAATCCTTTTTGTCCTCAGGGGGGTCTCTACAAGAATATAAAGAAGGACGCACAAATAGAGAATAAAGGTTTAATTCCAAAAACAAACATTGCGGTTCTCCATTTTTTATTTTTAATTGACTACATTATTTATGGTTTCATACAGGATAGATTCTTCATCTAATGTCTTAAAACGTTGCTCATCACCACATATACTAATTTTACAAAAAGAAAAGCCCTGATTGTGTGACTCATCAACGCAGAGCTGGAACTTTTAAAATCATGAACCCGAAATTTGGGCAGTAAGTTCGTTTGGGAGTCTCCTAACTTTTTCATTTATAAAGATGAAATCTGATAGTTAGGTTTCTGGTTAGAAACAAAGAAATATCGAATTTCGGAACCTGTTGTTGGACAAAATTGTGCACTGCCAATTTACCATATAAATGACTGGTTATGTATTGTAGTTTTTTAATATAATTCCATCTAGATAGCACAAGTAATGTTTCTTGCGGTTTATAATATAATTCTAATAATTAACGCAATCTGCCCGACGATTAATTGATTTTACCATAATAACTGGAAAGGAATTCATTGTTTCTAAGCGCAGCAGGAACAACATCTGTCATTTGCATTAGCTTATTTTTGGCTACATTTAGGGTAATTGAATACAACAACTAGACAAATACGATTATATTGTTTACAGCACTAGTTTTTAAATATCTTTGAGGAACTCTTATTTGATATTGCGGCAATATATTAAAGGCAGAAATTGTCCACATCGTTAATCTTATTGAGTTCTTCACGTTCATCAACTTCCGATGAAAATTCACTCAGTATAATACGTATTGACTTACACGTGAAACCAGCAACGTTCATCATCGGAAACGCCGAATTAACGTTCGACAACAAAATATGAAGGTTAATGAACTCGTTGTAGCTGCAATTGAAAGAAACCCTACCGCTAGCGTTAGAGGTATAGCCGCGTGGCCATGGACCAATGTGGAAGGTTTGGTTTGTAGTCTGCGCAGAAAAGAAGCAACCCCTTCTCTATGCACTTTTACACGGCTTAGAAGTAGGGGATCACGTCCGATAGATACAATTTTCGCGATTCCTATTAAATGAGGACGTAGCATTCTGTGGACTGATGTAAGCAGATTTTCCAGAAAAGGATCGATTAATTTTTCACAATTCACATTACTGGACGAACAAAGGAGAGATTGCATTGCATCAATACAAATTTAGTGCAAATGTGTGAGCCTGCTTAATAGTTCTGTCGTCGACAACCTTAACGGAGAAACTTATTTGCAATGTTTACAAATCGATTTGTGTGCTATACTTTTTCTTCTCGTTTAACCATGGGAGAACTTTTAAACTATACTTTTTCGAATGTATGGATTGGAAGGAATGATCCTATTCCGTAACCGCAACGCTCACCGGACTCGACTCCCGTCGATTTATTTGTTCAAGCGTCCTAGGAGCCTTATCTACAATGAAGAAATTCAAAACCAGGACCATCTGATCAGAAAAAACAATGGCACGTTCGCTAGAATGAGGAATGAAATGAGATTGAAAATTACCACGGCAGAGGTGAGGAAAAGATTACATCAAGATCTTATCTAAGGCATGAAGGAGGTTACTTCGACCAAGATATTTACATAACTTAACTATTATTGTTTTTTGTTAGGTTTACACCTAACACTAGTAAATATGCTTTAAGCAATATCTGACCTACTATTCGAACGAGCATAAAATAAAGAAGCTTTTAAGGTAATTTTAACACTGGAATTGTTTTATTTAAAAAGAAAAAACGCCACAAACTTGAGACTTATACATTTTCTATCTCGTTAAGTGGTATGTAGGCATATATTTTTTCTAGATAACTTCGGATTTTAATTAATTGCCTCTTTTCAATGATGCATAGAAAACAATTTTTAGCGTGATCTCACAAAGTAAGAAGAATTATTAATGCATAATGGTGAATTTTTGACGGAAAATCAAGATTAACTAAAGGTTCAAGTACCTCAAAATCCATTAAAGTTTGGATTACGGTAAATATGATTAACGTGGTTCTTAATAACGCCACCCATCGGGTGTTCAAAGTTTTACATCGCTGTTCCAAACACCCTTATAAATAGAAACATTAAAATTAGGAACAAAAGACATGCACCTAGAAAAAGAAGTGTTCACTCAACAGTTTTAAAACTTACAACTTTTTACATATTGATTCGAACAAATTTTGCTCGAGCGGATTAGTTTATGTTTGAAGTTGTCAGCAAATGATTTTAATGATATTTCAAACAAATTTTCGAATAAAATTAATATTGATGGCGATTATTAAAGGTAATAAGAAAAAGAGCATGAAAACTTTAAAGTAGTTTATATCCCAAACATGACTAACATGGACTAGTTTTCATTTGTTTTTGTCTTTGGCTGGTTCTGTATCTATATTAATTAATTAAAGCATTATGATGATACTTATTAATTTTAATATTCTGTGTATTTTTTCTTAGTAACATTTTTATAACGATGGGTACCTTCTTTCCTGTTGTTATTGACAGTGGAGTTATTAACCGTCATTGAAACCGCATTACCAATTCCAAACGAAATCTTACGACGTCTTTTTTATGTTAGGAAATAAAATAAAAAATACCACTTTCCGACAAATCTCACCAACCACAAACCACATACGAGTAAAAGTAATACACATGTTATTATGGTATGCTGTCCGATTATAAGATATATGAAACGATTCCGCAGTTGAAACGTAATTTGACTTCATTTTTCATTGGAATTACATCATCGACGAAAAAAATAACCACATGCTGAAAGTTGTCTTACTTCGTATTCCACGTGTAGCTAGAATAAACAGGACCTCGGGGGAATAGGTAAATTACATATTACCGACGAGTAATTAATCAAATTTCTATATACAATAGGACTAGACGTCGCTAACGGTGGATCTATCATGTTTAATAAAACAAAAGCATAACGCAATATTGGCTTAAATCACTCATGTCAATGGTATTGGTCGACGTTTCGTCTATTTTTGTTATTAGTTTTGTACAGTGTGCTAAGAAAATATTCGAATCTAAATAGAGCTATTAGTAAGTTTCCAATTTATTTTTAAATTACACTGATACACAAGTCTTTCTTAAGAAGCTTTATCACAATCTTACACCTTCATCGCTACAAGCGACAGATTTTCCGTAAAAAAACTAGTTTCAATTAAGGGATAAGTGTTATTCAAAAAAATCATATATGCTGAATATATTGAAGGAAAAACGAAGGGTATGAAACCCTTCGTTTTTCTTTTAAATATGGCCTTGCTAATTGAGTTGGGGTTGATACTTCCAGAAATCTCGTTCAACTCTCAACATCTCACTCAACCAATTTTACAAATAATTTATGCATAACTTGCAAAATTTTACTGTCTCTTCTTTCATATCAAAAAGAAGTATTTATCCGAGGAAGCTGCTTGTAATTTACCTAGCAGCTCTCATGATGAAGTGTTTGAGCTAGACTAGTTTTCATAAAGGGCACAGGAAGATTTTTTCATGTAACAGAATCTATTCAATGTAATCTTTGGATTTAAGATATATCCTAAGGACATCTTTCTGAATGTCTCCTTAGGATTTCTTCTGAAGTTGTCCGGTCACTTTTTGGACCTTTTGTACATTCTCGGTGGATTTTCAACCCTAGACGGAAATGTCGAGGAAAACGGCCGAATGCGCGCACGTGGAATTGGACCTCGGAGGAACCACACACGAATCCGCTTGTAATGCCCGGATCCCCTGATGATTTCCGATCAATCGTAGAATTGTAGCGGGCTAGGTTGCGGCGCTAGCGCCCTCCCGCGACGGAGACACGCGCTCACTCATACAACTGTCAATATACCTCACACAGCCGACTTGTATCTCGGATCTATTGTGTGCTGACATGAAAATTCGAGCGGCGGCAATTTATCCACCGATAAGTCGCTCTCTGCCGGAGGTAAATGGCCAAGTCGTGACCATTAGCTGACCGGGGACCGCGGAGCCGGAGCAAAGAGTTAGGTAATGCACGCTGATGTATGAGCGTATTTGGTATACATACTCTAGTTGGTTGGTTGGTTGGCCGGTGGATTCGACAGCGCATCTCGGTAACGTCGGGCCACGATACTGTGAATCATGCCCTGTAATTAATTCGCTTGCGTAATTTTGAGGATACTACTGCGGACCGTCGTCGATTTTACAATGGTTAATTAAGCACGGTTATGTTTTGTTGGTCCGGGAGATTAATTCTGTAAGTAAATATTAGTGATACGCTGGCGTGATACACACAAAAAAGGATTGCTGGAAGCAAGTAATAATTTCTTTGAGGAAGTAAACGGCGTTATTGTATATACACAAGAGAATATGTTCTACAACCAAGAAAGCCACTGTCTTGAAAAAATTACTATATTTAAGAAAGCAGTTGTTTATTTAAAATAAGGTTCAATTTGTATTCTTCCTTCTCTTGTTTGTTACCAATCTGTGTTGGTGTATTGGAGGCAGCCCCTGCTTATCAGCAGTTTAGTCGATAACTCATTTTCATACGTTATGTCATTCTACAAAACATTCTCCCAATATAGTACTACATTCAAGAAATTCTATTTTCTTGAATATAAACATTCTTTTTCTGGATGATGAATAGCACCAAGAGGATCAACAATTGCTAATTTGGCACTACTTAAAGTAACACTTGAGATAACAAAGGATAAGTTGGTATTGTACTTGCTTTTTGTATATTTATTTTACAAATTGCAGTAAACATGCAATGATTTTGAAAAGAAGAAGAAGGTATTCTACAGGGCTCAAATTTGGAACCATTGTTGCGCAATTCTCTGTATTCAGAAGCATCAACCTGTGAGACAAGTTGGACGACTGCATCTGCTATTAGAAGAGTCAACTATCTAAATTGACGTTGCATCCTTCGGATGAAGAGACGCACACATTTCATCGGTGGAAGCCAATATTCACTCCAGGTGTCCGTTTAAAGCTGAGCAGCAGCTCTATCTCAGCAGTGATAAGTTCTACAGGATTCAAAAGAAAATTCAAGCATGCAAGCAACCAATAGCATTTCATTGAAAATAGTTTTAATGTTCGGAATTGATCGTTAGGGGCCGCAACCAATGTGAGAAAGTAGAAGAAGCATAATTTCTCGAAAAATTCAAATGAAATGGTGGGTTGACATCACTATTAATGTGCTATCGCATGAGATTGTCTTAATACTTAACAATGAATTTTTTCAAACAAAGTGAAGATATGAGGTTACATTATACCCGAAGGAATTTGCGATAACATTAATTTTTTTTTTAATTAAATGCTCTAGTTGAATTTCCGCGGTACTTTACTTTTTATCAATTAATTAAAAACGAGTTCTACTTAGCGCATATGCGGTCGAAGGGACGTGAAAGGCGAATTAAAAAGTAAAATAAAATCAAAACCGAGCCATTAATATATCGGCGACGTAATGCATACCTACTATACATACTAGAAAAAATACGAACGATCGTCGTAAAACAGCTATCGATTTGACGCAATGCGAGAAATCCCAATCCACTTAGCGAAGCTGTATCATTATTATCAGTGGCGGAGTACCGCAGCAAACGCGGCGTTCGGGACGGACGTGCAAATAAAGAGAGGAGTTCGAGTATTTATGGAATACAGTCGCTACCGCTTGAAATGTTTCCGTTGATTAATAACACAAGGTTGTTTATAAATGTTCCACTGTCATCCTCTCTCACTACTGTATATGAATTCCAGCTTGAGGTATGTTAAATATTTGACGGAGAGATTTACGCGCGGCTAACGGAGGTTGAAGGTTTTTTTTCGCATTGTGCATGGACGTTCGAAGCGAGAAGACGAAGGACCCTCGAGGCACTTCTTTTATACAGCAGCACAAAAAGGTTTATGTACTTAAACTTAAGCTTTGTGCTTGTTGTTCGTTACGTCCTGCGCTTTGAGTTTAAACCATCATATTATTAACTGTTCTAACCAACAAATTTACACGTGTAATAGTAAAGCTTAACCAAACCCAATTTACTCTAAGACTTTGTTGGTTTATAGATCAATTTAGCGTAAGAACTGTAGGATGACTCATTCTAAACGCAACGTACTTTTCCGAATCTTCCCAAAGGAAGAAAAATGATCAGTGTTCTTACACTAAATTGGCCTATAAACTAAGTAAAAATTTTCATAACAAGGAAATCGATTTGGGTAACGTTAATTCATACTCATTACTTCTAGAGCCGACGTGTAGTGAGGAAATTTGCGCTATTATATGCTAGTTGTAAAGCACTCATACTATTGGGGACTGAGTTTTCAGTGAAGCTTATAAGACACTTTGCCCCTGGGCTGTCTGTTTCGCTGAAACCGATAATTAATTATTTTTTCAAATAGGCATCTTTTCTGAACTATTAAAAAAAATTGACAAAAATCTTGCATAAAAAAGGAAAATAATTTGGCAAATTACAGGCTGCCAGCAATACTGACACAATTCTCAAAAATGTTGAAAAGATACTTTTCAAGCGCGTTCCTAAATTTCTAGATAAGCATGATCTTTTCGACAATTGCCAGAATGGATATGTAAGAAATAGTGGATGGTTTAAACAAAGCAAACGGCTACAGCACTACTTACAAATCTGAAAAGAATGTGTCCGACTATAACATCTTATGGAAGAAACTAGAGGTAATGGCTATTAAATGACTTGTTTGCATTGCAATTAGTTAAATCGTATTTGACTGTAAGAATACAGATTTTTGTGGACACGTATAATGAAAACCGGTCTGGTTGGTAAACTGTAGATAGAGGAGTCTCACAGGGATCTGCACTGGGTATTAATTTTTTAATTTTTAAGCAATTACCATCACAGAAAACGTGCTGATAAAGAAACTAAAAACACAGTTAGAAGAACCGCTTACCATTAACATCTTTTATAATGTACATGAGCAGTTTTAGCTGTTTTCGTTAACAGAGATAAGCAAATTTTGCACCATACTTTCTACGCTTTATTCTATTTTTCTGTTGTGACCACAGCTATTAGTACTTTTAATTATTTTATATCTATGTTTATTTATTGCGGTGTTTCTTGTCAATTTCTTATGTTTGTTTATTTATTACATACACTATAATAATGAATAAAGAGATAATATTAATATTAGTCACTTGATCCGCCTTGCTTTCCGAATGGTGGCATTTCTATCAACTCATTAGAAACAGGAAAGACAACGAAATATATTTTACGACACATATTTCTTTGGGATAATGTATCGAGTTTTTAAAAGAAAGCATTTTCTCATAACAAATGTCTATTATTTTCAATTGAAATTTGATTACTCTGTGATGCGTTACGACTATTTTAACTCAATGAATACTTCTTTGATTTGAATACATAAAATCGGCAAACCTAAAGCAGGGTAACATGCGGACAAGTGATTCTGCTGTGGTATTAGCAGTCCTTTGTTCATATTTGTTTTAAAATAATTGTTGGTATTGACATCTGCATATTTTAGTGTATATTGACTTTTTAAGAGAGTTCAATATACTAGAATAGGGAATACTGTTTGGAAAGAAAACTATTTAAGTAGTTTCCGTAGCCAATGTAAATTGTTACAGTTACACAAATACATGTGGCAGGGGCCTGGATACTGCTGCAGGTGAAGTTTTAGATTGACAGAAAAGAATATTGTGTTTTCTGAAATATAGAGAATCCAACGGTCTGCTAACATTTCATGATCTCAATATTCTTCATATGTTGTGTTTTGTTTGGAAATTTCGCATGCCGCCTTGTGCAAGACTATAATGTTAGGAGGACGGACTGCCTACTACCACCATTGCAAAAAAAAAACAGCTATATTTCATAATCAGAAGGAATTTAAATTTTTAGTCAGAGGAGCGCTATTTCAGATTAATTGCTATTCGTCAGATGACTTCTTTACAGAACACAAAATGCTGCAAAATTTAAAAAAAAAATATTTTACTTTGCACATACTTTATACGTTTTCTTTTTTGTTATTATTTACACAATAATGATAGCAAGGACTGTGGCGTAGTATGGTCATTCGGTTGATGATGAGGACCATTCGTGTGCTCGAAACGGCCGCCCCGGACTAATTATTATATTACTATATAATAAATTAAACTTGTGTGATGCGGAGGTTGTCGATACTTATGTGTTGTTTATTATTAATACAGTTTTAATAATTTTTTCCCAAATGTTAAGTGACATGTTTATGGAAAAAAAAACAGACAGAAATGAGTTATTATTATTATTGATACGTACGATTCGAAATATCAATACGCCTGCAGATAGGTGTAAACAAATGGCCAGATCGAAGTGTCACTAGCACACTAAGCCCATTTTGGACATTAAGGTAAGGAATAAATTTGAAAGGGAAGAGCAGGGGACTTACAAATAAAGAATAACACTGTACACATGTATTTATTAAGGTAGACTAATGTGCTAGAATCCACTGTACCATTTTCAACACACTTTACACGTGTAGGTCTTTGGCAATTTTAGCTAAGGTAGATTTCTTACCGACAGCGCTTTTCTAGCGTTTGTTTACTCTTTCCATGCAAATATTTCTTTCACTTTTCGTTATCAATTAGCTAGATTTAAAATGTGCAGCAGAACATTATGGATGAAATTAACACTTTGTATAAAGAAACTGTCTAATGGCTGCGCCAAATCGTTAACTGTCTATTATACAACAACGATCATATATTTGGTAGACTCTCTTCTATCAATAAGCTAAACCGGTACCTTAATTGCTTGCTGTGTTTGGTTCTTCGCATACTCTAATAACCTAACCATCACTTGAGACGGCGATTACAATTTTCGCGAAATCTCTTTCTTCTTCTTGTACCACCTTCTTATTGCTTTCAAGTTTTTGATCTCTGGACAGAAAAAAGTCGTGCTGGATATGGGTCATCCGCTCCGTAAGATGTGTCCGATTCGAAATCCGGTTTCGGGCCGGAGGCTTATTTCGGATGTACTTCTCGATCGAGCCGACCTCGTATCTAAAGGTGTCGCATTAAATCTGGCGTAGTTTGAACGGTGCATTTCTAGGTGTGCGGTCCGCCTTTGAGCGATCAACTTTTTAACGAAATGATTGATGTGTTCGACTTGACCCGCTCGAAGATGGAAAAGGAAAAGAGAGAAAAACGGTTTACTACTGTTACTCGTTCGTTATCGTAAATGATAGCTTTTTGATTAGCAAATAATTGTGGAAAAAGGTTTCTAGAGACCGAAAGGATAAGAATCGGGGGGGATTGTACCATACGTACGCAAGCTCTTTTGAGGTTCGTTATTTCAAATTACAACGCTCTTCGAGTTCGTACCTTTTCAGTATTTCTAGGTAATCCCAGCGCTAGCCTACGTTAGGTTGTTAATTGTTAATCCCTGCGATTTGAATCTGTCAATGAGATTTCCATCTTATGGAAGAATTGTATCTATTGAAAGAAACTATTTACATACACTTCCCGACAAAACCTTAGACGCGGTAAGATGTTTTACGGGTTTTAAGGGTTACAACATTTCTTTGCGAAACTAGCACGATATCTAATTAGGTTTTTATTCATAAAAGTAAAATAAACTTAAAAATATCTCCTCCGGTAATATATGGACTAAATAATAAATTATTACTCCAATGCTTTTAAAATTTGCTAAAACGCTCGCATTTAAAATTCCTATTTTGATCTGGGAAAATCTCAATTACCCCTCATAAAGCAATAAATACCCAGAAATATCTATAAACGAACTATTTACATAACAAGTATTAATAACCCTCATTTACATTTTATATAATGTATATAGACTTTGTTTCGTAAATAGAAACGATACCGCGTCTATGTTTTTGTCGGGTAGTGTATGGTATATCTGAAATTGTTGAAGTTGCATAATAGCCGCTTAACATTTGCTTATTAACAGTTGCTGCTGTTCGAATTACAGCAAAGTATAGTGAACACGTGGAACATAAACTAGATTAAGTACGCTAACAAAATTTTGAGATAAGATGTAGAAATACTCTGCATGGTTGCTATTCCTGTTTTAGTCGCTTCATTTGATTTAGCCACTTGTATCCCGTTTTAACAGGCCCTCCCTAAAAAATGTTAGGGTTAACTTTCTTATTAAATATTTCTGGTTATTTCTCAATATGCGATGCAGAAAATGTTGTTTCTAAGAGAAAATACCTGCGCGAAAACTAACTATAAGCCCTAAAATTAAATCTTGTTCTTGTATTCTTAAAGACATCCAATGTACGTAGAATATCATTAGAATAAACATGAAATGCAACAGCATTCATGTTCTATTTGACAAAGTCGCATTAGAGGCATTCTTTAAATAAATCTGTTTCTATTATCTTGTTTCCATTATTTCTGCCTGCATCTCTATATCCCGAAGACGTGTTCTTGTATATAGAATATAAATACATCATTCCCCTTACAAAAGTTGAATCTTTAGACGAACGAAACGTTACTTTCGAGATTGGAAAAAGACAAAATGAAAGAAATAAAAAAGTACGCACGGAACAAAACGAAGAAGACGATGAGAAAGAAATCACGGTAATTTACTCTGATTGGAGACGTAATTCCGTTCGTTCTGGAACGTCGTCGCGGAATCTTCTCGAGGCATCGCTGTCGATGGACGGACGGGGACCGTCCGAAGCCAATTTTCTGAAGATAGTAGACGCGACTTGCGCGATTTCCCCAGACCGATGACATAACTCCAGGTTCAGAGACGACATTCGCGATGGGTGGCCTACCCGTACACTCCCTCGCTACTATTGGCTCGGCAATCGATTCGCGGAAATGATCGGCCATCGAGTTTATGTCGCGCAATACCTTATACCTACTTACATATTATGTGTATGGCCTTTGTAGGTATGCATTTATGTTGTTGGTACATAAGCGGTTTTGTTGGTGATATACACTTTTGATACCGTTAAGGGCACATACCTCTATCTTTTCGTGTCTCTTGATTCTGATAACTTTCGTTTACAGTTCATCATCATATTGGTTATAAACGATTGTTTTTGCCAGGAACAGAATTTATTCAGCAAGGAAAAGATCGATACATTTTTCAAAAGAAATTACTAGATTTGTATTGAGGAGGATTTTAGAAACTTGCTGATATTAGAATTGTTATACATAACTGATTTGGGGATACTTCAAGGATATTTCTAGTATTCGAAACTTTGAGGAGTTACGTAAAAATTGTTCAAACTGCAACTTTCATAGAAATTACGTAAGAAACTGAGGTGAATCCGTGGGCTTTCCCTTTACATCAATTTTAAGTGATTTTAGACGTGTAAATGGGTAAAAACGGGATAAGGCTTTTGTTGTTAATTCAATTACCAACCATGTAAGGAACTTTCATCCTTCTTGCAGAAAAATTTACAACAAACACTTTACAAATCTTCCTTTCTAACCACATTGTAATGGTGTTTCAAGTAACAGCGTCAGCCAATAAAACAGAGCATCTTTAACGTTGCAAAACTTAAAGCTTTATTGAAATATATTTACGATGATGATTATATTATAAAATTCTACATGTAGATTAATATAGTATATGACTTCTTTGGCCTTTAATGATGCTTATGAACGTTTACACATGGTAATTTTTCGCAATGCGGCGATGAGGTATTTACTTTATGTTGACTTCAAGTAGCACTTTTAAGCGCGTTTTAAAGGAGGTTACTTTAGTGTTTGCAAAGTGCCGTGAATGTTCGATTGGAGTTAAACTTAGAGATTAGGTAGGCCAATCCAGAACTTGGAATTTATTTTCGGGTATCCAATTCTTATTAACTATGTAGCAGGGGCATTATCTTGTTGGATGTTTTCTAGAAACTCCACTAAAAAACATTTTGTGTACGATAGCCTTTGTGTCGCATTTAGGAGTCTTGCGTACTTTTGGATATTCATGCGACCGTAATATGTGAACATTTACCCAACATCATTTGATTACATCTACCTCCATATTATAATAAGAACCATTCAATTCTCTTAGTTCTTCATCGCACAAAGGTACTTCCAGGGAAATCAAAAAGCTGAAAAAGGAGCTGTGGATCTGCTCCATGTATATCCTCTAAAATTAGCATTCAGCAATTGAAAAACGGTGTTATGGTCCGAACCGTTTTTCAATTTTTCAGTTGTCCAATGTTGATATTTTTTCACCTATTCTAAATGGCGTTATTGTCATTAGCGACAATAACGGTTTTCTCTTGCCTCACAATTCAGTATTATTTAAGTAACTTCTAACCATTCTAGTCAAAATTTTAAGATAACCATCTGCCTTCATTTTTGCAAATCACTGCAGAGAAATGTTCTTCCTATCCAGAAAAGAAGGTCTCTCTAATGGACGGTTTTGTACCATCCAGCGATGCTGTACTTATATATGGTTAAGTGAACAGCACAACTTGAGCTCTTACCTTTTGAACAATTTCAATCTGTGACGTTCCTGTAGAACCTAAAATCCCAATTTGTATCGCCTTGATTTCTCTTAACTGCCGGCTTTTTACCACAATAATTGCAACGTGGTTCCCCACAGGAACACCTACATGTCATTTTAGGATAATTCGCAGAATAACATTTCATTTCACGTGTATTGAAAATACGTCCGATATTAAACGAGAACATTTGCGAAAATCTGTAGGTGCTCGGTTGTATTAGCCAAGGCTGTAGGATCTTTTTAAATTCTTTTGCTTTAACCATTGATGGCTTTCCTCACATTGTCCAACTGGTAAAACACCACCAAGAATATTATTGTTTAATCATAGTTTGCGTAGTTAAATTAACGCTAAATAGTCTACAACAATTAAAAATATTCAGTCGCGACAGAAAAGGTACTACTAAGGTAGTTGTAATATACAATTGCTAGAAGAGGATGCTTCGGTGGTAGAAGAAGTTTCAATAAACCTACGTGTGCTGCCGGTTCAATTACTAGAAAGATAGATAAATTAAGGTAAAGTTTTATACCAATCAAATTAAATCAAAAAATCATCATATCAAAAGTTGCCCAGTTGTTTCGTTGACATTGCGTTAGGCAGAGAAAAAAATAGCTTCTTGTAAGATGCAACACATAAAATTGCATTTTTTTTATAACATTCATGAAATTAAGGATATTTTCTTAAGCTGATCGAATTGCCGTGTGTGTATACGCACAAGAACGTCGGCGATACATTTATCGAAGCGGAAAATAAGTTTCCATTAAATTTTATTGCAACACCTGATCAATAACTTAGTAAGGTAATGTGCACAGTTGCAGGTATGTTACATGTAGCAATTTAGATGAATCGGATAGACAGACGTGTTATTTCTTCGAATGGAATCGAAAGTTCTTCGTATTAAGGCGAACGTGCATACAAGCAGTAGCATTCTGTAAATTATGTGTTGTGTACGTTCCCAACAGGTCTAAGCTAACTGTCTTTAAGATTTTCAAGATTTTTTCAAGACGATGATATTTGATTAGATATCTACGTGTATTATGGTGATTTTGATCCTATTCATATTTTTCCTCGTGAAGCTTTTACCAACTTTTGAAATCTCCCAAGTTGCCTTCAATCCCTTCTTTAATTTGTTTGGTAGGCGTATGAGAGGTGACAACGTTTAGCTATAGTTGGTGTATCCATAAATCCAAAGTACTGTAGTATAAAATCAACAGATTGAGGTTATATCTTTTTCAGTTACCTAAATCAGGCCCTGAAATTATTTACAGTGTACTTGGCCGATACGATTTGCAACTTTGCAACCTCAAAGTGGTAAACGGGTGTATGAGGATGCGCCTACCAAAATAATAATGAATCGCCTTTTGATAAAGGCCCATCATTGGAGTGATTAGCAGGATAACATTGTTTCTTAACAATTTTACTGAAATGTGCCCACGCAAGGTCTTTCAGTAGTATGAGGTGCCCTCCTACTCTGTACATTGTATGAAGGAGTGGTTGTCGAAAAAGTGCGTTCACTTACGATTAGATTAAAAGGAATTTTCTCAATTTTGTAATAGAAATATATATAATATAAATAACATTAACTAGCAGATATATCATTTGTTTAATTTTCTCTCAATCGTTTTCAATTTGCAGAGAAACAAATACATCCCACGATTCAAAATATTAATCAATTGTAAAATCTTCTCTAAAAACTTTGAGATTTGTTATACGACATTCGCGTTAGTATTACTAAATTACTGTTCGGTATTTACGTAGAAAGCAAGTTTGAATATAACAATAGCAAGTTTGGACATCAGTTTCTGTGATCGAAGAGACGGCAGATATCGGCCATCTAATACTAAAATACCCGAAGTACCAGCGGTTTTTTACACCTCATCGAACATCAAACCCAGTTCTCCACAAACAACATTCAGATTTTAAGAACGAAAAATATAGTGCTGTACGGAAGAATGGTAAAGCTCATTAGGCAAACAGATACCAAAATTTAAATTCGGGACTAGCATCCTAGAGCATCCTTCATGTTAATCTTCAAATAAATCATCTTTATTGCCGTGACAGTTGATTTTTATTTTATTAATTACAAATTTGTTAGTGTTGGTGGCTAATGAGTATGTGCCTGAATAGCGATGCATATAAAAAAAAGTTGAAACATGCTGGCGTGGTTTGGTATCTTTTCTATGTATCGCATATAGCTCTGACTGAAAAAGTTTAACACAAATTGCTCAAATATATTTTTTGTAAAACCGTGGGGATTTATCCAATACGTGGTTTTGATCAGAGTGTTCCTCTGCAACGATTTGGTACAAACTTATTATATTTGCAGCGCTAGCTCAATATTGATTGTACATAGTTATCCGAACTAAATCTGTTGGTCCCTCAATATTCTGCTCGTCAAATAACAACCTTCTGCAATTAATTCAGCTCCCCATTCTTCCTTCGTAGCCACGACTTTTTAGCTTTTTCCAATATTGTGATATGAATTGCTGCGTTTCTTGCCACAGCTAGATCACGTTTGTAGCTGTAGGACCTCTTATTTTATTGTTGTATCCTACTATAATTGATCGTGTAGTTTATGATTTTGTTTTGTGTGCTACTTATTATAACAATCTGTTGGATATTATTATTATTACTATTACAAATCTGTCTTGCTTAATGTTTTTTTATTTTTTTTGGAAAAGGGTGCCAATCTTTTGTTTAAAAAAAATTATAATAATGAACCAGCTACCAACATCCACCTTGTGTAGACGCGCGATTCTGAAAATGTTGAAATTAATTGCTATATCGACCTCTACAAAACTGAGCAGTAGTGCTCCACATTCTGTGAGAGTAACTGGTTAGTGGCTAACACACCGAGGGTAAATAATTATAATGAGCCTGTTACCTACATTAACCATGCTTAGACGCGTTTTTCGCTCTTCAGTACATCTATGTGGAAGGTGGTCCATATATACGAAGATAGAACTAGTTAACCATTAGTCGAAGCCTGCTACCGTTGCAATTCGTGGGGGACTTCTGGTCACTTCTGTATTGGTCGATATAGCAATTAATTTAATCGAAATTTTCAGTGATTAGGTACTTCCATCCAAACATGTTCAAGAAAAATTGACTAAAATGTGGATACTTGTGATGTTCATCACAAAAGTCTAAAATTGTTTGTAATTAAATGCTGATTGAAATCAAAATAACTAAATTAAACACTTCTTGTGCCTGATACCTTCTGCAAATTTAACCTTTAGGCTTGCAACGTTACACGGTTTCGTTTAATTAATTATGAGTTTGTTGCATAATCAAGTTTGCGTAAGATTACGTATAATTGTTCTTCTGCAACACCGAAATTTACGACGCTTTTAACTCTGCAGCAACTTCTTTACGATAAATCATCTCATAATGAGCTCTGTTATAGTATTCTTTACAATAATTGTATGCTTTAGACGAACCAATAATTAAAAGCCAATAAAACCGAAAATATTCATAGGCACGCATCTGGAGTCTTTAATCTTTTTTTAGAACATAATTTACGATACTTTTTCTATAAAATATGTTTAAAATTCGTATTTAAGGATAAAAAACGTAATTGTACATAAATTACATAAACATCTTTAGCCATTTTTAGATTTTTATGATCAATAAAAGCTAATTTTCATATACTGTTGTTTATGTTATATCAGCAATATGTTTATTAGTCATGATATAATTAGGTACAATAAAATAAATATTCGCTTATCTCGCTACATAGATGGCTATATAAGATGTGTGCATATATGTATGTAAACACTTTCCAACCGATTGGGATTCTACTGAATAAGTATTATGATCTTTGCAACAAATTCCGTTTTCTATTTTATTGCTATCAACACAGTGAATTAATGGCTTTAATATAGCAAGATAAAAACATTTTCCTTTAACGACAGATTTTACGATGTGGTAAATTTATTGCATCCTTGGATAGTATCCATTAGGGGTCCTATTTCTCCTATGCCGTTTATGTTTTTTCCGCCACTCTTTATGACCAGATTAACATTTGATATCGTATTTGAAAATGATACTGCGGCCTGAATCTTTATTTTTTGTTTGCTATTGGTTTGCAGGTACAGTAAAATTCCTTTCAATAAGAGGGATGCACGATGTTGTCGTTGCGCGTAGGTCGAAGGACGTCTTACAGCTTCTAGTTGGATATTAGCTAGTGGCAATAAAAACTGATCAGCTAACCTATGTCAAGTGCAATGTTTTTTACATACATCCTTCTCTCTTTTAAACCCAGATATTGAAGTTGGTTTTCTAGTTCCTATTTCCCGGTTTGATAAAAATTTCCCATTCCTTTCTGTGTTTCACCACCTATTTTGCTTCCTTTCACATCTTCTCTCTTCTGGGGGTTATTTCGGCCCTGTTTTTATTCCAAGTCATACGTGCCCTTCCTCCCTTTTTTTTTCAATATATCTATTTCCCATTTCCTTTTTGTTTGTCGTTTACCATCCCTTTTAATAAGATACCCTATCCAGTTTAATTTTTTTCTTCTATGGTATCTATTAAATGTTTAATCTTTACTCCTCGTTTTATGCTTGTGTTTCTAATTTTGTCTATTCACGTTCGATATTTTCCTAGGATATCTCTCCTAGAACCATTTTGTTCGTCTTATACACGTAGTTTGTCTTTCTATTTCTTCTTATTTTCTTCGAAGATCAAGGCGATATTTTGAAACGAGATTTCATTATGAAAAAGAGTGCTTCGTGTATTATTAATTTAATAATAAGTTTACATTGTAGCATTCAGATTGAAACAAAATTCGACCAGGGGTTGAAATAGACACAGATCTATTGTATTAATTGGTTTAAAAATAAAACATGTAATTACATAAGTTAGATTTACCGCAATAAATGTTAATTAACATCACCTTCGTGCTCGGCTCCAAACTTATTTCATGGTTCTTTAAATTCTCTAAATTCCTGTTGTTCTTTGGTCAAGTACATAGTTTTCACTACCGATATAATCTGGTGGCGATAGTTTGGTTGGTGTTGCAAAGGTTCAACACAACTACTTACTAAAATTACAGTTCAAAGAGGAAACATAAAGAAATAAATTTCATGGATTTATTCGGTTATACAGAAAAATTAAATGATAAATTTACAGAACGTTTGTGTCGTAATTCGCTGAATTCGTACTTTTTCGTTGGCGTAGCGTTCCTACAAAAGCGCAGCAGGTTGCTAAAGACCATGAACACTTATAAACTTACCTGGGACTCAATATATAGTTTTTAAATGTTAATCGTGCTCTAATTTACTAATTTACTTCCCAAAATCACGCAGTATTCTAAAAATTTACTGGAGTATAGCGTACTATACGTAGATTTTATAAAATTTGCACTTCAAATTTAAAATTAAACATGTTAACAGAGAATATTTTAACTATGCAGGTATTTGTAGCTCACCATATGATACGCACTTATTATCAAGAAAGAATACCTACTGTTCTTGATACTTATTTTTTACGCTTCCTGTAAGGCGAAGGAACGTAAAAATGTATGTGTCTGCCCAAGGAAGCGTGAAAAAATAAGTAATGTATATGTTATATTAACAAACCAGTTCTTAATTATTAAATGAGCTTATCGCCGCCGGAGAATAAAGCAAATAAAATACAAGGAGCGTAATACAAAAACATCTTCCGTCTTTTTGTATCCTCAGTAAGTAGGTATATCATCAACATTTTTGTTATTCAACTAATGAAGGATTAACAGTAATGAGCCTATTATACCACCTATTGGTGTGACAATTTCTTTAAAGTAGCATACGTACTTATAATTAATCTTTTCAGGTATGAGCCTTAAGAATTTATAAAGTCAAAGCTTGCTGTATATAGTACTTTCATAGGTAATAAGCAAAAATTAAGAAAATTCTCTTGGCTGACAGCATGTTAATGGTGACATGTGACTAATGAAAGAGGTGAGTGATTGCTACATCAGTAGTAAGATGATTATTATATCCTATGTATGGGTTTATAGGTAAGATTAAATAATTTTGTGCGCAGAAATGGTAGAAAGCAATGCCCAAGCTTGCAAATATGAAATGATACATACAGATGATACCCAGTTGTACGTATGTACCTGTATAGCCAAGCAACCTCTCATTCAGTCCATCAGTTAAATAGCGATACCCGCGCTTTATACAACATATCAAAGAAACATTTTCGTGACCTTCACTCTTTCTCAAACACGACTGTCATTGGCCATTTGCTGTTCTTGCATCTTAATTTATTTTTTTGTACAGGTTTGAGTGCATGGGCGAACTATTCTCCTTTCTTTTTCACATTTAGGTCATGATTTTGCTTTGTTTCATTTTGGCACGTATCTCTAGTGAAATATGATGTTGCAATACTAAATTTTTGCATTAAATTCATCATGCTGTTTGTGTTGTATGCAATTTGTTGTATCCATCGTATATAACTCCGGATATTCGGACCAGGATCCAAAATTATCCGAATATCTGACTCCTTCGAATTTGTGTTATATGGAAAAAAATGCAGTAATAGTCAAATGGGCTCATTCAGAGGTTGTTGGTTTCCATGCGCACAATTTAAAGTTACTTTGCATTACATAAGTGTTTAATAAATCTTGTGATTACCGTAGTTATATTACTTGATAACTACTTGACCTCATATTGCAGTTATTTGCTTGGAAAGGTTGTCAGAGAGCGGAGCTACGCCGCCGGATAAACAATCCGAACTGGAGATTTCAGGCAGCGGATCCAGATCCGAAATATCGGTAGATAACGGATCCGGATAATACCAAGATCCGGATATCCGGATCCAAAGTTATCCTGGTCCGGATAGCAGCCCTATTACTTTCTAATATATTGTTGAATTCCGCCTTGAGATTGTCGCGCAATATAATAAAACTTTATTTATTCTATTCAGTTTTGTTTTAGTTATAATTACGACATTTTACGACAATAAAAGAATTATTATTAAATAATATAAAACACTTCACTTCAGATCACTCTACCTTGGAAGCCTACTGGCCGATACAATATAACTTCTGTTTATATTTGTAAGCCTGTTGAACATAATTGTGGAGAATATCCAAGGTACAGTCCGGAATTTACTATTAATATGCGCTCAAAAAGATGCGTTTCCACCATCTACAGAAGAATAAAATTTCAATGGTTTTCCTCAGGTTTCTGTTGAGGACGTGGTAGCTTTCTTCACAGAAGTTTAGTTCAAAAATTAATTGGGCTGACTTGAGGAGCTTGGGTTAGTAGTGTAACCCGTCGTCGTGGACGCGCGGGCGCGGACGTGGTCATAAACAACCGCGGTCAAGATTATGAAAATGGTCCGATTGAGCATTAAAAGCTACGCAAGTGACTTAGTGACGATCTAACTAACAGCTAACTATTGGAGGAATTCTTCAAAAACCTTGTTAGAGAAACAACAAATGCTTCAAAAATAAGGAATGCAGTTTTGTTTAATTACATGGTTGGTAAACAAACCATCCATGGATTACGCGAGTTCGTTTTAGATTAGTTTGTTAATTATGTTTTTTATTTATTCATATAACGAAAGATAGATAAAAAGTACACAAAAAAACACTTCTTACTTTTAAGCATAGTTCTTCACATTCGTCTGAAAGGAAACTTTTAGAGCCTTCTATAAACGTAAATGGTTAATCTGATACCCCAAGTTAATAGTAACAAAGCTTGTAGAATAAAAAAAATATTTTCTAGGAAAAGTAAAAGAAGAATTTAGCAAACAATTATAGTAAATGCTCGGTGATCTCCATCGGTTTCATTATAAATCGTTACTCGTTGCTTTATTTTGTTAAATGCGTTGACGAGGTGTTGAGACGATGTCGTGTCACAAACGTTTTGGATTGTTTAAGTAAGTTCTTGTGTTATGTGCGGTGTATATCTAGAATGTATTTTTTCAGCAAAGAAAATAATCTGAAATAGTTAAATCAGATCATAGAATCGAGGTTTAAATCATTAACTTAAATAATGACCAGAAACTAGTCAACATGATCAAGTATCATTGCAATATACAAGAATTAACGAAATACTATTAATTCTATGTCATATAAATTATTATATCGGCTTACTTTAAACCGCTGTAACGGGTTGGATTTGCCCTAAACTGAAAATAAGTAATATTTCTTTACATATGGTACATGTTATAAGATCCTCGTAGCATTAAGCCGCTCTGCAAATTATTTTTAATTAAACTTAATTAAAACGAGCTGTAAATAATGTTAAATGCTAGGATGAATATGGATATCGAGTATATCCATATTCATCTTGAATTATTTTCGAATATTTGAATATTTATTAGCTTTCTATTTTGAGGCAATTTTACCGGTGGCTGTAAACGCTTCCGCGGCCGATGTCGAATTGGTATGTATAAAATTAGAGGATACATAGTTGGTAGTTTATCGCATAGAGTGTCTTAAATAGATTGACGTGTATTATCATATACAAATAGGTCTAGAGGCGCATTAAATAACATAGATGATGCGTCGCGATCGAATGAGTCTTATAAGCAGACGAACTTGAAAAGGGAGACAGGTGTTTGTCTGGTATAAAATTAGAAACGTTATGTAAGGTGTATAGTAAGTGTATTTTGTTTGTTCCCCACTTATTTTAAACCTGTTCTTCTGCACTGCATTCGCAAATGCTCGGACGTAAATTTAGATTTTATATTCCACTTAATTTGTAACGGTAAATGCGTGCGGGTATTGTTTTCCTAATTAGATGTGCTTTTTTCTCCAAGGAAGAAGGAAGAATATTACCTACATTAAATATTTTTTTCTGAAATAAATACAATACCTAATAAATTCCTCGGGGAATGAGATATGTTACGCTAGGCAGATGTCGAAAAATAACGTTCTATCCGCGGAGGTTTTATCAGCTTTGTAGTAACAATGAACTTAAAGCGTAAATTACTATCCATTTGCGTGTGAGTTTGAGCGCAGCGAAGTTATTTAACGCTTAATTTTCTGGACGCTTTGCGTATGTGATTATGTTGATAAATACGAAAATAAAAAGCCAAATAAAACATTATCTATTGCATTGTTCCAAACGTCAAGCACCTGTTAGTTTCTTCTTGCCAATGAAATATAGGATTTACTTTGAATAGGATTTCTTGAGAAAAATAATTTTTCGCCGAAATATTACTCCCTGCCTTTTGATATACCCTGTACTTTAGTATATCCAGTGCCCGCTTTATTTTGGACAGCGGCTCTGTCTCACCAATGGTAAGTCCTAGCGAAAATTCATTAAAATAGTTTAATTTCCGCAAGTTATCGATGAGGGGCGCAACTAATGTGAGGAAGTCGAAAGAAATTTTCGAAAAATTCAAATGACACGGTAGGTTGATATTACTGTTAGTACATGGCCTATGTGATGTTATATAAATTTGTCTCAACACTTGGTGGAGTATTCTTTCAAATAAAGTGAGGGTGTGCGAAGTTATGTAATATCTGAAAGAATTCGCGATAAAAACTGGTTTACTCTAATAGGTTGTTATGAACTTGGATTCGTTTCACTTGAAACATGGATGTTTCTCTGCTAATTATCTATATTCTCTGGGAACTGTAACTTTGCGAATGTTTCCCAAAGGAAAATTATTTTAGTTGAACCAAGCATATCGACCTCCCAGTATAACAGTATTTTTGAAAAGCAGCGATATTTTTGGTTAGCAAATTCAATTTGACTGCGATAAAGTTCTTTTCATGAGGATTTCAGACTCTTTTTGATAATCAGAAAGGCAACATTCGAAGAGAAATGACAAATAGTTCTATCGAAATATTGCGCCACCTCATTTTACAAGTCGAAAAGGCACCCGAAACTTGCAGAGAAGAGAAGCCATGTCTGTTGACATTAGTTATCTTAATTATTACAAAGAATCAACTAATTGCTTTTGCCTTGTCAATCTCTATACATTTAGATACTCGATCCGTATGAAAATATTTACGTAATTTTAATTGAACCATAATGTCATAAGAATTGAGAAAATTGTTGTTTTCCGAATAAAAGGTAATTATGAATATAAACCAATTGCAAGATCAAATCCAAAATCGAAAGATCAAATCGATTGCAAGATCGAAAGACGTGGAAAACGTTTACTAACAACGAGGAATTAGATTACCAAGCTCGACACGTCAGGGTATAATAGGGAAAAGATTATGTATATAGGTCATAGATCCTGAACTATCCTCTAGACGCCCTTTTAGCAGCTCCAAAAAATTGTGAATTGCACAATAATAACGTTTTACGAAGATAAATTGGTAGAACAAAAGACTAACCTCAAAACTTAAGGCTAGGCGCCCTCTCTGGTATTACGTCACGTAATAAAACACCACGTTCTTTTGAACGATCAAATGAATTGAGCTTGTACTTGAAGTAAAATTTCTACACTAGCCATTAATCATTAATCACTTAGCTAAATACATCTTCCCCCAAGCCGAATCGAAATAAAGAAGCAAATTGGCGTCTGCTCCCTCGGTTACGGATACTATTTCTCAAAAATTACGGCCAATTACAGTATGCGCTTCATATCGACGATATCACACAATTTAAATTTTCTTCAATTAAAATTTGTTTTCATAAAAAGATATCACATATTAATGCTTGTAATATGCCATACGAGTTCACGATCTAACTTCCAACGACTAATGACTTAATATTAGCAAGTATCTGTACAATGCGGCCATCTGCTATCGTACTTAAGAACGCATTGCCAACTTGCGAAATGATTGTGAAGATACAATCTTCTACGTGTTTGCAGAAAGAAATTGCATTAAAAACGATTATTTAGGACGTGAAGAAAACGGAGTGAAGAGAGGTTATTGAACCATTTTCTTGGAATTGTCGATGGCTGGAGATAGATTTAGCTAATATAATGTCAGAGATGAGAGGAGGCTATATATAATATATAAAGTGCTCTATGCTACTACTTTCATTGTGCTAAGTGTTACCGTAGATCCTAAAAGAAGAAATTACAAATCAGTTAACGTAAATGATGTAAATTAAATATTAAACCTTTAGCAAGAAGGTGGTGGTAGAAATATGAAAATGTAAGTCTTGATAAGGAAACCACCAACACTTCGAAACGTAGAAAACGAATGAACCATAACAATGGAAAATAGCGCAATGCTTGTTATTTGTGATAAATTCAACCCGTCTAAAGGTTCACATTATAAGTAAATTGCAATTGAAACCACAGACGACATGCTTGTTTAATGTTCACAAAATTCAGTTGTGACATTTTCCATTCATTCCAAGTTATATGTCAGCATGGTATGAGGAAACATCCGTTAAAAGTCCAATCCATTACCAGTAGTTAGCAAGGCAAACTTCTATACCTAAAATACATAATTTTCTGTCATATTCCCACACCTTTTTACTAGTTGTTTATGAGTGATTCAACTTCTTGAAATTTAACTAGCTCACTTATTTTTTCATAATTTTGCATTGTCAATGACGCACTATAGTCGGTTGGAATATACGAAGAAACTCGTTTTAAACTTAAATTCATTTAGTTTTTTACGTCACAAAGCGAGTTCTGGTGTGTTAAACATTTTAATTACACATATAAAACGTAGTATTAACGAACAAGATATGTCTTAAAAAACATGCTAATGGTAGAATAATTAATTGGTCATATTAATTACAACAAAATAACTTATTTTATACATTCATTCATGATATGGGCAAGTATGTACTTCAAAGAAAGACCAAAGGGGAATTTTGTTCTTTTCCTTTTGTTACAACGGAAAATCTGCAATACCTACCAAAACCTATTTCTAGATCGAAGATTAGTAGACATTGGTAAAATAAATTTATATGTGTAATACGTAGAAAATATTTTACTTTGCGTCCGTCGAATAAAGGAAAATAGTTGTTATTCACATGCGAACGATTCTTCCTTGTATGACCTTGTTCGACGAGATATTAACTTTTGCAACGGCATACGTAATCAATCTACTGTAAAATAAGCACTAAACAGCTTCTTTTATTATCTCAAACGGAGATTATTTGTTATAATTTAACGCATAGTTTCAGCTATAAAATGTATATATAGTTTTGCTTCCAGCGTTTTACAACTTCCTTGCATAATCTTTCCATAAAGCGTTTTCACTTGAAAGATTTTCCAGTTCTTATAATTACTACGAGCGAATACTAAGTGCACGTGCTTCTACTTTAGCATTATTATAAAACACTAATGGGCTATGTGCGTTTTTTTTTTACATTTTATTTACTCGTCTACATATGGTGGTTTACAATACTCATTGCATGGACGCTTAACCAATGCAGCATTTCAAAAGCTTGCGTGATTTTCGATTAAATTTAAGCCTGATAGATTACAATTTTAGATCATCTTATTTTAAATTAATTGAAAATGTATTTATGAAAAGCTTGTAAAGACAAAAATAACAAAAAAACACGCACAATATTATATTACATATCTTGTGTTTTATGCAATTATTTGTTCGGTAAATAACAACATTCTGAGCTTCAAAATTGAAAGAACTGCTGCAAACCTGAAAAAGTAGAGATTTTATTTGTTATTTAGAACACTAATTTTTATACGGTTATACGAACAACTGGCTGTCCAAGACACGATAAAAGCATATTACATTCCATTAAAAAATGGTATTGAAACACTAACTTTACCTAGTCGTTTCGCAAATTTTGGTTTAACCTGGTGACAATTTAAAAGTACTGTTTTCAGGGGACTAGTCTTTATATTGACCGGATAAATTACCATATTTAGTTTTCGGCTAAGGTAATCAACGTGGCAACTCTTAAGATTATTTGTGTTATTCCATCCTTCTCTCATGTTTCCTTTATGTTCGAGCTCATATGATGTCAGACTTGTAAAAAACAACGTTGTGTCAATCGCGAACATAATTGTTTTGCACGTACCAGTAAATAAACGATTGATGTAAATTGAAAACAAAATTGGCCCTAATTTGGAGTCCTGTGGTACTCCACAGCCTGTTGCAGCTTAACCATAACAATTTGCCGCCTATCTTGTAGACAAAATTGAAACTATTGCAGAGTAGCACGCCTTATATATGCGTAAAGTATAACCAAACCATTAATTCATCTAATCAACTGTAGCATGGACTGTGGACTTTTTCTAAATGGATTGAAGATCTCTAAAGTCACACCTGTCAAGAAGGGTAATATAATATCAATAACTATCGTCTAATATCTCTTTTCTACGCGTCCCAGAATCTTTGAAAAAGTAAAAACCGAACGTGTTCCGGGTTCGGACCGTATCATGTCGTTTTTTGTGAAACGAAAGCTCGACGTTTCGCCCACAATCATGTGGGGCTTCTTCAGGAGGTAAGCAACAGGTGGCACGGTAAGTCAACGTGGAAACCATGCTAGAAGCAAAACTAACTAAGCGGGAAGCAGTTGATGCCGGTAACTCAGCATGTGTACCATGCTAGAGCCGAGAATCAATTGCAGTTGAAATTATTCAAACTCTCCTTTAAAAACAATATTTTGTATTTGTTATCCCAATGTATATCTTAACACCCACATAGACGGGGGACCTCTCAAAACATGTAACTAACCTATTGGCCGGTAGCTTACCTTCTGGACAGTTTAATTACTAATTAAAATAATATAATCGCATTCGCGCAATACTGAATACTCACAAAAGGAGTTTAATCGATCGTTCTATACATGCAGCGAACATTGTTTCTAAAACAAACATATCACTTTTTTCACCTGGAACATTCTTCTACGGTACTTACACTTATCTGGCAAAAACACAAAAGTATCATATTTTAATCTCACGCCACCTTTTATACCGTGCATAAATTAGAAACATGTTACGTTTCTGTATTACTCCTTGTATAACATATACGCGCATATAGACGTTATCAAAAAGGATATTAAATTCATAACGTAACAGTAAATTTTAATAAACTGTCGCTTGTACGCATATCCAAGTATACGGCTTTTAAGGGGAATTCATCCGTGCTTTTTTCTTCGTTTAAAGAAATCATGGTGACCAAACGGCCAGCGGACGCTTTACAAAACACTTACGTATGGTAGCCGTAGTACGCCGTGAAAAAAATATTTTTTTTGTTAGCAATGGATCAGACAAGTTGCATGCAAGGTTTAGTCAGGAAGTAGATAAGCTTATCAAAATTGTTTTTTTTTGTTTTTAATATTTTCCCCTTCGTATAAATTATACATTGAATTAAAATAATCCAGTTTTTTTCTTTCATTCGAATGAAGGTAATACAGAGGAAGACGCGGAAGGAACGTGTTTGAATTCGCATTGGTAATTCAAATTTACTCATAGCATTATTGCTATCTTCAACGACATCTTTACGACGAAAAAAGTTATGATGGATTTATCAACAAGTAAGCATTGCAAAGTCATCTACGCATTCTCCGTTTATGCTTTATGTTCGCAACTTTTACGTATTCCATGTAATTTATTTTCTTAAAAAATAAGCTAAAATGTAATTTATAATCTAGGCTGTTTGAGATCGTGCTGTTCCGATTACACATCATGCCTTAATCTCCATTTTAATCTCAGTATCAAGGTAGTTGTATCCTATCGACGTCAGATAAGTGGAGATTAGAAAGGGGAACATGCCCATTTATATCTTAAACTTGGATAATGTATCTATGAAACGTCTAAAATCGAAATGTTGATGTTAAGAAAAGAATGTTTCTGCTTCGTTGTACCGCCTTCAAGCAGCTTTTTATACCAAATACTAAATTCTGTATTATACATATCGAACTGACTTTTTCCATTTTATTTTGTTCCACGTAACCGCTTTCGGTTGGTTTAGGCTTCTTCAAGAATATGTAATAGAAACGTTATCTGTTCCTTAAAACTGAATAAAAACTAAAATATGTTTATTCTAGCGTATATAACCTTAACTAGTATAAAGATGTACTTTGAATCTGGATTTTTTTTAGTATTTCCGACGTAATTAATTGTTTGAGAAAACTTAATGAATCGAACTTGACATATCCCGTTTACCGAACGAACGCGCTAACCTTCCCTATTGGGCTGAGCTTTTTTTCTTCAAATAATTAATTACTTGACGTCGGAAATATCAAGGAAACTCCAGATTTTCATTCATCGACCGAAGCTAAAAAATATGATAATTTGACGCTTTTTTCCTTTAAATAATCAATTTTTTGAGGTGCTGTGTAAGAGCTGGGTTGGTACCGGGTTCCCAACTCTCAGAGAAAGGTTTTTCTTAGTTTCTCTTAACTTAGAGCAGTGAACATTGTGCACATTTTAATCCCTGATAGTAAATAAATTCGAAAAGAAAAATATTCTGCCATTATACCTATGTTGTTCTTGATGTACGTTTTAGGAATTAAAGCCATAATACATAAAACCAAAAAAAGTAGACATACATTAAAAAAATCCTCTCATAATAGACATCTAACATCACATCTTATATAAATTCAGTAATCTGCTGCTGGTAGCATTGTATAACAAAAAAGTGCGATCCATAAAATTAAAATCCAATTAAGTACGATCTTACTTGAAAGAATTCTATGCGGCATTTTGTACAAATGTGTCCGTACCGGTGTGTCCGTGATGTCTATTTTTCACTAAACCGTATGCCATGCCACTCACTGTTTGAGTGAATACCGATGCATGAAGCAAGACAAACTAAACAACCTATAATTATAAAAATGACCGAAAACATCTCATCGTTATTTACATAATTTCGTTTAAAATTATACATTTTGCGCCGAACTGACCAATTTTCTTCTGCGTATGATCCTCCTTATGCATTACCCTGTTGCGGTTACTTGAAAAGGGAAAAACGAACACGAAAAAACAGAAAAAAGAAGAATAAGTAAAAGTAAGTCAATTGCACCTGTATTTTAATAATAATCATATAAGAGCTCGTGAAACTGCACCGAATACCAGCAGCTTGCTTACATCTATGCGCGCAAAAAGAAAAGGAACTAACGATTGAAATTTGCCTTTCTCAAATAACAGTCTTCGCGTACATATGAATATTATTATATGCAATAAATTCTGAAAATAATTTAGATGCTTATCGCTATATCATCAAATTATGCATTTCGTATTAATATGTAAAACGGTTTACGCAGAGTATCGTACTCTCTTGTTTTTCAGTTTGCATTCTTCAGAAAAGGGACATTGTTTTTTGTCGGATGCGGGTGCAGTGCACTTTTGTAGGTATTTTATGTATTCATATGCTTACATAGGAATATAATTTACGTAGACGTACATAATACTAACATAAGTGGGTCTAATAGTAATGTTTTATGGGTTCTTTGGTTCTAAGAAGATACAACGGCACCAAAGGGACGTGGTTGCATTACAGGTGTTAAAATTTATTATCTACTACGGTGGATAACGGCAGCAGGAATTTTAAGTTAGAGAAAGTTAGAAATAATTTAAAGACACTGATTTGAAACTAAGCAACGCCGCAATTTCACCCAGCTAATCGATGCTATATTTTACAATCAGGTCTTAAAGGGCCTCTTTCTGCTAAGTTTTGATGGATTTGTGTTTCTTCCGTAACAAAATATAACGTTATTACAAAATCACTGCAATTGGAAGAAATATCGTCCCAGTATAGGTTCGCTGCCCGGCACATGGTTACAAATAGAGATGCTTGTGGGAGATTAGCCCCAGAGAGAGGTAGTAGGCAGGATAGAGAAGTGCAAGAGGAAATCCTAGGAGTGTAGAAATTTAAATAGGAAAAGAAGTAAGCGCGACCAACTCGTCCATTAAATAGCTTTCACTGTGAAGCTAGCGCTCTGTATCTCTCTATGGTGGTTCATAGATTGAACGCTGACAAGTAGGTTGTTAAAGAACCTGTAACAACACACAACAAGAAGTTATCGGAACTCATGCGAACTTAACTAGGTGACATCTGTTACCTTACTTCTTTTTACGCTTTTGGAAAGATAAGAGAATAACGAATCCATGGATTGTGGTTATTTAAAATACCACAATATGTAGTAACAATGGTTTTAAAATAAAATAATGACAGCAAGGACTGTAGGGTAGTATGCCAAGTAACACTAAAGTATAAGTACACTCCGCACCTTACAAGTTACTATTTGATTAATCCAGAACGTCTATTTCGAGAACTCCGATTCGAGAACTTCGAGAACTTATGTGGTGCGGAGTGCGACTATACTTTAGTGTTTAACTTTAAACAAACACAATAGTATTAAATTAATCATGTATTACAAATATATTACTTCGGATGCATAGAAAATGTTATTGTTTCTTGGGGATAGATTTTTGAACGAGAGGGCTTCTCGGTCCCAAACAGAGTCCCGTTCGAAACTTGACCAACGTATCGCGGTGTCATTCTTGTTGCCGCTTATTTAGACAGTCGGAATTACAAACATTGCATTACATTAGTTCTAATTAAAAGTATGAAAGTCTTGAAGAATAAGACTTTTCATAATTACTTTATCGATTCATCATATGTACATATATTGGTATTAAGTTTTACAATAAGTTAGATGTTTCAATAAAATCGTTAGAGTAGCGTTTAGAACAGAGGTAAAAAAAGTGGTTATCATGCAATAGTTTTTATTCTCTTAATGAATACTTAACTTAACATATATACATACATATTGTGAAAAACACGTCATCTAGTGACTTCAGTTTGTTCACCTATTGAAAGTAATTGTCCCTCTAGTGGAAGAAAGGCCCGGTTTCTAAACGAAAATTCCTTTTTTTGACCTGTTTGTGTATAGTAGGAGGATAATATAAGTCTAGTTAGGACGGTAGTTGGGAAAGCAGACATTAACTGCTTTTGTCTTCCATTTTCGCGTTTCCCAAAACTTCTAAATTAATATAAAATCCTTCCACAAGAAGACTCGATATAAATTTGGCCATTTCAAAATGTAATTTCATCTATTAATAATCGTTCTAACTTTATAATTGACTTTGGTTCTATCTGTCATTCAGGTAAAGTGTGTGTGAGCAAATCTCTAATTAAATTTTTTTTTTTAAGAATTAAAATTGGAATTCAAGGGTGAGTCAAGGTAATTATTCAAAAGTTTGTCGAGTTTAAAAAAAAACACATAAATATGGCGTTTATGAAGTGGAACTTCGATAAATAAGATTAGTTGTCGTTTAAATTTCCATATATCGTTCAAAATTCATTTATCAATTCAAATAAAAATCAGAATTCCTGAAAAAGAGAAACACTTCCGAGTTTCACTACCCTCAATTTCATCAAATAATTTCCGAAAAGCATAAAATTTTGAAATTTTCTCTATTTTTCAAAGGGAAGAGGAAGAGGGAGATCAATTTTTCTTTGCTGACATCGAAATTATAGTTTTCTCTTTCTTAGTCATAGTTATTATCCTTTATTGTTGTTTTTTGAACTTATCTAACACTAGTAGTGCAATTACATTGTGTTGCACCGAATCGTTATGGATAAATCATATTTCTTAATTTTAATTATAATTTGTGTGATACCTTTGGATTTGCTTTATTAAACATTTCATAGTTTTACAATGTTGTAGACGATATGAGTAACAGATATTAGAAGCAATTTTCTATGATATTTAACCACAAGTTGTATCTGCATGATTCATACTACAATTTTATCAATGCACTCTACAAAAATATTGACCCGAAACAAGCCCTAATAAACCGCTTACGGAACGAATAGTCCTCAGTCAGGGTGCAGTAACAGGCCTGAAGGTTTCCAATAAGTGTATGGACGAAACGTCGACAAAAGCTAGGACAATGACGCGGTTCTAACCCGAAAACCGAGACTATATCGGTTATACTGCTTTAGATATATGTATATGCAGAATAAGGATGGAAATGAAATAAATTATTTAATGTAATAATATAAGGAAAATTCCAAAAATATTACTTTGGAATAAACGTTATAACTCTGTTGGAACTAGATGAAATGCCAAAAGGAAAGCAAAAACAACAGAAGGAAGAAATATAGATCAAAGAAGCAAGTTAAAGTCAACAATTCGCACTGTACTGCTGGAAATAAGAAATAATTATGGCAAGGACAGTGCGTGAAGTAGTATGGCAAACACTAAAGTATCGGCACATAAATTATTTGATTAATTCGGAACAATTGATTCGAGAATTCGTGGATTCTCGTTGTCAACCGCATGATCGGATGGTGGCAGAAAAATATGTTAATCCTAACATGCATTGCTCTGTCCCTACTCGAAGATATTTATACAAATAACTACTTTAACCGCTTATATACACTACAACATGCGAAATGTACGAAACTCTAAAGAGGGTCCTTGTATGTAGCACAAAGCGTCCGTTTACGTCAAGGAATATATTAAATATGAGAAGCTAAGTGAACCCTATTCCCGTTTTAAAAGAATTAGATTCTTTCTCATATAAATGGCTTCGTAAACAATTAAATCTCGCGGCAAAGTTACGTTCTTAATTAATTTGAGGTTTTCTAATTTAATATTATGCCCGGTTTCTTTTATGTATTGCGCTGCAGTTAACGACTTAATTCCACCATAGCGGTTATGGGCCATGCATTCCCTGAAGCTTGTGCATATCGCCCGCTTCGTTTGTCTAATTATAGGCTATCATAGTGACCGCGTGCGATTATGTAAATTTTTATAAATCATTTGAATTCGGATTGCCCAGAAGGTTTCTAAGTGTAGTTTGCGGAAACATACCTTACCTCTTAAATAATTTCCTAACACCTCTCGATATTCTGTAACAGGTCAGTTCCGCAAATTTCTTATCGCAAGTTTCTGCCGGAATTAATATCGCGGAATTTCTTACATAATGTTAATATTGGACTTTCTTAAGGATGCGATTGACATCTGTAGAAGAGTAACCATTCTAAATAGCTACACTTACCTATTCATGTCTAATTGATGTATTGACGTAAACGGATACATATTTACGTCTTGCGTTGCAGGTAAGAACCTTTCTTTTTAATTATATTTCGCATGTTTGTAAATATCTTTGAGAGTAGCGATAGAACAACATCATTCAGTCGTATGGTTGACAATATGAATCCTGGAATGCTAGAAACAATTGTTCCGAATTAATCAAATAACTTGTGTGACGATCCTTTTTAGTATTTTGGACCAAAAGCGCGAGTATATATAATAATGATACAATTTAAGATTGTAACGAATATTATTGTTGCACTCAGGATGCAATAGCTTTGCTCTGGTGATCTAGTCATCATTGGGTACCATTTCAAGTTAGAATTGAAATTTGTTATGTACAATGTGCAAAATAATATACAAAATGTGCAAGTAATTTTAGAATCAAAGAAGGTTGCAGAATATCGTAATTAACCTGTAAGTGTACGCAACACACGGTAACCATTTTCAGATTTATATCAATAATTATCAAACAAAGGGCAATTATGAAGAATGTTATGCTAGGTAAAAATTACTCGTTTGGGAAGGAATAGAAAATGAAACAGGTGTATGTACATTGTTAAAAAAAAAAAAACTAATATGCAAACTTGTAGTTGCAATTACAAACTTCCTCTAAATAGCTCTCTAGTTGTTAACAATTTTGATACAACGATCAATATGTGTACGTTATGTAGTTATGTGTAGATATTTTTAGATGTCCCAGATATATATTGAAACGGAAGTAATTTCGCTTCAAACTTTCGCCTACTGTTCTCCGATTATTAACTCGTCTAAATAAATTTTAAAACAACTATGCAAGGCGAGATTCGTATGAGACCATTCCAAGTTCACGGCCATTAGTTATCTAAACCTACGACCGTAGCGATGTGACCAAGTCGCGTAGAACAAATTTCTCACAATTCAAATGCAGCGGTGGGTACCTTCCCAAAAGGAAACCTCCGGCTTCCCAAATCATTTTTTAATATGTAAATTTCTTCCATTAACGAAGTTTAATACGGTTTTGAAAGCCACGTGTAAATTGATACGGTAACCGTTCTCCACGTTAGTAGAGTAAATGTTGATTCAAGTCAGGTCAACATTACCCATCCATTCTGCAATTCGTGTCTATATATTACATACTTTATTGCTGCTAGATATTGTGGTGTAATGACGGCAGTTTAGTTAATATGTTTTGAATAGTCACCCTCCTTATTTCAGCCGTTACAAATTTGGGTTGAATAAATTTATTAAATTTAACATCAATTTAAAATATAGTGGCAGTTACCTCTACATATTTTTTAATTTTTTTTTCTGATTGATACCAAAATCTCTTTCAGAAATAAAACGAGAGTGATCTTAAACGTTTCCAGCCTAACACAGAATTAAGTTTTTTTTGTTAAATCGAGTTTCATTGCTTAACATGGTTTCATTGTTGCGATGCTCTCATCCCTTTAACCCGTTCAAATAATAACTGGCACCTTGTTCTGCAAAATAGGCGTTTACAAATGTGATGGCCTCCTCATTCGATGAAAATCTTTGTTCTTCGCGGGAAACTTTGAGCCTAGGAAACAAAAAATAGGCAGTCTATCAATTCGATTCCGGAAAGGCGAGAGATGCATTGTTTTGGTCGAACAAAGACTTCTTTTCTTCAAATGCGGCCGCCTTTCTCTAATTTGTGCCTTCAGCTTGTTCCCGTCATTGTTTTTCCATTTTCAAAAGAGTCAATTAACAACTATTCCAAGCAACAATCGTTATCTCTTTCCCGACCGACAGAAGAGAGATAGAAGAGTCTTCACCCTTTTTGGAGCTGATTCGTCACCCACAGTCTACTGCTTCGACTGCTGCTTGGATTCAGGAATGCACCGGTGAATTTGAATTTCATTCGCAGTTATTACTTAATCGACGCCAAAATAGCGATTAATTTCATTTGAACTGCTTCAACATTTTTCATTCGAATGCGTTTTTGGTCTCGAGTGAACCCATTTTTCATGCCCAAATGTTACACAAACATGTTCTTTCGACACCGACAGCTTTCGCTATTCTTCTAATCTTAATTCAATGGTCGTCTATCGCCGTTTGGTGAACTTTTCCGATGTTATCATGGTCGTCCGCAATATCGTCAGCCACACTGGTGCGGTGGTGTCCCGCCCAAAATTTCACTGAGGTGTATAATGTGCCTGTAAATAACGTCCATTCCGGTTTCAATTTGCGTAGGTGCATTGTCTTTCAAGTTCAAAAATGAAGTTTAATAAAGTTTATTTAAAAATTGTCAACAATATTATTTTAAAGTGTTTTCGCGTTTATAACTGTATCGTAGCAATTTTGATTGAAATAAAGCTAAGCTGTCAAGTTGTAATTTGATGACTTCTGCATATTTTCTGGTTATGACAAAACATTTAATTTGTAGATCTTTAGATTCAAACTTTTGAACTTATACAGTTGATTTTTTCCGGCATTGCAGATGCCTTTGCAATTGATATGTTTGTGACTATACCATGAGCATAATATAATCTAGTTTTGAGAACATTTTAGTTTGATATGTGCAACACAAAAAATACGACATAATAATTAAAAAAGTGTAACCAATGGGGATATGTTTTGTTTTGAATTATCTCTTGTGAATATACTGACTAGTACCATATGTCCTTGATTGATCTACATGCCTCTTAACATTCGCCATAGTTTCGGCACCTCTTTTCTTGAGTCCCGGATTTGCAACTTACTGCACCACACACAAAAAAATAATTACTTGGATCAAGATTAGTAGGATCATTTCAAGTATAAGATAAGTTCATATACGAACAAGAGAGATTATCCCAAGAATACGCTATTCTTACAATTTAAGTATTGTTAACAGGATGTGATGGTTTCCTCCATTCGATGCCATCAGGCACTTTATGGATGCCAAAGTTGAAACAGGAACAAGTAATAAGTTCTTCTGTACATCTCCCACAAAGCAAGGAGTGCAATCACTTTACTCTTTAAATTCTTGATTCTAATAAAAGTAATAATGGGCCACCCTCCCGATCAAGCTCGTTTGGTTAGACTGATCCAATCAACACGCTCCAACACGCAGATTAATTACGCAAAAAACAAGATAGGTGGTTTGAGAATAAGACTCGCATACTTGTGATTAGTTTATAGCTTTGGAATATATACTTCAAATAAGTGTATAATATTGTTATATTCATTTTGTTTGTTTTAAGGATACGTATTCTAATAAAACTATCCTAATTTTGAGCTGGATGTATCCAATACTTCCCGTAACGATATTAGATTACTTCACTGTTCCAGTTTAAGGATATATCTTGAGTATAAATTAATTTTGGGCGCTCTAATCGCAGGTAAATTTAAAATAATGAAGCATATATGATTTTAGCAGTTACTCAAGAAACTTAAAATTGATATTGCTTATCGACAGCGAGGAAAATATGGTAAAAGATGTATATCAAATCTGTTTGTAGCTTGTATCAACTACAATTGCCTTCGATTCGAAGAGAGAGGTTGCTCGGGATAATTCTACTCGACACCTTTTACACACTTATCAACACACACGTTGAACTAAAAAGAAAAAAAGTACAGATTGAACCTGAATTGACGCTCATGCTTTCCGTCGCGTTGTCAAATTGAAAGGTTCAGGGTCGTGTTCGAATGACCTAGCCGCGTCTGATTTTCGAATAACTTGGTAAATCAATTCGAACAATTTTAAAACGCAACTCTATTTTATTCGTCTTACTTAGAAACGTATTTTGTATTGCTCAACTATTTCATCAAATGTTTGAGCAATCAAAAAACACACTGAATGTGTTTTACTTGACTGAGGCTCTGGTACGAGTAATTTATTAAATTAGGTTTTTGTAAAAAAATTCAGAATTTTGAAATTTTCAACGACAATTAACTCATATAATTTGTTTAATTGTCGCTAAATCATTTTCAACTTGCAAAGAAATAATTAGATCCCACGTTCATTTAAAACATTAAGAGACGAATCTTCAATTTTATTTCATTAAAAAAAAGTCTTATTACAATAATACTCCGTTTGACAGCAATTACTCAATACTAAGAAATATCTTAACCAATCCGGGTGCAATGTCTAAACCGGCGGTTCTCAATTACCGTGTCGCGATACATTGGTGCGCCTCAGGCGAGTCGCCAGTCTTCTAATCTTTCGCCATTCAAGATTCTAAAACATAAAAAATTTATCGCTAAATTGTTTCTTGAAGTAGCCCAATTTGTAAGAAACCGCCCATTATTCTACGTGATTATACGCATTTAAACATGTATCGTATAATAATAACTATATATTTTTTGCATTCAACTCTAAAACAAACGATTCGGGAGGCTTTTGTAAAATTTGCATCTCATAGTCGTTCCGTAACAAAAAAAGTATTGTATGTACTTTATGTGTTTGCTTTTTTGGCATCTAGGAAAAAATCACATATAGGGATCTCGCGAAAGTTTGAAGCGTACTTTGGTGTGCCCCAAACGAAAAAAGTACGTACTTTGCGGGTTATCTCGGCAAATCCTATGTAACATAAAGATACTCTCTATTATACAGAACGTTCAAGTTTCATTTTGTAAAAATATAACAATGTAACGATTTCGCTGCACCCCACGTATTGTGTGATCACGCTGTATAATCTAAAACAGCGGCAGCTTAAAACATTATTAAATGTCAGACTAGAAGGCGAAGCACCAAAGTCTTAATTAATTAAGCATTTTGTAGATTGATTTAAACCCTCACTACGTATATGGATGGTACGTAGTGTAGATATGCAATAACGGAGTTTGTTCGTTAAAAATTGATTTTTCATGAGAACAAGATATGCATCAGTGTAGTTTACATTGTCACTAATTTAACTGACAACTATTATTACTTTTGAGTGTCTGAGGACTATCCTAAGGGGAGCCCTTCATTCAGCTCATAAATTAGCAATGAACATTGCATCCTGATTCATTTACGCAGCAATCCAATTGAGATTTATGCGTTTTATCGTTTAGTTCTTATGTAAACTTTTTTTTCAAATGTAGGATTTTTTTACCATGCCCTGTGACACTTCCTTTCACCGCTTATGGCAGACGTAAACAGACAGTTTGTGGAATAAAATTCCCCAACGGTATTTTTTATGCTGGTTCCTTTTAACTTCACTTCTACGTATATTCACCATAAAAAATATCAAAATCTTTATCCACTTCTTGTTCGTGCACTGCTTGTGTATTGTGTGGACGTTCTTTCCATTCACTTTTTTCTTGTACGTGAACTATTGCGCGCGTGTACTTGTGTGTTTTTCAATGCAATTGCATAACGGTATCTTCATCTACACAGGCACACGAATCGAGAAGGCGATGGTCAATGGTGACTTAAGACACGATCAAAGTCGCCGATGTCAGCTCGATTTCAAGATAAGTGACACCTGAGTAGGCCTAGATGGATTGATAGCAAAATGTATCGTAAATATCCGGCCGTAGGAACAAGCGATCGGGCTTGCTTGTTGTTGATTTTTTGCTGGGCGTACACGCGGGCTTCGATACATGTTTATTTTAAGCGTTAGCAGATGAATGATAAACCGTTGGTAATTAAAGTCGAAAGGTTGGATAAAGGAAAAAAAAATGAAAAGAGAACTTAAAAATTGGTCAATGTGTATACATATGTACACGTTTACTTCAAAATTACCGCCATTTACTTACTACAACATGAGTGCGAAGGTCTACATGAATTTTGAATCTATGATGGTTTAGCAATACAGTTCCTGGGCGGAAATGCAACAAGTATAATGGTTTTACTGAAATCGCAGCATATGATTTCAGTAATTCAGCCGATCTATAACCCTATTTACCAAGTTATAAAGCATGTATTGTGGAAAAAGTTTGCAGGAATAATTGAGAAAAATCATAGTCAAAGACCGAAATATATACATCTTGCTTCCTGAAGCGAAACTGTACCTAAACAAGCAACAGCAAAATTGAAGAAATGATTATTCTATTGAAGTTGAATAATAGTATTAGCATCTATTGAATCCCATTAATCTAAACAACCAATGGAAGGAAGTCAATAATTTAAGTATGATTATGATGATGACATCGATGCAATGCCGGCAATTACAGATTTATTAATAAATCATTCCAAACAGTTGTCTTTCAGTGAGTTTTAGAAAATAGGAATATTTTCAGTCGTATCTCGGTTGTAATTTCTTAAATTAAATACCGTTCCTCAAATAATAGTCTTATTTGAGAGTAAAGTTTAAAATTGTGCCGTTGTTAGTGGTGTCACACGCCTAACTCTGAAAATAAGAGTAAAGTAAGAGTAAAGGTACAATTATCAAAATCGTCCAGGTTACATGTGTTTGGCTGTGTTTCCATTTTCATCGTCTGAAATCTACCATTAATTTGAAGTAATACACAAGTGTTTACATTGGAACGTCGTAATATCAGGTTACCGTCTCATTTAAAATTTTAATACTCGTTAAATTTCATTTGTTGTAATCTATTTCAATTTAAATTGTCGAAAGGGTATTCTAGAAACACTCCCGAATTCCACAGGCCGTAGTATATATTAAGTAATTTCTAAAAATCATTTATTTTCAATGTTATCCCTCGTACAAAAGATTACACAAATCTTCTTTTGTTTGAAGAACTTTTGGGAAGAAAAAATGGACAACAATCTAATTCACATGAAAATTGCGTTACTTCTCACAGCATAGATATTTTAAAGAAACCATATCAATAAGAAGCAGCTCCGAGTGGTTTGGAATATAATACTTCTTCATTCAATCAAAATGAATTATTTTAATACACAATTAAGGCAAACAGGAAGCGCTGCTCTTCCTTCTAGATATCTTTTTCGAAATAGTATAGCTTACTCGCGCCTTATATTAACACTTAATTGTAAACGGATGCTGTTTTTAGTAGAATTTAATATCTGTTATTAGATTCCTTCAATATTATCTCACATCGCAAGGTGTCTATTTCAATCAACATAAATTCAAATTATTCCCAAAGAAACTAGATATTATACTCCGCAGATAATGGACGAAATTTTATAACAGTTAGGCGCTTCCGGTTATGGTTTTTTTCTTGCATCATTCACGGAATCGAGAAAACGTCAACGGCGGTTGGTTATTACTACGAAACAAGGAATAAGTTAATTTCACTTAACCGCAAATATTCTCTCAAGACCAAATGTTGGAAAAACGACAAAGAAGCCGCAAGAAGGGAATCTCGAAACCGCAACAACACCTCCAGCTTTTAAAGGAAGGAAAAGACAAATAATAACAAGCAGAATTGTACAGGTTGTATATTGTAGCGTAAAACAAAAACGCTGTCCGATCTCACTTTTGCCCAATCCGTTAGAGAAATGATTTTCAGATATCAACGTAAATCAGCACGTTTTTTAACATGAAAAAAGCGAGCGATTATTGAATAATTAGATGTTGTTTTGTGATGCTGAATGTCTCAATTACATGTAGGAATCACTAACGTGGAATTTTCAATCAACTTGCTTGGGTGAAAGGTATAATTAAGAGGTTTGTGTACTTTAGTTAAAGTATTTTAAGAAATTTGAAAAAATTATATAAAATATTATTGCTTTGCTATCACGAATTAAAGCGCATTAACCTAATACTGTTTTGAACGTTTAATAAATCCGAACAAATATAACATGTAAGGGCGTCAGGCATACACACATGGCGTTATTTCAAATTACTACTGATAAAGGAATGACATTTTAAAGTAATTTTTGCTCGCTACGCGCACTTGAAATTTCAAGAATCCACTCCGAAACTACTCAAAATTTGTGTAAATTACTTCAATTTACAAATTGTCATCGCTACGTCTCTGCAACCTTACTTAATTTTGAAAAATATTGTTTAACCCAAAAATGATTATTCTTCGTATTCTTAATGGGTGAAGTTACCTTACATTTGAAAATCCAAACATTGAACGAATAGAGACGAGCTACGAGGATGATATGAAAAATATATGTGTTGAGGAAGACAACGCAAATGTTTTGCATTTAGCAGCTTTATTTCTCGACATAATCTCCTTATAGCTCTATACGCCGAGTCAAGCGATGTTCCAACTCTTTTAGATTATCCAAATAATTTGTCGAACTCTGGCTATGACTTTTTTATTTGACGCGAACCGCTTTCCCTCAGGCCATCTTCTTAAGTTTAGTAAGTAAAAGAAGTAACAACTAATTGAACTACTTTTGCTGTCGTAATTGCTGATGGGATGATTACAAGATTGTCTCCACATTTAAATATTGCTTTACAATGTAGGTACACATAGCATAGATGACTGTTCGTAAAAAAGCTGCAACCTGTGAAAATTATAATATTTTCTTAAGATTGCTATCTCAATTAGATTCTACTTCCCTTTGAGATTAGTAAATAAATCCATTTGTAATTGCGATAATAGATTAATCAGTTTACCAAACAGGATTCACCATTAGGTATATCGATTTTACTTACGATTACCCGGTTGGATGGTTTATTTAGAGGCAAAAGCTGTGTAAGTGTAGCTTTCAGCGAGCTGCTTTAATTCTGTGCTCAATTAGCGACAATACTCCGGATATTCAGTCAAGATGCTCCAGGCTTCAGGTAAATAGGTTGTGGTCGCTGCGATAATTAATGCAAAACGTGGATGCCATATGTCGTTTGAACGCAACTCTCGATTTACGCTCTTCGTCGGCAGGCTCATTACATAATACTGTTCGATTGCAGTGTCTGAGGAGGTGACTGGCAAAAACAAAGCCGTAATTTTCCCGTATGACCGGTAGCCATGTAAATCTTGTATTTTAACTTCGTTCACAAATTATCATTACACGTTGCGCGCCTGTTTTTCTTAATTTATCCGATGTTACAACAAAGATAGAGTTCTGAAGAGTATTGCAGTGGTGAAATATCATATTTATAGGAGCTTAAATGATTTTTGTATTTAATAAAGGAGATAATTATCCAAAGGCTATTTACTAAAGAACAAAGTGCGTACAAGACAAGTCAAAATCTCCCGATCTTTGATTATCGCTATCAACGACAGTTAAGTTTAAGTAAGCACTTTGTTCTATCAAAACAAGGCATCGCCTCATTAGATTTGTTCGTAAAATAATCACAAATAGGTCAGATGTAATTTGATTGGTGGGGAAAAATCCACAACTAAGATCTGACTGATATTTGATTGGCTCTGACTGCTTTGATTTATTCCAAGAAGAAAGCTATTGTTAAATCATCGACGTTGGTCTTCGAACTAAGATTTACTAAGGAGATTGCTGTTGATGGTGGCAAATAATTCTGACTTATGTTGTATGTGTTATAATGATTCTCGATTGTAAATGTGATCACAAACAAAATGAATATCCTGCTCTCTGAGCGAGTAGGATATTTGTGGATATAACATCTTGCTGGACAGGAGTCCAGCAGGTTGTTATGACAGAGTTCCAGCCAGGAGGCTGGAATGTAATAAAGGTTAGAAATTCTCCGTGCATCGTCCTAAATATTTTCATCTAAAGATTAGTTACATGGCAAGGCTAATAGGTAATTAGTGCTTTATTTTATTTACTGTACGCTAGCATTTGGTTATTTTGTCATTAGTTATTAATCCATTTTTATTGTCAAAGAAGATAATTATTTGCTTTCGAAGAGAAAACGGTAAGATGTGTTCAACGACAATAATTTAAGAGTGCATTGCTGTCTTAAAAACGCTTCGTTTTTACTTACCACATTAAATACTAAACTTTTTAAAAATTTGGTAGGGTTTGCTAATGCATCATTTTGTATTTAGTTCTAGTTACCGTAGTAATACATCTATTAGTAATTCTTCCTGTCGTCCTTTTTTTTTATTCTTCAACCATCATGTCTCAGTGGCCCAATCGTAGGAGTCCTCCTAACTTTTCCAAGATTAATAACCGTGAGTTTGACCCGAAATCGAAGCCTGAGCTCGGAGCTCTCAGACTAGGTTTTTCTGTGATTCAAATTTGGCGAATGCTGAAGGCGAGAATCTTAAAATGCTACATAAGCGCAGACGTAATAATATATTTTGACCAGCTGATGCTTCCTGCAAAGCTGTTGGGGTTACGAAGTCTATCACTATTATTAAGGGAAACGGTAACAAAGCCATAAAACACTGCAGCCACTAATTAATAACTGTTGCAGTTACGACAAGCTATACACATCTTAGAGCATATTTGGAGAATCACAACATCCTTTCTAGGATCCAGTCAAGCTTTTTGCCTGGACAAACTTGCACTTCAGCGTTGCTAAGCGTTTGTGATGATGTTATGACGGCAGCTAATCGTGGCATGCTTTCTGACTTGGCCTTGCTTAGTTTGAGTAAAGCGTTTCACTCTGTCGGGCTTTCTCACCCAGCGTTTGAAACATTTCGTAATTGTTTAGGTGGCGATCCCAGTTCATGTAGATTAGTGAAAGAATCGGTTGAACCAATTATTCGCGGTGTTCCACTTTTTTTTACAATTTACATAGATTCTTTATAAAATGCATAGGTATATGGATAACGTGCATACCACTCCATTTCTCTAACAATTGAAGAATCTTTACTGACTTGGATTTAGTTGGCCCTATTAGCCTTCGATCTTCTTCGAAAATCTATCCCACAAAGTAATTTTAGCTTTCTGCAATAAAAACAATGTATTTTTAGTCGCTGAAACTACTAAATTTCGCATCTACATTAACAGAGAATTTAGAATAATTAAGTAATTTATGAGTGGGTCTCTTGGGTAATTGATTCACGAATTTGGGGCGATTGTAGGTGTTACTGATAAAAGATGCGGATTGCCGAAAGTTGGCTCAGGTTAGTGTTGCTAACGTTTTTAATTATATTGAAAAATCAATCGAAATTAATGTACACAGTGCATGCTGCTATTGAAATTGCTTAATCACTACGCATATCTTGTTGAGTTACATGATTCACTGGATGTTTACAGACCGTCTAGTTTCATTGTAGAGCCATCCATCCATATGTTATAATTTCAAAAATGCTGACTTCGTTGTTGCTTATTTCTTTGCAACATTACTGATTGGAATTTTCTAAATAACATAACGATATCAATTTACGATTTGCGGTTTGTTCCATAACGTGTTAGATTCAATAAGTATTTGATGATTATATTCCTGTAATAACTAGCAAACCACAGAAGTACCTGAAGTAAAAGGAGATTATCTCTAACGTTAAACGTCAATATCCGTTATACGGCAGTACAATGTCTTGTATTCCTTCCATGAATACAGACATTTACGCAAAACCTTAAGGGGCAAATGTCCGTGGCTTACTCTCATTACCTGCGTCGTGTAAGACCCAGACTGCTACACGATCCAGAACAATTAAGGGTCGCATATTCGTGATAAGAAACGGTAAAACCGAATTCCAAGCAGTATGATTTATGATATGATATATAATCCTCGATAATCCATAGAAAATTGTTGACGGTTTTGCAAGTTATTTTCTTTGCATTCTATGCTGAATTCAATGCCAGTCTGCTCACATAGTGTTCATCATGTTAATGTACTGTATTATGGTTGACGCCGTATCACATGTAAATTCTATTTGTTAATTAGAGCATCTTTATAGTTCTGGGCATAATCAAATGCCTGCGAGCACATCGGATTATAGTCAAATAGATTTCTCCAAAGCATTTAATTGATTAGTTCACAGTATTATTCATGTCAATTAAATTAAGACCCTTTGGATTAAGAAATGAGTTAGCGTAATTTTTCACTTGGTACGTGCTTAACCGAACACAATTATAATTGTTATACTTTGGCTACTTATGCGGCAACTGGAGTTCCCTAAGGATTAAATCTGAGACCCCTAATCTTCAATATCTTAATTAATGATACCGTTGACGTAATTACTTGCAGGGATCTTATGTTTAGGAAGACCTTAAGATTTCCGCAAGTATTTCTTCTTCTCACGACTGCATTTTGTTACAAAACAATTGTTAACGCTTCTTAACATTTTAGTTTTATTTTTTGTGACATCAATTTTATTAACTTTGTTTACTGTATATTGTAGATCTACAATTCTATTGTTTTAGTTTTTCATTTGTCTTACTTGTAAGTTTACTGTTACATTTTTGTCTGTGCATCCGTTTACACGATGACTTCCAACTACAGCCAGATTTGTGCACAAACAGATATTAACATACGTTCGCTTGGTGAACTCAAACATGTAGTAGGTACTATAACTTTACCATAACTTTAATTCCTCTGTGTAGTTTATCAGTAGTCATTATGTTTCTGGAAGTACATTTTTACCCATTGAACTGCTCAAGTTGCGTCGCAAATATATGCAACAGTGAATACGGCCGGGAGCATGTCCGACGTACAAGGTGGGCCAAATTCGATACTTTTAATAGGGAACTTATATTTCTAAAGGAATTAGACAAAAACTGACCTAAGCTTCTGGAGCTCGATTTTAAAAAGAAATCGATTGGTGAAATCCCTATTTTTATGTCTTCCTTAATATAAGAGATACACAGCGTTTTCTTAAAATATGCAATTTCTAAAAACCCCGTGTAACTTTTTTATTTGTGAAAATGCTTGATTTATATAAAAACTATATTATGGCGCTTTTTGACGCAGTATCCTACGCTCTAATTTTTTCTTTTTTTAAACTCCTATTTTTTGAGATATTATCAAGACTTGTGTTTTTTATATGGAACAGCCTATATATTTTTACACTATTGAAAAGCATATAAAATTACCTTTAGAATGATATAACACACTTGATATTTTATTTAAACAATTTTTAAATTTTTTGTTTTTCTTCATTTCACATTATTTTAAGATGGTTATGGATGGTAACTACGCAATACACGTATTTATTTTATATTGTCTAAGTGTTCTGAAATGTCAGTTTTCATTAATATTACTGGTGTTTTCATTATCTAAGAATTCAAAAATATATGAAAACTATGAAAAATACGACATGTTAAAGTGTTTTATAGAAGTAGGTGAAAATAAGGAAGCTGCATGTAACATTTACTATGAGCGATATCCTGAAAGACAACAACCGTTCAGAGACATTTTCTCAAGTTTAAGAAACATTTAATAAATTTTGGATCTTTTCAAAAGCCGAGACCTAAAAATTGGCTCAAAATAGAAACAAAGAATTAGAGGAAATTGCTGTTTTAGGGGAAACTGTAAATAACCTGACACATTTAATATTAAAATAATTTTTTTCTGCCTTGTTGAAATCTTTTATTTGCTTAGCTACCACCGTCCGTAGCCATCTTAAAATAATGTGAAATGAAAAACAAATAATTTAAAAATTGTTTAAATAAAATATCAAGTGTGTTATATCACTCTAAAGGTAATTTTATATGCTTTTCAATAGTGTAAAAATACATATATAGCGTGTTCCATATAAAAAAACACAAGTCTTGATAATATCTCAAAAAATAGGAGTTTAAAAAAAGAAAAAATTAGAGCGTAGGATTCTGCGTCAAAAAGCACCCCAATTGTAGTTTTTATATAAATCAAGCATTTTCACAAATAAAAAAGTTACAAGGGTTTTTAAAAATTGCACATTTTAAGAAAACGCTCTGTATCTCTTATATTAAGGAAGATATTTCACCAATCGATTTCTGTTTAAAATCGAGCTCTAGAAGCTTAGGTCAGTTTTTGTCTAATTCCTTTAGAAATATAAGTTCCCTATTAAAAGTATCGAATTTGGCCCACCTTGTACACCCTACTTGTGTACATACTTCCATTTCAATATTTGTGTAGTGGAGGAACTTCTTTCTCTAGATTCACATCGACTCAGGAACTAAGTTAGAAAGTGGTTTCAATTTTAAATTTGGGGTTTTTCCACGTAACTACGACTACTTCTATTAGACAATCGCCCGACGTCTATAGATTTTATGAAACCAAATGCTACGAGATGACGACGTAGTAGAATTGTCTAATTTCCTAGAAGCAACAAAACTACAACTCCCAATTCAATCCAGATATTATACCTGCCGTTTTACAGCAGCATATATGCTTTCGATAGACAGCTGTTGATATTTGGACGTTAATTACTTTCCATCAGCACTATTTTTGGAAAAATGTGAGGTATATCCAATCGAAGCGAATTATGAGAAACGACTTATCTGTGTTTTTGCGTACGCAAAGAGTATTAATTGGATGTATTCATAAATGAATACATCCAATTAATTTTATTATCTAATACAAAACACCATTGAAAGATATCGAGCGAAATTAATTAAATAAATAATTACTTCATAAAAATGAAGCGGCTGTTATACTATTTAGAAATTACCACCAAAGTCGACGCGAATTAATTCCAACAGACATCTGTAGTTGAGTAATTAACAGCGCATTAATTGATCTAATTAAACGCTTCAGTAAACAATACATATGCAACATGTTGGAATTTAATTGCCTAGCGGTGCGAGATTCATCGGAAACAATTACAGAAAAAGCAGCACATATCGCACTGATGCTTCGAAGCAAATTCTCTGAAAAATCTCTTTCGGCCAATAATGGCAAAGATCGTTCGCCGTAGCTTTCTTTAATGGAGAAGATCGTTTCGCTCTTGATGATAGATAGAGACGATAGTTTTCTAAAGAACATGGTACGCGTATAATTATACCTTATATCATCGTCTATCGAAGCAAGGTGCAGGTTCAGGTCGAAAATGAGACAAAAAAAAATAATAAGGATATTGCCGTAGGCCAAAGAATATAATTCAATTAAAGCGAGCAACACCAGTAGCGACATGAACGTTTAAGAGATCTGCTATCGGCTGCATGTGCTATTACGCAAAACTATACACATTGCTGCCGAGGCATCGTTGAAGTTAATTCGCATACATGGTTCACTAATAGCGAAATTGTTGTATGGATGAATGATTCCATAATCGTCTCAGAGGTGGAATCTGATAAGGAATGCAGTTAAGACTACGTTTTAAGTGCTGAATTTGTCGTAACCGTGGGGGATCTGTACATATAGCACATGTATACTTTGGCACCATTATACTAAACTTGTACTTATATCTATCGAAAACATTTTGCATAAAGGTGTACTACTATAGAATAATGTATTATGCACTTATGGAATTTGCGTTTCTTCACACAACAGAAATCTGGAAATAACCGTAATGACCTTAACTGTTGCTTGTGCAGGAGTTATATGTAAATTTATGATTTATTAATCTTTTTTTTTTTTATTTTAAGCTAATGATTTCACTCAATACATTAGCTTAAAATAGAACGAAAAATTAGTACTTGGCCATCCGCACGGTAAACTTGGTCAGCGTGCACTCTATACGTATAGGATGCCTTACGAGAAACTGCATCCATCAATATATATGGTAGAAGAGTATAAATTCGAAAATTTTGAAAGCTTGGCAATACACTAAAGCTTGCATATACTATCGAACTAAAATATTCTCACTTATCTAAGACTTCCTGTTACATTTTTATATATTTTAACACAATTTTTTCGAAATAAAATGAGGAGGCACGCGGTGATGAGAGTATTTCGTATGTAGTTTTTTAAAATGTCATTCAATTGTAAAGATTTCCAAGCTGGTTATGACCATTAAGAAATAATCCAGCATATACATATATCAAGCACTTTCACGAAGAGAGCTTGCAACCGTTGAATGGATTTCTTGACGCTGAATCCTGGAGGAAGTAGATTGTAATATCGCACTTTTTGCTTCATTTTTAACACGTCCGATAATTTGTGTGCTTCTCTTTTTTACTCCTATTTTATACTAAAATTAAAGCAATTTATTTATTTATTTATTTATTAATACAGGTACACCGAAAGCTAATGCTTACCTCGTTTCACCGCGATACATCAATATTATCTTCTTTCAAAGCCTTTCGCATACCTCGGCAGTAGGCGATTTGCTTATTTTAAAATGACAAGCATTGATGAGAATATCTACCCTGCCCCTGGATATTCTAGTCAATTAAAATTGGTGAAATAAGTGGTACATCGATCTTTGCAGAATAGAATTCAAGTAAATATTCACAATTCTGCGAGGGTAGCAGGCTTCGACTAGTTGGAATTTACTACTCCCAGCTGACATTGTTTTCACATCTTTCCAGTCGAAAATTTCGGCGCTGGCCTTAGTAAATTGCTGCTTAACTAACCGTCAGGTTGCGAGTGGAAACATCAACCTCTTTATCAATAGCAAGCATTGAATCAATCGACAACGTCGAACTTACTAATTACTACAGAGATCTATCAACAAATAAACAATATCAACATAATATGTGTAAAGAGCCACAATAAAAATGTTGTCAATGAAGAATCAGACGAGCTAGCCAGGAGGAGTTCTAGGATGACGAGGTGCACGGTCCAAAGTACTCCATTCGATCGCCCATATGTGCACTTTAGGAAGGAAAAGTTCTTGAAGAGGTGGGATGAAATTCCTGTTACACCGTTGAGTCAATTAGGCGTACCCGAACGTACTCCACTGTCCAGTCTCAAATATCAATACTCCCGTACGCCTCTCATTCGTACCAAATGTAACTTTGTGAACCGTGAGTTTGAGGACCCCGAGAATGCTGACATTTGAGAAGGCCATTGGTGTATAACGCTAAGATATCTGATACTTCCCACGACGGACCTTCGCCATTGCCAGCTAAAAGAGCACCTCCACGGAATGTAATTAGCAGAAGACTTGTCCTATAGAGGCAGCCAAGCTGAAAACGAAACGCTGGAACACTTCCTCACCAAGTGTTCTGTATTGACGTCAATTAGAAGAACTATGCTGACTTACTGGCAACTACATTTTGTCCTGAATCCGGCTGATTATTGGTTATGGGTTTACCTCAAAGAAAGGGCATCTCTTAGTAAACTTGCTACGCGTGCGTAACTGAAGCAATCGATATATCGGACATTTCTGAAAATGCTCCTACTTATCCTATTCATAATTTGGAACAATGATTGGCCACACGGCGATGGTCATACTTAAGTTCTTCTCGTTTCTCCTTTTAAAGATAAAATCTCATTTCTTAAGAACAATGTGGTGCTTTTATTTCCGCGGCACTTTTACGGCTACTTCAAAGTAGGAACTTGCTCTTGAATAACCCTAAGAATTAACAAATAATTAACAATATATAGTGGCGTCGCTGTTTTGGAAGTAACTGTACACAAATAAAATCGGTATGAAATGTAGAACATATGTATAACACATACAACACATATATCATACGCCATGAAAAAATCCGACACTAACTACTTTTCATCGAGGACAAATTGAACATGCCGCAGATAATTTCGAAAATAACATAATAAGTTCAAGCACTTGCTACAAGTTTTTCGATAAAAGTTTGTTACGCAGATGTAACTCGCGACGACTTCAAAAGAGAGCGTTTTTTGCACGCTCGATAATTTTCACGAAAATTGCCTCAAATTATTCCTTCCTCTTCTCTTTTTTGTACGCATACACCATCGAATGCCTTTCTGCGGTATTACACATAATTTTCTAATATTATAAAGCATTTCCTTTACAGTAGCGTGAGTAATTATTTAAAATGAGAGAAGCGAAAGCGCTTAAGAAATTCACGGGCAAATGCCTCGTTGCAAATGTCCACGATGTCCTTTTTTTCGTCGTACGTTCGTATAATACAATATTTTAACGTATATACCATATATATGCTTCTTACGAACGCAAGAAAAAAAAAGGATGCTCTATATTGCCGCGCGTAACAGAAGGAATGACGTTATAAATAAATGACGATTTTACGTGAGAAACGAACTATGAAAATTACGGTCAATTCACATTCTCAGATTATTTATAAGAGCGCATCAACACGACACATTGAGAAATGGCTCTTTGCACGATATTGACAAAAGATTCAGTTGGTTATTATGGGCACTACCGTTTGCCTTGTCTGTATGTTATTAATAACAGTTATTTTATGAAATTGCATTCTGCTTGAGAGAATAAATGTTCAGCTGGAGTACGTCAGCATTTATTTTAATCGGTTGCTTTAATCTTTCAACACACGAGGGTAGTCTGATAAGTTTCCAAACTAGTACAGAAACAAGTAATTTTTTACTAAATTCAGTTTTATATCTCAACATAGTCTTTCGGTACCTTTTTCTCCAAAATCTCTGACCTCCGAGCGAAACTTTCGCCGGATCTGGTAAAGAAGGTGAGTCTATCAATCCAACAGATCTTTCATACCCAAATCTCCAGTCAATATATAACAAGCACGTACTTTCGAGCAATCTCTACTCTCCACAAAGTTTCACAATGGCAAATTATGGTGCAGAGTCCTCATAAACAGTGTTCATCTCAGCTCTAATTTGCCCGGATGTGTTGTTCTTCAAATACAAAAAAGTAATGATGGCTCGATACATTCGATTTCATGTTGAAGCTTGAAACTTTTCATATTGTCCTCATTACCGCTCATTATCGGTACACCATGGGAAAGTCGACGACTCGATTGGATAAATACGTATAATATTTAAATGGGTATTTGTTTTAAAGTTAATCGGATGAGATCAGAAGAACAAAAACTAATAAGCTTTGACTTCCAAGTTCAATGTACAAGTAGCTACTCATTCGGAATGAATAACTTTCTAATTATAAGAATTAACAATGCCTTTTAGAATTAATAAAAACTCAAATTCGATTAACCACTAGTTCGAATAATCCTTCTTTTTGATGATTCTCTCACGTCTAATTAGAAAAATTGTGCGTATAGCAACTCTCGCAGGTATTCGATGTTCAGTTTGTTTCCCACCGGCTGGTGTATATATGTGAACATTTGCAAATAAATTATTTACTTTTAAATTACATATAATCTAATTCATATAAATGGCTCAAATTACACATTTTTTCCAGACTGTAATAATATGCTAGGGTTCACTCTCTATCGCTACCGCAAAGTGTCATTGCGGTGTATCCGCAACCATGAAATGTGCACGTTTCCCAGCGGCGATCGTAACGACTCTTTCAATGGTGGAGTTAAGAACATTCTTGTTAGAACGAAATAGAAAATTTAAGCACCGAATAAATATGAGTGTATATTCTCGCTTTTCCAGGATAATCGTCGGTTGAAGATATATTTATTGATTAAAGCTTCCGGAACGGGAAGCTGGCCGGAACGAAGGCACTCGGCTGGACACATAAGCATACTTTAAATGAGATTAGAAATTTCCTCCCGTGCCAGTGCATCAGAAGAAACGTGGATCTCGTGTGCAAAGGGCGCTGCAAATGTTCGTGAATGCTACGGAAAATTATTTACTAATTCATCGGCTCATGATAATCTCGACAAACTTTTATGAGCTATAGGTTGGGAGGTTGTAGAAGCCATGGAATAGTGCAGAACCTTTCAAGTTTGGCCAGCAACATATAAATGACGTTTAGTCTGTTGAAGAATAACGGTTTTCGGTAATTGAGGAACACGTGAACGTAATTGGGTCCCATATAAAACTAGAGGTAATCAGCTCCAAATGTTTTCAAAGACCTCGATGTCTCTTTGACGCTCAAAATTTGAAAATCTAAATTCGTCATTCGTGACAATAGTACTCCATTGCTGATTCCAGTTACATCGGCTCGTGTACCATTTTAAACGTTCATGATGATTCTCAGCTGTCAATTGATACATCAGGACATCAGACCAAATATCATTTCTACAGTTGTCTGTGGTTATACATAAAGTGGGTATACCATTCACCAGGTTCTCCTCTCATGCTGTCTCTTCAAACGGAAAAGCGTTCTTTACATTCTATGGTTCCTCCTGCGGGTTCCTAGTGTCGATAGCGCCTAAGCCAGCTGAAGACCTGTAACCAAGAATCGATTTTTTTGAAAATTTTGCTAATTGATAAAGGTTCATTACCTATGGAAATGGTTGGACTGAGTGTAACCGCCATATGTTCTGCTAAGAACTGAAAAGCTTTGTTTCTTCTATTACATTTTAAAACTCCCAGAATGGGACTTATGTTTGTGAGTTTTTTAAGAAAACCAGCATGATATGATTGAAGTGGTAATTTAATACGTCGGTACAGCTAACAATCTAGCATTTACCTTAGTTACTTTTTATTATCTTACAAAATGTAATTTCTTACTCCTCTGTAGAGTTATAGAGAGGCACAAGTAGGAAGTAACCAATCGAAGTCTTGTTCCTCTGATATATGGGCGGCAGCAATGGATATGAACTAGATTACGCAATATTACTTTACAATTTCCTTGAAGACTGGAAAGCTTAATAGCAACTTCTAAACTCAAAACTTTTCAATAGTTGTTGCCTCATCTGTTCCGAAAAATTATTCTGTAAGCGGGTTTTACAGTGGCTGAGGTATAGGAACTAATTGACAAATAAGCTCCTAGAAAAATTAATATTGACGAGTTTTCATTAGTATCGATGCCGATAAAGCATCGATACTTCTACTAGTGATTTGCGAGATCTGCGTCTCAATACGAGTCGAGATGTTGATGGTATCTTTCATCTCTACATTATGCATTAAACACACTTCCCAATATTTTCGCATGATTAAGCGAATGATTCGGAATGCTTTATTGTAAAAACCACACTTGACGCAATGAATTTGATTGTCGACTGTTTCAGCTTACCTTGAGCAACGTTCTCAACATTTAAGGCACAATATAATAACCGAACACGGCTTCTCAAAACTCGGACCGCTCACGTTTTTATGTTAGCCAATATTTTTCTCGCTAACGGAGACCCATATTTGTAAACCATCATTACTTACATGTTTCTACAAAAATAATATTTCAAAATTGACTTGTTTACCATTATTTAAATCACTTTTACGTGATTGAACGTTGTACTTTCTAAACTATAAATTATAACAAATTGACGGTTGCGTTGTAGGGACACCTAACGTGTGGTCGTTTGTGACGTATATAAATATTGTATATACGTGCATACGTTATTAATTATGCTAATATAACGAAAATGTCATAAAAACCGAATTAATCGCTGTAATATTCTGTTAATAATATGTTTGCCGAACATTAAATAATACTGTTTTTTTTTTCGTACGACCAGAAGTGAATTTAATTTATTACAAATAATTATAGTTAATATTAAGTGTGTTTGAATGTTCTGACAAGGTATATTATTATTATAACATTATACTATATAAAAGTACGAATGTAATTGTTGCCAGGATCTGATTTCAGGTGTGTGTAACTAGCCAGCTGTTAACTGTTTGCTGAAAAACATTATTGTAGGTTTATACTCGAAACCGATAGAGTACAGACCTTGATGAAGTTGCACGCAGAAATGCTAATATTTAACTCTCTGATCGTTCGCACCTTGGATTCAAGAGGTAATATTTGGATCCTGGATGACAATATTACAATATTATTTATAACCGAAAATGACTTAGATTGGGAAAAGTACATGGGTATGTGTACTGATAGAGATCGATCAATGTGTAGTCGCTGTGAAAGATTGTAGGCGCTTATTCGCACCAACTATGTTGCTATGTGAATCCATTGCCTCATCCGGCAAGCAAGGGAAGCACTTGCATCAAAATCGATGAGCTCTCAATTTGGAACTTGGAATTAGAACGTGTCGTGGACATAGTAAACTACTTAAAAACCCGGCCAGATTTTTCAAAAAGCTATGCATCGACATTAGAGGTGCTTTTACGTGGTAACGTCTTATCCCGTTCAATCTACATCAAGAAATGCACATTTTTCTACAAGGGGAAGGCTGCCTTTAACAACAAAATTTGCTCTTTCCAATTTAAAACAGTTTCGGATATCAATTAAAAGTGAATATCCAACTCTGAGTTCAAAAGCTGCAAGAATCCGCACACCATTCGGAACAACCTATTTATGCGAAGGTCGATTTTCAGTTGTAGCTGCAATAAAAAGCAAATATCGCTCAAAAGCCGATGTGGAGCGAGAAAAGGGAGTGGCAGTGTCAAACCGTATTCCACATTTTGAAAAAATGTGTGGCGATCAACGTCACCCGTCACATTAACTTACTTGAAGGTTTTTACCGCTTATTTCATATCTTTTTGTATTTTCATATTTTAGTTTGATGAAGTTGTTTTTAATTTTCTGTGCCTGATTTATGGCACCGTGTCCATATTTTGATAAAGGCCGTCGGGACAAAATAGTAAACCAGCAAGTGCGTCACGGACTGAATAAGTTTGGGAAATTTTAATGTACTTCGCGATGCTAAAGAAATAAAAATGTAACATTTGAGCAGTTACACCTAAACAAGTATTAGAGCACCATAATAAATTGTGAACTATCACTACCTGATTTTGTGATTAGAGATTTGCCTTTTTGCACTGGGGTTTTATGAAATCTTTTTTTGTGTTGTAAGGAAAAACACTTGAACACTTATGAGTGCTTAAATTATGCAAAAAATGATTAGGGTTAATTTATCTTCAAGGAAAGGCCAATAATATTGTCTGGTAACTAGAAGGGAATTCTTGTGTAAAAATCGTTATAGCTGGAAAACATTTAATTTTAAGCTATGAGGATGTTAGCGCTTTTTGTTCAGAATTTTGTGAGAAGTTCACAAGTAAAATAATTAAATTATTTATATTTAAAAAAAATTCACAAAAATGTGAATTCGCAAGTACGCCAATGCACTTGTTTTGATTACCTTTACGCTTAATCTATCAAAAACCATAATTATCTAGTGGGTACTTTTGGAAAAATAAGTATTTTAAACATCTGTATTTTAACGAGATTCTAATAATTTTGAAACGGTTCTTACAATTTACTTCAGAATTTAACGATTCCAAACGTGTTATAATATGCAGTCCTTTTTATTTAAAACATGCACCTTTAGGTGGGTAGCTGTTAAGTTATGAGGTACCCTGTTTTCTCCAGTTTAAATCGTGATGGCCAATCAGGGCGAACACACCTATTAGCATTCACAAGCGCTAAACGTATTGGCGCACTTCGCACTATACAATACATACATAGAGATTTGGCAGAAATTCCACGAGACTTGTGCTCATGTCATATGTATTATTTGTATCGCTTTACGTCTGCTTTCAATTCGATATTCAATGCCGATTTCAAATTTTTATGGTTTTTTTTTCAAATCGAAGCTCTACAGTTCTACAGTTGTTATCGACAGTGTAACATAAACAAGGGAACCGTAAATCAAAATATGAAACAACTATGATCCGTTTGTGAGCAGTTGTACACAATAGCGGATCCTCTATTTCACACATAGGTGACGTCTATTGCAAGTTCCATCCGCCAGATCTGTATATTTAGCAAATTTCTGAAACATGTTCCGAATTTATTATCTTGTGTGGTGCGAGTCTGTAAGTACGCTCTGCGCTTGCCGTATTTCCACGCATTGCTTTGTTGTTATTTACTTCGACAAGCACCAGAAGCAATATATATTATTATACACTCTAATCCACACTACAGCACAGTGTTTGTTATACATATTTGATTAAAAACAAAAAGCCAACCCTCTCTAAATAGATAATCGTTGAAAATAGAATAAGAGTTCTTTAGCACTCTCTTTGCTCTTTGAAGCTTGCCAAAAGATATAATACAGTTGGAACCTTACGTTTTTAATTTGAAGGTTATAACAGTAAACAATAACAGAAGTATGGTAATACGGAAAGCAAACCTGGTGGGTTATCGCATCCGATAGTTAGATGCCCTATTGCAACAACTTGGACCGTCTATACTTAGATGACACCTTTGTACAAATATAATTGCACACTTGACTATTCATAAATAACGGAAGCAAGAAGGTATTTTAGTATCATTAAATATATGTATAAATCAGAAACATACGTATATGCACAAATACAAACAGGATATAACAGGTGCATATAAGTGAGATGAAAGAAAATCGCCATAATCAAATGATAGTTTATGTGTTAACCTATATTGTAGTTCGTTTGGTTTATATTTTCGTCTCTTTTATAATATTACACATGTGTATATTTACATGTTCTCCAATGAATGTGATAAAGAATCGGTGCGTTCCGCTTGGGGAATGCTTTATGTTGTTGAGTTATCTTATGTCGTGGGCTGATTTCTCAAGGTCATTGATATCAAAAAGTCGGTATAGAACCATTACAACTCTCACTGATTATATGTATATGTTTGTATTCTTTGTAATAAAGTTCCTGCATTAGCATCCTGTGTTGTTCTTTCTAGAAGAACGAAGACACGAATTATTTACAAAGTTAAATCATTAATCTGTAACGACTAACTGTAAGTAATATTCTAGTTAACTGTGTCTGCTAACGAAACTGCAAACAATGAGCTGAAATAAAGAAAAAAAAAAAATATTCTCCTTTTTTACTTTCTACTTTATTAAATATGTAGATTCAGAATAGTCTGGTGAACCCAGAATTCGCTGATGTATTTTCTAAGTGAAATTATTTTCTAAGTGAATTTTGTATTTCTAAGTGAAAAACTCTAGTGCACTGTTCACCTTTACCTTTAAATGCAATGCTGTATATTCTTTTAAATTTTGGCCTACGTGGAGTTTTTTAATTAATGAGCTTTCAACGCTTTGTGCGAACGTTCCCGTTTAAAGTGGTTATCTCATAAGTCTACTGACTATCTTATCTTTATCTTGCGGACAAAATATATAAGAAAATTTGTGGGATTTGAGCATTGTTTAATAGGAGGGGTACTATAGGTTTTACCAAATGATTTTAAATACATTCGCACAAATTATAAATTATTGGTTTTCTTTACTTGTAAAAATTTAAACATAGTCCAAACCCGGAACACGTTTAGTTTTAACTGTAGAAAACTAGTTGATAAATGTAAGTATCGCGGATATACGACATGTAATTCGTTTTGTCTAATACGTGTGAAATAAGCGTAAAAGGAACCCAAGTGTAGGGGTGTTGTAATGAAAACTACACATGTTAGTAGTTACACATAAAATTTAAACTAGGATCATGTTTCACATATTCACGCACTTATAGAAATTAATAAGAAGAACTTTCGATTCTCTAACTCAAGGGCTCTTATTGCAAAAGCGTTTCAACTGTTTCTTCGAAAACAACTTGTTTCTAAGAAATTTGCATTATCGACTTCCATCGGGTGACTAGTTAACGAACATAATCCGTTACAAGAGTATGCTCTTTATCCGAAATCTTCGTTATCTTATTTTCTGTAAATTTTCATGGGAAATCGATTAATTCGTTTTGATGGTCCAAACATCAACATAAAAATTATATAATTTTTTAGTTTGCGTCTATTTATTGCAAAAATGGTATAAGTAGAAGAAAAAAATTACATATTAGTTCATTTAAGCTCGTTAACTTGAATTCCAAGTTTTATGTTTCGCACGTCTTATTGTAGGGAGATTCCAGCGTAGTAGGGCGTGTGGGGTACCTACTAAACTAACTTTATGTTTATGTATGCTACAGTTGACCATTTTGCTTTGTGACAATTTCACATTTTTAAAGCTTAAAATTGTCGTTTATTATTAAATGTAATTCTTGAACCATAAAAGTTGGGATCAGAATTTGCTTCAATAGTCTGTTACATCTTTTACATGTGATCATGTAAATAGGATTTTTTTTTGCACGAACCCAGGTGTTATTTTGCTATGCAGAACAGATTGTCCAAGGCGTGTGATCAATAGATGCGCAAGAGCATACCTTATATATTTGTATCATGGACGGACTGACATTATTTGGAATAGTTAAGACCGACATTCTTTTCGTGCTTTTCCATATTTTAGCTTTTCTTCTTACGTTGTTTAAAGCTTTTGCAGACTGAAACACGCCTACCTTTTATAAGAGAAAAGATGTACTTGGACTGCGGAAGCATTGAGCAATGCTATGTAGCTGCCATATCAGAAAGGTTAGAACGGAGCTACCTAGTAGTGTGATCTACGAAAAACCATGTTATAGAATAGAAAAAATAACCGAACAAAATCAAATTGTTTCAGCCGTTCATCTTGCCTTTCAATTTACACTTTACATTCAGCATATTTCAACCGTAAGAAGGAAGCGCTGGCTACGAATGGCTAAATTTGTTTCTATATCGTCATTCAGATTTATACTGTTCGAATGGGAGAAGGTGCAACTGCTTGAAGGATTACCAAGAAAAGTCGTGCACGATTATTTTAAGTTACTTGAAAGCACACTGGATGAATAGCAGGCTGACAATCGAGGCATACACTTAACATCGACGAAAGTGGATCACACCATTCTCAATAGGATTGCCGTTCCTGCCCGAAGATTTCACCACCCATTCTGGAAAATACACTAAAAAAGTTGCCGAATGAAATATCACCAATTCCTGTACTAACTACTGCTATTAAGACAACAAGAAGAATGGGGGCACAAGTCATGTCAATCTTGACAACCGAGGGGAACACTAACATAGCAAAAATTAAGCCATAGAAAAGAGAATATAAAATAAGTGTCACGAAAATCCAAAAGAAACGAAAAAATAAAAGGAACATTTTCCAACAAAGAAAACAATCTATTCATCATGTGGATCAAGTGGATAGTAAGGGTAATGAGGAATTGTAGGAAAATAATTGTGCAGGCTGTGATGCAAATTGTTTTGCAACAAAAAGCAAAGATAGCTAGCTTGCGCTACATTGGTCCATCTACTTCTGCATTATGGATAAGTTAGACACCACCGCACATTAATTAACATTTTTTATTATATGTAATATTTCCTATTACTTTTATAAATCCTGTGATTGTAAATGCTTAAATATAAACTGTATACTGATACTTATTGCATTTCCAAAACTCTACAGGGTGAGTGGGGAAGAAGGACCAATTTCCAGAAGTATATTGTTCACTATGAAGAGCATCTGTTGGTCTCACAACTTTCTTTAATATCGGCTGTAGCATTCTGAATATCTACGTCAAATTGGTGCAAATGTGTCAAATCGGCTATTAAAACGGCCTTGTAAACTTCATTTTCAAGCAGCCCCATAAGTAATAGTTTAACGCTGCGAGGCTTGGAGGTCTTGGTCTTAAAAGCCAACTAATGGGACCACAGCGACCAATCCAAAGCGATGAAAGCCTATCATGTAAATTTTCCATTTCCATTCTGATGTATAGAGGAACATCCTCTAGTAGTCCTTCTAAACCATTTTCTGAAAAATTTAAGTAGTGCCGAGTCTCCAAAATGAAAAAGCCAACGAAATAATTATGAGCCATACCACACGTTTACTGAGACCTTTTGCCGAAAATTACTTTCAACTGTTTGCGTGGTGATTTTCGCCGGGCTATACATGAGAATTCCGAGTATTATTAACGCCGTCACGGGTGAATGCGGCTTGTTCTATAAAAAGTATGCCCGGAACACCACGATTATTATGAATGAATATATTTAATGAAGTAGCTACCATCATCCTCTACATGTGTACACGTTTCGCTGTATCACAACTCATCAGTACACCTATGTGGAATAATTCACGATATTAAATCTAACATGTTTGGATGAGAGTATCTCTGTAATCACTGAAAATGTCGAATTAAATTGCCATATCGACCTCTATAAAAATAGGTAGTCACTGCCACAGGTTCTGCGACTAATGGCTAGGCACACCAAGGGCAATTAATATAAATGAATATATTTAGTGAACCAGCTATCACCAACCACTATGTGTATACGCGTTTCGCTGTATCACAGCTCATCAGTACACCTATGTGGAAGGTAGCAGCTGTGTATCAAATTGTCGAACCACGATGATTTATCCATTCCTTACGCTTAGCATAATCTTTTGGTTGTAGGTACTGTATACGCTGAATCTGGTAGGGATAGAAGCGTTGATCATAGAGTGTGTTTGTTACTCTTTCTTTGTGGAGTGCCCACGACGATGGGTACCTAACCTTCGTGGACTGGTAGCTAAATCCAGAACATTTTCTTACTTCTTTTAAACCTAGTCGTGTCTCGTACAGCTTGCTGAAAACTGTTTTTACTACGATTCACCTGATGATATTTTTCAACAGCAGCTGTAGCGTTTTCATTACAAAAACCATAAACAGCCATCAGATTCGCATAACTTAAATTTGAATAAGTATGGTACTTTCTAAGAGAATAATGTATAAACTCGAAAATAAACCTTATATCACTCTCATAATGCACTAACACTTCTAATGTAGAACGTACTTGACTTTCTGTTTCACATGGGCACTCAATGCAAGAATTTTTGTTTTATTTAAGATGTGGAAACTTCGAAAATTTGGACCGTTCGCAAGAACGCCAGTTACAATTTTTTCTTTCACTCCTGAAGTTTGCTCTGTTCGCTCCTACTCAGTCGGTGTATTCAATCAATAAGAGATTTCAAGGTTTAACAAAAAAAGTGGTCAAACTATCCAGAACTTCCCGATTATTAACCGGTCACCCACTTTATTATCAAACCGAGTACTTCCATTTATACAATCTCATTGAATGTTACATTAATATTAAAGGAGTTCCAGAAATCATTAATAGATATTGATTAGGCTCCTCGCAATGATGACCACGAGCAAAAAACCAGTAATAATAATCTACATCCGTAATATATTTGACAAAGACTAGTATTGCATGTAATTTTTAAATTACCTCCAGTGAATCACGGTTTATAATGCAGTAGCTGTACAATAATTAGATACAAAAACGCTGGCCGTTTTTCATATCTGCACTTGTACAGCAGGTATGTATGTACGCGTACAAAACGTATATCATTAAGCAGGTACCAGATTGAAAAATATTGAAACATGTGACTACGTGGCTTTCAACCGACTTCTGTTATTTATCGTTAAAATTATTAGCAAACCGAGATTAATGCATTGATTTAAATATAAATGAGGGAGAATTAATTTCACGGTGAAATTCTTAAATTAGCTCACTTAGTGCGTGGCATTTTTTGCTCCTTTGTTAGGTACTGCTGTAAAATGTTGAAAATTATTGATTGCCATTTTTTTCATTCCAGCCCTTGCTAATTCCATGTCCACGTGAAATATTGCGCAATTCATACCCTATTAATCTCCTCTCATCGTGTTCGCTTTAGAATGCGTTTAACATATTTTTTGTTTTAAAGGTTTGAATTAGATAACAAATTAAAATAAATTAGAAATAGGTAGGACTCATTTTGTACAAATATTGAGTAGGTGTCAGTGTGGGGGTTTAGGTAATCACCTCGACGGCCACATAATTAAAATAACGAATGCATTGTATTAATCTCGTAAAAATTCTGAAGTTTCTGTGCTGTCATGGACTTTTCTTATAAATAAATGTTGATGTTATAATACAAAAGCTGCTGTTATAATTCTTTGGATTTTCTCGTAATATTTATTGTGGATAAACATACATTTGTAAGAAAATACACTCCCCAACAAAAACTTAGACGCGGTAAGATGTTTTACGGGTTGTAAGGGTTACAACATTTCTTTGCGAAACTAGCAAGATATCTAATTAAGTTTTTATTCATAAAAGTAAAATAAGCTTAAAAATATCTCCTCCAGCAATATATGAAGTAAATAATAAATTATTACTCCAATATTTAAACAATTTCTGCGACAAAAATTTAGACGCTCTGTTGCAAATGTGAAACAAAAATCAACAAATGAGCGATCAGTAATGTGTAGATCCTCCATTGTTCTTAATTACTTCCAATAGTCTGTTATTAATAGATTTATATAAATTTAACACATAATTTTGAGGGATATTCTGCCATTCAGTCACTATTGAAGTTTTCAGTTCCTGTTCCGTGAAATATTGACGGCCTCCGCCATAAACGCGACGTGCTAATTCACCCCACATGTTTTCAATAATGTTCAAGTCTGGTGACCGTGCCGGCCACTGTAAAGTTTTAATCTTTTTCTCTTTAAACCATTCAGTAATGGTTTTTGCTTTATGAATTGGCTCGTTATCTTGCTGAAAAACAAAATTGCGCCCGGCCCATTGGTTTCCAAAACGTAGATTGTCACGCAATAAGTCTTTATACGTCACAGATGTCATTTTGTTTGAGCAAAACACTATCCCACTTTTATCGCGAAATCCAATCGCTGCCCATATCATCACAGATCCACGCCCTAACTGTCTGGTCATTTTCACTTTTGGTTCCTTTCTCAGATCATGATAATAACGCGAGTACCCATCCGGTCCGTCCAAATTAAAACGTTTCTCATCGGAAAATATAACTTTTTCCCATTGTTTCTTCCAGGATACGTGTTCTTCAGCAAATCTCAACCTCGCTTCTTTGTGTTTCGCCGAAAGTGGTGGTTTTCTCAACATTTTCTTGCGTGATATTACCGGTGACGCCTTTAAAATCCTTTGAACATTACGCACGTGTGTTTGTACCCCCGCCTGTTCTGCAATAACTCTCTCTCGCAGCGCAGAAGAATTGAGATGCACACCGCAATATCATGCGTTTATCCCGCTCACTTGCTGCTTTCGGTCGCCCTTGGCCTTTTTATTTGCCGTAATTTTCCGGATCTTTTAGGAAATTTCTAACGGAACGATCGGTTCTTCGTAACCGACGAGCAATTTCCTTCTTACTAACACCACCGAGGTGCCAGGCTAGAACTTTACCCCTTTCTATCAAGGATAATTGTTTTTTTCTACCCATATTGCAAACACTTTATAAAATATAATTTCTCGTGGTGAAATGTGTACACTTTACCAGCACAACCACTGCATATAAAGAGAAGTATGAAATTAAACCATTTTTACTTATATTAATGTAATAAATTTTTGTCGCACTTAAAATTCCTATTTTGATCTGGGAAAATCTCAATTACCCCATATAAAGCAATAAATACACAGAAATATCTATAAATTGACTATTTACATAACAAGTATTAATAACCCTCATTTACATTTTGTATAATGTCTATAAACTTTGTTTCGTAAATAGAAACGATACCGCGTCTATGTTTTTGTCGGGTAGTGTATATCTAGAATGTACCAACTTTAAAAGATTACGTTTTCTTGAAAATTTTAACAGATTCAAACTTCAGTTTGGGGTATCATTTTCTCTTCTTTGACATCAGCTGTGCAAACGAGATTTGAAATTCTTATGAATGACGTGAGTAACTATTAATACTAAATAAATATCAATCATGTTATAAAACAGTGTTCGGAAAGTTGCTGAAATTCACTAATTTCCGAGGTATTTCCCCATAAAAAGCAACTAGGTTAGCAAGATAGGCTCTGTGCTATTTCATATAGTAATGAATCATAATTGATTAATATTACGGATATGCAGTACTGAAGACAATTCTAATTTCCTGTAAATACATGGTGAAAACCAAGAGAAGCTTGTGGAACCTGGAAAGTTTAATAAACAATACTACTATTTGCAAAATTGAGAAAACTAAAGTTTAGGGGAATAGAAAGACCTTTTAATTTAGAAAAGTGCATGATCGTTTCTACAATGCACTGGTTTACATTCTATGTATTTGCAGTAATTCGATTTATGCATTAGTATTTCTATTTATAAAAAGAAATAACATAACATTTACTTCTTCTTACAAGCCAGTCCCGAGTAACGTTTGTTGTTCTAGAAACCGCAGCTTTCCATTCTCTCCGGATGTTCCTGCATAAATCACTATGTAGAGTACTCATAATGATGTAGTAATTTCTTTATTTTATTTTATTACTTTCGCAATTTTCAGTTCAAGTTAACGGGAATTTCCAGAAATAACTTACATAGCAGACATTATAAATTTCAAGCATTGTATGACATTGAATTATTACTAATGGCTCTGTACATTTCTTTATTACAAAATTTGTACAATTTTGTTATAAATATATTGCTTAAATTGCCCTAAACTTAAATTTATGAAATCAACATTATTGTAAAGAAGGGTGGCTCAGTATAATAGAGAATTTATACCAATATTAGTACACCGGTGATTGCAATAAAATCTAAATGTCTAGAACCCACGCTCAGTACATTAAGCTGTATCTTTTCAAGACGTAGCGAACAATTAATCTTTTATTTAATGTAAGGAAATCATTACCTTTCTTCCATTTTTTTTTAGGATAATAAGTTATGAGTTTGTAAATTTTGTATTGAAGACAGATATACAATACTTGATGACATCCTATGCGATTTTGAAATAATAACTTTGTATCAACAACCACAATCCAAGCCTTTATATAGTAAGAGTATAGTCTAGAGTCTAGTTCAAACTACGTCATTTAGCAATTTGCAACACAACTAACTTTAGAATACAGCTTAAGATATGAATCCGCATATGAAAAGAAATGGGATAAATTTAAAATATATAATATAAATAAAGTTGAGCTCAAATAGTACCCCTAATGTTACATAAAGCTTACCCCATTCACTACAACAGCCTGCATTCCACATCTAATATAAGAGTCCAACCACCTTCGTGATCATGAAATATTCATTTGTAACTGAACCTACAAAACATCGTGAATCAAATCTACAATTTCATAGTTACAACTTGTCACAACTTGGAACAAATTTACTCGTGAATAAGTAAGTTTGAAAGACTGCGATCATCCTACTTAAGAAAATTTGTACCAATATAGTCTGGTGCAATTTCGGTCTCCATAAATTTAATATTCAGTGGTGCAACAACCAACTAACAGTCTTTCGTAACGTATTTGCCAAGGAATTGGCAAATATGTTACAAAGATTTTTAATAAATTATAGCTGGTGTCCAGGATTCTACAGCAGTTCTAGATGGTCAACAGAACAGCAAGGCAATCATTCTAGAGATGACGATGAAAAGAATGCATTACAACAACTTATAAAAAATTATCGTAATTTATAAATGATACCTAAGCGTCTCGTATAATAATATAAACAAAAATGACCCAAAACTGCTCCCTTGAGGAACTCCAGATATCGGTGTAAAACAATCGGAGTCAAACCCCAGGGTATTTTCTAACATCAAAGTATAATCTAAGTACTGCAAAGCAATTGGTGTTTAAATCTTGTTCGCGCAGGTCGAAAAACTTTCCTTTATTTTTGCAATGAGCGTGCTTTTCAACTACGTTCCTACATTTCTCAATAATTGAAGTCCACAAAGATCCCATTTATCTTAAGACTAGCTTAGTTATTATTCAAACCGCATTAGAAGTACTTTTTACAGAAATCGTTTCTGTAAGGTATTATATTTCTAGTTAGATCCGATAGATCTATCAATTGTTCTATATTCTATTGCCAGGTTCTAGCCAACATCCAGTACTCCTTAAAAAATGTTGGGAGTTCCTGTTTTTGATAAATATGTTTCTCTTGTTTTTTCTTTTTATATGCTTCTGTTTATAGCTGTTAACATTAACTCTTGATTTATTCAGCAACAGAAAATGCTCCTGTAATCATGATATCTTAAAATCACATTCAGAGTACTTCAATGGTCAAATCAGATCCATACCCTTCCAGCCAAACGTCAGATTAATAACAAAAAAACTATACACATTAAGCTAGTCTGCAGAAATTTGACAAATTGAAACTTATAATTTAATTTTAGACTTTTATTCGGCCAAATAGTAAATTTTGATACTTGCACACCGACGTTCTTCAAATAATTGAAGTACTTCTGTGTCCGTTCTTGATATTTTGAGTCCAAAGCTGTATCCGATTCAGAATCAAATATTTCTTTCTTCAGATCTTGTTCCATGGATAACAATTTTTGTGTTAGAAGGTCGAAATTGAATTGTTTAGTAAAGTTTGCTGAGTTTTCCATTGAAATATTTCATATCAACTTGAAACTTTGTTACTTTTATCGAGGAGTTCTTGTTGTCGAAACTTGTTTATCTCATTTCCATTTATTTTAATTAAAATCCCTAGTTTACTAGCTGAACTAAATCAAATAACATTCTTGATGACTTTAAAATCCGCTAAAAATACCTTTCGCTTCCATGACGATGGTTAGCTCCTGTATTATCAGGTAGAGTGAATTTAATGACCGCATGTGAATTGCATTATGTTTCTACGGTGCAGTAATATAATTTTGCTATGTAGAAATGTAATTGAACTTTCTATTGGTGAATTTCGTTTCTCGCACTAAAAGTTAGCAAAAAGCCCTCTTGTCTACATGTGTAAGGGCATGTCTTTGCCCCGTAATAAAATGGAACTAAATGCAATTAAATGCCAAATTAAAACACTTATCAACGTGAGTAAATAAATATCATAACATATTTTAAGAGTTTGGAACAAATTTAGTTGTGAATAACTAAGTTTGAAAGACTGCGATCATCATACTTAATAAAATTTGTACCAACATAGTCTGGTGCAATTTCGGTCTCCATAAATTTAATATTCAGTGGCGCAACAACCAACTAACAGTCTTTTGTAACGTATTTGCCAAGGAATTGGCAAATATGTTACAAACATTTTTAATAAATTATAGCAGTCATTAACTTTTACATTTAGACACAGTATTGAATTCTTTGGAAAAAAATAGTTGCGTTAGTGTTTTGCAATCAACAAACTAAATTTAAAGCTGTAATTACACATTCACAAAGAAATAATTTTCAATTTGCCAGGAAATAAATCATTGTACCATCGCAGCGCGCATTACCAAATACACAAAAGCCATATTGAATGCACGAAGCTGCAGTAGCAATAGAACTAGTTTTACAAGTTCGTAGAGTTCCGCCTATCCTGATGAATCATTGCCTTTAAACACTTCCCGGTCCATCATTCGCCATGTGTTGCGATTACAAATAACCAATCTTCAGAATAAGTTCTTTTCTTCCACTATACATTTTTATTCGCAAGCGTAATGCCCGTAAATTCTAAGAAGGTAGGCCTTGAATGTTGTTTATACCTTGTTATTTTTGAGTGTAGCGTAGTTTGCGTAAACATCTCAATAACTTAATCCGACTGTCAGATTCCGAGCCTTAAACAACATCGTTGTAAAGCTGACACATTAGCGAGTATTAAAACTGCTTTGAGTTACATCTCCTCTCCTAAACCTGTCAGGAGTCAACTTTGCGACGAAATTTAAGATAAAAGGGTAACATTTAAGATAAAAGTATATCAAAAGGAAGGAAGGAAGAATAGCACAGATGTCACTCAATACGTTTCTCGTCGTTTGATGTGAAGTGATGTAGTAGAATGCAAAAGAAACTAATATGATTCTCAAACTTTAAGCAATAATATGTCAACAGTAACACGAGTCGATTGGTTTCATAGCTCAGAGATCATTCTTATGTAGGAATTTCCTGTTCGCGTGTTGGCTAGATTCACAAGGTTATTGAAACTAAGTAAACGTAAGTTTTTATTTAATATTACAGTATAAACCAAGTATAACAATACTGAAGATGGAAGGGCATTTAGCTTAATTTTTGTCATTACCTAGAAATAGTTTTAAACAGGATTCTCCGTTATTGATAACACTGCATACTAAAGTATCTTATCTGAATAAACACCAAACAATTTTTGGCGCTTATTCAAAAAGGTATCTGTTAAGAAAGTAATGTACAGATGGCTAACAGTAGTTATAAGACATAAAGAGTAATTAAAATTTAAATACGTTTTATGCTGCATACTATTGCGAAAAAGCTAAATCTAATGGGATTAGTTAACTATTAATTACAGTAGCTTTATAGATTATAAGGTATAAGCGTATAAACTGTTGAATCGCTTTAATAAATTGCATTTTGCTGATTAAAAACTGAAATACTTTTTCAATAATTCTAATGTTCGCAGAAGGGATGGTGAACTTTTCCCAACGTTATTTTTATCTTTGTGTTCATTTAATTAAAGATTAATTTAAGATTAAATGGTACTTTTTTATTTTATAACTACAAATCCCTTGTTTGATGATATAAAATAAGATGTATTTGTGCCTTAGGAGAAGTGCTTATGGTAGATTAATGGAATCAATTGCTTCTGGAAACCTTGCACAAATAAGGTTAGATGTCTAGTACTGTTGTATCAATAATAGTATGACACTATTGCCTCAATTTAAACATATAAAAATTAAACAAGTAGCAGTAATTAAGAAATAAATACGAGAAATAGATTTTCAATTGTTTCTCTTTTTTAATTAAAATGTTTGTATCGCTTATAAGTAATATACACTGCTTAAAACAATTAGAGGATATTTACAAAAATAATAATAAAATAAATAAATAAATAATATAAGACACGCAAATATTTTTATATTGCAACTATAACGTTTTTAAAAAAGAAATAGAATGCATTGACAAGTTTCAACTTCAGTGCAGCGCCCGCGTGAACCGCTTGAGGGTGTACAAGCGCGTATCCGAGCGATCTCGACTACAGTTAGATTTTCCGTATCATACCAAATTTTTAACCGTAATTACGGATAATAAAGGCAACATGATTTGACTCGTGCACAGGCTTGGAGAGCAATAGGTCAATTGGAAGGTGGACGGAGACAGCAAGCTGTTGCTGAAGTTTTTGCAGTTTCGCGTTTGTGGAATCGGCTTTTAGAAACTGGAGATGTTCAGAGAAGACGAGGACAAGGACGCCCAGCATCTACAACCCCAAGAGATGATCGATACCTAGCAGTATTTGCACGTAGAATCAACTCAAACAATAAGAAATTGTCTTCACAACGTTGGCATGTATGCTCGAAGACCCCCAGTATGCGTTCTACTAACTGCTCTTCATAAAAGGTCGCGAAGAATATGGGCTGAGTAACATAGAAATCGGAATCACGATGACTGGGCACAAGTAGTGTTTTCTGACGAATCCAGATTCGCCCTAAATCCAGATAATAGACGTATTTTAATTTGGTGCGAACCTGGAACACGTAATCAGCCATAATTTGTTCGAGAAAGGCCGCAATATGAAGGCGGGAGTGTAATGGTATGGGCTGGGATAAGCGCAGGAGATCATACAGACCTTTATGTGATACAGAATGGCAACCTGACTGCTTAGAGGTATCTGGATGAAATTTTGAGACCCATTTTTCTTCCGTACGCTGGCGCTATGGGTGAAAGATTCATTTTAATGGATGACAATGCTCGTCCACATCGGGCAAACATCGTGAACAACTGGATTGAACAATTGGGAATCAATAGAATGGACTGACCAGCAAATTCTCCTGATGGTAATTCTATCGAACGTGCTTGGGATGCTTTAGGAAGACGTGTTGCAGCAAGAAATATGCCACGGCGTACAATTCAGGTACTTCAAAATGCTCTGATAGAGGAATGGAATAATCTTCCACAAGAATTTTTTGATGTCCTGATTCGATCAATACCGATGAGATGTCAAACCTTTATTGCCGTTTGTGGAGATCATACACATTATTAATAATGGATTTTTCGTTATTTTATCAATAAAACTTCTTGTAAAGTCTCTTAATTGCGTATTCATTTAATGATATTTATTCACTCTAGTGCCTTAGTAGCTTTATAATGTACACAAACAAGTTCAAACTTGTCAATGCGTTCGGTTTCTTATTTAAAAACGTTGTAGTTAAATATAAAAATATTTGCGAGGTGGTACATTCATTATTTATTTATTTTATTTCCATTTTTCCAAATATCCCCTAATTGTTTTGAGCAGTGTAGTTTAACCTACATGCACCGTAGGAATTTTTGAGAATTGACGAGGCTATATAGATACACTGACAGTTGATTTATAACGTATAGCGGTGTAAGTGTTTTATGAAATATTTGCTCGAACACATTTATATGTAGAGATTGACCAATTACCTTTTAACATTAAGAATATTTCTGACAGACTTCCTTTTGTGTACGCGCACAAATTTCGTCTAACGTAACTTTTACCCTAAATTAAGATTCCATTTTTCAAAGCATCTGTAATAAGTCCCTAACATTTGTATGCTATAACCTTCATAATGGGAAGCGATACAGTTTAAAATTCCATGAATCAAAAAGCAGTAAAAATTTAGGTCGTACTTGAATTTTTTCCAGTATTTTTAAATTTTACAAGTACAAATTTTTGCATAAACCACCATAAACTCCATGGGACCAAGTAGATAGCTCGAAAGGGCTTTAATTTTTAGCATAAACTAGCTTAATTTTAGGAGGTGTTACTTTCTAAAATTGTTCGATGAATCCCTTTCTATACTGGATTACATTGGAACTCAGACGATTTTGAACTATTTTCAGGTATTCTGCCGAAATAAATATGGTCTGCCCGATATTTCTTATTATTACTCCATGTCACCTATACAATTTGCACTTACAAAAACAGAACCACTTGTTCATAGTACTTAAAAGATTTATTTCTTAGGTGACGTTTTTGTTATCGTTGTTGTTATAGTTTGTTTCAACTAATGCTTAATTTAGCTTTTGGTAATCAGATATTAAATTGTAAACAACAGTAACGTTATTGAGTTTCTGTATACCTATTCTGTCATTAAACGCTTAACGTCGAACTACTTTACCAGAGCGTTAGCATTTATAATTGTGGTGTCTTCCCAATCATCACAATAGCGTGATTTTTTACATTTCAAGTGTCATTTAAGATACTGTTTCAACCTGCATATACTAAGTAACGTTTATCGCCAAAAGTATCATCTTAGAACTGAATAAATCATAGCGTCATATGTGTCTTTTTAGCTTTTAATTTAGCCGCGTAAATTTTTAAAGCTAATAAGTCACTCGAAAAATGGAGGCGTCCTCCATTTAGATAATGCGAATTCACATCCAGCTTAAAAGACGATTAAGTTTTTAAAATAACTAAACATCGAGTTATTTACGTTCCCTAGAATTAAGCGTGGGCTGCGTGGTCAAAGGTTTCAATCGTTAAAATGGCAATTTTGACTGTTCCAGCTGGAACAGTCAAAATTGTCGTCAAAAAAAAATTGTCGTCAAAACGGTCATCAGCTGACGACCTTTAATAGTTGGTTTGAAAGGGTGAGAAAATGTAACAACCTTTGTGGAGAATACTCTGAAAACCAATAAAGCACTTTAAGTCGATCTACCGTGACAACTTTCGTGCATAGAAACTATACGAATCATCTTCGTAAAATGGAGGGTATTAAGATTGCAAAATATCCTTACTTTATACGTACATAGTGTTATTTTGTATAGCCGGTTTTCGTCGCTCCAACGCATCGCGCAGCAAGAAAGGCGATTCAAGCGTGAGAAGTGCACGAATAGCGGGATAATAAACCGTTGAGCGCGCATATCTTGTCACGGGCCGCGTATTCTAGCCCGCAACTTCGCGTGTTGTCTGCAGGTCCATTCGGGCGTCTGTCCACCCGAGGTCCTCGCGGTGCCGCCGCCTTCGCGCCTCCGGTTTCTTCACTGCTCGACCAGTACAATGCCTACCTACCCCCGCCGGCCTACCAAGCCCGCTACTTTATAGCTACTAGTCCACGTTGTGATGGTTTATACGCGTATATGTATGTATGTGATTACTACTTCTTCTGGTCTTATAGGTTCGGTCTTTGTCGACCTCTCTGACTTCTTTATCATTTTTATCGTTTTCTCGGCCGTAATATTTTATTTTTATTCTCTACGCACGACATACATAAACGTATGACTATGGAAATACTTACTAACGACAAGGGTACTGTTAGATACGAATCAAGGAGCTTCAGTTTCTTTTTATGTGTTTCTTAAAGAAATATTATATACTATGCATCGTAATTGACATGGATGACGCTGGAAACTAACTTCAACTCGGTCAATATTTGAGAACATATACACCTTTTGGTGTAGTTTAAGAAATAAGATAAATTAAAGCGATTTTTGTAAAAAGCGTTGAAAATAAAGACATTATCATTTAACTCAATTGTTCATCTATTACAACCTATCAAATTATATGTAAATTTGACGTAGCTTTTGTACTTTTGTAATATATAAAAATAGTGAAATTTACAGAAAAAGAACAAGGAGTTGGGAGCTGTTTACCTAAGCAAATATTTGTTATAGGGAGTATACTTACGCCATCATTAAGAGCATTTAAAAGCAATCTGAATCTCGTCTTAACTTTTTTTGATATCTCTTATAGTTTCTTAGTTATTCAGTCAAAAAGGGATAGGATAGCGTTGAGCTTAGGGTGCTTTACACCTCGCCAATGTGAGATTGAGCGACTTATCGACTACGTCGATGTATACGCCCGCAAAGACTCATTTAAATCGGTGACTACGTGCGCTTATGAGAATGAAGGGGAGCATCTACAGTTTGGCAAAAAGGTACGACTCTCACACTTGCATAAAAAATGGTTTCACCAGAATTCCGTGCATTCTTCCGCAGCTGCTTAGTAGCTAAGCAGCCGACCTTTTAAGAATAACAGCCTAATTCTTCTGCTTTAAAATCAATTTTTCACAACAAATTTGTGAATGAAGTATTATTGTAAAGATTAAGCTAAATAATTAAGTGAATTATTTGATATTTTGGACGTGTTTTCATTGATACTGTAAAAATGTTTCATGGTATTTTATTAGATAATAAATGAAAGCTCAACTATACCACAGTAGTCCACATTTTCGCTTCACACTAAAATTTGTGTGAATTGACACAAATTCCTGCATTGAAACAACAGAAAGTTGAACCTCGAATTAGCCTGCATAACAATTATAAAACGAAAAAAAATCACATTGTGATCATAGAAAAAAGCAACGTATTTCAACGCCATCATTACACAACTAAGACTTCGCAATGAAAAGTATCCTGCGGCAATCGCCTTAATACTTAATGCAGTTCTTATTGTTCAGTTGTTAAAAATACAACATATACTATACTTAGTTTTGAACAATTTCTCATGCCTTTTCATCGTCCCTTTGGTCAGTTACTAAACACTACGATTGAACTTTCTTTATAATTGATGATAGCGCATCGAGTATGCGTATTGGCATTTACTCTCCACTAAATCAAATAGATTTCAAAATTATTCGTTGGGTTGTTACTTCTGCTAAGAGATCTTCACTAATGTATATGCATCTGTCCCTCTGCAAACTACAATATTGCACAAATTTATGAAAAACAATATATGTATGTGGAACTTTCTAATAAAATTTATAATCACTTGTAGCTAATGCCGAATGGCTAATACTTTACGAAAAGTATTGAAAAGGTATAAATGCATGTTCACTCGTTAATTCATTAAGTCCTATTCAAGGGCTTCGGATACAGTTCAAATAGGCTGTAGCGATTGGGTAGCTTTAGAATTAAACACAGATTTCGCTTGAAGTTTATGTAAATGAAATGGAGCGTAAATAAGTAAAAAATCGCAAGAAAATTGCTATATATCAGTTCTTCGGAGGTTACAAATATTATTAAGAATATATAATTTTGTAAGTATGGCATTTTCATCAACGAAGCGGAGCATGGCATTGACGAAGTGTATTAGTATAAGACGTTACAACACATTTGCGATCTTTGTACCAAAAAACAAGAGCTAAAGAATTTTGTTAAAGGTTCATAAAGGTTGATTAAAGATTGTTGTAATTATTACGTCACTATCTACAACAGTAAATATGTGAAAAGTAAATATGTGTTAAAAGTTAAGCAGTAAACATATATTTGAATACACTTTATTTTGGTGAAAGGCGCAGGATTTTACGACTATATTTCTCTATGCGGGGGCAGATTTATTCCTACAAAAATTACAAGCAACGGTAATAAAACGTTTGATGCACTTATGTTTTAACAAAATGAACAAACTTTTTAACTTAAATTGGCAACAAACAGTACGTTATATTATTGTTTGTAGGCCTCTCTTGTTAGAACATGATGCCATCGATAGTTCGCAAGAGACGCACGTTACGGTTTACATCGACAACAGAATGCTTTCGGCACAATAAGTTATGAAAACAATTGTCGTTTAAGCGTATTTTAAAAGCAGCGAAAACTAATAAGACACCTCTTCATTTGACAAGAAACTATCTGCCAAGCTTTTTTTTCAAGTTTGGAAAACGGATGAATTCACAGGGGGCCAAATCTGGCCAACATGGTGGATGGGGCACCAATTCGTACCGTAACTGGACTAGTTTTGCTGCCACAATTGTCCATATCATGATCCAAGGATTATGATTTGATCATATTTCTATTCAGTTAATGTTCTTTCTGTCTATGGAAATGCTATAGTTTAAAACGTTTACTTTACTAAATTTCAATAAACAGAGTGTACAAATCTGTCTATTCTAAGCGAACAACTGTAAAGACGTCGAAACTGCATAACCATCAATTTGGACTTTGAAAAAACGGCGGAAAGTTCTGGCTGGAGATTTCTTCTACTTAAGTGTGCAGCAGACCGGTAAAAGATATATCTCGATTTTATAAACAGAAGCGCTTACATTGCGAGTTGAAATATTCTCCTAACCATTTGCATCCGATTAAGCAATAGAACGTGAGCTTTAATCACCCGCAATTTTTGAGAGCGTCGTCTAATTATTCCGTTGAAAACTTTAGTGTGAACGATGAATTAATTATTGCAACTAGTGTCAGAATTTTGTCGTATTTATGAACCGTGAATGAATAGTAATCTATTTACTAATATAATTAAACCGGTATGTCAAATATATCATGAATTAGTACTGGTAATAAAGCAAAATCTCGTGCTACATTCTGCGACGGATTTTACAACCATAGCGTACACCCGTACGACGACGCAAAACATATCGCAAATGTAAAGAGCGTCGACCTCTCCATTTCACTTTCCATATTTTAAAACGGCATAAAACCTCAAAGGAGGTATTTTATGGGGCATTCTGCACGTCAACGTATTTCATTACACACTCATACCTGCAACGTTAATGTTTATACACCTTTGGGAAGGTGGCCTGTTGATATCTAAGAAAAGGTCACTGTGTCTGTATGGTACAAGGATACTACGCGTATACAGTCATTGAATAAAGTATAACAGGTTTCTTCTTCTCAAACGATAAGGACTATTCCATATATCCCCTTCAAGTTTAGTAGAAGAACAGACTCTAGTATCTACATTAGATTGATTACTTCAAGCATCAGCTTATTGCTGAATTTTAAATGAAACTTTAACATCCTTGCTGGATGCTGTTGGGGAATCTATACATGATATTTGATACCAAAATGTAGGTACTTAAAAAGGTTGTAGAGCACAATATTCGGAACACTTTACACCCCGTGTACTATTACCCAACGTTTCACTGATTTCGAAGTATCCCTTTTGTATTGGCACCTTTTTGTATTTGCAACCTAAATGGAAGTTGAAGCACAAAATAATTGAGTAAAGTAAAGCCACGAAAATATGTTGAAATATGCCTCTTTAGGGCATATTATTACATTAATTGGACCATAAGAAAAGGTAGTAACTCTTAGTAATTGTCTTTACAAAGAATCGTTATGGAGACATTTGGACAGACGAATCAAAGTTTGACAAGGAGGAATTAACAAGTTTCAAGCAATCATTTTTAGCAATTTAAAGAAGACAATTCACACGTAAAGGAGCAGGTTCCCCGTTATCGGTTGTATCTAGGACCCCATTATCACTCATATTTTAAATGGAAACAAATCTTTGCAGCTTATACAAAACAATTTGTCTCTTTACTGCAAGATGTGCCTCAAAAGACGTCGAATGACTTATCAAAATGATGGATATCCCGCTTATACTCGAGTAACAGTATACGAGGGTTTTCAGACGAACCATTTTCAAATAGGTAGATGGAACGGAATGGACTCGGGAGATCGCTCGACTCAGCATCTTTCGATTCTCACAGGTAAAACCACTATCATTCATTAAAAAAATTAATGAATCTTATCAGATAGAGCACTGAACAAATAAATTCAATTAATCATAATTGACCTCGTTTTAATAAAGCAACTAAAAGAAACATATTAACTAATAAATTTATTATATACAACAATTAGTTACGTTTATCAAATTGAAACTTGTTTATTAATATAATAAATACCCGCTTATTAACTTCCTTTCAAAGAGGTGAACTAAGCTTCAGGGATTTCTCATAAGACATTAATAAATGTACGAAAGCATGTGCTCTTCCATATAATAGGCAGCGACTTATTAAAATGGCGAAAAACTCGGTCGCTGGACCAATTTTGATGAAAATATTCTTACATTACCGTTTTTTTTTATTTTATTTACGTGTCTCTTCAGTGTGTGGTATGAGGTGCGAGAGGGTATAACGACTACAGAGATTTGGGAACTCAAACTTGTATTTGCAATGGTGGTTCACATTGTGAGCATGAAAGCATATTTTAACATACTTTCTTGGTTCTGCTTTTAAACTATGTAAGCACGTTTCTCATACAGGAATGCTTATCTGTGCGTATGTTATGGTATTTAACAAATAATTAATCCAATATCTTAGTCAATATATGCTGTCTTATTAAGTTTTGATTGCCGCAACTGTTATTTAATTTGAAAATGTAAAGAGAACGCCGATATCGCCGTGTCGTGAGAGGTTGTGCTTTAGATACTTACTTTTTTGTTCCAAAATGACTTCTAATCAACAAGACGCAGATCTTCATTTTGCCTCTCAAGAAGGTTGATTATTATTAATGTTGTCTTCTACCAACTGGTGCAGCAATGTATCCTGTCACAACGAAAACAAAATAAAAATTACGGTCACATTAATATTGACAATTTACCTAGAGTCTTCGTAATGCCTTACGGTAAGTGCTACTGAAGACAATATAATCATTGTCTTCAGTAGCAGTTACCGTAATCTTCAAAGTCCAAGCCTTCAAGAATGTTTCCATGTTTCATTTCTTCAAAAGCATCAAGGTTCTTTAATAAGTAAATAAACAACAAATATATAAGTCCTCTATTAGGTCATCAGTGATAGCGTCCCAATTATCTACCAAGTTTTTATCGTATATTTGAAGCCTCGTAAACTATTCAAAAGTTTTACAATCGGAGGAAGGGTATTGCACAATTTTTTGCCCATATACAGAGAAGATCTTTCATAAACCGTAGGTACCAGGTGTGTCGGTAATTCCTTTCCGGTTTTTCCGGCAGAT
>LR737390.1:314174-459363 GCA_902655005.2 Marronus borbonicus
TAGCGAAAAAACCGGAAAAGAATTACCGACACACCTGGTATGTGTCGCGAAATCATCAAAATTTGTATTGACTAAATAGCTTTTACCATAGATGTTATTGACGTTGGGTGCAGCGTACCTCCTTGTTTACAAACTGTGAATAATTAATAATGATAACAAGGATTGTGTTGTAGTGTGATACAATCATTCCGAATTAACTAAAAATTTTATGTAGTGCGCAGTGTACCGATAACTTGGCATTTGGCATACAATGAATAAAAATTATTTAAATTTAATTGTATATTTTGTAGTAAAAGGATGTTAATATATCGAATTACTATTACTACTAAAATAATCTCAGTTGGAAATAAAACTGAAAAATCTTATTTTTTATCTCTCGGTAGGTTGTATAACCTCCAAAATAACAAGCGTCCAGTAAGCTTAAGATAATAACCTACGTTTCTGATCGTAAGATTCCGAATTGAACATGAAAATGGAATTGTTTAAGGGCCGTAAAGTTCTCTCTAAAAAATAAGACAACCATAAAAAAATAACTCGGAATATCAACGGCTCAAAAGTTTATTTATGAACTGTACACCACGTACGTACACGAATACCTTGTACGGTGTGTAAGGTATCTACATAAAAAGCGGTACTATATTATAATGCTCATGTTACCGCTGACTGACATCTTAAATATAACGTTATTAAAATGAAAGGTCCGAGAAAAACAGGCACCAGCAAGAACAACAACAACGACGACGAGAAGGCAGTGAAATAGCCGGTGCCGGAGAGCCGCAACGGGGCCCGTTCATATGTGGAGATTTGTGGACGCGAACTACCAGATAAGAACTTTCCTGGAGACCGGAGAGTAAACATTTTCTATATTTTAGTGACGTGTTGTCACGTCTGTGAACTTCTGGCAAGTCGGACCCCTGTAGTTTACCGGCGCTGCAAGAATACAAATTCAAGCTTCACTCCATCGTCGTAAAGAAAACTAATGGATACTTCTAATTACTACTGGTCCCTTGTTCGAAGCGTTACCAAGTTTCAGCTCCCCATGCTTGGTCGACGCGGAACTTTGTGTGTCAACTTCTAACGTTCGCTGGCTCTTAGATGTGTGAGTAAAGTTTTCAAAATACACGAAACTTTATGTACTATCTATCATTGTTTCAAGTTTGATCAATTCGTATTCAAGACATGCTATATTGCAAAACTTAAACGAAACTAAATATACCTGAGAATCAAAATGTCAGCCACCATCATATTTTAGCAAGAAGCTCGCATCAGGTAACTTCAGATAAAATATGCAGGCCAATATTGCACCTAATTTAGCAATATTTCAGGAATATCTTAAAATTAAAAACAAGAAGTACGCTATTGAAAGAGCTTTCAAATGATATTTCACTTTTCTTATAATGCCGTATGAAATCTTACAGGAGGTAGTGTGATGACGAGGTAAATGTAAAATAAGTATTAAGAAAAATCTTGATTTTATAAAGCAGAAAGAAAATCACTGCTAGATTTTTAGACGCACACTGTATATACGGGCAATTGCACTAACATAAGTTTAAATTAAATCTCGGATTAAATTAAAGTATCAGGTAGAAGACTTTCTTTATTTTAACTTAATTCTGGATTAAATTTTAATTCGCATCATTATCACTCCAATTTGATTAAATTGCTTATTTGAAATTCTTGCTTAAGAGCTAATGTTAATTTTTTATAATCTGTGAGATGGCTAGAAAAGAACGTTACTGAATCCACGACATTCTAAATATTTTACCATGAAATATTTGAATTTTGAACCCATCTTTATCTTTATGACTTGTGCAATGTTATCAAGAAAATGTGAAAATGAAATATAAGTTTTGGAGATTACTTTTATGTGTTTGTGACCATTGAATTCGACGTTTTTCCACAAATACCATTTAATATTGCAAAAACTGCACGAAAAACAGAAGTCTTCCTGTAAAAAAATTGGGAATTGAAAATTGGGGTGCTCGGCTATATGTCAAAAAAATATCCTCCGTAAAACAAAAGTGAGAAGCTACATTTTAATTATTACATCGCATACTTACGTAGCTTGAACCTTCCTGATGATTATTTAGGCCACAATGGGCTTACCATGCATCCTGTATAGGCCGGGAAGCCTCCCTCCTGTATATGCCGTCAACTAACCTGCTGCCTTGGCAAAGTTAGTTGCTCAGATAAATCGCGCATCACCCAGCCCCCCCGCCTTTTCCTTGGCGTCAGCGCTTGGCGCCTACCAAAGAAGAGTTCCAGGGTTTCATCTTCAACTTAGCAGCCTCTGCACAATAGATCTTCGCTTAATCCTATCTTGTGAAGGTGCCCCTTTAGCTGGCACTGTCCAATCAGAATCCCAGTAGCCATGCGAAACTCCGTTCTGGACAATCTCAGCCATCTTACTGTTGTTCGGTCGTTCGGATACGCAAAAGTGACTTCAGTGGTATAGCAAGAATTAATTTGATCCCATCTTTCTCGTAAATTTTTCGTGGGCGACTCTGATCCCTTCATAAGGCGCATACGCAGGGATTCGAATGGAGAGCTCGAACCTCCGCGACAAATTACCTTTACGTTTATTGTTTTGATTGTTTATTTCTTCAAAATGCATAGTATATTATAGAAGAAATGTCAGCGACACACAGAAATTCTGCCTAGGTTTTTTCTGCTGTAACTTTTATTCATTTTCATATTTAAATACGAACAATTTGGGGTTTGTATTTACACTATTGTATTAATTAATGTATATAAGAATAGAACCTTATTGGTGAAGTTTTGCTTTTCTTAATATTTCTGGATTGATACTGTTTGCCTGGAAATTTCGATCAATATTGTTAATTAATTGATCGCAACAACTGTGTTCAATATAGATTCAGCAAGTCGATGAAAAAAAAACAACTTTAACATCATTTCGTCTTAAACCTCTACCAATATTTCTAGGTTGTTCTGTATGCCTTGTCTGCAATTTGTTTCTATACTGCCACTTCTTCCCGTGGATATACATATGTAAAGGTATCCCAGCATATGAACTTAAGGATTTTAATTTTCATTATTTGCAAACGCTGCAGGTTGGAGGTTTATAATTGGGGTACAGCATCTAGAAAACTGTAATTTTATGATGCAGCGTTTCATCCTCGAAGAATGCATAAAAATTATCCAATCTTACTACAAAAATTTTGTTCGAATTCATATACCTAGCGATACAGTAATTTAAGAGCGTAATTGCAAAATTTGTGTGGATTGCTTCTGCTCTCGATACCAAGACAGAACGTAATATTTATTCAACTGAAAATATCGCCAGAGTGAAGTGTGACTGGAAATCCAAAAACTTTCGTCGTCGGTCACAGCAAAATCGTCCCTGCAACGAATCATAATAAAAGACCTTCCTCTACATGCATACAAAATTTAATTGGCCCAAGAGCTGAAGCCTATGCGCCATCAAAACCGTTGTGTGTTTATCGATTGTATCATAAAACAGACTACAGCTGATAACGAATTTTATAAACGAATCATATTTAGCGAAGCGGCGCATTTTCACATCGGTGGTTACGTTAATAAACAAATTTGTCGCTCTTGGGAACTTGAATGTCTATGTTGGGACAGCCTTTGTACTGTACGTGTATTTGCACCTCAGCGTCAAACCATTCATTTTATTGTGTCTGTTATCCAATGCACTAGCACTTTACAAGGTTCACCATGTAAGCATTTACACTGGTCATGGCTAGTAATGGTCGAAGACGCATACACATACTAAGGCAAGTTATATATGTGAACTTGAGAATCTACTTGTTTGCTAAGGATTTTTTTAGTCGATGACCTTTAAATATTTTAGTAATGAAAAAAAGGAAGCATGAATAATAGCATAATTTCAACAATGTTGTAATTTCAAATGCACAAACGTAAAGCAAAATAATTTGCTTATATTAATGTTATCATATCGACAGCTATGTATTTGTTTAGTTAAATCCATAACTGTCATGCTTCAGTAAATAAGCCCCTACAATATAGAACCAGTGCAGTGCATGTCATTAGTTACCCAAATTCTCCCTGTTATATAGTTTCACGTCTTTGCTCTATCGCAACCATCTGCTGTTCCCCGGTAGTTCGTCCCGATTGCAATGTGGTAAAGTTGTATTGGTATGTTCTACCATTTTTAGTTTTAACTTCACAACGTTCCTTGAGAATCAGGATCACGTGATGGTTCCAACCTCTCCGTTCGTGATTTCAAGAATTTTTATTGTATTAACTGGACATCGTCTTTTTATTGCTAGGCGTTTGATGCCCGGCACTGATGATCGCACTGCGGCCGGCCCGTCTCTTTTTCGAGATTTTATCTAGGCGTTTTTTATTGTTTTAACATTCTGGTGGACATATTCTCACCACAGTTTAATTTTAGTTTATTACCGATGCTGTAATTTCTCCCCGTAGAGAGTGCAATAAAATAATAAAAATAGATTTAATGACGGTGCAAGGCTCGTAAGAAATAGTAATTCACTGTTTAAACGAGATCAAGATTAACCACCGACTGGGATATATAATATTATGTACTTACATAAAGAGAAAGACGCATCCATTGTCGCAAACCAAATGAAACATAATTAAATCCGGTCTATTAGGTATATTGTACAATAATTAAATGATTTTGTAATAACTAATAAAAAAGTTAAGTAATAGTGTGGCAGGCCCTTTTTCTTTCATAGACTGAGTTATGTACATATATATAAAATTAACGTATATGCCTGAGAATGTGCTGCTAAGCACGAAACCGGTCACAACTTATTGCCTATTTAATAATGGGTGTCAAATTACAAGTGACCCAATTTGCATCATTAATTGCAAATATTGTGTGTCCTAATATTTAAATATTACGTCCAGCAGAAGGATCGATGTATAGTCGAGTACGTTTCGATAGTGGACTCATTGCACACCGACACATTTCAGCTGGAGTCTTTGCCTAAGGTTGGTTTTTAAATCTTCCAGATTTTCCGCTCTGTTTTGGTATACTGTAGAATACCAAAGGAAGATGATGGAAAATAATCGGAAACAGACAGACTATAGGACGTTGCCAGCCAAGACTGATCTTCACACTGAGTATCAAGCAATGCTTAATAGTAATTGGAGATGCTCCAATAAAAAATAGAAATTATCGCTAACACTGTTTAATGCCGTTTTTTTTTAAGTTTTATTAAATGAATTCCCATTTAAAACGCATTCAGGAATAGGCAAAATAAAATTGCTCATTTGACTGAAAACAAAAGAGTTGAATTCTTGATGATAATCGGATAAAATCACAGACTCAAGCTAAAACCTGCCAATTGTTTAGTGAAATACATTCTAAGAGAGCACCTACAAATGTACAAAAATATAGTAGAATCAGTGCAGTATATTTCAAGCATTCGACTGTATTACGGTGTTGGAACCTGCGAATTGCAAATCGAGATAAAGCACGTGGACCAGGTTCGGGCTCACCCAGAAGGACCACCCCATAAGAAGATTTTCTTTTGAAGCGCTTGATTGGGTAACACCGGTTTCAGTCCGTAATATTTTTAGCTCAACAGTGGTGGAACATCATTGCGGACGGTTTACGGATGAATGGTACGTATGGGGTTTCGCAAATTAAAAAAATTTAATCTTCTATTATTAATTTGACAACTATTCTATACGTATGGGAATAAATATTTACATTAAGTATCTCCTAGCAAACACTGAAGTGTCAGCACACTCTGCATCACATAGGTTAATGGATTAAATTCCGAATAATTGTTTTAATAATTCGTGGCTTCCAACTGCCAATCGTACAACCGGCTGATGTAAGAGAAAGTCTTTAATTGTGCCTTATTCTGTAACTATTCTAAAAGATTTACAAGTACCTACTTTTGCCGCCTATCATGCAAAATACTTAACTACAGAAAATAGCGCTGAATGGGAGCGCATTCTTTACTACGCAAGTGGATACGTACGTCCGTATCTTGTTCCTGAAAGACATTGCCAATACCTTTCAATATTCTATAAAAGATTTCACAGATTTCTTATGGCGTGTGCCTGCTGGAATTAAACTTGTGGAATTTCTCACATAACGCCAATATTCGACCTTCTTAGTAATATGAACGACATTTACAGGGGAGTAACCATTATAAATAGCTTTCTTTAACCTAAGTTTTTCTGTGCCTACTTGCATTCAAAGGGAATTTTATCGATCTATTAATTTAGAAATTAATCGCGGCAATTTTGTGTTGTCCAGGGTGGCTAGAATCTGTAATAATGTATGTGTCAATATTGGTTTCTTTTCTGTAGATGTCTCTTCCTAATTTATCGTAGTTTCTAATTACTAAAGTATCTGGATCTTATTGTTCACTTCTTCTACTGCAAGTTTAATTATCTCAAACTTTGAATTCAGTATCGCGGAAAACTTCGGAATGGTATTAAAAACCGTGAAAACGTCGTCTACGTACCTAAAACAGACTCTAGGAGTCTTTTTTTTATAAACGTTTTATATTTTCTGATAAATAAATTGGCACAGCGGATTGTTTATCGCTATACCTTTCACACCTACATACTTTCTGGTTGTTCTAGTGTTTGCCGTACTTCCCCACAGTCCTTGCTATCATTGCTAATTAAACGTTTCCTACAACAAATGGCCTCAATGTAAGAACCAGGTGCTTTTTACTGTTTTGTAATTTAGGAACTCGTCGAGGTGATCTAAAACACCACGGCACAAATGCAGTGATCACTACAAAAAAGCGTACGACGTGAAATGTATCATTAACTTCGTATTATATCCGGTGTTTCAATTATACCCACACAACAATATCCACAACATGACGACTTCATTATGGCGCGTTTTTATTTTCCCCAATTATGAAAAAAACACGAACGAAGTCATGTTTACCTACGTAAATTAAATAGCTATTTTGACAACTTGTTTTATTGTGCGATGACAAATTGCCTTTTTATATCCCACTTATGATCCTTATCCGTTGTCATCTTTCCTTTCTTTTTGCTCATTGTTTTACGGTTTTGTCGGATAAGCACGACGTAGACGCAGAAATGTGACACTATAACGTAAGCACCATTTAAAGTGTAGTTAGCGCTAATGACACAATTACTTTATTTTATTATAAAATTGTAGGTTTCATTGCAACGGTTGTTGATTTTCTTTGGAGGGAAATAGGCGAAAATATCAATGTTACAACTTGTCGTTATGCGTTTGTAACGTGTAATTGTATACATTACCATGTTGTTGTCATTTGTTTTACGTTTCCTCATAAATGTGTAATGAACGTTAGATGAAGACATTCATTATCTCTCCATCAAGTTTGTTATTATCGCGCGGATAGCTGCAAGTTTTTGTTGTCATTCATCCTGTTTTATTTCTCTAGTAACGGTTATGCAACCAACCTAAAGGAAATTTGGTAATGCGTACTATTTATGGGGATTCGAGAAAATGTAGCGATTATTTGCTTATGGAAGGAGCTTAGAAATATTGGTAATTGATCAAAAGAAACATATTTTGGCATCAAAATGGCGATCAAACTATTCAGTATATAATACAACAATCAATTTCCAAAGATTCTATTATTGGTTACTGTTCGTTCTCAAATGCACCATAAGGCCAAGTGATGGTTTAAATTATATTAAGAGGTTTATGTCCCAGTATGCAGATCAAACTTTCAATTTCCAAAGATATAGCATAGCACACAGCGGGAGCTGATTCATTTTTCCCATCAAGGTAGTGAACTATAAAATTTGAATCTAACAAGAACATACTGATTAAGCTATCTGGCAATTTTCTGGCTTTCATATTCATATTTCATATCCCTAGAAACTTCTCTTGACAGCCTCTTATTAAAGAATTCTTTCGTATTTGTTGGTGAGCTTCAGACATTCATGGAAATTATTTCGATATGTTTTCTCCTTCTTAATGCCTTCATGATTTTGAACGTCAAACTCATTTATTTCATTTGCTCCTTAACAGTGTTTAAGGATAAGGATATTCTAATACCTTCCTTTCTCGATTTCGGTACAGTTTTGCGCTTCTTAGCGTCAATAAATCAGATTCGTAAAATTCAGGATGAGGCAAGTATTGGGTGCCTCATGTTTTATAGCCTAAATGAGGTTTGAATTTCCTTCCTATTGAGTAATTACAAAGGTGAGAACGCCCATACACAGTACAGCGATTTCTCAAGAATTGTTACGATTTAGGCAGCGTTTTACCTCGCGATGTTGCTCAAATCTTACCAGTTATATTTGATTGCTGAAAATTGAATTCACTGTATCTTAAAGTTACTTGAAGTTTATCTTCATCAAAAATCAACAGCATAAAAATCTGAAATAAGCACAATGTTTATCGAAAACTGGCAAATTTAAACAACCTACCATAATTAATTAATTGCAATAGTTCCATAATGTACAGAGAAATAGTAATAATAATAATAAATAATTTACGTCTTTAGAATTAAGGTTCGACACTACATCAGTCGTTATAATTATGTTTCCCTGCAACGAGCTCTTTGGATCAACCTGATGTCACTGTATACTGTAGGCGAAGTTGATCTTGTAATTGATAGTGGTTCTAAAGATCTTTAAGGGTACTGTGTTATTTCGAGTACCGCTTTCAATTAAACAGTAAATCAAACGCCAAAGGTATCAACAGATTTTATACGAAAATAAATTTAATATCTTTTAAAGAATTTGGGTTTCTGGGTAGAAACCGCGTCGTAATTGCACGAGGATGCCGACGTTTCGCTCTCAATTACATGGAGCTTCTTCCGGGCTGCTGCATGTTGCGTCGCTGCGGTACGAAGAATTCTTCTTTATCATGCATTTTTAAAGCATAAGTCCAGAAACAACACAAAAGTATCGACACACTCCGCACCATACAAGAATGATGTTGAGAACGAGGATCACATGCGGCCGTCCTGGATTAATTCATTTATTAAACTTGCGTGGTGCGGAGTGTGCCAATACTTTTGTGTTGTTTGCCATACTACGCCACAGTCCTTGCTATTATTATTATTAAGAAATTAATCTATATTTTGTGTGGTACGAGGTGTACTTATATTTAGTATTTATATATAGTTATTACCAATTAAACTTAATAAAAGATTAACAAAAATTATTCTGAAATAAGGGCGGAAATTCAGCTTGTTCTTTTCACTGGGAATGAATTTTATGAACCCACGCTTTTCTCCTTCACTGCTAATAATAAAACTTCATTCTCAAGGCAACTTCTCGTTTTAAATTTGCTTGAGAATTACTTAATTGTACTCATTTTAATTTACCACCGCCTCACATGTGCACGAAAACCATGAATGCTTACCCCTTTCACTGCGAAGGTATTCAGGCGCGACTCAGAATATGCGACAGCGTGTGCGAATTTATTCGTCTATGGTAGCGAAAGGGATTAAAATCGCTTTGACTACCGAAACCCCATATATTATACTCTCTGCTTAAATCTTAGATAAAGTTACCAACAGAATGTACAATTTTCACTGTAATAAAAAATTAAAGTAAAATTCGTTAAACGCGTAGGTACTAATTTTAAACATTATCAATTTCCTTTTTATTTACATCTTTGTCAAACATGTACATGTTTATTTCTACCCACGAGTCAGGCCGAGTTTTTAAGGGTTTTAGTTTCGGCCATTTCTACACAGGTTCGAAGCGTGTATTCGCTTAAGCATCCTAACAATTTTGTAAATTTAAATAATAGTGACAGGCTCGGAAATGTTAACATTTTACTTATTTCATGTGTTACTGCGTTTGTCGCCGTACACCCTGCTTCCAAATAGTTCGAGATTCTTTATGGTCCTGACAAACTTATTACGACTCTATAAATACTCGAAAAAATGTATACCTGAAGTTTTATATATGAGAATTTTAATTTTTACTGCTTGCCTCCCATTTCTAGCTTTCCTGTTTCGAACAGTGTTATTACTTATCTTCTTCTTGTTGTTTTCTTTTCATACGATCTTAAATATATCAAGTTACATGCTGTCCCGTGTTGATAAAGCGGACATATTTATTATTTAGATGAGTTGTGCTTTATAGTCGATATGAATTATTTTAACGGTTTTGTAAGGCGGCGCTTTAGAAGTCCTATGTACATTGTTCTAGTAAATAAATTACAAGAAATCGAGGACGCTTGTATATATTTAATATGTGGGGTATTAATGTATCCGTAAGGAGGAGTAAATTGTAATTGTTGGTTTTGAAAGATATTTGTGACGAATTAAAATTTTTTCGATACTCATGCAGGGTGAGTCATCTCCGCGGGCTCGAAGGATTGTACCTTTGCAAATGAAGATTCTTTTAACGGCTTTTTTTTTTCTTATTACAGGATCTGATTGTGGACGCGGCTTAAAATTGTAATAAAAAAACTACATGTGTGGTGTCTTATAAGTTCGTAGCTTCGTAGTTTTCTTTTTAATGGGATATTTATTTATTTTAAACACGCTGTGTGTGTCAATTTAACAATAGTTTTTATTTCTTTTTGATACGCCTTATGTCAATTTAATAAATACTACGTAAATTTTCAAGACCATGTACTTATTACTGTTGATTCCAGGACTAGCTGTATCAAAATTTCTGTTTCGCATTTTTAGTCACTGGTAGCTTCTTCAGGATAAGTGAGGTCTTATACCTTGCTTTTGTTTTCGTATTTACCTAGTAGAAAGCCTACAACATGTTGACCGCAATTTTTCATTTAGGTGCTGCTCATTTCATGCAGAATTCTTCCTTCTTATTTGCTTTTCAATCTACTAATCCTAGAATTCAATTTACGTTAAACCCAAACATGTACTTATATACTTATCTCGTACGTTATGGAAAACTGCCTCTATTTCATTATTTATTAAAAGTTTTGTCACATTTAAATTTTTTGCTATTAAATCAACACGTTTTTTTTTTTAAAGAAAGTGGGAATCACAAGAATTTAGGTTTCCGGGTAGAAACTGCGTCGGAAATAAACGAGTCTACCGACGTTTCGCTCTCAGTTACAAGGAGCTTCTTCTGGTCTGCTGCATGTCGTATTGCTGTTGTGAGTACGCTCACATACTCATATTTAACTAATGACTCAATATTGCACTGTTCTTCTAACAGAGTATACTTAGAAGATATATAAATTGAAATTACTTACGTAAATCAAATTTAATTAATAATTCTTTCAAAATTTCCCGATCCTTATTAATTAAGGGGACCCCTCGGTATCAGTTCCATTTCCTGTCCGATACCTAATATAGTAGTAATGTACTAATTCAAATAATGTATATGTACTTAGGACGGTCAAATACTTCTATCAGTTCTTCAAATCTCCATGCAATCTGTTAGTAATTCTGATACTTAGAATAAAATGTATCCGGACACCCAAGAAAGAGAGAAAAGCATGTCCTCGGCCGTTTGGTGTGTGGAAAGAGCGCACATTGAACACACTAATCACTTTTGGGTTACTAACCAGCGTACGCTTGGTTTATCCAAAATGAAAGAAACATAAAAAAAATGAAAAAATGCACCATCTGTTACAAAGGCTGAATGCAGTTGTTTAAAATAAATAAAGGACCTTTGATAGAAAAATATTGTTGTCCCAAAAATATGACAATTGCCATTCCAGCTATACATTTTATTTAGGGTTAATATAAATTTCTTAATAAATATTTTAATAAAACCTTTCTTTCAGTACAGTATTTCGTTTGTTTTTCTCTTATACTGAATAAAAAAGTAAAGAAGATACTTTGTGTTTTACATAAAGTTTTCCGGCAGCTCTTCATGTTGACAACCAATTGCTATGCACATTGAACTAAGATTGTAAGCAGCTTATGTTGTTAATCATATTTTATTTGATTATTACTATGGCTTACGTAACGGTTTCTATTTATTTACATCTGCATTTTCTGCATAACTGAAACAATTGCTGTCGACGCTGGTAAATAGAAGAATGACTGCGTGCACTCAGCTCGTGGACAAGCATTGTCTATTTGATGTATTATTCAATGGAAACGTCATGAATTAACAGACCGTAAAGGATGTTTGCTTTGGCTCAGGTGCCTAACGTAAATTGCTTATTGTAAAGTCCTATGACAATTAATTAAGTTGGTATATCCGAATAAAAATGTGACAGTAGGGTTAAACAACCGTAACAAATGAAGTGGTGTCAGTAGCGACGCCAACGTCAGAAACCGGAACTAACCACTATGATTTGTGACTGGCGACGAATTATTTCCGCTAGCTGTACGCACTCATCTTCACTTACACCTATTTGGTTAACCTTCTGTTTTTCTTTACACATCAACTGTTTCTATCATAGCTGTATTATTTTAACGTGTTCACTGCACATACTACTTTCTATGGCTTCCACCATTATTATTAACATAAATCCGTTGAATATTGGTTTGTTCTAATGCTATTTGCATAAAAAATCATCATGCCGCTTGAGCAATTATTACAAAAAACTAATTTAAAGCTTCTGCCATTATTTAGAGGTAGTTATAAAGTAAAATAAGACCGAAAAATTTATTAATATAAAAGAAGCTTATTTAAGTATAAATCTCAAATAAGGTTTTAAGGTTAGTAGTTAGTGAAACGAAGGTTCTCATATACTGTTTACGTATTTCATTGTTATTAATTAATCGCTAACCTGTCCCAAGGGTATGTTGCTTTTCTTTAAATTAATGGCATTAATTGTTGTTAACAAGATAAACATGAATTATTTAATAATATTGTTGAGTATTAACAGCACGTAAGATGACCAAGTAGAATCTTTGGAATCAAAACTACGCTATTAAGAAATAATTTTTTATTAAAAATATTGCAAAAACATGTGTGTCGGTATTAAAAAAAGTTCACTGTCTTAGTAAACTCTTGTTATAGTTTCTATATCATCTCGTTTACTTTTCCGTTTATCAAACTTCGGTAACAAATAAATTTCAAGCACGGTTCACAGAACAATTAAGAGGTAACGCTTCCAGTTACTACAGTTATCACAGATATAAAGCACAGCAATTTGGGTCCAAAATTTGGGGAAAACTTTAATTTGATTTTATTTTTGTGACCCTTTATTTATAATAAAATGCATCTAGATTTATTGTTGAAGGAAACAAAACACTGTCATGCCTCAGTTAATTCAATTAATTAATTAAAATAAATTCAATGTTGTCATTTCATGTTGTAATTTTTTTCCTAATCCGGGTTCACTATCTATTGCGGTACTTAATCTTTGGAATCAAATCATCCATGTATAGTTTCTTATAACTTTGGGAGAATTATTCACAAAGTCTGGATTACAATATATTTATTACATTGTATTTGGCGTTCATTTGGAACGATCAACGCAGCATGATTTGCCAAAAATAGATACAAGACAATTTTGTGTACTGACTAAACGATATTTTTTGGAAGTCTAAACAACTTAGGTAATGGAAACCAAATAACCAAATAAATGTTATATTGTAGTTATATCATCAGTGAGAGCAGTTTAGAAACGCTTTTTGAATCTTCTCGAAGAAGTCACATAAGCACAAGCGATACTGACTGTTTTTAAATCTTACTGAGAAGAGCACTTTTACTTTTAATAATGGAATTTTAGAACATAGGATAGATATTTCTCCTATTAAGACGTAATATTTGTAGTAGATTAGAAAGTATCAACTTAATACCTTTCTGGCAGTTTGGTAAATACATTTTTACGAAAAAAAATAAAGTCTTACGTAAGGCTAACCTTGCAAAGCACTACATGTATATAAACCTAACGTTCCTTCAAATCACCCGAGTTACTTAAAATAGAATTTAAAAGTTAAATTATTTTTGTGTACAACCCACTTCATAACACCTCTACGACAAATTATCCAGATATGAAACTCTAGAATTTAAATTTCTAGGCTCATGCGTTAGCTAAATTGTTATCGGCGGCTTTTATTTAAGCGCCTGCTTCGGTATTTCTCGAGTTTGTCAATTGCGAAAAGCTTTTTTGGTTCCAAATAACTTGCAAAAAGTTATTTTGCATAAATTTCCTTTTATATGCAAAAGGAGGGAGCAAACTATGTGGAGGATTGGACGATGTTTTAAAGGAAGTCGACAAAACAAATTTTGACGATTATCAATTTATATTCACCGAAGGAAGGGTTTGGAAATCTGGAATTTTTAAGTAATAAAAGAAATATTGAGATGTTGATATTTAATACACAAATGCTTACAGACATATTTGAGTTGCGTGTACTTATACCATTTGCCAAAGCGCTAACGCAATTGGATATGCCATTTTTCTACAGCCATTTTAAACTATTTGGTACGAGAAAAACCGGAAATGTTTCAAATTTACTACTGAAGACTATAAAATTCGACTATCCTTGTATGTTAATCTTAGAATTTACTAATCACACTTTAATTTCACGAAAATTAAGATAATCCAAGCTTTTAAACTTAAAACATTTGTAAATAAATTGTTTCAATGCACGTCTTTTCCAGCTTTACAGGTTACATGTTAATGTTCTTGGTACGTTATCAAATATTCTTAAAACAAAATGGCAGATATATACTGTACATAATGAATATTACAAATTTGAATTTTATGCACGCATACCACGAACAACATGGCGTTCTTACTTCAAAGTTACAAAATATGAGTTTCAAAGATTAAAGGTGGCACCAGAGTTTCATTTCTCTATAATCTGTGCCTCTACCTAGTACAAGGGTTAGCGCTAAAGTCCTTTGTCTGTTTTCACATTACTTTGCCCTATCTTCAACAGCATCCGCTATTTTTAGACCAGTAGCGATTTACGAAATAATTTTGATGTTAAAATATTTCTTACCATTAAAATAAAATTGTGCACCTTCAATTATAGAGACTGTTTTGTTTAAATCTTTCTTTCTAGACTGCCGGACCAGACCTGTTGGAAGTAACAGGTGGTAAGATTGACCATCTATCGTCAGCGCCAAGTACCATCGCTACGTGTTTGCAACTTTAGAATTTGCGTGTATACTAAGGAACTTGACAATTTGTTAATAAAAATAGCAAGGACTGTGGCGTAGATTGGTAAACAACACAAAAGTATCGGTAACCTCCGCACCACGAATTCGGTCACACGGTTGGACAATTTGTTAAATAACGGAATTTCATTTGGGGAAGTATTGATGAAATCGAAAAGAATTATTACCCTTTAGTGTGATAGAACACATAAATTTCGAAATTTACCGACCAAAAGCATGTGTTATGGAGATGGCTTTTATTTTACTTTCCCGTTTGCTGAAAACATAATAGAATCAAATTCTCGGCATAGACAAGGGGAACCAAAAAGTGTGGACTCCGCTATACGTAACATTAGTCGTCGCTAATGCGTCGCAGTTACTTGAAGATACCTCAGTGAACGTGGCCGAACAGTGCTAATCATGTGCCAATCAGCAGTAATAAAAATAAGTCTAAAACAATCACTATAATACAGAGTGAAAGTTCCCTTAAAATTAACGAAAATCAGCGCCAAGGACTCTAAAGACTTTTCTCCCGCGCGGGTAGTATAATCAAAATAACAAATCAATAATTACAGCAATTTATGGATCTTTACTGGATCACTTAGATCAGGGGTTTCCAACGAGGTCGGTGGGGGTCAATGAGATCTTAAAAGTGGTTAATTCTGGTCAAGAGCTCGATTAAGGGTCGATAGCCGACTGTACTCCCGGCGATTGGACATTACATTATATAATAAATAAGCCCGTGTTTCCGAATGCTTTATATTTGTAAGATCAGAAATGACAATAATATAAAAAAATAGTAAAATGTTAAACTAATAAACCGTATTTTTTCTAAATTTTTGTTCACATTATTAGTTTAATTGTTATCTTTATGTTATTTATGTGCAATTGTGTTATTGTTATATTATATTATGCTATGTTAAAAGGGGTTGATGCAAGAAGAAGGTCAGGAGTAATTGATAACTACGCTTTAGCTTACTAAAATTGAAGGTTAATCATTGCTAGAAAACTGGAAAATTACTAAAATATGCTCATATTCAAATAATTCATCCTGTTGGAAGGCTACCGCGACAACCATTTAGGCCAAAGGTGTGATTGGAGAAGGTGTAGTTCGTTTCAATATAAGTGATTATTTCCATATTTGATTCGTATGAATCGAGTTTAACGTTAAATTCTGAAATGTTAGAATATGCATAATATTCGACGATATTCGTATAGATTGAGTTCGCCGTAAGCAAGACGATCAGCAGCATCCATACTATTTACATGTTTTCTACATATGTAAATGCTCATAAATGTCCTCGTATTGGTCATAACGACGCCCCGCCGTTTACAGCGCATTTTCTTCTCGATTTAAAGCCGCAATCCTGCCAACATCTTGTTTCGGTTTATATCGGCAACATTCTGATTACTGTGTTTTATCATACTGATGCTGACTTGCCGCAGCTTTGAAGATATTCCTCAGCGTACACCGATATGGAAATGCGCGGTGTACAAAGAAGCATTTTTGCAGTTGACTTTTAAAACGTGTCCTTTTCGAATACTATTTGCGGTTGTTTTGCTGCATGCCTCGTGAATTTTATGGACTTCGCTGAGCATCTTATAAAGGTTATTTTATACTATCCGTTATTCGCACTGCGTTCGCGTTCCTCCTAAGCTTTCTGTTAATTTTTTCTACTTGTAATACATTGAACAAATGGCCATAATTAAGAGGTACTGAAGATCCGAACGAATGTTAAAATGTTAATTTCCTCCAGTATGTACTTGAAAGCAATAGTAATCTCAAATAATAAATGTACAAACTATAACATAACGTATAAATGGTTATTGTATCATAATCACTCTTGTGTGAGCTTGTAAATTATTTCCGAGCCAAGGATCTTCCGACTAAAAGATTTATACAACAATTGTTTGCATTGTTGTATTATAAATAGATGCTCTTCCGTGATGTAAAAAACGTATATTTATTCGTTATGTGGAAAATAATATCTGCTGTTGCCGCCGTGGTGATTTGTTATAATTAGAACTCGGCACCGCAAACGAAATGAGTCGTGAGATGTATTTCATATAAATTAGCGCATTACATAGACAATTGCAAGCATAATAAACAGTAGCTAAATAATTTTCCAACTGATCATTTAACTTCACTTATCCTTAGAGAGTTTTTCAGCTAATGTGATTATCTTTCCATATATCCATAACGATTTTAACAATTATAAAAGATTCAGGCGGCAACGAAGAAGGCATTACTCGTGCAATATAATTGTCCATGCGTTGAAAGATACTTTTGAAAGCTTCAGCCATGGACGTCCAGTAGTTGTTTACTAGTCGTTTGTCAGTCGATGTTAATGTTTTTGTAAAAACAGGCAAAGTCGAATATCGAGCCGTCACTAAATTCTTGCATTTGAAAAGCAATACGCCTACGTTAATTGAAGCCTTGATTGGCTCTGCACCACCAATTGCCACTGACATTGTGAGCAACTGAACTTATACGTGATCATACTAGCTTGGTTGACGAGGAATATACGAAACCGTCAAAAACTGCAACCGAAAACATCTGAAAAGTTAACTAAATGGTGCCAAACGACCTCCGATTTAAGGATAGAAAATTGACAGAGGTTATGCGCATTTCAAAAGAACGTGTTTGTTGCATATTAACCGAAGATTTGGATATGAAAAGTTAACCGCGCATTGGATGGCGTCGAGTAATAAGTGTGGGATACACCAGAACGTTTCTGAAGCCAATCCAGGATTAAACAATGGATTGCGAAAGATGAGTTGGTCCCGAAAAGGGCGAAGGGTGTCGACCGAAAAAGTGATACCAATTGTTTTTCGGGGTAGTCGGAGTTATATTAAGTTAAGAAAAATGGGAAAGGGGGCATACTACGGATCATACGTACAAGCTGAAGGAGAAATTGTGGAGAAACGGCCCCGTTCGAAGAAAGAACAAGTTTTGTTCCATCAAGCTAATGCACTGTCTTGCATTTCAGTGGTCGAAATGGAAAAAATTCACGAATTCAAGTTCAAGTTGGTAAATTACCCATCCCATTCACCATATTTGGCCTCCAGAGACTCCCTTTATTTCTTAATCTTAAAAATTCACGCGAAAAACACAGAAAAATAATGAATACAATGATGTGGATACTGCTGTTGATGCATTTTATACTGCATTATATTTCGTTATAAGTAGCCCAACTAAGAAACCAAACGACCTATCTCTACATTTCCTTCTTTATTTAGTACTGTAGTAACATTTTAAATAAAAAAAAATACGTAAAAAGTGGAAAAATACATTATCTGAATGAATATGAACGAATGAGACGTCTCATGAAACAGAGAAGACCTTTTCAAGGATTTCAGGAATAGATTAGCATATTTCCTTACGTATCTGAGCATTAGCATGGCCTTGTTACAGGCAGATCAGTGATCACCGACATGGCACGCACTAGCTAACATTTTAGCGAAACACTTGAGCACGAAAGCAGGTGAACTTTGTTTATCCTGATTTTTTCTAATGCAGAAAATAGATAAATTCGGTTTCAGTCTATTCAATACCGTTAATAGACCTTTCTAGAGTGAAATGTTTACTACAATGATTATTCCTTTAACCTGTTTTCTTCATCGTTGGCCGTCCCTCAGCTTTCAAAACTCAGACCTCTCTTTTTCAATTTAAATGAATGTCTTGCTTTCTCTATTTACTTGTCACGTTTTTGTATATGCAGAAGATGTAAAGACAATTAATACTTATCATAATAGTAAGCATTTGCAAGAAAATCTTAAATTGTTAAAACCTGAAGTTTGGTCCAACTCTGTATCTCAAGATAAAATTGAAATTGTGGTATACCTTAAAACATACTGTCCATGATAGCGTTCACATATTGTATTCAAATACAGGAAGGTCGACGAAGTTAGTCTTAGGGAATATCTTTGTTGGCAAGAAGTAGGTATATATACCCTAACAACATCGGAAAAAAGCCAGAGCAAAAAATGAGAAGATCCATCCGCCATCTTAAAATACATTTCACCATTGTATTCGCCCCGGTTCGCGATTGAAGAGAAAATAAAAATCCCATTTTACATTCAGCAGAAGCGAGACGTATTCAGTTGTCGTGTTGCGGAGCCCCACAAATCACAAGGTTGTCCGACTGTCCTGCCCCGGATGGTGGAACCCCTTTCGCGTCCAAAGACAATGCCCCATTGTATGCGACCAATCTGCATAATCAGCGACTCTGTGCTTTCATATTTATTACAAGCTTGCGAGGAACTGCCAGCCGAGCTACCGTAGCATGCATTCGCTACTGCTGAGATGTACTTACTTATATGTATGCATATATTTATGTGGGGGTATGTCGGAAAGTTCCATATGCTTACATAGGTTAAACGTATTACGATTTGTTTTTTCTCATGCACAGTGTGAGTATACGGCGTATAATATATTTGTTCTCTAACGTTAAATACAGGTAATTTATTCACTGGTATTACGGCGGTTAAAAGAAACAATGAAAAAAGTTTCTAGAAATCCTTATATTTACAGACTTTGGAAGTTATTTTGTTTAATTTATGTTTCTCAAATTAAACCTTGGCGCTGTCGACCTTACCAATAAATAAAAAAATAATTAATAATGCGCTTAGATATCGTAATTGTTGTTGATTTTGTTGTTGACTTTTTATTGGCAAAGACTGACAAGGAACATTGACAACTCGCAAATTTACATTTCTCTAAAACTATAGAGACTGAAAGGGTATCATGATATAAGAACAGCACAAATCTTTTTTTACCGGCTATATTCCCCGATTTCGGGGAACAGTGCCCCCTCAAATTTAGACTATTTTTAGATTATTCTAAACCTGGGAAACAACAGATATTTTTTTGTTTAGAAGGTAATTTGAAGGATAATAACAATGGGTTGGGGTACCTTATACCCCCCATATTTTCTGATTGTTTTCTTATATCAAGAAAATTTGAAATATACTACAGAGTCGCAAGAATGTTAATGATAATTATTTTCGGAGAAAATATACGACGGGGAACCGAGGTACCCCACACCTCCATATTTTTTATGTTCTTTTATTTATCAAAAATAGCGTTTATTGACAATATTAGGAATTTTTTGAGATTTATTTTTTTTTTGTTTCTTTAAATGTATTTTAATGTCAGCAATTTAGCAATAATATAGCCTATATATAGGGTGAGTCAATATTAAAGCCAAAAATGAAGAATACTAAAATTCCGAAAGGGAATCCGTATTCAGATAATATTTTTAAAAAATTGTGTTTATTACGTAATCACTTATCAAACCCTCAAAAACGTTTTCATCAATATGCGTATGTGATTTATGGCTGAAGTTCTTGGCAACAGAATTGCATTGATCCTCATTTATTTCTGCTACTCTTTCATAAATCCGTGCAATAAAGTCATCCACTCCGGCAGGCACAGTAAAATGAAACATTTATGTGTTCTCACAGCCAAAAATTTATTGGAGGTAAGTCGGGAGACCGGGTTGGTCACGCTGTTGGTCCACCACGATCAATCCCTTTATTAGGATAACGGCGATTCAAAATTTCTCACATTTGTAATATAGCATACACAGGCGATCCATCATGTTAAAAGAACATTGTTACACGTTGTTGTAAATTTAGACCTGGTAAAGTGTTCTCCTAGAAATTACTGTAATCTTCACCATTCAGTATTCTTGATAAAAAATATTCTTTTTCTCAAAATATCTATCCAAACATTCATCAACATAGATCAACGTCTTTCCTGACGTAAAATATGAGGATTCTCAATGTCAATAATGAAAGTTGTAATGAACATATAAAGCTTCTAAAATTAATTTTATTTAACCATTTTCTAAATCATCTGGAACTTGTAACCTCAGAACTAACGTTCAGTTGAACGAATTGTTTGTTGTAACTAGAGTTAGATAGATAATACAGATAATAAGAACTTTACATGGACGCTAATTTATTTTGAGTTTCAGCACTGTAACGCATTGTGAAATATAGATCATTATATTTTGCTGCTACATTAGATATTTTGCCTGTTTTATCTAAAATCTAGGAACGTGTATTAGAAAATCAAATTAAAAAATGTTGTTAAAAATGAAAATATTCTACCAGATGTACAATCTGGTTTTCGCTCTGGCTACAGCTGTACAACTGCATTATTGTGTGTGACGGATGGTATCTTACGTCCGACGGATCGTGGACTGATAACTGTTCTTGTGCTCCAATTGGAAATATTGTCAAGTAAGGGATTTAGCTCGGATTCCATAAATTTGTTGGTCAGCTTTCTGTCAAATAGATCTTAGAGTGTGCGAGTTGGGAGTAAAACCCCTCCACCTCTACAAATAAAACAAGGAGTGCCGTAGGGTTCTATTTTAAGCCCACTTTTATTTTCCTTATATACGGCTTCTTTCATTCAAGATCTGAAACATTCTAAAGCCCACTTGTATGCCGATGACACACAATTGTATTGTTCTTTTGCACCGTGTGATTGGGATGTCGCTATTTCAAATCTTAACCATGATTTAACGTCCATTTATTCAACTTCCTTTTTGTTGACCATTAATCCAGCTAAATTAGAGGTATTAATTCTTGGTGGCGGAGACATTTGCGCCACTCTGAGTACGCTAATCGAAGTCAGTATCAACAACTTTTCTATTCCAATTGTCAATAGTGCTAAAAGCCTCGGATTAGTGATTGATAGCTCTTTCCGTTATCGAAACTTTATTGATAATTGCTTACGGCAATCGTATACTAATCAAAAAAAATTATATCCGTTCAGATCAATTTTGAATCAAAATATTAAAAAGGCCCTCTGTGAAGCTTACGTGCTTTCCGCCTTTACATATTGTTGTGAAATTTATTACTCTTGTTTGGACTATATGACGTCGTATCGTATCCTGAGGGTGCAGAATAGTTGTCTTCGTTACATATATGGTATTAGGAAATATCTGCATATTTCGCCCAAGCTAGCTGACGCCAAGTGGCTATATATGTGTAACAGAAGAGACTTTAACCCTTTATCATAAGATATTAATTAGTAGAACTTCGCCATACTTTTACAATAAAATTCGCTTTTGGACAGATATTCATAACTTATCTACCTGATTTCGCGGTCTGATCTTGCCTCCACACCACAGAACGGCTTTATTTGAAAGGTCGTTTTCCTTTTGCATTTGTAGAAAATACAATAATATTCCAGAATACCTCAAATCTAGTTCTGCTTATGCCTTTAAGCGTAAGTGCCACAGCTGGATTGACTCTAGGGACAATTGATGTGCGCTCACAAACTCAATAGTTTGCTACGTATCTGGCAAACCACTGTATTAATGTATATTAATACATTGGTAAATACATATAAATTAAGTATTACATAACTGCATTTTCCTTATATAAGTGTATTGTTTACCTTTTGTGTACTTTATTTGGCTTACGCACAGTTGCTTCCCTTTCTTTTTTTTTTTTCCTCTCTTCTCTAGAAATAAGATTAGTTTGTAGGAACAAATTTCTGTTTCTCATCTTTATCTTTTAATTCGAGGTTGGGTTAAAACAGTACACATCATTTTGACGTAACTGGGCCCCACCTTGAGATTGTGTAATTCCTTTGCAATATTTTTGGGATCTTTTTTTTTCCTTTTTGTAAATTTAAATTTAATACATTTACACAATAAAGGCAATTATTATTATGCTTATTATTATCATGTTAAAAGTGAATGAACGTTTTTCTAGGTAATCAGAAAAATTCTCTAATAACACACCAAACTTCCTCAAAAGACGTATTTTTGTTAGCTGTGTCAACTTTACTGCGTCAGGGTTCGTATATCTTAACCGAAATGTGAACAGAACGACTTCTTCCACGTCTTTTCTTTTACCTTAAATTGTTTAGGAGAAAATTATATTGAAACCTTAGCTGGGAATCTGTAATGACAACCTACCTATTATCCATATTACTTAACTCTGCCTGGTGTGTATATTTAACCTTTAAACCTCTTACATACCAAGAAGTAATCACAACGTCTTGACCAGGCAACAATTGAAAAAGTTTCTATCTTTATTGCAATATTGACATTTTATGTACGTAATCAGCTCTTACTTTCTTCTTCGATGTAGTTGGAAGCATCTCGTAGACGATTTAATAACCACATTGAAATTCTAACAAGGATTATTTTATTCGGAAAGTGACAGGCTAGAAGCGTTGCTGCAGTGGGCACATAAGCATTCGTATGTGCACGAACATCTATAATTTTTGTTTCGATAACCATCAAATTAAATTGAAAAATATACGTAAGAGCGTGCACACAAGATCATTGGGCCTTATCTGAACCGTTACAGGGGAGATATATTTTGAAACAACAATATTTTACCTTATTTCCCTAATATATTCACGTACGTCTGTCTTGTATATATCGTATGTATATTGCCGAACACTCGTGCGCTAGTTTCTCGAGCCAAAGCCGATAAATACATTTAGTTCTGACACGGTTACATACTCTTCGTCCCATAAAGATCTTGTTTATTATCTCAGCTTCAATTATACGAAAAAGCTTATGACCCAAACGGTTGAGGAGCGGTTGGCCATCGGATCATCGCGTTCCATTCGAACCTGAGACCATTATCAATTATAATTTACATACACATACGTTTCGAGTTTATGGACGGGACCAATTTCGACTTCGAAAGCGAACATTTAAATTCAAATCGATCCCTAAATTTTTCCGGAGCATTCAATTCAAATGTCCGAACGTCGAGAACGACGTACAAGATCATAATGGCGATGGGATCTTTGTATCGATTGGCCCCTCCGGGATGGTTACGTAACGAAATACAGAAATCTACGTCGAGATCTAGGAACAAAAATGTTACATTTGTCCACACATACTAGATTTACGATAAAGCATCTGTGCCGAGCGTAAAACAAAAGTTGAGCGGACCTGAATCGAGGATACGCATAGATAAAAGAAATGAGGGCCAGAAGCCATGTGAAGAAATACACACACACAAGTGTCGATACGCATCGATATATCCACGATGGATGGATCTCACGAGGACTCGAATTGGGAAGACGCCGCTATATGTAACGAGCGAGATAGGACGCGACTAAATAAAGACCGAAACGTAAATTAGTCCGGCTGTAAAGAAGTCTGCTTTATTTCTGGGCGCGTCGCATGCTACCATTCATCAAGTCGGTCGTCAAAAGTTAGAATAATTCCGACCCACGTATTTTGCCGCGCGATGTTGTTTTAAAAATATTCGTGTGTGTTTACGTTGTAGTTGTCAACTGTTTTTACAAATGTCATACTTTACACGGATTCTACGCGCGCATAGATTACGGAAGAGTAGTTCGAATTTCGAGTCGTCTAATTGTCTACTAGCTGTAACGTATAGTCTAAATATGCAATACGTGATAGAGAGAAGTGATCTATACGCGTTGCTGTTGCGTTGTTTTATAAGTAGTGCGGTAATTTTTATCGTTCTTATTATGTCCTCTTGCTTCTAACTATGTGGAAAGCAATTGGTGCCACCAATCGCTATAATCAGGTCTTACGACGGTCGATTCTATTAGTCTCTCTTTGCATTGCAAATAAAGATTGCTTCTAAAGCACGCATCTTTCTTACTTGGAATATTATGTTTCGGCAACTCAGTTTTTTACGAATCATTTCTCTACACTATACTGGTGAACACGAATAGAGGGATTTTCAGTGTTTTTCTTCTCTAAAGTGTCATGGAGGAGCATTTGTTGAATAAGTCGTAAAGGATGGTGCAATTTGAGTAAGTTTAAAATGCAACATTAATCGAGATATTACGGAAACCTTCGATGCTTAAATAATTGACGAAAAAGGTGTCCTCTTGTAACATTAAACAAATATCGCCCTTTGCAAGTGTAAAGTGTAAAGAGCATCCAGCGAAATCTTATCTCAATTATTATTTATTTATATCATATTTATTCCAATTGCCTTTATTCATATTTCGAAATTTGATATATTTATTTGCTATTTAAATGCTATGCAACTCGAGTGAAAGCTGTTACCGCATATCTATCGTGCTTCATACCATTGGCGATTGCAGACAATCTATCCTCTAGCATTATAAAAAAAATGTCTTTGATATACACTGCCGTTCAGAAAAGTTCGGTCGGCTGGTAAAAAACATGAAAAGGTTACAGAAACAAACGAAACTAAAAACAAAATGCAATTTTATTGTATGTACAGGTAAAAAAGACAAAAATAAATAAATAAAAAGTTATTCTGGCATAATATAACATACTGAACATTATATTTTTTTTTTCATCGAAAAAACCTCCTTTGCTGTTAATCACGCTCGAACTATTCTAGGCATTCTTTCGATAAGTTTTGTTAAAATGGATTGTGGAATATTAATCCATTCATGTTGCAGAATATTCCGTAAATGTTCTTGTGAAGTTGGGCATATTTTTCGGATCCTCCTGTCCAATTCATCCCACAACAACTCTATAGGGTTCAAATCTGGGCTTTGTGGGGGCCATGTCATTACTTTCAGAGTGTGCTGTTCTTCTTGCTCCTTTAGATAGTTCTTACACACTACCGCAGTGTGTTTTGGATCGTTGTCATGCAAGAATGTAAAGTTACGGCCTATTATACGCAACCCTGATGGCACTGCATGATTCTGGAGTATTGCAAAATAATTTTCCTTTCTCATTACACCCTGCACTCTGCATAAATCTCCCGTCCCAGCAAAGGAGAAACATCCCCACACTAACACAGAACTACGCCCTTGCTTCATTGTAGGCACAGTGCAGTTTGGGATCACTTTTCGTTTTAGATCTTCGGACATAAACTTTTTTTTGCGATTTTGCCCAAAAACCTCAAACGTTGACTCGTCACTCCAAAGCACGTGTTTCCAATCATCTAACGACCAATCTAGATGAGAACGGGCCCACTGTAGCCGTTTTGCTCTGTTGCCGCTACGTAATAAGGGTTTTCGAATAGCAATGCGTCCATGAAGGTCCGCTTGTTGAAGTCGACGTGTTACCGTACTCACCGAAACTTGTTCTTCATGGCCGCGATTGACTTCGGCTGCTATTTGTGGCGCTGTTAATTTTCTATTGCGTTTGCTTAATAATACAATTCTCAAATCTTCAGCTTTTGTTGTTCTCCTAGATGCTCCAGGACGAACACGATTTTCTATAGTTCCAGTTGTCCGATATCGCTTTATGATGTCATTTACTGTTGAACTTCTCATATTTATTTTTTCAGCAATTTGTCGCCCCGAATATCCTTCTTCAAACAGCGTAATAATGCGTGAACGTTTTTCTACACTGGTAGGCTTGCCACGTGCCATTTTGAAGTAAATTTTCTTAAAACTTTTGCGCAAAAACGACAGATGCACACCAACACACGTTCAACAGTAAAATGAAGCAAATTTATATCTTTACGCCTGTGATAGATAAACAAAAGTGATACTACGGTATATTTCCTAAATGTAAGAGACTTTATTATGGTTGTCGCAATATTTCTATCTTACATAATAATTTATGGCTTTAATCCCTTAGAAAAGAGTGTATGCTTAATATTTTTCTAATTTTATGTATTAATAATTGTATACAGTGTGATATAATAGATTTTTATTGTATGACCGAACTTCACTGAACGGCAGTGTACATATGAATGTACCTAATATTATAAATATTTTGCATGTTGCTTTTTCCAATTGAAAGCCAATTTTTCGAGGATTCGGAATTAATACTTTTTCGATAGTTTAAAAATGTAATTGCAAATAATTCCGTAAATTGACGGCATAAAGAAGCTAACCTCCGAACCCCCCTCGTCCTTTCAAATAAAGGAACTTAAACTGAATACCTGAACTTGGCTTGAAAATAAACCACCTATAAAGGAACCAGGTGAGTGCGTTTCCCCGATTTAAATGAAACATTATGGGTTTATAGACCGATGGTAACTTCATAACACTACCCTTCGCGGTTTGACTCAGTAACTCAGAAGCTGTAGGAGGTACCAAAAGAAAGTTAAGAAAAGATTAAACTATTTCGCACGATCTTAATGATGGCGTGTTTAGGGAAACAACACCCCACGCCCTTCAGTAATCCTTTTTCTGTGCATAACGAATAAATGCGGGCTTACCGCAAGCATTGTAGTGTGGTGTAATGCGGTAACAGTTCAGCGATGAATCCACTTTTATACCACGCACATTTAAATGGATTGAAACACATTGGCGATGACAGTTGATTATGAGTTAAAGATTGTAACTGAAAAACATTCATTGTTGAACTACCGAAGCGAACACTTCGACCTCGGCGCTGAAGATGTTTACCGCAGCCGTAAACGAAATGTTCGGAAGAAATTCCAAACGATCACGGTTAAACAGCCTGGAAGAATCTCCATCGCATGAAAAATATTGTATCTCCAAATGTCTAAAGGTTTTATTATTGAAGTTGTTTTCTTTGGAATTGTAAAGACATTTACCCTTTTGTTTGTTAGTACAAAATTCTGCACATCGCTCAAACAATGCCCTCTCCAGAAATCCAATAATAAGATACATCAGCTCCAATATTCAAGGTAGAAGAAAACATCTTTAAACTAGTCTTTACAATGATAAGAAGCTAGTTTCCCGGTCGTGCAAGCGAAGATGTATACATTAACAGACGTAGAAATGTTTTTGTACTTGTGGTACAAAACCAACCTGTTGTTTCCTTTAACACAAAGAAGAGGGAAGATAAGAAGCATCAATTGGTATGGCTATACGTAATAGACATGGATTCCGCATTTTGAAAATCGTGTAAGATTCGGCTTTCCGAAGGATACACAAAGTAGACCACAACGTGGTATTTTTGGCAAGCCTGTACATATTCATTACGCAGGGTATATACATATATTTTTGTAGTATATACAAATTCTGTCATTTGTAAAATAAAATAAATATAAGAGCGAGTGGTTGTTTCCCTAAACAAATTTTTGTTACGGAAGGTACTTACGTCATCGTCATAAGCATGTAAAACTGTTTAAATCTTGTCTCAACGTTTTTACAGCCCGCTAATATAAAATTGGGCAGCCAAGAAAGTTGTTTTTACACTCTATAAACCTACAAAATTTAATTTAAATCACTGAGACGTACTTACCTGTGTTCGTTTGTTCCATCGTTAGCCTTCTTTCAATGGCAAATCGAACTAAAAAAAAGAGATGATTATTTTAGGGTCTGTTTGCTATTTAATTTACATCCAACAAAATTTCTTTTCTTTAAGAATACCATATTATGGACTGTTGTAATCTATTAGAGCTCTACGTTAGTGACGTCTAACGAACTGGAATTAACGTGTATCGGCAACCATAAATTACCATTAATTTGTGAAATTTCTAATTAAAGAAAGAATAGAATTTATCATTTATTAATACGTGTTTATAGGAAACAATTAAAAGAGCGAGGATTCCGGACAGGAAGAACATAGAAGAACAACAATGAGCCATGCTGATGTTATCCTGGGGTTATACTGTCAGGGACAAACAAAAGATATTAAGGGGTCGCATAAGTCGCTGCAGAAACCCAAAAGTAGTCAGAGTAGCTTGACTCCAACAGTTGTTACTAAGCCTACAGAAACGAGTACACTTTCCCTGCGCTTCACGAAATTAGCAGAGACTAGACAAACTCGTGTTGTGTCGACTCTCGAGGAAACCAGCAGGCAACACGAACCCCTTTCTTATAAGACGAATAAACACGAATCTGTGTAGTCTCTGCTAATTTCGTGAAGCGCAGCTCGTTTCTGCAGGCTTAGTTGTAATCGGCTGAGCTGTTTTCAATGGCAGCGATTTTACATGTAATTTCAATATAGTAGTATACTAAGCGGTAAATATGATGCCCCGTGAGAGTTACAGTGATGGATTTCTTAAGGACAAGTGTGTCGTAAGCTGTACAGCCAATACTGAATATATACGTATCACCTTTGCAAAATTTCACCCCAAACCATGAGACCTCAAATGCTGTTCCTTCAGATTCGAATTTGATTAAGCTGATATATTAGTAGATACTCTGCGATAAAGTATCAGATAAAACGTAATAGTACTTGGTAGAAAATGTCTTGCCCGCGACCAATCTCAGGACTTGAGCATTTTCTGTTGCTACTAGTTATAAGAAGAACAATCCTTTGAGTTTTATCTTTATTCAAAATAAACTATTTTCATCCTATTAAATTTTCCTCTAATTTATGGCCATGTAAATAGCCCGGCTGTAATGCTAGTGTGGTCTGCATACGAATAAACATTAGTACCATTAACTGAAAATTTATAATTGTTCGTATATAACAGCGTCTGTTTCTCATATGTTCGTCTGAAGTTGAAGTATAGACCAAATGCTGATTTGGCATTCCGTTTATAAGAAGAATAGCAATCGCGATAAGAAGATTTAGTATTAATTTTCTACACATCTGTATTTTAAAGTAGAAGGTGGTACATACACCACAGGATTAAACCTTTGTACAACTTTATTCATAATATTTTTAATTTTTCGGTATTTTACACTATTGCATTATCATCTTTTTCTTTATTTCAGGTACGTTCCACAAATTAAGATCCCAGTGAGTAAGTAAGTAAAACGATTTCTTCTTTCTTTTATTTTATAAATCGTATCAAAATTAACCTCACACTAACACCGATCGAGATATTAAATCTATTTATAGTAAAGATTTAAAAAGCCATGTTACTTATAGGAACTTCTACACGTCGATAAGAGTTTCAAGAACTATATCAACACTTTGTAGGCAGTATTCATAATCTTTTGTAAATCGTTTTATCACACCGGAGAATAATCTATAAACCACTGATTGTATGAATTCCGTAGGAAGTAGGTAGTGTAAAAAAGGATGTAATATGTAGCACAACGCATGATAATGATATTAGTGGAAGGAATGGCCTTAGATTATGCCATCGATTAAAGGTTACTTGAAATAGAAACCGCAGCCTTTGTAAAACTCCTAACAACTACGTAAATTATAAAACAACCATGATGCTCTGGAAACGTAATCTATGGATTGATGTTAAGTTTATTTAACAACAATGATTATACTGCTTTTTCGTTTTAAGGGACTGCTGATTTTTGAAAACGAAATTAATATGTTCTTATGAGAATAAGAATATAATAGAAAGGAAAAGGTAATGCAAATAAAAAGTCTGGGAGGAAAACAATACATGTATGGTGTGGAATTTTACAAAATATAGTACCTCGGGCAATTTTATGTAATTGCAAATTAACTGAAGATATATTTGGAAGCAGCACCGCATAATCCTTATGCTGTTCGAGAGTATTTCATTATCATACGTATATTGACTTCCTTCCAGAGTTTGCTTGTATTGGTTTTCTCTTTGCCACAATTGCCTATTTTTTCTATTAAAAACGCCGGAAGTGGAAAAATGATTTGTTGGTAAAATTATTTTTTTTCTCTTGTGAACTACTGTGAGCTTTTGTAGCCATATTATTTTATACATGAAACTTTTACTCTCTTTTTATTAAAGTTCGATGGATTACGAGATGCTTTTGTCTCCCTTGAAGCGGTTAATAAATTGCTTCCCGAATTTTCTGTTAATAAAATTATGAAATCGGTTGTTTAGGGAGACATGTTGACAAGTATTGAATTTTTACCTTCAAAATAAAGCAATGTATTGAGATGTTCTTCGTTTATCCTCGCGTAATGTTTTTTACATAATGGTCAATATTTACGTATTTGCAGCATATTTGATTTTGTTATTTTCGACGAAAATAGAGAACATTGTTTTCAGTGTAACCCATGTTAATTTACAGATTAGCAGCAAGAAGAAAACTAGGAATTGTTGTGAAAGTATTCAAAATACTTTCTAATTTTATTTTAAATTACTTAAAATAGCATATTATAATATTTTACAAGGTGTTACACAATTCGCGAACACGCATTATGGAATGGCGTTAAACATCAAGAACTGAAACGAATGTTCCTTTACCATATTTTAATCTAACCAACATTTTGACAGCAATTTTAAAAATAAAACATATAAACATTTTTAATATTGGACAGCTGAAAAATAGCTCAGAAAAACTTATAACTATTTGTTGAAACTGTCTTCCGGCAGCAACTAAATATTCTTCAGCACGCCTTGCTACTGCTTGAAAGGCGTTGCGGTGTTACTTGTTGCGTCGCTTGAAATACACGGTTTTCTATTTCATTAACATCGGCCATAGATGTCTTCCAAACGCTCCATAAAGTGCCAGGTCTGGCGATCGAGGTGGCAAGGGTATTGGATCACCCTACCAATCCAATGGTCAAGGAAAGTATTGTCCAGGTAGTCCTGTGCAAAGTGGCAACCTGCCCCGTTATATATTTTGCCGGAGATTTAGAGGCACCCCATCTAGAAATTCTGGAAGCTGTTACAGCAAAATCTATATAATTTTCCGTATTTATGTGGTACGATAAAATACGAATACACTAAAAATGATGGCAAATAATTGCAACAGTTGTGAAAAATAAGCTTGACGTAACTATACCAGTCGTTCAAATGTTTAAACTAAAGTTATTGATTTTTGGGCATCGCTAAATGTAGATTTAGCAAAGGTCCAGTAATGATCATGAATACTGAAAATATTGTTTTCTAGTCTTCTAAAAACAACAGCAATTGGCAAACGACGACCAAGAGGTGGCACGAAGAACTATCAGCATATCATAATATTCACGATTTGAGTAGTTTTGAGCGATCGTTTGAGATTCAGGAGTAGCAAAGTAGCAAAGTCAACAATAGTTATGTATTTTAAAAAAATGTTTTGCTTTTCATTCAGGTTAAAGAATGGTAAAGGAACATTCGTTTCAATTTTTGATGCTTAGCGTCCGTATCCGTGAATTTCGTAATTTACTATTACGTAATTTGTATATTTAAAATCAGGGAATGAAGAACTATTCAAAAATATAAAAATGTATGGCGTGTTCCATTGAAAGAAGCCACGCTATGTTTTGTTGGCTGCGGCTTATATATGCAATACCACAGTTTCTCGGTGATTTTTTTTTGTATCTGCAGCAGTAGCGCAAATAAGTATTAGTCAAAATATAATGAAAAGCCCTGTACAATTTCATAACTTCATAGTTTGTGTTATGTGTCAACAGTTTATCCGTCTCCAGTTTAATGCCTTAAGTTTCAAATGGTAAATTTATTTAGATAAAGTGGTGCAACTCAATGGGCGTTTGGAAAAAAAACCTATCGATTGACCATAATAAAACAGATTTAATAGAAATAGTGACATCACAAAAATACGGCAATATCGCGGCAGTATTTTTGCACGAGTTTGGTACAACGGCAAGTGACTAATCTCATGTTGGGAGATAATTAACTGTACCACTGCATGCTCCTGCATTAGGCTATTAGCCCGCTAGCCAAACATACAACAAAAAGTTTCCTGCATTTAGATGCTTGTAGATGACTGCAGTATATCCATTGCTGTTATCTATTTCTTGAAATATCTCATTGCTCCTCTTGGAAAGACATTTTCTTTATTTTTGGAGACATTTAGAACTTTAAAGTGTAACCTACCGTTAGATACTGATTTTATATACCGTATTCATTTTTGAATTTCAATATTCTAGTGTTTTCATTAAATGTCATTCTCACTTTAATTTCTTCAGCATTGCAATAATGTAACGTAATAACGTTATACGAGTACGATAGATTATATCTATTATGACTTCTTCGACTGCAAGCAACTTCAGCAGCCGACTATTAATTATTGAGTATTATTTATATCGCGAAACATATTTTATTGCCTGTTTCAGTCACGCAATTATGACTGGTCTCATAAAATTCCATAGTAGGCATGCTTTCTAATATCTAATATACGAACGCCATACATATTCCATATTCCGTCAGGTTTAATATAATAAATTAAATTATTATAACCCGTTCACGCCTTAGTAGTTTCTACAGAATTTTCCATTTACTGCGAATAACTCTCATTTTTTTCATTATAACAAGGTTTGTGCACGACACGGTCCGCCACTAGAGCTGGAAATATTGTTGATTGACGTATCTCCTTATATGAAAACAATTTATGCGTAGCTGTGAGCTGAATTTGATCTTAAAAAGCAACAAAACGTTGCAGGTCATGCACTTGGTTGATTTAATGGTTCTTTATCTCGATTATGTAGACTGCTTCAAATGTCTTCTGCTAGCAGTACCTAGCCCTATCTTTCCGGTTCAAGGACATTACCTGAGACATGAGATTTGTTTGTCTTGAAAGATATTACTTCGCCCGAGGACTAATTTGTAGCTGAACTGCTGTTCTTAGAATTGTTTTGAATTGAAATGAGAGGCAATCTGTGACGATCAGCGGTTCGTCACAATATTATATCTAGAAAACATTGCCTACTGCGTACTGTCCATATTTCCCATGTAAAGCGATGCCGAAAGTGCAAGTTTCACCTTCGCATTTTCCCATTGAGCGTGTACTTAAAATGACTCATACGTAATAGGAGGCTAGATTGTCTCCACTTTATACATAACTTATTCCTCCAAAGTTAGACATGTCCTTTTGTATTTCCTTTTTCGATATTCTTAGTTTTCTTCAGAATATACTCTTTTCTCTTGTTTGTATAACAAGAACCAAAAACAATGCCAAAAATTATTGAATTATTTGGAGGCATAACATGCTCAAGATAGTATATGCCTTTCATATACTGTACACTTGATATAGCTGGAAGTGCAATTGCCTTCCGAAAAGAGCTTACGTTGCTAGGAAGTAAAGTGTTAAACAAAGTACGTTAGCTGTATCACCGTATATCTTTGCAATAAAAGGTCCTTTTTATTAAGTTTTCAAGAGACTTAATATATTCCGTTACCAAACAAGGAAGATTTAATTTGGTGCCCGTTTGCGTTTTTGTAATTAAAAAAGTTCTCGTAGAGTCTAGATTTGCCACCCACGAGTGGCAAGACTGCGCTTTCGCGAGCGGCAGTAAAGATAGCAAGATAGCGTGTAAACTGATATCAAACAAATTGTAGGTGCAGCAGTGCAGTCAACGTTGTATGTATACGAGTCGTACCTATAAGAGCTTACGTTTCCCTATCTGATGACAGCGGCTACTTGATAAAACGCTATGATATATCCACCGGACATGAACGAATGTATAAGCATTAAATATGATTATTCACGACGTTCCCGATCGCGCAATAAATAATAACTTTTATCACTCCATAACAATTTTTATTCACGTCCCGTCGAATATCTGAATAATTGGTCGTAAATATCCGCCCGTGGAGTATGGCTCTTCAGCACGCCCGACGTCGTTTTTTCATAATTACTTGTACGAATTTATTGAAATGTCCTCTCTTTACCTTTACGTCGGGGCTTTACGCTTTTTTCTTATGTTATACGCGCCATAATAAAAACCTGACCAAAACATCCGAGGTTTTATTGCGGGTATTTCATACCGAATTCGTTATACTACGTAAACATAACCTGATTTTCTTCGTGTAAACTACTTTCTGCAGTACTTGACACCATAAAAAGCTAAATTCCCCATGGAATCATGAATGTAATTTCTTCACACTTCCACAGTGAAAAAATGGAGTGTTGTAATTAACGCCCAAGACCGATGCGTGTATGTTCGTACTTATGAATACTTTAAGGCCTCTCTGTATGATTAAATAAAAAAAGAATTAAGTAGATTTCGTTTCCTAATTCGTACTTAAATGAACAATATCATTAGAAAGTGCTGGAAAACAAGGTCGAACTAAATTTAAAGACCTTTTAATTGAGCACATTAATTTAAATATGTATTTAATTAAGATAAATATTTAATTATCAATTGTCCATTCTCGTCTTATTTCTACAGATGAGTTTGTAGAATTCTCTGTTTAATTATATGGTAGATATTTGACATGTACGTCTTCCCTTTGCCGAACAGTCAATTATTCATCGGGGTATTCACAGAATAAGGTATATCACTTTTTAGTGCCATATCGTCTGTGCAAGGTTTCCCTACATTGTAACTAAAAAAATGTATCATGGGGAATAGAATGCATTTATTTGAATGAACTGAATGTTAGGAGAAACTTCATATTTAAATTTTCTAGTTGCAAGTCGTATATTGCGGGTCTACTATTTATGTACACTTCCCCGCAAAATGAAAGAATCAAAGTCATATATTTAATTGTATTATTCAACATTTACACATAAGTAACGGTGTCTTAATACTGTTTTTAAAATTTATGGTATGGTATGGTATGAAAACTTTCTTAATAATATAAATTATATATAATTATATATAAGTTTGCAAATTTGCAAAGAAACAGGAAAATTAAAGTTGTTTTAAAGACGACTAATACCTTATTGGGATACAAACTCTTGGCCTGGCTTTGGATTAGGGTTGCAAACTCTTCCTACTTTAATATTATATTTCTTGTAATCGCTGCGAGTTCTGCTGGCGTCCTTGGAGGACTTACATATGCTCGAACCTTCCCACCCATATTATCCCATAAATATTGAATAGAATTTGGGTCCTACGTCCATAGGACTACAATCTCGCCAGTGTAAAACGATGACATTCCCTATGCGCGAACAAGCGTTGCAAATGGTCCCACAATAAGGATGACAATCTCATCCTCTCTACCTTAATGCTATCAGATCCTCAGTTACTGCCACAAGATGGGTAGCCTAGCCAAACTTAAACCTTCCCGTACCATAACGCATCCTCCCCCAAATCTGTCAATAGCACTGACAGAACAGTTAATGAATCACGCCCCTGGTATTCTCCAAACCTTTTCTCGTCGATCATTGGTGACTTGTCAGCAAATAACACATGTTTCCATCCCTCAATATTCCAATGAACAAGTTGTTGAAGAAATTTGAGTTCATTTGTGAACTGCAGTCAAAGTGGGGCAACCTTAAGTTCTTTAACCTTATTCTTACTGCAATAGCCAGCTAATGATCTCGTTTTAACTCCCTTGCAATGTAAAACCTTTGCCTTTTAGTGGTTAAGTGTATAAAACGATCTTCTATGGGATTTATTTCTACTTTCTTGCCTTATCCAGGACCTCTACAGTAATCTAAGGTCCATACCCTGCTGATGATACGACGACGATGCTTTTTACGCAGGTTACAGCAACCTCTCTTTGAGAGTGGCTCTCTTCAACACTTAAGATGCTGTCATAATGTCACTTTACAGTTTGTCATTGTTAACTTTAGAGAAAGAGGCAAACAGATGCACCTAATAGTAATTTATTCGTATTTTTAGTTAAATTTAGTGCATCTTCATTCTTCATTCATTCATTCATCTTTCATTCTTTTTGCTATTACAATAAGAAACGATCAAAACAGTTGTTTCGTTTATAAAAAAATTGGTTATTTATAGAAACTTTGATTGAAAGAAAAGAAACATGATTACTTAATTTTACGATAAGTGCATTACTAGAAGAGCATGTGGATTTTCCAAACATCTAAATAAAAAACAGCAAAACGCCCAGCGGAAACTGGAACGTCCTATATAATTGATTATAATTGTAGTACTTTCCAACATATCTAATGGACCGAATTCTAAGATAACAAGTTCCTTAAAAATATGCTTACTAGATTTTAGATGATTTTTTTTAAATAATGTTGAAAATTGCGTTTTTTTTTTAATGTATATATAGTCGCGTATTCTGCGAGTAGTTGAATCAAACAAATATATGAAAAGTTGGCTTAGTGGCTATCTAGAATAAGTTTATATATGCGCATTAGGTTTAAATATTTGTAATAACTATAATCATAGGCATGAGTAGGAGTGGCCGTTTCAACTTCATCTGTTAACGCGACTAATTATCTACCTACGGAGGCAAAGCCAGCATCTCGTTTGCTGACGAAAGACACACGCTAGAATGATAAATAGATGAGAAATTTATGAGGATATTTCAACGAGTTTTTTGCTCATTACTTGGTGCCTCCCGTACATATACCTCGTTGTTTCTTTTCTCGTTCCATTCCAAAGCCTCTTGGATTTCCTGTCCTTCGTTTTTGAGTACAACTTAAACACAAGGTCTCTAAATCTAAATTAACATCAACATTTTGTTTGCATATCAATTTATATCTATACTTATAAGGCTTTTTGTCCATCCCAATTTGCTTTTGCTTTCTCTTGAAGTCTGGTATTTGCATTATACGAGGAAGGGTTATTAAGTTCCTGGACTAATGTAAAAGTCTGACTATATTTCATTTCTTTATTGTTTAATGTAATCACCACTGAATCTGTTCCAGTTTGACTCCAAGGGCGTTAAGGCTGTATTTATGCGACCCATTTCTACGATTTTGTCAAGAAAACAATCGTAAAATGGTATATACGAAAAATCACTTAAGCTATTGATTTGCTGCTGTTCCACTTTCAAGCTCGAGTATTTACAATATCAATCGCATTAACTTAGTCCCGCTCGACAGCCGGTTGCTAGTTTACGTATTTTTAATGAAGTAGTAATTCGTTCTGCATTTAAAAAAAGCCTTTTTCTTTATTTGCCAAGTACAAATTACATAAAATATTAGTGACGGTAGGTACTTGTACCTGCCCTCGCTCGTCAGCATCCTGTATACATCTTCTAATTTGAAATTTTTATATTGGTTGTATCTTTTAAGATTTTTTTTTTATTTATTACACACATTACTTTTGAATTTGATGCAGAATTTTTCCCTGACTTTTAAGTTTTGCGTTATTAGACAACGCAATCACAACAATTGTCAATCTCTCAAGTCGCCCTTCTAAAAACGAAGATTGTTGTGTTAAATCCTGCGTGTTCCATATTGAATTTTCCTTTACTTCGTCGAACTTTATTGCAATTAATAACCATAGCAAGTTTGTTGAAATTTGTCAGTTATTGATAGAGAATATGCTTACTTTTCAGTTTTGTGATGTTATGAATGCCATATTAGAAAAAAGAAAAAAAACTTCAGGATCCTACTTTAAAACCTTACTCCGTATGCCTGTTATTCTATTTTTTTTTCCGTTTTTAGTGTATGAAGGCTAGAAATATGAACATAAAACTATAAACTGTACTAAACATAAGCATTGTTAAACTTCGTGTATAATCACCTTCAGCAGGTCTATATCATAATCAACTTCTCGAGGATTAATGTTACATAATATTAAATGTATGGAATCCAACCTAATTTTATTAGTTTCTGAATAGAATTAAATGAAAAACAATATTTAATGCCAAAGAATTTACAGGATTTATTAATGTCTAAAATTATATTCCTGTATTGCAAATTTGAAAATTTAACAGTTTCCCAAATCCTTGACCGACAGCTGCTTCTATGAATTTATTTATAATAATGTTTTAACATTTTTGAATTTGTTTACTCATTGTAGTTCTTCAAGTAACAATGAGTTCAGCAAATCGCAATCATTTCGCAAATTTCAAAACTTCACAGTTTTAACATTAAAAGATCCATAAGCAGCGAAACTTTACTTTATGAATAAAATCAAAAAACCTTTCCGATTCCAATATCCACCGAGCAAGTGCATGTGAGTAGTAAAATGTCCATTGATACACAATGCAATTAAATAATTTTGAATTTAAGAATGATAATTAGTTTCTGATTGTGAATTTTGTTTTATGTATTATATGTTGTTTACTGGACTGCTTCTTTCTTGTCTTTGAATCTTCATACGTAAGACAAGGACGAAACAATGATCTGGAGCAAAATCCCACTGGCACTGCTACGCCGCGCAACCATATGCAATTAAAAATATAAACAACCTCACGTTCATTTGTAAATAAACAAAAATAAATGCACTTTTAAATAAATATCACCACAATATACGACGTGAATTAAAAGCATGAAAACACTTTTCTTTTGTTACTATATCTATGTTTTACAAGAAAGATCAACCAAATGTTGCGAAGGCTGTTCTTATCCACATAACTGAGGTAAACCGGATTAATTTTCTTCGATTGTCTGATAGAATATGAATATCTGTTTGGTGAAATAAAAATATGACGGAATTACATAACAATTGTTTCGAGAGAACGCCAAAACAACATAAAAAGAGTGGCTATGAAATAACGGAATGTGGAAATGTGTTCTGAGATAAGTAAATAATTAAATAAAAGAGGTAATTCTAGTGAATTAAATGTTCAAATTGTTCTCCATTTACAAGCTGATAGTGATCCAATCGATCTACAAAATCTTGTAGAGCATTTCTCAAGAGTAGTCTCGAACTCTTGAGAAATGCTCTAGTATTTCGGTCTCGCAAATCTTCTATGTTATCGGGTTTACCTTTCTACATCTTGGACTTAACATGCCCCAAATATTTCGTAGCAAAACTAGAGCTTCCTATCAAAATTATCTTCAACCAATTTATGAATAAACTTACAGAAACGAGTTACCTTCACGAGATTAGCAGGGACTAGACAAACTCGTGTTTATTCGTCTCAAGAAAATGGGTTCGTGTCCCGAGAGTCGACAAAACACGAGTCTGTTTAGTCTCTGGTAATTTCGTGAAGCGCACGGAAAGTGTATTCGTTTCTGCAGGCTTATTTATGAACAAACTGAACCTTATGTGTGTGGATCTTCCGATACTGCTGGTAACACATCTAATTGTCTGTTCTCATGTGCTACTGATTTTAGTCTGCCACGCTTTAGAAATACTTTTTCCCGCATCCATTTGTTCGAATCGCTTTGAGGTTTTTCAAATGATATGTCATGAAGTCGGATCAATTGATGTTATTAAAGTTATTAAATAAGTCGCAAACATCTTAAAAACATCTTCGCCTATCTCCATAACCCAACAACATAAGAATTTGGATTCTTTCATGTTCACTTAAAATCGTCATTTTTAATGCAGATAATGCTTGCACACTTCCCGTACTTCCCATACTTCCCGTTGTTTATCGATTGTATTCTGTAAATTGTAACTTGATTCTAAATTATCATTTGTTGTTTCATACCCAAGTTGATTTGTCTCAGTTTTAGGCTTTAAACGGCATTTTCTCAAAACGATTGTTATGTAAACACATTTTATCATAAAGAGAGCTTATATTCAATCAAAAATTTGATAACTTCGTATTTAAAAAAGTTCGAGTGACGTGATAGCTAATAAATAATTGACTAAATATAAAGTCTTTACATCAGTTATGCTCATAAGAATTTCTCGCATAACTTTTGGTTAAATTTTTCTTGTAAAATATAAAATAACGATAAGATGTGTTTGCATACTTTTAGCTCACACTGTATATTCAAAATTATTGTTTTATTTTCTTATATATCTTCAGCCTTATATCTCTACGACCTTTTCAATACAATGCTTTAACACAAAATTCAAACATTTATTTTTGGCTTGACGTCATTATTACGCCAAATGGCAACACACGTTCGCCTGTATACTTTTTCCGACATTATTAACTGGAAAATACCTAACCGCTGATTTTCAAACCAACAATATTTGCGTCTGTTGGACAACGCTCAGATATACGAGCTATACGTATATTGTTACAATTGAAAATTGCCCAACTCATCTCCTAAGCCCTGGACATTTCGAATTGATATATTTATGTAGTTACATATATCCTGTACGTTTTCGATATCTGTAAATATGTACATATAAGCGTGTCTAATCAACGCTGAAATTTTTAGGTACGAATAAAAAATTTGAATTAAAAGGATACTCTTACCTGATTATCAAACCATATTCTCCGTATTATATCGCAGCATATAAATTCAACGTCTTAGCGTTGCTATTGATATTTCTTTATAACACCGGTTATGGCGCCGATGTGCTGTAAAGTACTAATTTCTGGTTGTTTTACCATATAAACGGAGACGTAGTAAAGAATGGATACGGCTGAATATGGTAGCAAATTCCTTGTGCCAAACTATAATTACGCCGTGTTATTGTAGCACATTAAATTTTATTACAGTCGGCGGATTATGTGTTCTAAAACGGGTGCTGTAATACATATCTCGCCGCTCTAGCAAGAATAGGTGGTTTCGGTGTTGAATGGTGGTATCATGTGTACTTCGTCTGATCTTGCACACTAACATTATGAACTATGAAAGATTACTGCACTTCTTTGCATCGACCCTTGTAAATTTCACATTCCGTTGAACTTCTAACGGAAAAAATATAGACGTAGACGCCTAGACATTAAACTAAGATTTTTTTATTTGTTTAGCGTTCTGAAGTTTATAAATTGGAGGAGATGTATAAGTATAGTTACTGAAGATCTACACATATAAAAGCTTATTAATTATTAGTCCATGAAAACGTTCCTATCTTTTATTGCTAATGGTTTTCACCAGGATCTATTAAATCAACCTTTTCTGTAAATCGCGTTTCTTCTTTTAAAAATAATGCAGCAGATATAATATTAAAAGTGGCACTCGCATATTTTTACATTTTTTTGCTTCGCCCTCTATATTAGATAGAAAATATAAGATACAAAATCCCATAAAAAGCTTTATGCAAGCATCTATAGAACTACATAATGAAATCTTTAAAATGCATAATAAAGATTAGAATAAACGCATGCATACAGCAGCTTTAGAGGATATTTTCAAAAAGACAATAAATTTTTGTGTATCACCAAGAATTGGGGATATTACATTTATTTCAAACATTTCCGTATTAGACCTATGTATGTTGTTTAGTTAAGTTAATATCATTCACAAAAGCCTTATTTATCTCGACCAACGAGACAAAATTCCACTTTTGAATTTATGATAGCATTTATGCTTGATTGACTTCTCTCCGACACTTTGAATTTTTACTAATCTGCTTACAGGTAATAACGTTCGTGAGCAGCTACAGGTTTCAAAAGTATGCAAGCGCACAAGATATTGCACATTTTCGCATTCTTCTTGTCTATGCAAATAATGTTAGGTATTTGTTCGTGTCTATTTATTGTAATTACGTATAAGGAAAGACAGGTATAAAATGGAGAAATAGAAAATCACAGAAAGTGAGAGCGCAGAATGAGTTAATTTATTGTTATGTCTTCTAAAACGGTAGCATGTTTCTTAACGAGTTACAGTGCTTGAATTTACTATCTTTAATCCTGAGATATTTGTCACGTTGATTAACGATTTATCATAGTTTATAAGGTGTATGCTTTGGAACTAATGAAATCAAGGCCGCTTTCATTTGCAGTGAGGAAATGATAGTAATTCGAAAATTTACAACAATTTAGAACAGAGAAATACGATTATTTTGCTATTATTCGAAGTACAGCGTAAGCCAAACGAAATTTTGGTGATTATTTATCAAAGTAAAGAATTTGTTATGTAATATACGGCTAGTGAGTGGTAAGAAATACACAGCTCGGCAAAGCAAGTAAAGAATTTTATTTTGTGTAAAATAATGCCCTGTATTCTTTATTGAATGTAAAAATACGCAAGTTAGGATCTCAAAAGAGGTCCTAATATTCTGACGTATTTCTCGATTCAAGCTCCAATTATTGTGTGAAATAGTCTTGCTATTTGTTACTATGAACTCGTTTGTGATCCATATTCTCTGTTTTTCGTTCTCAATATTTTTTTTGTGCCAGCTCCTGCTTTGTTGATCATCATTTGTTTACTGTACAGGATTTTCTTTCAATTAATTTGTTACAGTAACTTTGCTCGAATTTGTTACGGTTTTTTGTATGTATACTTACCTACACGAACATTAGAAGATATATTCGAGATAGTTTTAATATTTGGTAAGTCTGGCAGAAGCCGAAAGAACATTTAATGAACGCTATCCGGATAGGTCTATTAGCGGGAAATCTTTGAGAAAACTTTGCGCTAAAGTCATGTGAGCTGGTAACGTAGATAACACGAAATTTATAGAACAACCTCCTTTTGTTTGTTCCCCGAGATACTCAAAACTACAAGAGTGACCCCTGTATATATATATGTATAGCTCGTTGGTAAGTAGTTATCGGCCAATATCGATGCTTTCCATTATTTGAAAGGTGTTTGAAAAAATTATGGCGAAAAAAATCGTTGCCTTGCCTGCTCTAACAACATCATCAATTCGGCACAGCATGACTTCCGAAAACAAATCCACCACAATAGCAGCTGTGCAATTTATATATGAGTTATACTGGCATTTAGACCAACGCAACAGGCTTGTTCATAGATCTGAGTAAAACTTCTGTTTAGTAGATCACAGAGCTTTTATTTAAAAAAATTGCAGTTTTGTAGTTTATGGGGTAATATAAACAAATGAATTCATACCATATTCATATTTGTTGATATTCATATCTGTTTAGGAGACAACTAGTTGTAGAAGTTAATGGTGTGCATTAAAAAAATTACTGGCAATCGCGGCGTGGTCCAAGGTTCTGTGTTAGGTCTACTTATATTTTTGCTTTTTGCGAATGATTTAGTGAGTATCGTGACACATGGAACGCTTACTTGTACGGAAATCGTGACCTGCAGGAGTCAGGACGTCTACACAACATATGCCGGATACCTTTACTACTTTGTTTCATCAAAATAGTCTAACATTAAATAAGAACAAGACAGTTTTCGTTAATTTCCAAACGCAGTCATGGGCCACCGATGCATCTTTGTTGCTTAAACTCGAAAATAAGTCTATACAACAAATAATATGCACTAAATAGGGCTCCATATTGATAATGGTTTGACATGGTATAATCATACGAATAATCTACGCCAAAAATTGACGAGCGTGTTATACTTTTTAGAGTACGATATTTGATTTAAAGGGAGGTCCTGCTGTGCTACTATTCTTCGGCTTTTGAATCAAAATTACGGACTTATTTTTTCGGAGAACTTCACCTAGCATGTAACGGGTATTTAAAATACAAAAATTGGATGTACGTAACGAATTCCAGAATCCTGTAAAACGTGGTTCAGACTCGGAAGGTACTACTCCTGCCGTGTCTATACATTGCTAAAATCTTAACAGTGATTGCTGCGAATTTCATTCCTACTTTATACGTGGCCAAAATGAGCTTGCAATACCTGCATATAATTTAGCTTTAACTGAATGAAGTCCTTCGCTATTTAATAGATTAACTCTGCATATAAAAGATGAAGCAACTGCTAAATTGTTTAAAACATGCGTCAAAAATATGCTCTCAACACACTGTTATTTTATAGCAAAAAAGAATACCTTGAATGTGATGCTTTGTTAACAAATGCAGTCTAGACTTGATAGTTGAGTGTAGGCTTTCACGACTGTAATCCATAGTAGAAATGTCTTTTGGGTGATGTCGCGTAGTTAATATTTTACTTGACGTTTCGCTAACCATGCTGTCAGCTTCTTCAGAAGTTTTCTAAAGACTGGTGTAGTTGTCTCTTGCTCCTCGTTATATATCCCATTTCTGTTTCGCTTTTCTGATTCATAACCGTTCCGCTTCGCTGATCCACAACCGTTCCGCTTTACTGATGGATGGATGGATGGATGGATGGATGGATGGATGGATGGACTATGAATCAGCAAAGCGGAACGGTTATGGAACAGCGAAGCGGAACAGAAATGGGATATATAACGAGGAGCAAGAGACAACAACAGCAGTCTTTAGAAATCTTCTGAAAAAGCTTACAGCATGGTCAGCGAAACGTCAAGTAAAATATTAACTACGCAACATCACCTGAAAGACATTTCTACTACAGTCTAGATTTAGTTTAGATTAAATATTTAGATTTTATTATTTTCCTTCTGCTAGTCTTGTTTTTGTTTTGCTGTGCTAATTATCAGGTTACTCTTGTTACGTTGTATTATGACATTTATTACACCTATTATTTTGGATATTTTGATCAAATATATTATTATTTTCTTCTGAAATTCCTTTAGTAAGTATTTATTGCTTAATTTAATCCAGGTCTATATTATCTACTCTCTTTGTGTGCTAATTTTAGAACAATTAGTAGAGAAGAGCTATGTTAGGATCTTCTTGAACTGATGCAAATGATGAGAAGTAAAACAATAGATAATATAGAAAAATTACCTTATCGAAGACATAACAACTTGATCTAACAAAAGAGTTGCAAGTGGAAATGTTGCCCGAATTTACAACGCTTGTATAAAATTAACATATGTGTTTAGTTTGTAACAAGATGTGATTTCAATTCAATTAGATACATCACTTCACTAACGGATTGTTAGGTAAATATCCATTTAATGTATCATGTCAAAAGTATTTACTGTCTAAAAATATTGGCAATTAACGTTGCTATTGGCAGATAGAGCACATTCGGTATCATTTTATTCATTAGGCATAATACTTCACGAACGCCATTCATTACTAGATTTATAGTAGCTATACATAGGTTGTTAATGTAAAAGAATCAAGAAAGCGATTTTCTGTCAACCGTGAAGGTATTCACGAACTTGTTACTGAATTTCACGAAGGGGAGAGAAAAAAAAACGAAAGGTATTATGATGCAGCATTCAAGTTATTTCTACGATACTCGAATAGCTTCTACATTTTCTCACATCCGTTAGAAAAACCCCTGGTATTTTCAAAAAAAAAAAACTACATTTTTTACAAAGTTGCATAGCTTTCGTACACGACCTAACACTTTACCTTCCATTACCAACAAGAAATGTTAATTTCGAATAACAAGTTCGCGCGGACCAGCAATAATTGCTGCAAGTAATACACACGTACGAAATGAACTGTCTGTGTGCGCATTTGTTAGGCCATCCTTATGCACGACTTCATTCGCTGGTATTTTAGTACTGCATGGTTAGTAACTATAGGCGCCGCGACTACTTACCGTCTTCATATAAAAATACCGAGACATTAACTTGAATAGTTGTTATGCTGAGTCTGAGTGTCGGAACGGCATCCGTGTAGCATACAGACACTTATAACTGGATTTATTGACAATATAAAAACGGTTAAACGATAGAAAAAAATCAACGCAACTTTCGATTGTAAAAAATAACATTGCGAATCTAGAAAACGGTCCTATACCCGAAGAATCACAAGATTAAAATTTGCATATCCCGCATTGAAAATGTGAAGTTGCAAGTAATGAGGATAATGAAGTACATCTGCTTGTTCTTAACATGCTCATACATATATTTACAATCCTTTAAATGAAATATATATTTTGGAGGAATTTTTAATGCTTTTAATGCAAGTGTAGACTAATTCTCCAGTATCTAATTTAAATTTTATAAATCAGTACGGTAGCCACACTATTCGTTTCGTAATAATTATGTTTAAATTAAAGAAGAGTGGAAAGTAAGAACTTATATTATACCTCTAATAGAATTAAAAAAGCCATGCTCCGACAGCGAATACTTCAATATCGTTTTCGTAGGTTCTTCGAAAAAGAATTATGCATCCAGACTAGAAGAGACGCCAAATAATCTCCTTCAGACGATGTTCTTCATCCTTGAATTTTCCAATACACCAGTACGGCAATTCTGTTTGTTATATGCTTCAGTTGAAAATTCTCATTTTCACTTCAGATCCATAATGCTGCCACAATGGTCTCCTTGTTTCAACTCCTATGTTGTTTGAATTTTAAATGGGTGCAATTGTAATTCTTTTGGAAATTCTTTATATAAAAATCCACCTGAGACGTGCTATCGCGAAGAGTGACAATGTTTGCTTTTGAGCAACCTTTGCGACGAGGGGTTTTAGTATCCGAACTATACGAATTTGTTCTTTCAAGACGTCGGCACAGTATGCATTTTCTTTTTAAATCATCAATCTTCCTAGCATGATTAAAAAACAAAGTATTTTTTCAACTCTGAAAGACGGGATTAGGCTCCTCTGTAACTGCGATAAAAGATAAGCCGTGTTCGTGCTGCTATTGCAACTAATTTCGAACCATTAATGAATAAAATTACGACATAAAAGACAATTTTGAAAATTTGTCTTTTTATTCCAAACGTAAGAATCACAAAGCAAAGATCTGTAATAAGCATCTAAGATAGTTAAGCAGGATTCACATACATGGATTTTAACGCTGCAAGTGTCTAGCAATATTAAAGCGAATGCCCCCACTAAGCATTTTTAATTCAAGTTAACGCAAGTTTCAGAATAGTTAACAATCTTGAAACTTTTATCTGAATTTTTTGTATGTATAAATACGTCAATAATGATAGCAAGGACTGTGGCGTAGTATGGTAAAAAACACTTGTGTGGTGCGGAGGGTGCCGATACTTATGTGTTGTTTATCAAAATACGTTTTACACAAAAGAAAAATAAACTATTGGTTCAATCAAACACATGCCTTGCTACAAAATAACACATGATATTCATATTTGGTCAATAACTGAGAAATTATTGAATTCATAGACAAAATTTCTATCAACTAGAATAATGTAGTAAGAATATCTTCTCGTCCATTTTCTTTATTTTTCAAATTTATTATACTGTTGTTGAGTTATCAACGCTGATGAAATTATCAAATTAACCGCAACGAGCTTTCTTCGATATCAGTTTTATCTTCGACGTTGGACAATTGTAAATAATAAATATGTAATCATAAATTCGCTTTTATTGCGAAATACATTATTAACTTTATTAAATTTCGGCCAATGATTGATTTATTGGATAGTGGGCGCATGTATTTAAAAACGAATAATTTAAACATTGAGTGAGTTTCAGGGGTATACATCATCAAAGTGCAGAGTGTTTGTGCATTATTGTTATATTATATGTTAGCGATGGAATATTGTTTTCGTATTATAAACGAATATATAAGTATTGTAAAGTTACTGTGAACATCGCCGACCTTTTAAAATTCATTAAACTAAGGAACGACCTGATTAAAACTAGGACCAGTTTCCAGAAATTATTAACTACCATGTGTTCAGTTAATATCACGGAAATTAATAATTTTGTTGAATTTTAGCAATTTGTAAAATTATATTCAACAGCAATAATAATTATATAAACAGCTCTGTATAACACGTAATTGATATAAATAGATGACTAAGATCATCAGTGTTCTAGAAATACTCAAAGTAAGACACTTCCTTTGATATCCTGCATACTAAACAATATCCTCGTGATATCCATTCACGTACAGTTGGCCCACAATTCCAGGACTGTGCAATCTGTATAATGTTTGGATCACACACTCAACCATACATGTGCTAAAATCTACAGTTTCGATTGTAGATCACATTCGTGTGGGAATTACAAGATGAAAGCTAGAAAACAAAAAATTGCAACGCTTCTTGTAATTCTATTATTATAAGGGCCTGTGGCTGTGTTGGATGTTCCAACGGGATGTGGGCGTACATTGTGTTGATATCTTATTAGTGCGAAAATTAAGAAAATGTGCGGAAGAGTACTTTAAAGATTACCTACGAATGGATGATGGATGTTTTTATAAACTTTCAGTTAATTAAAGCACACATTTCTAAGAAATACACGATAATGAGGAAAGCCATTTCAGCTGAACTAAGATTGGTTATAGCATTGAGATAAATGGCAACCGGAATATGTTTGAAGGTTTGGATATAATTAAATTTTTTGCAATTATTATTTATCCTGAGTAACTTTTCATACGCTTTATTTTTTTGCGGGTCTGTTGGAATAAGATTTTCCTCTAGCTGTCCACAAACACGGCAATTATCGATACAATTTAATAAATTCGGTACAAGCTACGCTTTATTATTTTCCTCGTACCTTTATGGTACCTATCCAGGCACAGTTGACCTGGAATTATCCAGATCAGTAGTTTTTCGTGTCCTATCCCAATGGACACGAAAAAAATAATAAAGCGTGTGAAAAGTTATCGAACTTTTACAAACCCACTGAACCTTCAGAGAGAGATTGCAGATATATGGTTTAATTAAATCTAAGAGTTCCTAAAAATATGTATCGTCCGTTTATACGTAATTTTTAAATCATCTCTTGCAGACTCTTAATTTTTGCATTAATAACATGAGGCAAGATATCCCTTTGAAACTGCCGCTTCTTCATTCAACACTGTTTTTTAACTCCAGGATCTAGTAATAAGAAAATTACAACAAGTGTCCCACATTTTTGTTTTCCTAGTTCCAACTTGTTTTAATCTCCACACACAATCAATACTGCAGATTTCAGCATATGTATGGTAGAATCTGCGATCCCAAATAGTCCAAAAACTATCGGTCCAGCGATGTCGCCTTGTAAGATTAAACTAAATCGTGTGAAGCATAGTAAATAGCATCGTCTGTCCAGATTTTACAATCCCGGAATCCCAAGCCAAGTGTATGTGAAATAGTACATACCTTTAGAGGAATTAAAGTTTTATAAGTATTATAAAAGCTGCGAGCAGTGGCAGTCAGGTTAATCCCCTTTACGTATAATAATTTAACGATATCTGTTTCTCTTATTATTTCGCAATTATCAGCGGTTTCCAAATACTTTTTCATATGTACTTGTAATCGTTCTTACGAAATAAAACAAAGCATTTTAATAGCGCAACTAACATATAGAAACCAAAAGCGTCATGTCATCCGACAACTTTTTAATTTAAACTCACAATTAAGAATAGTAAAAACACGGTCCTGCGCGTCTTTTTACATCCTACCTGCACTAGATTCACTGGAACGTCTTGCAGCCGATGGCGTTAAAATACCTTCGTCACAAATTAAGCTCCGCAATAATAGTAAAGTTCCAATGATTTTTACGCTCGAACGTGCGGTGTGAATTGTTTTACTGGTGCACATAAAAGGATAAAATGCTATCGCAACGTAGATATATACAGCTTAAACTCCATAGTTATAGGTTCTGGGATTAGTGCAATAAAACACTTCGGACACGTTTTGCTTTGTTTACATAAGATCTTTATCGGATTGTGCGATCATCGCAAAGAGGTGGATCGAATTGGTGACGCCGAAGTGTAAAATGTAAATCCACACTCTCGTTCGGAGAGATTCGACGACGAGATTGTAAACTTATAAAACGTTTATCCTTGTGGATCCATAAAAGTTCGGAAACGATCGTAATCGTTCCAGTACAAGGGAAATTTACTGTAGAAACGTTTATCTTTATATGAAGACGTGGTATGTAGTGGGATGTTTCGTGTGTGCAGTATACGAATTTTAAGTAACATTCAGCTAAAAAAAAGAAACCTAATATATAGGAGGTAGAATATCTGTACTAGAATCATGCATATCATCCGTATTAATATTAGCTCTTTCAAAGTATTTAAAGGTTGTATAAACTTTGCTGACATTTTCTCAATCTTTTTGTAATTTTGTAATTTTTGCCTAAGAAGCAGTTGAAAAAGAAATAAAAAATTTGAAACTTAGCATAAGTTAGGTTACTGCCCACGATACGTAAATACTATTTGAAGACTATTTTTTTATTCTCTACTCAAAAACATATGAAGACAGCATCTGATACAAAATGTTTCTTATTTAGTGCAAAATTGTTATATTTGCACGGTCTATTTACCTTCTTTCTTATATATGCAACTTACTAATTACTAATTTAATGGACTATTCCACGGTACTAAAGAACATACCGTCGAAAACTTAAAAACGAGCATAGGCGGCGAGCTTTTAGATAGCTAACGAATTACCTTAACGCATACAAACAGGAAATTTCATTGTAAAATACTGTTCACTTCTATTCTTTGTATATACTTGTTTTCTACCAGATTCTATTAAAAATTTGTCCGTTATAATGTGTGCCGACCGTACACAAATATATAAATAATTTTTTCCACATGAATTACCGGCAGCGGTAATAGCATTACAACAAAATATTGAAATCAGCTTTCAAAATAGCATGCTTTAATTTTGAATCCGGCTAAGACTAACTATTTTTAAGTAAATGGAGAAAAGAAGGGTCCAAATCTCATAAAACTTTAATGAACAGCTACCAATTTTGAACTATGCACGCCTCATCCTCGGATACGCTGAGAACCATCCATAAAATTAGAATAAAATTGTTGAATAAGTTATCGTTGTTTTCTTTTTGGTGTACATAATTAAGTAATAAGATGGTAAATGTAGATAATGGAATAAGAACTAATTGTAAAATAAATTACAGGTAATTATGGAAATTACCTACAGAGCAAATTTTTATAAGTAAATACATACAGTTGTAAAGCAGATTTTCGTAGCACTTTGTATGACAATTTTCACAGACGGGTGAGACAATTGTGTACTCAAAATATCTATCGCTAGTGTAGTTATGCAAGGTGTCACCGGGAAATACATCGAACAATAGATGAAAGGGTATACACTGGAAAATTCCGAAAACTTGGCATGTACAATTGGACTAAAATATCTTTACTGTGTCGCTATTTGCAACCATATTTGAAGTACTTACACTTCTTGAACATTTTTGACATGTGGACTTCTATAACGGCGAAAGTCTTTAATTTGGAAAATTGAAATTTTGAGGAACTGTTCACAAAGGATAGGACTAGACAGAGAACATTTCACAACAAAGAAAATTTCAAGATATTTAAGAACATTGTAAGTGTTGTGAGACTCTTCTTAGTAAAAAGAGCACTCACTAATGAGAATGTAACATATGTAACTTTCTAAAATGTCATCCATTTTTAAAGAGAGCTAACTTAGCTAGAACACAAATTTCTTAGAAGCATTCAAAAGATAACTCAAAAAGATATTTTTACACTAAGGAAGTTTGCAGGAAATGCTATTAGTCGCATTTGTAGCGTCTTTTATCAACTTCACTCCGTCCATTAAATACAATCATCCTCCAACTAATCTTATGATATTCCAAGAAAATGTTCTTAATAAAAAGAGCACCCACCAATGAGAATGAGAACTTATGTAACTTTTTAAAATGCCATAAATTTTTGAGGAGAGCTAAGCTAGCTAAAGTACATGAATTTTTTAAAACCATTCCAAACAGAACTCAAAAAGGTAGTTTTACACTAAGGAAGTTTGTAGGAAATGCACCTAGTCGCATTTATAGCGTCTTTTATCAACTTCACTCCGTTCATTAAATATAACTCTTATCATAATGCTCCAACTAATCTTATCGATATTCCAAGAAAATGCTCCTGAAAAAAATTTTGGGTTGAACCATTTGTTGCCCTGGATACAGAAAAGAGAGTAAATCAATCGAAAATTCCTTATGTGGAACAAAATATTTTGCTACGAAGATGTGCTTCTATCCGAATGGAGATTTTTATGTAATCTAGCTAACCATAAAAGGAAAGCCAAATATAGTGAATTTTTGTGTATATGATCCTTCAACATGTACACGCAATCATTAATAGACATTTTTAGGTCTCCAGGAGAGGAAAATCACCCTTAATTTAAACTTAAATAAATTAATATAAATATAATAGTATTTCAACTCCCGAAAACTACAAACATTGAATTGCAGTGCTCTTCTTCATACACTCAATTAATCGAATCTGTTCGCAGTACCAGAACAGCGTTGCCACCAATTATCCCGCCAAACACTGTTTTCTCCTTTTTGTTGACGGCGAAGATTCTTTATGCAACGCGTCTAAATTTCCAATCCATTTCGCTGACCCCTAATCTTTATAGGAAATCTTCAAAACTGCTGTCTCTGATTCACTTGCAGTAGCCAAAATTTAAATTGTTCAAAACCATATCTTCAATTTTTTTTGCTTATTAGATTTAGATGCGTTTTAGACAAGATTTTAAACTATTTTCAATCGGTTCTCGACTCCAACGAAATTGTTCCAACCAAAATTTTACTTGATAATGTAATAGAGGACTCTCCGGATTAACAGTAATTTTTCATTCATGGATAATTTTTGGGCGACTTTCTTCTTTAGTAAGAAATAACGCTTCTGGGTTTAAGTTCCGAAACGCTAATTTCGACAGTACCTATTGCTGAAAAATTATTGTCATTCATCATTGTTTTCATACCTACGTCGTATGTAGAATAAAATGCAATGTGTAATACTTGATACTCTTGTGGGTTGGGAGTTACTACAAACGTAATTAATTCCTTTCCTTGATCTAGTTTAATTGAGACATCTTATGTACAAAGCGTAGAGGTAAAGACAACCCTATTGCTTTCAGTTGGTACGTGAAGTAGTACACAAATCTCTGAAGAAGAGAAAACGAACAGAGTATAATAAAATACCCGAGTTTAAAGCGCTTTATCTTCGTCGAAATTTGCTTGTGCGCCACCGTACAACCATCGTAGCGGCCACAATTCCGTCAACGTTATGTTAATGACCGAGTGTTCGTCTTTCGTTGCCGCTAATAGAAGGACGAAGCCGGTGTTTCGCTCGGCTTTTTATTAGCCTTGTATACATACAAATTAATTATTTAGGTGACATAAAAATCGTATCAGGGATTGAAATTTTAATTATTCGAAATTTGTATGCACGCTGTCAAATCGAATTGACGCCATCGCGATCCGAAAGAGCCGAACCGTTGAGAGCATACGAGAAGACGTTTGTGCCTGTTTTTTTTAGCGGTTTTTTCTTACTTTTTATTGGGTTATCGATGTTTTCCGCGTACACTCACAGATTATGTAAATGCCTCGGGTCATTTACCACTAATGTACAACATAAGTTCGATGAGTTTAGTGGCCAGTGTGGGCTGGGTTGTCAATCGGAATTAGACTATGATGAGGCATAAACTTTTAAACGTCACATCTAACCTGCATTTTATTATTAATTTTATGATTTCGTTACTCGTTCACCCGCCAAACGACATTCACTTGAACGGCGGACTTACTTACTTATACTTATTTTTCGTTGTTCCTTTTTATGTTTTACTACGTTCGTATACACTTCAAGTTTACGTTGAAATGTATAAATATTTTATATTAAAAAATGTAGGTATGACAAATATTTACATACGTGTATACGTTTTGCGGTATGGACAGGTAGGTGATATTCGCTTGTGCATATTTTTTAGAATTAATTTTATTACGCAGATAGTTTCTGTGGCATAAATACTGGAATCTCATGCAATACTCAATATTAAAAGGTCTTTCACTCGTATGAGAGATTAGGAATTTTGTTATAATCTATGTATATGTACGTATCAATATTAAAGCTTATCTGTTGGTTATGTACGCGTGCAACCATAAACAATTTTTATAGGGCATAATTAAATAGCTTCAGTGATATTTCGTTGGATAAAATAAGAGAAGAACCTATTGAAATATAATGCCTCTTGGCTTTCAGATATACTAGTAACAGCATATGAAATGAAATTTATAAATGTTTTTTGAAAAAACACTTGAAACGCAGCGGCAGAAATTGATAATTCACTGGATGAAGGTAATAATCGAATACAAATTTATTTTTCCTTCAACTTAATCTTCTATTTTACATTCTCCTTCTTAGATTTAATTATATTAATATTCTTAACGCAAATAGAGAAACAATAAGCAGTGAGATCTAAAAATGTTATAATAGTGGAATTATTTTGGTTCTATTTCTTGACACAGCTTCATAAAGAAAAATAAACAAGAATTCTAGATGATAATTTAATTTCGAGCATTTACATTTAAAACAGAGAAGGTTCAACATTAATTACAGTGACAAACAGCAGTCCGACTAAAACTCAACCCTTTTCACAGTGTCTGCAACTTTTATAGAGCGCGCTGTTGCAATCTTTTTTGGTTGTTAAAATTGTAACTAACGTCTCGGAGGTTAACTATCATCAGCGCTACCCACACATCTTGTCTAGTGACTTCAAGTTCTTCACTTATCCAAAATAAAGGTTCCTCTAGTGGTTGAAAGCTCAATTTCTCTAGCAATTTTTTTTCTGTCAATGACGGCAGTGGATAAACGGGACAATAACTTGTTTTGTGTTCCATCTTCTCTTTTTCTAAAACGTCCAAATTAATGTAAAATCTACCTACGACAAGTTTCACTGTAAGTTTAGGCATATGATAATCCACTAATAAATCATTCGTTCAATCACCATCAAAATTCTCAGTAAAATTTCACGTAAGTAGAGTAGAACTTCACCGAAGAGCATAGAATCTATGCTACAGCTAGCGTCACTCGCATCATACTACATCTAATATAAATAGGTACCGAATGTATTCCGACATCGATGCATTTTTAAATAGCAAAATCATCAAAATTTGCTGTGAAAATAAAACAATCGCTGATGCGCTGATGTGATTCAAATTTTATATTTGACTTTGAGTCCCACAATCCTAAATTTCATCTAAGTAATTTCAAAATATCGCAAATTTCAAGATTTTCTGAATTTTTTCCCTTCGCAGAAGAATACATTTCGTGTGGGGGACATAAATTTGTGTACCGCTTTTTTGCCCCAGATTGCATTAAAGAATAGCTATATTTCGTAAAATCTCCGTCAATATATAGTTCCTTCGGGCATATCTTTTATAGGTTCCGTGGTTACTCTATGATTTCTGCGAAACGTTGTGAATTATGTTGCATCTTCTCTTTCGGCCAATCGTAAACGTGTCTGTGTCACCAACGACGGTTCTTCTTGGGAACACTTCCTTAATAGAGGCAGCGGCTACCTTATCTTGGATAAAGCTGTTAGTTCTCCAATTTTTTTTTAATTGTCGTCTCTGAATACCAGAGAGCCTACTTCGACAGATTTTTATAAGAACGAAAAACACTGACACTGTACCTATCATCAAGGTGTGATTCAGGCTGTACATATTACCTTATTATTTAAAAGAAACATCAAAAAGATGTCTAGAAACGGCAAAAGCAAATTGAGGAGATAAAACATTAGCTGATAAATATGTTTTTGCGTATTCGCCTCCAGTGCTTCCCTTACCTCACACCGGCTTCTAGGCGGCATGAGTATCTCTTGGTATCAGATGGCGCCAGGAAATACTTTTGTTGCTGTTTTTGGAGGTTAATGACATAAACTGAGAGGAGATAGCGGCGTGTGGTAGGGAAGCACTCGAAGCAACGCTGATGACGCTGCGTAGATAGAAATACGTCTGTTGGCTACTGCTATTCCTTTTGTTTCCGCCATAAAATGTTGCCTTAAATCATTAATTTTTAATATATATAACAAATATAACAAACTACCTAATGTATTAAAAATTTTGAACTTACAATTATTTCGAGCAGTGTTGCTAGCCATGTATATAAGTATGCATGTATGTATGTTCATACGAAGAACGGTACACGTAAGAAAAATAATCAAAAGGAAATGCTGCTACTTAGCAGATCTGTCTTCAATTAACATTGAAAGATTGATTTAGGTTTGTAGTCATTGCTCAGTTAAATGAGACAATCAGAAGATGAGTAAATTTTCAATATGTTCGAATTTGAACGTCCTGCAGTGATGAAACAAATGAGCTAAGGGAGATGGTTTATAAAGACTCTGCACCATCGCAGTTAAACGTTGGTTTCGTTGGGGCAAAGAATTTCCTAAAGATTACCCAGGCGAAGGAGGTTCCACGCTAAGGCTAAGGGAGAGATAGGGGAACAAGCAAGGATTTCAAAAACTAATATTTTGAAGATCCCGCACAAGCATTTGGCAGTGACAAAAATTAGCCAAGGGTAGGTCTCAAAATTGTACAGCACGGTTCAGAAGGAAAAACGCAGCGAAATAGCTAAAATTCTCTTGATCTCTACAAAACCGACAACACGACAATTAACCAAATAGTTATTGGAGAAACAACGGTTCTCTACCACGTCCTTTGTCTAAAAGGGATGGCGGGGGCATCTTCTTAATCGATTTCGAAGAATGCAATACTATAGTAAATGCTATATATTATACCGACTTGCTACGTTAGCTAAGACAAACTGTAATCGCGAAGTGCCAAGGAAAGTTGGGACTAGGTGTTTGCAAAGCCGCAATTTTGAAGGCTAGGCACCGTACAGCTTCGCCCTTTCCCCAAGTGACTACTTTTTGTTTTCAAAATTAAGATCGGAACTAAGAGTTAGAAGATTTAGTACCGATGAAGTACCGATTGAAAAATTATAAAAGCATTTTTCTTCTACCCGCCCTTTTTCTCTGTTAAGCTTAGAATAAGTGGACCGCAACCCGTACATAGATATTCTTATAGCATACCTTCTCGCTTGTTGCATGTTGTGTGATCTTCAAATAATCTATCAATATAAACTTCACATTGATAACAGTGAGGAAACACAATTCGAAGAAATTAGGAAATATTCGTAAGCTACGACGGAGGTTAATTAATGCCAATTTACAGAAAGAAATGAAGGTCAGACCAACATTATGAATAGATTAACATCGAAACAGGAAAGTATACAAATATAGGAACTAATACGCTTCATCGATTTATAGAAACTGAATAGATATAGAGGCTTAAAATTTGATTTTGGTGTCGTAGAAGTTGAGGTGTTGAGGTGGTTACCAATGAACGAATGTGCAAGTTCGGATGTCTAAAGTACCAGAGAAATTACAATATGTGGGCAGGAAGACTTAATTCTAAGTAATTCGGTACCAAAGAAGACTTAGAAGCAAATACAGTAAACCTATTGCTAAAAGGCAATAGGTGAGAGGTGAAGTAGACGCTACTTCAAAAAGAGAAATGACGAGAAGATATATGTATATCGGAATAGCTTAAATTATATTTAAAATAGCTACCTGTGCATGTGTTAAAATGAATTAACATATCAGTTTACAGTTTTCCAATAAAAACTACGTTTACTTTAGTGTACCGGCGAGGCAATTTTAAAAAATGATGCAATAAACTTACAATTTCAGTTAATTGCTGCCACATGAAAGGTACAACTAGGTATAGTCTTTGCATAGTCTTCATTCTAAAGAACCGTAATCTCTTTCCTTATATAATTCTTTCTTTCCGTAATACAGATCAGATCAATTAAAGAATCAATCTGCACATACTTTCCCACAGTGTGAGGACAAAACATACTAAACGCATTATACGTTTCTTTTTACATTAATTGCAAAATATGTATTGTTTACATAAGCTGATTAAGAATTATAAATCACCACCTCTATTAATAACATGAATAATGGAACTATTATTCTAAAGATATGTACATATTAATACTATAGCGTTTAACCTAAAAATACTTAATGTGCAGGCATCGATATAATCTCAAACATACACACTTTCTTATGATACGACTGAGTTCCCTTGATAAAATATTATCATTGTCTTAGTTAGGCTAGAAATAATGCTTCCGAGCTAAATTCACAAGCAAGTTAAACTGTTGACATGTGATGAGTTAATTTAACACTGCCATTGATGTCTTTGAACTGCATATCGCTTCTAAATGTTTCCTCTATTTAAGTTCTTATTAATTAATATTTGTTTTCTTCTCGTACACATAACAATACTATTTAACTAATGAACGTGGAGTTTTACAATATCATCGTATCTGCTGAAAAAAGAAAAGAAAATACTGGTATGCTAGGCTATGAAGTCAGGTTGGTATCGCTCTACAACGGAAAGACATGATGCGACATGAGTTGATAAACATCATGCCGTGCTTTCTGCCGCCTACTATTCTTGGACTTTGACAGCGCCGCTGCCAGAATTTTATTTTCAGAAATATGTTGCACGGTTTCCTGTATAACCACACACTAATTACATGGATTATATATTTGGCAATAAGAACAAGCATATAGTAGGGCGCTCTGGTCTACTTGTACATTTTCAATATTAAAGTTACCCATCTTCATAATAATACTTAAAGTATTATGATCACGGCTTTGGTCGAATATCCGAGTTATTTATATGTCTTTTTTATGGCACAAACATTTATCATGGGGCACAAGCTTAAACTGTACTAGGATTACGAGGGAAAAGATGCGGCTTATTAGAAAAATAAATAATGAAATGAGTAGAAACATCCCGTCCGCAAGAAATTCAACATAATTGCCAAAGTATAAATGGAGAGCTATGCCTAAACTTTTAACAGCAGTCACTAAGACTGGAATTTTCAGTCGATTAGGAGTTTCTATATACTTCAACAGAGAGGTGTAATAAAGTCTCTGACCAAAGAAATTTGCATCATAAGCAGTCACCAAAAATATTGAATTCTTACAGCAGTGACCCTTTATTGATTTACCGCTCACTTTTAAAAAAGTAAAACTCTCAGAAGAATCATTTTTAAGAAGGGAGGAAACAGAAAAATGCATATATTGTACTTTCCACGCATTCGCATTTATACACAATTTAAAACTCAACGAAAATGTGTGGAAAATAAGATACTTTCATGTTCGAAGTTATGCTATATTTTATTAAAATTGACAACAAAACAACAACAACAAAATGATAACTTGTTCTAATGCGAGTGATAAATTTGACTGGCTGCTACAATTTTATTAATATTGCACCGCAAATGGTTATTTGAAGCCGATTTCTTTTTCTTTGTCTAATAGCACTAAACGCGTCTGTAGTACGTGCAATAAACCTGGATAAACAGCGGGAATCTGTTTTGTATCCATAACTGTTGGTAACCAAATTTGAATTTAAATCTCAATTCACCATTTGTGCTTAATTCTATTAGTTTTTCCTCTAATCTCGGAGATCCCTCCGGGATTGCATATTGCATAAGATCCAAATGCTATTCGGCCGCATTCTCTTTTAAAAAACTATCTTCAAGTCAATTTTCAATATTTGATTGAAGAGTTTCCTAATGCTGACAATATTTGAGCTGGTCTTCGTTTTGTTTTTCTATTGCTGATTTGAAAACGGGTCAAATTTCCATTGTCCTGCGTTTCATTTGCAAAGACAAAGCTTTGTCGCAAACGCTGAAATAATACTTTTCTCTTTGATTGAATTTAGCTAGTTAGCTTGCAGATTAATTTCATTAAATTTAAACGAGTTTCAGTTTCAGAATTAATCATATCAGCTCGGAGAGAATTTTTTTTTAAACTCTAACACGGAGCCAAAGAGCTTTAAAAATCGGTCCAAACAGGCTGCTTTCGAAATGCTACGAACTTCTGTATGAAGCAGCAAACGGCTGAATTATTCATCATTTGCAATACAAAGCAAAGGTACTAATTTTGTTGACCGCTCTAACAACAAAAAATAGTAACCTATGTGGGCGTTCGCTTAAATTTCTTAAATTGCAGAAGACTGAATAAAGCCATATTTCAAATATTCAACACTGTTTGCATTCTTTTCTTAATCTGTAGAGGTGATGTTACCTAAAAACAAAGTATGGTACGTAGCATATAACACACTTCAGAAGAATGTACGGACAATTAGCTATCTTTAGCTTTCGCGAGCAACACATAAAAAGTAAAAAACGCGTCTTCTAAAATGCGTAAGCCTCGAAAAACACAACACACAAAGTATATTTTAAAAGAATATTCTGGCAATATTGTTTTCCGAGACTTAAAGCGAACTAGAAAGTCGTCCGTTCGAAACTGAAGAAAGTTTGGGCGAGAGAAGCACCACTTAAAAAGCGCGAATGTTTCACGTAGTTGAACCGACAGAGAATTAAGATGTAAAGAAGTCGATAAACAAAGCAGTGCCGCCAATTAAAAAAATAACAAAATTCGTTAAAAATCGAAGTACTTTTCTCCAACTCTTACTACGACAACAAAAACTTCGATAAGAGCAAAAGCGTCGGCAAGAACAAAATTCGCGAACATCGTTATTTTAAGTTTTTTCTTAATACTTTTACTTCCAACTTTATTTGATTCAATGCTTCCCAATAACAGCCAAAGCGGCTTTCGCCCCCGTAGATCGATACACTGCCCACTGGGGAATGATATCGCCTACTGTCTAGAGCAACGGTTCTCAAACTGTGGTACGCGTACCACCAGTGGTACGCGAGCCCACCAAAGGTGGTACGCGAACAAATAATAAGCGTTATTTACTTATTTGCCTTCAAATAAAATAAACATTGGCTGAAATCGGTAATCCTGCAGTTCAGGCATCTGGACACATAACAGACGTATACTCCATATAGAATTGATAGAACAGCTATAGCGCGCTTTTTAGCTGTATACCATACATTACATGGCGGGGTCCACTGTATACATATTTTGGTCATTGGGTTATATATGTTGAATAAACTGGTTTACTAATATTCACTAAAGAGGCTTTTATTCACTTATTTTACATAAATAAATTCTCTTCTCACATTTTATACCTTTCATATTGTCAAAGGCAATAGTATTGTTGGTGTTGATTCAATGGGAAATCCCCTGCATGTTTGAAAATTGCAGAGTAATGCGTGTTTGTGCAGAGTTGTGAAAATTGTATAGTAGTGCGAACGTGTTTATTAAGTTGTGTTCAGGAACTTACACGTGAAAAATATGGATAAGTGGCTTAAAAGGGACATAAAAACATTGGAAAATGCTACTCCATCAAATTCTACTTCAGAACCAGAATATGTTGTGGGTGAATATGAAAGAAATCCTTCCAAATTACGGAAAATAGTAAGAAAATATGATGCGGAATACATTAATTTGGGATTTACGTTCACAACCGTAAACGATGAGCCTAGGCCGCACTGTGTGATCTGTTTTGAAATTCTCTCAAATCATTGCATGAAACCGTCATTATTGAAGCGGCACTTTAATACAAAACATTCTACATTAGAAAATAAAAGTAAGGATTATTTTGTCCGTAAGTTGGCTGAGATGAAAGACGGAAAGAAAACTATGTTGTCCTTTGTCGGCAGTTCTGAAAAAGCAACAATGGCATCCTTCTTAGTGAGTTTAAGAATTGCAAGATGTGGAAAAGCTCATACTATTGGTGAAGAACTGGTGCTACCTGCTGCAAAAGATATAGTTACATGTATGTTAGGTGAAACATCTGCTAGAAAGCTGGATACTGTAGCACTGTCAAATGATACCGTCCATCGCAGGATTGAACTGATGGCATCGAATGTTAAAGAACAATTATTAGTCCGCGTCAAGAATAGTGATTGTTTCGCCATACAGCTCGACGAGAGCACAGATGTAACAAATTATGCTCAGCTTATGGTTTATGTGCGGTATATATTTGAAACTAAAGTAGAAGAGGATTATTTATTTTTCAAAGCACTCCCAACACGAACTACGGCCGAAGAAGTATTCAAAATACTCAATGACTTTTTTGCGGAGAATGGACTAGATTGGAAGACTAGTTGGTTTCTGTTCTGACGGTGCGTGCGCCATGACGGGAAAATACGGAGGTGTTACCAGCAAAGTGAAATCAGTTGCAGAAAATTGTACCTTTACCCATTGCTACACCCACAGAGAGGCATTAGCAGCAAAACAAATGCCAGATCAGTTTAAGAATGTTCTCCAGGAGGCAGTCAAAATAGTCAATTTTATCAAATCCCGAGCTTTAAATTCACGTTTATTTTCGAAATTGTGTTCTGAAATGGGTAGTGCTCATGTAAACTTGCTGCTGCACACGGAGGTTAGATGGCTTTCAAAGGGAAGTATGCTAAGTAGGTTGTACGAGTTGCATTCCGAAGTCCAATTGTTTCTAATGGAAACCAATTTTGAATTACAAGATCGATTAACAGACGAGTTGTGGCTAACAACAGTTGCTTACTTAGCAGATATGTTTAATCGTCTGAATGATCTGAACTTAAGTTTGCAAGGTAAAACCACAAATCGATTTTTGGTAGATGATAAAATTAGGGCTTTCATCAGAAAATGTCAAATGATAAAAGACGGTATTTCAAATAAAAACCTACAATCATTTTGTAATTTGGAAAATTTTGTGACAGAAAATGCAATAAGTTTGAAGGACGACTTTATTAATAACATAAAAGAACATTGCCAAATGCTGATTAACGCGTTTGGGAAATACTTTCAAGACGACTATTCTGGATTCCTTTGGATTCGCAACCCTTTTATTTTGGAGAGCATTCCCGATTCACTGACAAACGACGAAAAACAATCTTTTATAGACCTGTCTTGCGATGGAGGTTTAAAAATGGAGTTTGCCAAACTGCAGTTGTCCGAATTTTGGTTGAGAGTTAAAAATGAATATCCAACTTTGTCTAAAAAAGCTTTGTTGTTTTTAATTCCATTTTCAACCACCTACCTTTGTGAAACTGGGTTCTCTGCAATGTTGGAAGTTAAAAATAAATATCGAAATAGACTCGATGTTGACCCAAATGTGCGTATGAAATTGACTACAATTGAACCTAACATTGCTTCTCTCATTGCGACTATGCAGATCCATCATTCTCATTGACGTTTAAGACAAAATATTTGTAAGTCTATTGTTCTTTAATTAAACTTAACGCTTTAAAATACAAGTTGTTTCATTACAATAATAATCTGTTGAATGTTTAACGGTGTCTTATTACGCTACAAGTTTGGTGGATATGTACCACATATGGTACATTTAGTTCGGTGGTACGCGTTTGATCTACATCGCATTTGAAAGGTACGCGAAAAATAAAGTTTGAGAACCGCTGGTCTAGAGCATCTCCTACTCAGGCACTGAATTTACAAACCGCTGAAAGACCATTATATTCGTATATTATTATGCGTAGTATTATATATTAGGGGACGAATTCACGATACACAATATTTTCAGCATTTAAAAAGAGAATTGTGTAGACTGCCCCTTTTTCTACTAAAACGGCGCCTTTAAACCAGGGTATTTATTGTTTTTGTAGACATTATTAGTATTACCTACATCCATTTAAGCAGTTTGTAGCTCTTTATAGAAACGTTAAATTGAAACAAAGTGAAAAATGCGAATCCAGATCTGCCTTCTCGTTCCTTCTATGCCAAATATGCGAATCCGAATAGAATGCATTCATATCCTTCATGACCCATATTAGCGTTACCAATTTACGTCGCATTCTATACTGATCAGAGCAGGTTGCATATAGTAAAAAAAAAAGAAGGTACTTACGCGCTGAGTATCTAACAATATTCTCTTTCCGTATAATCTGACATCAATACTCTAGAAAAAAATTGTAGACAATAGGTAATTCGTCAATGCAACAAATTTAATAGGTAGCTATAAAAATTCTATTGTTATTAAATATAAATAGTGTTTTCGTAACGCATTGTGTTGAATTGTTAGCACAGAGCCAATTAACCCTGTGTGGCCAACACTTTCAAAACAAGAAGAAAAAAATTTTTAGTGTTAGCTACAAAAGTATAACATTTTACTTTATCGATACAATAAGATGTGTATAACTAACTTACAAGTAACAGTAACCGTTTAATTAGTTACTAGTGTCTTATAATTTCGCTTACCTGTTAGCGCCACGCATAATGAGTTCAGTGTGTCCACTCGTTCAACATCAAAATCCATCTGGCCCCTATGAGCTCGCTTTCGGTAGTTTCAACTCCTTTTATCTCTTACTATCTAGGTAGTGGAGCCGTCAACGATTGGAATGGTGAAACGGATAAATAAAGTTATTTATTTATCAGCTTAGCTGTAAAAACCTTAATTGAAGGAGTGAGCAGATTTTCATTAATTTTTGTCTTTTAGTCTAATTTTCATCCAGGTAACACGATAGAGTTTCTATCCATCGTTGAATTTTACCTTCAATTCGAAGTAGAAGTCGAGGTTGGAGGTTTAGAAATAAGCTAATTGTTGTTGCTCTAAAAGAATGGCAAGTGCTATTTCTTTAGAGCTTTCTTATGATAGATGAATAAAGGGACACTAAGCCAAACGAGGAGTTTAGCGCTAGCTGTTGTAAGAGAAAGCAATACGTGTTAAGAAATTACCTATGCATTTAAATAATCTAATTTGTGAATTTTGCATTTAAAAGAATATTTATTGAGCAAGGATGGTCAAGATCTTTCTCTTGCTTCACAACAAGCATTCACGGGGGGGTAGGTGCCCACCACAAAATTAGTATTACATTTCAGTATAATACGATATTATTTTTGGTAATACTTTACACTACACAATATAATTAATACCGGCTAATATCAAACAGCAATAGAGTGCAATATCCGCTAATTATCCAAATTTATAAGTGACGTAGGAAATATTGACATTGTGCTGCCCACATTGTATTATATCTGTATTATAGACGCATCGATAAAAATTAAAACGTTCCATGGTGACTCTGTGTTCATTAATAAATTTTATTATAACCGGTATTATATTATTTCCGGTATTATATAAATAAGCCTGTAGAAACGAGTTGCGCATAGCGAAATTAGCAAAGACTATACAGATTCGTGTTTATTCGTCTCATGAGAATGGGTTCGTGTCTCTCCGAGATTCGGCAAAACACGAGTCTGTCTAGTCTCTGTTAATTGCATGAAGCTCACGGAAAGTGTGCTCATTTCTGCAGGCTTAGTTATTCTCCGGTATAAACATAATACAAATACATTCAAATATACAATACATCTTTAAAGAGTGGGCGTTACGCCGAAAATGAAAATTAGAACGTACAATATTATAGAAAACCATCAAAAGACAGAAAATGTATCAAGTATCCTACTGTTTTCAAATAAAGCACTTGATCTCCACTTACAATATATATATAAATTGGTAGTATTAATAATTCGCAAAATTCGGTTGCTCAGCAAGTTAACCGCCGCACCCTATACATATTATGCATTTCATGTCAGCACTTGAGTACCAGCGGTTCACTCGCGAACGTATAACATTCCTTTTTTCTCTCATTTTTAATCTTCGACGTATATACCACTGCGAAAAATGTATTACTAGCAATGAATAATAAATAAATAGCACAGAAATAACATCGCATTTATACAAGTAATAAATACATGAATATGCAGAGCGCTTCATTTACATACGCGTTCACTACATCCATACCAGTGTGTTACAAAACTTGTTACATTTTACATTTATACACAATTATTTCGTATACATTATTCATGCGAAATATTCAGAGTCGCAATGAAAGAAACCCGTACAGTGTTGTAAATGAAAACACGGCAAACAAATATATCTAACCTGGCAGCTGTGTATAAACAGTTCGAAAGAAACGGAAGGAAAAAAAAAGAGTTGAATTTCATTTCACTTGACGTATCAAGGATCATTGGGTTCTCGAACGATAAAAAGGCATTAAAACGCTTCGCCTTTTTTCCCCAGAAAATTTTTAATTGCTTTAATTTGTTCTCACATAAGAAAAGAAAAATTCGAGCAGACATATTTCGGTGGCGAGAGATTCAGGAACGATCTAAAAGAGAGAACAAAAGGGCGCATGAAAGCCAACCGAACGCAAGAGAAATCGTCGAAGAGTTATCGAAAGACCGCAATAAATATATGTCTCGAAGGAATCAAGTTAGCGGTATCTGTTGTTCGCTGGAAACAAAAACCAGTCGCCAATACACAATTCAACCAATCAAATCCGAATCCAGTTTTTACCGAAGCAGTTCCATGTTTGAATGGTGAGCAAAAAAAAAGAGAGAAGATGGCCAAATATTCTTGAATGGTTTCCTTATTGGTTCACATGCGATTCCAATTAATTTCGCAGAAAAAAAATCGATACCGAGCGGGTACAAATCGTATTTGGACACGAAGGAATCCTGTATTTCCATATCTGTAATATTGAAATACTAAAATAGAAACATAAAAAGGGGAACAAGTTCAAATGGAATGAGACAAATGTAAATTTGTTATCGATAAAGTTTTATTGTTTAATTGTTTCGTTAGAATGAGGAATGACAAACGCCTCTACCTCAATAATGTCCATGCCCATTGTTGCAGATTATGGTATGGATTACGCGGCCCATGTTAATGTCAGCTAGTTAACATTATACCATTTATAGATGTGTCTGCAACAAAGACTGAAAGCAAGAAGTTTTGCTTATTATGAAGTGGTTATTTATGCTAAATAAGGGCCCCGGTATACAAGATTATGAGGAACATAAATAGAATAATAATTATATTATTTATTTCTTAGATAATATAGAGATACGTACATAGATAATATAGAGATACATACATAGAATTAATCAACGATTTAGCTAAATCGACCTGCATTCATATCTTAAAGATTTTGTTGAAGAAGAAAACACATTGATCAAATCAGAAATGTTGCTAATACATTAGTTCTATTAGGATCACCGTAGAAAGTAGAATGTAATCGAGAATTAGTTTTAGAGATGAGCATATACGATATTCGATACTTCTGTCGGAGTGAGATTCTTCACTGAAAAGGACTCAACATACGCATTTTTACAAAGCTTCAAAGAAAACGAATGTCAAATTTAAATACGTGAACGATTTCACGATTTTAGCTTTCAATGTATAATGCAAATGTTCGACTCGCAAGCAACTGGAGCATTGTAGTAGCCACTGTAACAACTGACTGCTAGACAATAAATTATTTAATTTTTTTACTTACCATTTTTAAAGTATAGTTCGATTACGCACCCAAATGTGATTAATACATTTGAACTTAGGTGTATATCACACTTATTTCCTTTGACGTTGTACTGTAACGTAAATATTGAATCTCTCAGGGATGCCTGAGATATACGGCCAAGGCTATATATGCTACTGACAGAATTTTTACATTCTCAACAAAACGTTAAACCACAATACATATTAAGTTTCTGCTGGAATTAACGCCGCTTCACATCCACGTTCAGAAGCAGGCTATATTGAGTGCCCTCACTTTTTATAGAATGAAGGGGCCGCAGCCTGGGAATCTTAAAAGGCATCTCAGAATCCTTGAAGATCGCAACACAAATTATTTGATGCACATTCCAGACGACATGATCCCTATGCAATACAATTTTGATCACTCTTATAAGGTGATAATTAAAAGCCATATATATGAGTGGGCATTTGGGCAGCCTCAAAGCAAAAAAAGTACCTTGGCATGGTATACGGACGGCTCAAGAATAGAAGGTGTTGGAACAGGTATAGACATTAGTGGACCTAACTCCCGCCTTAAAATGCCTACATGACTCCACGCCAACATATTTCAAGAAGAGATCTCTGCTTTGAACTTGTCCGTCATAAAGATCCTAGAGATAGGGATACGAGGCGCAACCATAACTATATTCAGCGACAGTTATTCAGTTCTGGTCTGATTCACGAATGTATACACAAGTTAAGGCAATTGGGACACACAGACCATATTACTTTGCAATGGGTTCAAGCCATCGAGGTATCGAAGATAATGAAAATGCAAACAAGCTGGCTTGAGAAGCAGCAAGAATGCCCTTCATCGGCCCTAACGCCTTCTGTGGCCTACAAGAGGGTCACATAAATAAAAGTAATTAAGACACGTGAGGACAATCAAAAGACCTCGTACTGGGAAAATGTTCCAGGACAAAAACAGTCGAAACCATTCATATCAAGCTTGCTCAAAACAACAAAAATAATGCTATCGTTCGCCAAAGGGATTATGGTGGGATTTCTGACGGGTCGTACAGCCCTCAAATTTCACCTATTCAGTCTAGGAAAAGTCGAAGATCAAATCTGTCGTCTATGCCAAGAAGCCGCAGTCGACAACATTTTAGTAAACAATTTCTAATATCTAATGAACTGACGGATGAAGATCCTAGAGTAATATTAAGGTTTATTAAGAGCCTTCGTCTACTCTAACATATATAAGGGCATTTTGTTACAATAGATCTATTAAGGTCGCAGTAACTAAAGGCATTTGTGCCATAGCGCAATGACACTAGTACTAATACTAAGCTGAACGTAGCCACTTCATAAACCTAGTAGCAGACTAGTTGCATATTTTGTTCCAAACTTATTACCCAAGAAATAATTTTGTTTCTCCAGCTGTCTACGAAAATGATAGCTACGCTTATAATTAATATTAAGTTAGCACAGCCACACACCATTGGTTTGAGAATATTCAAATTCAAAAGTTGATCGGTTGAACTAGTTATTGGTTGAATCAGCGAATCCTTCTTCTTGGTGTAGGAATAAGGAAGTTATTTTATAATACTGAATTCACGTAATTTTTTTTTCCCTATATTTACAACAAACAAAATGCTGAATATGTGGAATTTCTTCCTTGGTATACCGCGCAATGGTGGATACATATTTTGCAATTTTCCCAGCGACATTTCTAATTAACATGTGCAAATCGTCAATATTTGTCCAACTTCAATGAGCAGTTGTTATTTCCCTATTAATAACTCGCAACCTGACGTTATCACATCTACAACTACAAGTGTAGATCTCCGAGACGACAAGCATTCTAACCTAATTAAGGCGACTTTATAAGCTTTTAAGACGGCATTTCCTTCATTCATGAGATTCGCAGCTTTTTGCATAATTTTATTGCTCGTTACGATGATCGAATAACGTCCGAAGGAGGAATACGAACGAGTTCTTATGCTAATTCGTTTATTACGGCGCGAAGCGAAGTCGAGTATACGATAGGTGTCCTTTTGCCTTGTGGCGTGTTGAATATAAAAGACAAATACGATAGGTAGAAGCAATGTACGCAACGCGAACTTGTGACTAAGTATTGGAAGATGATTTATAGAACGCAGGAAGTAGCGTTTAAGTTTATGTATGTATGTCAAGTATTCTATAATGTGAAGATATGGGGATAAAGTAAATTAGAAATATTAGATTAATTTTGCCATTTACTGACCGCGTGTGTCCATCCGTGTATAGCTACTGTATTTCTATTTCCTACTGTTTTATGGTCGTACAATGTCGGAATTGCTATCGGTAAAATCAAAACATGATTATGGCAAGTATGTATCTCCATCTAAAGCAGATACGTTCGAATTACAACTGTCTCGTTATCTCTAAGTTCCAGAAAGTGTTATTCTTTTATTTGAATATTCAACATAACTTAGTAGATGTGCTATTACAATATAATGTTCAGTTTCTTTAATGCAACAGATATGACCCAGCGGTATTTGTTATAGAATTTAACGTATTTTTAAATTTCTGTTGTTTTCAGAACTTTCTGATTTCGAATTAACAAGAAATTTCGTTAGGCAAAAGTACATATATTACGTCATTAAATCATGATTATTCAATAACGAATTACGTAAATTTCTTCCTGGAATATATGACATAAATGTACTTTTCTCTAACGAAATGCATCGTACTGTTAACAACGGTAAAAACAACTGTAGAAACCCTGATGACGCATTTTCTGAAACTGACGGCGCTCACTTGTCAATTTAACCAAACGCTTTCTGTATACTTGAAATTGAAGAAATCATCAAATCATTACTTTGCAAAATACCTGGATGTCATTTTTTGGGGGGCAAATGGCGCAGTGTATTAATATTAACACTAGATTTCTGGATATTTCTCTCATAAATAAAAAAACTCTATATAGTGTGTATACTTTTGTATTATCTGAGTTTTTAATTGGAACGCATTCTTAATATTTTATCGCGTGAATAATAAAAAATACCAAACAATCTCAGGTCTAAATGGACTGTAGAACTTTAACATTACTTATGTAATTTCAGTAGCGAGGAAACTCAATTATTCAGCGAAAAAAGGTCGCTGATTGTTGTAAATAGTGCTATCAAGAACTATCATCACAAGAACATACCGATTCTGTAACAACATAAACGCCGGCATCAGCTATGTGATGTATGCATGAAATATTTGTGTGTTGGATACGTATGAAGCCATTAAGTAAGATTTAATTGGCAACTGGTGTAACTCAGAACTTTGGTTTTTAAGAGAGAAGTTTGCATCATTATATTATGCAATACTTATCAAAATAACAGAGATTTTAATATCGTTTACCGTATAGATTTTATATTAAAAACAATAGTATGTTGACCTACGTGTAAATGATAGTGCAACAACTCTCTAAAATTTGAAAAAGTAACATATTAAACGATTTTAGCATGAACATTTGTAAATTGTTTAATAACAATTCATTTCGCTTGATTCTATTATTATTATTGGATCGGGACGTGATAATAATGCCATTACTCACTGCGACCTGAGCAGACCTATTGTAACGGTCCTCTTATACGTGGTAGGGTAACTGGAAGCTATTGAGAAACCTCAATATTAATCTACGAGTTTCGTTCTGCAATTCATTACAGATTAGGAGTAACCTAGTGAAGTGTTGATGCCGTGTGTCATTAATGAAAACACATTTCCATATACGATGTTCTTTCATCTTCACAGCTAAAAAAGTTGGTTTTCCTAGTAAAGCTGCCATCTTTCTGAGATCCTCTTTCTGAGACCCTCTTTCCTCTTTTCTTGTGGAAAATGTTATTATTCAAGAAATTAAAGAACAAATCCTGCGTTGCATTCGGCGATCAGGGACATCCTCATTTGGTTCTTGCAGTGGTTGCATTTTGTAAAGCTGGTACTTTTTCTATTTATAATACATGTGTTAATCGTTGAGAAACTTCATTGTCGCCGGCAATCGATCGAGATACACCAAGATGATTCTCACCCACTCTTAACAAAGTATCAATTTCAAACCATTAATTCGTTTTCTTAGGCTCTGCATTGGAAATACGTTTGATACCTGTAGTTTCTCTAAATGATATGTCGTTTTCATCCACTCTCGATATTTCGCATTGAACAAATAGCACACTTCTTGCTACGTTCTGGTTTTATTACAGCATCCGCCAATAATTAAAATTTGTATGCACTGGGTTCCACTTAAAATCACCCATGCTTAGTTGACAAACTGATTATTACTTTTTGTGAGCTGCAAAGTTTATGAACAGGTGAGTGTCATTTGGAACATTTGATTTAAAGGAAATAATCATTGCTTTTTGGTATTAATAAAATTTAAACTATTTCCATTCTTTAAATTAAAATTGCGTTATGTGAGGTAATAACATTTTGATGATACCATTTACCATCAAAATACAAAAAAGAACAGGAGCTGTTATGTAAATAATTGCCGGTGGCATCATTACTTGCAAAGTGTAGTAGTGGGGTGTCGTCAAAAATGAATAGTTTCGGTACGTATTTCGACATGATGATATTTTTAAGTAGGAAAATCATCAGAATTTGCTATGGAAATAATCGCTAATGCTATGAAACAATGGCGTGAGGTGACACTAAATTTTTATTGAACTTTGAGTCTGCCTGTCATCGAGGTAACTTGTACTGATTAGTTTTTCCAATGGAAGAATAATTTGGAAAAATCAAATTTCTAAATTTTCTCCACTTTTCCCATTCGAAAAACATAATATGTAGGACTAAAGCTACATGATTCTCTCAATTCCTTTGTGTCTTTTACTATGTATCTCTAGTTACGAATCTTTTTCTTTTCCAAATTTTCCTCTACTGCCTCACTCCATCCTTTCCTCGGTCTACCGCATTTGAAATCTTCCTGCTTTCACAAATTGCCCAAGAGGTTTGTCTCCAAATAGTTCGTACAGTTCCGTGTTCATCCTTTTCTCCCATCCATACTCCGTACATTTTCTTTCAGTCTTTCCTGGATGTCTAATTTCTGCTGGTTTTTCTGACTAAGCACCCATGTCTCGCATCCATAGGTTAGAGTTGGTCGTATCAGTGTTTTGTACATTATTTATTTAGTTATTTATTTTTACTTCTTTTAAGAATTTCGTGAAGACCTCGTAGTCAATTATTACATTTTACAATTCATAAGTCTATTTCCTCATTCTCTTCGCACTTATTTAGTTCTATTACTTAGATCCATTTTATAGATGGTGCAGATGGTATTCATATGAGGTAAGTTTCATTTACACCATTTATTCAATGGACGATACTCTTCTCAGAAAAGTTTCAAATTAATATCTGCTTTGCAGATCTGCTACTATTTCTTTATGGGATGATACGATGTTCAACCACCAGGAGCCGTTAAAATGTTTAACAAAATTTATTCGGGAGTTCGTTCGTAATATCGCACGCACGAAGCAGTGATAATAAACGCGTACTATACCCATTAAAAAACGAATATTCACGAAATTAGTCAGCGAAATAAATTCAAAGATCATCAATACTGCAGAATGCATGACTGATATGCACGCATGCAATAAATTTCCTTTGCTCAGCAAACGATGTTTTTATTAACGATATGCAAATATGTCCATACACGTGAAGTAGGTTTACGATCATTCATTTTAAATTCACCATTTAAGTAAGAGCGTTTAAGTTGTAAAATCTGGCACCGTAAACAACTGCTCATTTTTAAACATATGCGTCCCTATATGACTACTAGCGATTATTTAATTTAATTAATTAACTACCAGCAGAGTGAAAATTGTTTTGTTAAACACCATTACTTAAATTGTTTATTTTCGAACAAAATTATAGCATATTCTAGTTCTAACGGTTTTGTGCTGTAACTTTCTTTCTGATTATGCCTATGCCCTTAAAATATGAATAAATGAACCGCTAAAGTTTTTGTGCGCATTTGAAGAATGCCTTTTCATTTAACAAGGTTGTTGAATTACGACTGAAAAGCAATACATGTTTGAACCAGCAATCCTTTCTATGGAAACGGAAAAACTGGTTCTTAGAGAAATTGGAAGGATAAGCAACGAACTATGTAATTCATTGGAATTGAAATGAGCTTTGTTATTGATACACAGTTAGTGAATATTCTGAAATCGAAATTCAGTTTGTTTACTCATATCTAAATGTACATTAGAGCTAAGGATGTAGCCAAAAATTTGCAACTGTTACTACTAAATACAATAAAATTTTTAGTTGAACTCTTGAAATGTTGAAAGTTAATTCCTTTCAGCGTGTATAATAATAGTAGTGCTGTTCAGAACACCTGAAACATAAAATGCAGTACGTAGTTTTAATAATGGTACTAAGATAAATATATATTTTTATTAATTCTCTAGGCAAATATGGCTTCGTGAAAACTTTTAATTAATTGCAAGCTAATAATAGAAAGGAAGGCCTATGCAATTATTAAAAATAGGTAACAGCGCCTTTATTGAAGAAACGACTTAGATCAAAGTATACCAGAGGTACTGTCGATCTGTTAAATAGCAAAACGCGTTGTAGTTAACTGTAGGCGGAACAGTATTATTTAGATGTAGAAAATGAAGGGTATATTGTTGATCAACGACCGATCCTAGATGTGTATGCCATAGGATCAGAAAGCCGCAGTGGAAGGTTTCGGTTGAGGTTCTGATGTCAACAGTCTAACCTTCATATTTACACCTTCAAGATCTAGAGATACAGCAGCGACTACATCGAAGCAGTAATTATGAGAGATACCTATATTAAGGAAGACAGCGCAATTATCTTGCAATTTGTACATTTATTTCTCGACATATCCCCTTGTAGTTCTAATGTAAACTTAGTTGATTGGTATTTCAGCTAAGTAATACGATTTGTCGAATTCTGCAAAATAGGCCTCTGTTTTGGCAACGACCTCCTCACTTAACGTGAATCCCTTTCCGCTAAGCCATTTTCTCAAGTTTGTACAAAGGAAGAAGTCACAGAAGGCTAAATCTGGTGAATATGATGGACCAGTTTTGCTGTGCGATGCGTTATCATGATGGTAGATAATGTTTTTCTTCCCTAAGTAGGGCTTCTTTCTCTCTGAGAGATTTATTTGTTAGGAAAAGAATAATTTCATGTTTCAACCCTTGGGTTGAAACATGAAATTATGGGCGCCACTGATTAAAATGAAAATGAAACAATTGTCCTTACGTACAGTACCTTGAATAAGGTTTCGTTTTAGTGAGTCAAAGACGGTGTGAACGACGGGGCTGCATCGTTTATATTACAATGTTAGAGAGGCAAGAGACAAGTGAAAATTTGTTATTTGAAAAATATTTTTTCACAAAGATAAAAGGACTGGACTATTGGGGTGTAAAGCTTTATAATCATCTACCACAGCCGTTGAAAGAACTGAACTTCGTGAGATTCGCCACCAAAGTGAAAAGAATATTAATAGCTAAAGAATACTATACCATAGACGGGTACTTCGAGGATTGGAGGACTTGGTGTCTGGCTTCTAACGCTTTACAATTATGTACCACTTTACATATTTTTTAAATACTTTTATTTATCTATTTGGGCGTGTAATTAATGTTGGCAATGATTGTATTATTACAAACATGTCAAATTACGTTATATACAACAACGTGCTTCGTATCCGGCAACACATATCGGTTTCAGAAACGAAAATTCATCCAAATTTTTTTTCGTAACCTGTGCAATTGCGTGAAAATGTACTGTCGTAAGCCGAGGCAGCACTGTATTACACGTCGTTCCTAGAATTTTAATGCCGAAAGTGTTTTTCTTTGGTGCACTTCGGTAGGGGATTTTTCTAAACACTCTCATTTTGCTTTTTCACCACTGTCGCCGGGTATACATTATTTTGTATGTATGTATTTATAATTGCTCTGACTATCTAAAATAGAGGCAAAATAGAGGCCAATAGTTGGACTATTGATAGTTGCAACTTGCATATATAGTTCTAGCTAGACACGCTACTCTCACAAACTACCAAGATGCAACGCTTCTTCTGCGAAACTCGCTCTCAATAGCAAAGAAAAAATTAAATATGAGCATCAGTTACAATTTTTACACACCGAACTAGAATCCAACGAATTCAAACTTAATTCGACCATTTTCTCCAATTTTAAAGACCCGGATCTTATCAACTTAAATTTTCGGGATTCCACTGTATATTGCGTTACCAGGGGTACCTCGTGCCTTTTTTCGTGTGTTCGAGTATAGTAATGCATTAAGTAGCTGAAGATACCGTTTCTATCTGTGCTTTCTGGACTATTAAGTGCAGAAGTGACTAAGCTTTATGGTTCTGAGAAAAAAAATGAGTAACCGATGCATAACATGACTATAGTGCTTCTTGGTGGTTCATTCCCTGCGCAGACAGAGAGACAGTTTAATTTTAGAGGCGATGCTCAACTAGAAATATCATGGTCAATTACGAAAATGTAGTACACCATAAAATCCACTTAATTAGCAAAAGAAATGATTCACCTACGTTTCTACAATAAGTAAAGGGGGACGACGCGCTACTTACTGTTAGTACTCCTAATAATTTTCGGTCGCTAGCTGTGAAATGCCGCACATGTGTTGCGCAAATCGTATAAATTTCACATGACTTTAATTAGTGATTCGTCGAAAGGCAGAGAACAATGGTTAATTCATAAATACGAGGATACATACGTATTTACGCAGTGTAGTTGGCGAGTCGCACACGAATAACAGGGATTTGATAGTTTATGTTTCCTAAATTAGGTGTTAGTGTGACGGACGCCTTGCCGTGTCAGACAGAAAGAGAAGCATATAGGCATGACGAGTACGCGAGCTTCACTTGTTCACTGGGCCGCCCACGAGTATCTTGATGTGGAAAAACAAACGAAATTATAAGTTCCGGATCCTCGGCGGGGAGCGCTTTCGGGTCGGGGCGATAATTTCGAACATTTGAACCTGATTATCTGAAATGAGTTTTCGGAGTCGATTTCGTACAGATAACGTCCCGTATGCTCGTTGAAATGATACGAAATTACAAGTTCGGCCGCGTTCCGCTTTAACATAAGTGTAGGTTGTTCTTTCCGTTCGGTTTTGCCCGTCTGTATGTGCGTATCCGATGCACCAATGCCTCATTCTAAACGGCGGTGTGTTCGGGAAAGCAGGCTGGTATATGCATGCAGTTATCGTGTGGGTGGGAAGTACGTTCGCTCATTAATAAACATTAAAGGGAAGTGGATACTATTAGAAAACGTAAGCTTTAGGTTACATATAAATTAGTTACTGTACATGCTGCGTCTTGAAACGTTTACGGTTAAGTGACGCAATTTGGATGAACGTGTTCACGTTGAATAACTGTACTGGCTGTATCCCATCTGTAATATAATTGCATATTAGAAAATTTCAACAGGTTGCTTAATTAATATGGCAAATTGTATGTAGATTTTACAGGAAGCAACATACTTTTCTTTTATTGATACCGCAACCTTAATTTACCACTTCGGTCGTTTGTCCCTGCGAATAATGTAAATAAATGTACTTATGCTTCGACAAATGTCTTATTTTACGTGTGATGACGGCACTACGAGGTATATAAGCTTTGAAGCTCTTTAGTGTATACAATTTTCCAAAGCTTCTTTATAACCCCTTTGCCACAATGAATGGTTCTAACCAATTCTCGAAATATTTTTCCACTCCACGTTTTTGAAGGCTTCAACAGCTCCTTGAAGTGATAAAAATTGCTTGTTTATTTTAAATTCTAGAACAGAAATAAATCGTTACCTGTAAATTAGGAGAATGGGGCATTAATTCGATGTTTTTCTCAAAAAAATTGATCGTTGATGTATTGTGCGAGAGCTGGCATGGATCAACGGCAAGGTGGTCCAGTGCCAGCGCTTGACCGGGCGCTGTGTTCGAGTCCCGCCAGGATCAAACAAAAATTCTTAGTTCTTGAGTCACCATTTTCAGTTGGGGTATGGTTAACTGCGCTTCACCCTTTACAGCGATGGGGTGTTAGTGACAGGGCCATGAAACACTTTACACACACTAAAAAGGGCTCCTGAGGTTATGACAAGCTTTAATAGCTTATACACCTTATTAGGCCGTCACTGCATTAAAATAGGATGATTTCGGATTTCATCCATGGGTTCCAGCATTAACTGTTCTTAGATCTTCCAAAGCATTACTTGCGACATGTCCAGTATAACGAAAGAAACAGGCAACCATTTTGCTTGGAGAACGAACAACCTTCGTTGGATTCGATTCATCTGGGTTCGAAAACATCAAGGTTTTCGTTCTTACGAATACTTTCTACGATGATATGTATGGATTTTTAAGTTCCTCTGTCGAGTTATTTGGGCTTTTTTTTACACCTACACCAACCGACTCGGGATTCTTTGTTCTTGGGTCAAACCATGCGGAATCCATTGGGACACACCTAAATGTTCGTGCAAAACCGAATGTACTGCAGTCTTCGATATGCTTAAGGATGCCTCTATCTCATCATCATCGCACATCACCGATGTTTTTTGAAACAATAACCAATTTTGGTAAACCTTAACGAAGTTTATCACTGATGATAGCACGGCTATGTCAAAATTCTGCAAACCAATTATTATAAGCAGTCTTGTCTGATGGTACTTCATTACTAAAAGTTAAACGAAGCGATTCGGGGCGTTGTTGTTTACTAAGATCGTAAAAATCCCCAAACGCTCACTTCTTGATTTTGTTTGTATTTCTACTGAGCCGCACTAATCATGTACGTATAATAAATTTCGACAACAACAAATACTGTTGCAAAGCTATTTCAATTTGTGCTTACTAAAATTAAATAGTCAACAAATTAAACGATTCAAGATTCGTATAAACATCGCCACACTTGTACATGTAATTATCCTATTATCAAAAGCAATTAAACTTCTATTAATTTCCTTCAAGTTGCCGTAAACAAACCGGCTTCAAGAGGCAGCGACCGCAAATAGGTTAAGTATCCTTCAAGAATAAGACGTTAACGTGTAAAATTGACAGATTAGAGTGGCGAAGTGTACTTTTAGTAGCCGGCAACCATAATCTCAAGATTATGCGAGCTTTTGTGGTCGACAATGGGTCTTGACTATATTTCGCCGTCCAATAATAACAACAACCGGCTATTGTGTAAGAAGAAGCAGAAAAGAAATACTTTAAAAATCGTACCGTTACGTCCGCACTTGGTCCTCGTTCGTGCAGGGGGGCTTCGCAGTTCTCATTCCAGCTTGTCACCGAATGGCGGTATTGTGTACCGGACGCGACGGGGGTCTGTCCCGGATGCCCCCTGCGGACGTTCGACACAATATCCTTCCTATAAGTCTCTTCATCGGGCGTTTTGTACTTTTACAAATCAAACAAATGTTTTGTGAATGGATATAGGTATACATGTGGATGTATTCGTATTGGGTGTTTATTTCCCCTTTTTTGTATTTATACGAAATTTAAATATTTATTTCAGTCTATAGTGTGTGTATACATATGTATGTGTGTGTGTGTGTGTGTGTTTGTGTGCATGTGCCTGCAAACGCTTTTGTAGCACGCTGCGATTAATAAATCTGTAACGTGTTTGTGAAAGTTTATGTGGGAACGTTTGCTCTACATAAAGGTAAAAAATTGTAATAAACTGGTACTGGACATGAAAGAAAATTTCTAAAAGAGGGAGAAATGGTGATAGTGTAATGTAGATAGTAGACGCAACATGATTTGAGTTTATTTGATTGCAGTAGGAGGTGATGTATCACTATTGTTAACAATACTTCCATATAAAATCAACTGAATTTGATGAAAAATTAAATAAATAAGTAAATAACTCTAGTTGTTTATTATATACTGTACGTACTTAGAAATTCACAAAGCATACATATATGTTTATCAAATTAAATTTGTATGTCTTGCTTTTCCAACTAGAATAGTTTTTGCAACTGGTTTTCTAATTTCATTTTTTATTTCGTCGTTATTGGTGCGATCGTAGAAGAATTTCAAGCTTTAACGTGGATAGCATCACTGGCAAAAATTATTTTGGTAATATAATTGCACATGCATTGAAAATTTCAGTCACAATGGTCGCTCAGTTGTTATTTAATATTTGTTTGGGTTAGTAGAGGTGGACGTTGTTTATGGGGACTGCAGCATCGTTTGCTACAGTACGAAATTTTTACCAGCTGAATTTAAACGTGGTCGTATATTAAGATCTAAACTACTTTATTCTAAAATATTGTGCCAGTCCCTTAGCCTACGCTCTTTGAACATGGAATCTTTCCCTTTTAATTGAAAGTATCGACAATACATGGTTTATATAAGAAAGGTGATATTAACTCCCTTAATAACCACAGGCCAATCGGTATTTTACTTGCATTTTCTAAAATATTTGAACAATTGATGAACAAAAGGTTAATGCACTATGTAATAAATCAAAATATATTGCAAAAGCGGGGTTTTATCCCACGTAAAAGTACAAATACTGTTCTTTTTAGTTTCTTAATACATCTCTATAGGGTGTTGGACAATCGAAATTTCATTTTGGGGTTGTTCGTTGATTTGTCCTAGGTTTTGGGATGTGTTAATCGCAACTAGCTTTTGTATAAGTTGGATGTTATCCATTCGGACATTCGTGGACCAGGCAATGGTTCGGAAGTTACTTGTGCAATAGACAACAGAGAGTTCGTTGCGACGATTTCTTTTCTAATTTAGCAGTCACAAATATTGGACTATCCAAAGGCTCAGTGCTTTCTGGTGTTTGTAAATGACTTAGTACTTGCGGTTGAGCACATTGATTATCAGTTTTTCAATTACGCACAAGAGAATACATGAGAAAAACGTTATCAGTCTATGCAATTAATCTATTATAAATTATGCAATTTGTCTTCAGATAACAGACTTATCATTAATCAAGTGAAAATAAAGCATGTGTTATTTGCTAGCCTTAGATTTGTTGCTTTCGATTTATCACTTTTCTAACAAATTATTACTTAGTAATTTTAAATGAGAGATTTGCTTTGCATTGAGTTCTTTGCATAAATCAAGTAATCTGGACACCATGAACGCCCTTTATCATGCAATTTCTTTATCTGCTGTTCGTTATGGTATTGTTCGCTATATGCACACCCTGTATTTCTCATGCAGAAACGATCTCTCCGTATAATGTTCAATTTAGAACCGTTGGACTTTTGTAGAAGTGTTTTCCGTGAAAACAATTTCCTAACATTTTATGGAATATTGTAGTGTTACAACTAACGCCTCAGAGGTTAACAGTTATTAACGCCACTCACAGTGACCACCTCTAGAGGCCCCTCTAATGCTTGAGAACTCAATTTCAAGAGCAAAATTTCTTTTCCTGACCTATTATCGGGGGACGTAATGTAAAATCTTACAACAAAACTTCCAACAAGTTTCAGAGTAAGTTTAGCCGTAAAAAATCAAAAGTTTTCCCAATTTTTCCCCATCGCAAAATAATGTCAAGTCTTATGCCTTGTCTGTAAATATTACAATTTCAATAAGAATAATGTTTCTCAGAATGTTCAGACTAGATAAGAAAACTATCTTTTTGCGTCCAAGCAATATTCAACAGCAATCTTTCAGAAAGATCTTGAATACAGAGGTTGCTTTCTTTGCAATAAGCTACGTATAAGTATAAGATCTGTTAATTCATTTTATTCGTTTAAAAAGCTTTAGTAAAGAGTACTTACTGCAATGCAATTGTTACAGTTTAGACGACTGTGTTAACTAGTTTGTATGTTGTGATTGGTTGACCCATTTTCTCGTGCTGTGATATTGTGGAAATAAATGTGCTTATTATTATTATTAGCTTGGCTGAGAGTAAGCGCTCAGGACGGCCGAAAACTGCAATCATTACCGATAACATCGGAAACGTTCACCAAATTATCTCCATTTGGTCGACCGTCGAATTAAGGTTAAAGGTAACAAAGGCTGTGAACGTCTTGAAAGACCGTGTTTGTCACATACTGACTGAAGATTTGGGCATGAAATATCTAACAGCTCGTTGGGTGCTACGCTAGTCTACTCGAATTAGAAAATGCGTTCGAATGACCATTTCCAAATCTCTGTTGAAGCAAATTAAGTCGATTAGTTAATATAGATGAAATTTGAATACACCAGTGCACTCCTGAAGCCAAGACACTATCGAAACAGTCGATCGCGAAGGGTAATTTGGCCCCTAAAGAGGCGAGAAGTGTTCCATCGGCCGGGAAAATGGTGGCAAGTGTTTTTTTAGCATTACTTGACAAGTTGAATAGGGTTTTGTTCCGCCGAGGCAACGCGCCATCTCGTGCCTCAGTGGTTGCCATGGCAAAAATTTACGAATTGGTAGGCCCATCCTATTTACTAGATCTGGTCCCCAACGACTTTTTCTGTTTCCTACGCCCAAAGTTTTATTCAGAGAACAGATTCTCATCGAATGAGGATCCCATCGCATTCGTAGACGCTTATTTTGCAGAACAAGATGCCAACTACTGTTTGGATGGTTTAAAGCGAGGGAACCATTACTGGGAAATGTGTATAGACTTACAGAGGGATTAGGTTGAAAAATAAAACTGAATTTGACAAAGAAAATACTTGTTTCAGGCTACCCTCGTACCTATTAACATGTAGGCACAAATAAAAGTCCGTAAATACTTTGATTTACGAACAACGTAAATGACAATAAAATTGCTAAATTTCAACTGGATCTTAAGGTTGGATAACCGCATTCGATAAAGTTTAAGTTTATATACTTCGTACGCGTTTGAGTGTATTTTATATAGGTTACCTACTTAATATTGTAGCACTGTTTTACTTTACAGACCTTTCGAAAATGTATTTTATAACACTTCTTTGGCAACTCATAAAATAAGGATTAGGTAATGCATTGAAAGAACTTTATAGCCACATGTTTTTGAGTGAGTATTATAAGTATTTGTCAAACGTGTGCGCCTCCATTTATTTAAGGAAGTTTTATGAATTGTTAGTATCAATTTTTTTTTACATATTCGAAAATTCAATGGTTCACACCCATTCACTAACCGTTAGTATTCAAGTAAAGTGAACTTCCTAGCTCAAGAAAACTTAACACCAGCGCGAGCATTCATCAAATTACTCGTCACTTAGCCATTGGTTGTACTACAGGGTGTTAATTTAATGGACATATAGAAAGTTTAAACCTAACCCTCCGAATTGTTTGTATAAATGTCCGTGATGTGGTTATTTGCATCCTCTTAATGGTATCGCTGGTAATACCACTGTATGGTACATACATTTGTGTCTCAGTACATATAATTTCAAAATTAGTGTTTGTGTCTTAAATTCACAACATTTGTAGTTATGTATAAATGTAAACGCATCTAGGAGTGCTACCTTAATGTGTCTTCAGTATATCCCAACGTTTATATGTATATTAACCCTTTCGCTGCGGAGATATGACAGCACGTGCGAATTTATTTGTCCAGAGCAGCGAAAGGATTAAATTTGCAACATTTCGTGCATTTGCTACTGTGCATTGCTCCTCGCTACTGCCTCCTCTTAGAAGCGGAAAATTTATGAACCATAGATAGTGCGGATCTAAACCGCTGCATAACGCACAAGCGAAGAAGTGACGAGCGGCAGTCGTAGTAATTGGTAACGCTCGCCTTCCAATTAAGTTTTGATACTCGGATAAAAGCATTTATGTGCGTTATTCTTCTCTCTAGGCGGTGATTCTTTGTTTTATTAATTTTATAGGTACTGCAGTAAAAACGTAATTGCCTAATTATTAATTGCACATTAAATTATTAATATTTTAAATACAGAGCAAATCTTGGCTTTCTTAAGAACATTACAAACTAGTCTTACAGAAACAAACCAATTTTATATAAAACAAATGTTCGATCAAACTAACACTCTTATTTGAAATTACGATACCTGGAACGCCAACAGATGGAAAAGTTAGTGCCGATTGAAGCCTGAACAGTACATTGAAAACCAAAAGAAAACAAAACAAATCCATTAGTGATTTACGATTAACGTCTCAAGTTGCGTTACACGCAATATGAGGTAAATAACATTTCTATTAGACTCGCTTCTATATAATATTTCTTTTATCTCACATCGGCCGGCAACTTAACTGTTTTATAGTGATACGCCCATGCATTCTAGTCAATCATGCGTGATACAAAATTTACCGAAGCAGTTCTGTGTAAGCCGCAACAATGGGTTCACAAGTGGATTATGTGATTTTGAACAGCGTCGGGTGAGATGCGACTTCGGCCTTGGAAAGTTATAATACGAACGGGCGCATGTATGTATAATTTGTATATGTGTATGTATATCTGCATAAAGGCTATATAATGTATGTGGGTATATCCTGTACACAAGAGCGAAACCGCATCATCCATCGGCGTCTATGTACCCACCCGAGCATAAGCTGCACGTTATATTCGTGTTTTTGACGTCAGGGGTCCGCTATTATTCCTATACAAACTGAAAACTTTTCACGTCCCATAGCGTATTACACATTTATTTCGCTTGATTGTGTTAAAATTTCTTTTGATATCTGTTACGTTGTAGGAAAATGACTGAAAAGGCTTGTTTTTGTTACTCTTTCTGTTGTATTTACATTCCACGCTAACAACAATATCGAAGTTAATGAAGCACGTAATGTGCTTTTTATTACATTAAGGATTATACAGATAATAAATACAAGAGAGTAAAAGGAAATAAGTCTTATTTCGGATAGGAGAAGGACGGACGCATACACGAACAGTTTGGAAACCAAGGATAGCGTTTCGATCTTTTGATTTAAAGGAAACAATCATTAATGTCTTCCACTCTCTAAATGGATTTTCTTCGAAATTTTTGTTATGCGAGATATTCAAATTTTAATGGTTCCATTTCGACAATTGCATGATATACCAAAATAAAAAAAAAGGAAAAAAGATAGATAGCTTTTCTGTTATTTTGTTTGATTTAAGAGATTGATGAACGTAGGGCTTTCCTTAACATTGGAACTGCCAGGGTGTAGCCATTCTGGTCTTAATGTAACATATAAAATGGAACTGATCTTATTTGTTGCAATTTTCATCACATGATGACCTTGCTTAAGACATAACGGGAAAAGAAATTAGACATCAAGCTTAAATTAATTCCAACGATCGAAAAAGAAGAGCAGCTTAATTTAGAAATCAGTGAAAATAGTACAAAGAACCAGCTTTGATCAAAACATATTCCAAAAAACAAATTTAAAAAGAATGTTCATCTGAAGCCACCAAACTAATTTGTGTTTCTTCTCACTTTAAAAGAGATTAACTCTAATACTTTGGTACCAGAACAAACTTAAGTTGGAAGTATACAGGATTAACAACACAAAAGTATCGGCTACCTCCGTACCGCACAAGTTTAATTAATTAATTAAACTTGTGTGGTGCGAATGTAGCTGATACTTTTGTGTTGTTAGCCAAACTACGATACAGTTCTTGCTATTATTATTCATTATTAGTGTACAGGGTACTTCACGAAACTCGTCTGTTAGAAGTTTTAATTATGTAATTATACATTGAAATTTTAGAATAGGTGGTGATACCGTCGGACCCATTAGTTTAAAATATTTTCGCTCACGAAATACTTCTGATTGAACCGGAAGTGACTACCAACTTTCTTATTTTAAATAGAGTAGTGTACTAACTTTAAGCTTAATCGATTGTACACATCACATGTAAATAATGAGTATTAGGGCTTACCTTACCCCTAAAGTCGACTGTTTTGGAAAAATTTACGATCACATTGAAATTTTAGCATTTACACCGCTCTTATCGAGAATATAATGGAGACTAATGCGTATCACACCTTATCGTTATCGTTACTATACCTTATACAGGGCGTATACTTAACATATAAACTGTGTCTAAATATAGATGTTTTCAAACTAGAAACACTCCTGCATATGATCGATTAATGTTTTAGAATAGTGTTCGACAACATCTGTATTTGGAACAATTTATGAACATCCTGTATAAAATTTAGTAATGATGACAATAAGGTGTTGTAGTCATGATCTTCCACTTCGTTTCACAAAAGTAAATATCTTGATCTTTATTACATTCTCCAATTTCAAAAAGAGCGACGCCAACGTTTTAACGTGGTCGTAAATATCTCGAAAATAGTTAACTTTAGGGGTGGGGTGCCCCAATACAAATTGTTTACATGCGATGTACGCAGTCGGTTAGGCCTAAGAGAAAATATATCACTGTAATAGTTGGCAATCACTCGGTTCGGTAGTAGGCAACAATATTTTAAATTAATCCGTAAGATGCAATTATTACTTATTCCAACATTCCAGAGTTCTATTCATAATAACACCGTTAAAACTTCTAATCAATGAATTTTATGAAATAACCTGTATAATATGGAATAATTATCCGCTAAGTTATATAGTTGTTGCTTTAATGATATTACTTTTGATCCAGTGTATCGCGTGCAACGAAGAATCTTCTACAATTTCTCTAACAATCATTACATTCTGTTCACTTTCGGTCAGGAAGCAGGAACCTAACGTTACTAACACGTCTTTACAAAACTTAATCTTTCCATTTTTATGTGACTAAGTATTCAAACTTCCAGAATGTTGCGTTAGTTGCTGGTTACTGCCATTAAATGGTTGTTTTCACAATTGTATCATTGGTTCCAAAACAATCACACTAGGAGGGTCCCATTATAGATATAACAGTCGCGAAACGCTAAGAAAATATAAACAAATGAATAGCCAGGACCTATTTGCAACCATGCAATTAAAAATGATTGCCATTCATTAGTAATTTTCCTTCATTCGAGTTTGTAATTGAAAGATATGAATAAGTAAACTCTACTTCACATTTTTTCTATTTTTTTATTTATTACACATTCAAGTGGTTTCGAGCTTTGAGTTTTCCTCAGAAAAATGTAATTGTAATGTTAAAAGCACAAAAATACAAACTAAAATTAATTAACATATCACACCAAACAAATGTAGCTATACCATTTTCTAAGCTAATCATCTTGAAGCAAACAATCTGGTAATACGTTTCACTCCGAACTTTATTCCTAATCCTCCTCATGCCTGTCCGGTCGTTTTCATAGAATACACAACCTATTGTGTTTATCCGAATTATTTACACACCCCGCTGTGTTTTGACAATCAAATATCCCTAAACTTCTCATAGTAATACATATATTAGAACGTCACAATCTGTTACTGGTGTGATGATTGTGTGAAATCACGCAGCGGAAAATTTAGGGTGCATGAGACTGTCAAGTTTGTATATTACGTACGCTCCCATTCAAACATATGTTATTTTATGGTCATATAGTTGACTCTTTGTATTTCTTTCATGATCGTTCCGAGGGTCTAATCAACCTATGTAGCTCTCTAAAAGGCAAAGGTATAAATTTACGTATACTTTAATGCGGGATATTCCGCAGGAGTTTTAGCCTTCTCTTTTGAATTGACGAGTATTGGATATATGGATCGTTTGTTAGGTAGTAATGCAGAAGTTTACGATCAGAATGATTGATTGAGAGCTAAATTCTGAGCTAAATCATTTATCTACAACGTACCATCATCGAGTTAACGTTCCTGTAGGGAAGTCCAAATAATGGTCTTCTTGTATTACATAACTAGGAAGGAAATTCAAGGTTGATCAAAAATAAATTTAAATTACGTTTCCCTTATGAACAGTATCGACTAGGAAATATATTTGCGAAACAACCAGAACGTTTTTGAAGTCGGTCTAAGAACTTCCCTGGTACACTTTCTGTTTTCACCAAACAAACCTTCAATAAAATTTAGTCTTCAAACGTGATTTTTAAGTTGCCTTCTGTTACTAATTCATTTAGAATTCATACCAGATACATTCTCACGGCTGGTACAAACCCGAAATTTGTGTTTTGAGTCAATTAAGAAAAACTATGTAATTGCTCACCATGATGTAAAAGAATAATGCTAATACGTGCTTCCTCGTGTTATTGATGGGACCATTCACGGCAAACGCAACACAAGGAGAGAAAAAATACACTACCTACGGACATGTTTCTATCAACCCAGAGTCATCATCGTGGTTCCGAGAGTATCTTAGCATTATTTTTTTAGTTTAACAGTTCGTTACTACATTACGCAAAAAGAACTATTGTGAACTTGCACCATTTTTGAACAAAATTATCTTGTAAATACAGAAACAATTGGTAAGAAAGAAGAAATGTAAGACTCTTCTTTTACAGTTGTTAACCATGAGGTAACGTGATAATAAAACATATCTTCTAGTATGACATATTTAATATAGTCATAAGTGGTTAATGTATTCTGGAAGGGAGCAAATTAAGGTGTAGTTTAAAATATTGAAATTTTCAAGTTTTCCACTGTCAGAATTTTTTTTTTTTATCGAACTGGAAGGTTGGCATTTTTTAAAATCCATTGTATCTCTGTAAGTTATTTCCTTTATGATGAATGGAAAATAAATCGTTTTATGATATTCCCCTAGAAGTTAGACACGATAATACGGTTGACATTTGAGATTGTAGTAAAATCAATATCACTGGAGAACATTGTTGTTAAAAATCTTTGCAATGTGTAAAATAATTAAAGTTAAAGCGCGATAAACATCATTCATAGCACTTTGGTATACGTTGTGTTCAAAAGCAGTACACGTTCAGTACTGTTCCTTCACGACTAAGTTAGACTAGTATCATAGTGTACTATTTCCAATGGATATACAAATGTTTTTCAACGCTGTACTCTGGATTAGTACACTTCTAGAACTCACTACCTCAATTAATATTACAGCTAAGAAAAATTATGAAAATGTAAAGAATTTTTAATAATTATACCTGTTCCACTTTTACCCATTGGGTTGCAACCAAACCAAGAATTATATTGTAGTAAACGGAGAAAATTCTTATGTTTAAGAAAGTATCCAGCTTTGCTTGGCAGGGCCAATCGAGCTTGGTGTTCCAATCATTGAGGCGAAACGGTAGATAGAGGTTCAACACGGTGGCTGCTCATCAAAAATTATACTTGAAATATTGGATGGAAGCGCCTAATTAACAGGAGTGCTTTAGTTACTTGGCTTGCTAATATATTAAACAACTCTGGGCCATTATTTTAGATACTTAGTATTTTTGCTAAATGAAGGCTAAGAATGTTACAAATTTGTCTGGGCTTTATAAGAACAAGAAAAGTATTTTTTTTGTTGTTTCTTACAATATTGCAGATGCATGGAACATGTTTCAGACAAGAGTGATTGCCTTTTATCATAGACCGAAAATTTATTAATATTACATTGTTTCCTTCTCCTGTTATTGGAATTACCTCGTTTTTAGAAGTCATAAGCTAATTTAGTGAAGGGCCATTACTTTAAAATGTATTTCATAGGCTTATTTCTATAATCCACGATGATGTCTGACTTTCCACGTAAGGCTCTTTTACATCATTCTCCTGTAACTAATATTTACGAGGATAGTAGGTGTACATATATCCAGAAAATAAGTTTCAAAACAGCAAAGTTTGGAAAGTTCTATTTAAGTAATACCTACTACCAATTAAAAGAGATTCAATGTTGATAGCGACGAACTTAGTATATACTTACAGCATTCCTTTTTTGTTTCAGACTTTTCGGGATGAAACGTTGCGGCAGGTGTCAAGCGACCATACTTTCCTCCGAACTAGTAATGCGAGCTCGTGAGTTAGTCTTCCACGTTCATTGTTTCTCATGCGCCGTTTGCAATTCACCCTTGACGAAGGGCGACCAGTTCGGAATGCGCGAGGGAGTCGTCCTCTGTCGGCTGCACTTCGAAATGCCGCATCCCGCCATGTATCCCTCGTCCGTGTATCCGCCTCCGTTTCCCAGTCCCGATCTGCACCCCCACCACCATCATCACCACCATCCCCATAATCCTCTGGCCCCGCCGACGTCTGTCGAATCCATCACTAAAGTTCCTTTCTATAACGGCGCTCCCTCGACGCCCAGGCAAAAGGGGAGGCCCAGGAAAAGGAAGCCGAAAGACTTGGAAGCCATGACCGCCAGCTTAGGTAACGACATGTTTATAATTAACCTTATGAAGCTTGTTGTTGTTCTACGGAATACACAATGTTTGATTTCTCTTATTTTATCGAAACCAAAGCATTTAAGAATTTTAAAAGTAAACTTTAATAATATTCGTGCTTCTTCTAAATAAGTGAGATTGAATGTCATAGGAAGACATGTTTATTAAAATTTGTGTACGGTGCTTTTTTTAGTTCTTTTCGTTATTAGGTAATAAACGGTGTCACAATAATAAAGTACACGTAGTACATAAGTACGCGTTGGAAGTGTGACTAACATTAGTGAGCAAGAAAGTAAGACACTTCAATGTTAACATTTTAAAAAATATAATTTTAATTAGCACCAAACAAGCGTTTTTATATTTTGTCTTCTACACATGATGTCTATAATCGATTATAATTCCTAGATATTTTGTACTCTCAACCTGGAGAGTAGTACTAGCATTTAACCTTATGAAACTCGATTCTTGTCTATCGTACGAAGTTGTCTCAAACTCGATGACAGCAGTTTTAATATTAACTAATTAAATAAAAAATCATGTCATTGATATATAAGTATTTATTTATAGAAATTAAACTTTTGCTCGCATGCACAACAGCATTTAGTCTGTTTCGACCACTTAAAACTACCAATAAACAAAGCAATGTTCTCAAAACGCATACCGTTTACAGACATTACATGCAATAAAAGGCCAAGCACACTGCCCTGTAGCAGAGGTCAGCTCACAAGAATAAAACTTATTTATCTTTACATGATATGTTACACCCTTTAAATAGCTCCCAGACCACTCCAACACTTTACACCTAATATAATAATACCTCCTTCGTCAATATCCCTGTAGGAGTATCTTAAGAAGGAAACTATGAGGTATTACGACTAGACTACACAGACATTGGACGGCAATTCGTTACTAACTGCTCTGATTGGTCTTTAAACAGAGGCTGAATTTTTGAAATTTTCAATTTATCTAGAAATTTAGTTAGTCACCTACAATTTTGTTATAATATTCATTGACACATTCCGCGAACGAGTTTGGAGCAGTGGTTATTATTAAATAGTAATAATAAGAGTATTAATGTATTTGATCGGGTAGAGTTAGAGAAAATGACCAACATTGTATACAAAGAGAGACAATACATAGATAACAAAATAGACTATAAACATTTAGAGGAGAATTAAATACAGCAGCAACATTACCACGTAAGGAAAACAAAGAAAACTGGTAATAACAGCAGCGAAAGGAAAACTACATGATTCTAATAGTTTAGATATTCTTGTATTGAATACAATTCAATATCGTAGGTATGCTATTAATTGCTCCTTAAACTGCTTTTTTATGCAATTGGGTAACTTGTTAAAGAAAGTCATAGCAACATATTACTTAGATTTCTCACTAGCAATTAGTTTGTGTTGAGCTAGCCTCTAGAATGGTCATGCTCAGAAAAAAAACAAACTTAGATTTACGTTTGGAAACAAATACAATTTATTCCAAGGTGTGTATATTGTTAAAATTCGACTGATTTGAAAAGTTTTCTACAAGTTTCTAAATAAATAATGATGAGCAAGGGCTGTGGCGTAGTATGGCAAACAACACAAATGTATCGGCAATCTCCGCGACACACAAGTTTAATTAATCACTCCGGGACGGCCGTTTCGAGGATACGAATGATCCGCATTCTCAACCAGTGACCGAATGCTAGTATATAGGTATCATTTGGTCACTGGTTGAAAATAGGGACCGTTTATATCCTCGAAACAGCCGTCCCGGATTAATTAATTAAACTTGTGTAGTACGGAAGTTTGCTTGTGAAGTTTCTAGATAGTTCTTATCAAAGATAAATATTGTTGTTCTAAAATTCTCATAATGTACCATCGTTAAAACACTAATGTCTAAAGTTCGCCGCTTGCCGTGCGCTTCACGAAATTAACAGAGACTAGACTGATTCGTGTTCTGTCGACTTTTGGGGGAACCAGTAGGCAACACGAACCCATTCTCATGAGCCGAATAAAAACGAGTCTGTCTAAACTCTGCTGAAAGTGGCGAATTTTGCTAATGTCTAACACGTGTAACAAAGTTTTGCTTAGAAAACAAATTTTGACTAAAAATTCACATATGTAAGTTCCATCTAAGCTAAGGTATTGATCTACAAAGATTCCCAAGATTAATTTACTTTAAAAGTACTGTAATCTAGCACAGTTTTATTCGGTATTGATGTAGCAGCATTTGTACTATTTTAATGTATGTGTTGCAATTTCAGCAAGCAAAATGGACAGAATCAAATATGCTTAATCAACGTATCTTCAGATGAAATAAGGCAACACATCTAATAAATGTGCTTCTAGAATTTCATTACAAGGGTAACTTTTAACGCAGCATTTCAGTTCTCTCATCAATACTGTTAGCGAAACGGACAAATACCTCCAAATGAAAAAATTATTTTAATTATTGCATATTCACAGTTATCTTGTAATTCAGGTGCTACACTAAGAAGCAGAAATAATGAGTGCTGATGTTTCCAAGAAAGCAATCCGGAAACTCTCATAATCGAATTCCAAGCTTATAAATATCGATAATAACACGAATACATTTTTATCGGCTGCACTAATCGCATAAAAATATGAATATATTTATGTTGTTATCTTACAAACTTGCGGGCTAATAACCGTAATTTTCAAATTAAACATTTATCTTAGCATATACAATATAAAATATGTTATGTACAAAGGCATTAAATATTAATGATTTCGCCGTACTATAGCTGCTGTAGCGAGCACGTACCAGGATGTTAAAACGCCTCGATATTCTAAAACGGTTTGGCAAGAAACGACAGATGCGTTTGGGCAATTACAGGTTTCCCTCTAATACAGCCTACCACATAATTTTCTTATCGGTTTGGATGGCAGACTTTGATACTCCTGTTTGATTTTTATTATTTCATGCCTGCACATTATTTAATTAAATTTAAGGATTACTATCGCGGTCGATGTTGGCTGCATGGAGTATATCTATATCAATTACGTACGATTAATAAAATTTCTAATTTTTTAATGCGTTTTACTTTGCAAATTATTGCCTTTGTCATTCTTGTAAACTGTACAAGATGATAATATGTTAGTATCTACTTTTGCGTTTTACAAGTAGTTTCTTTGTAATTTTGTGATTTACTTGTTACAATAGGAATCAGATCTCTTCGTTTCGGGTTGCTTTCGCTACACCTGATTTGTTTCTGCAAAATAATGTATTATGTAATAAATAATGTGTTCAAAGCTATCTACTTTGTTACCATTGAAGTAAGAAGCTTTATTACTATATTAGTGAATTGGGGAAGTCTTGCTCTGCACTAAAATTGTAAAACCAGAAAGGTAAGAGTGAATATTGTATTTCCTAGATACTTGCTTAGGTAACATTTTTCATGAAACCTTCTTAATATTAAAGAGTAACCACATACAAGAAGCTGTTACACTTTCAGATATATTTGGAAATAAAGTTGAAGTAACCAGCTAAATTTTGGGCATCAGTCTTCGTAGTAATAGGTTTCAATAATACAAAAACCTTTCTAATAGTAAATACTGCAAAAGCATGTTATTCTTACACTATACAAGGGTGGTGTCCGACTCTGGCCTAACACAGAAACAAGTATTTTTTCTTGGCAAATCCAGTTTTATTTCAGTTTTATCTTTCTTTATAAGTTTACACATTTTTCCCAATGTTGCTTCCTTTCTTTTTAATTCGTCCAAATAGTACTAGGCCTATTTTGGAGAACGATAAAAATAGGCGTTTGCAAATGTGATGGTCTCCACATTCGATGAAAGTCTCTGTCGCCCGAGCGAAATGTTGAGCTTAGGAAACAGAAAAATGTCGCTGGGGCCAGATCTGGTTACTAAAGTGAGATGGTCTATCAATTCGGAGCCTATTCGTGAATTTTTACCATGCCGACTACCGCCTTGGAGTAACTTGCAATTTCTTCATTTAAGCTTGTCGAGTAATGATACGTCGTTTGTTCTCGTTATTATTTTCCTTTCACAAGATAATCGAACATATGTATCTCCATGACTATACCAAAAAAGCAACCGCCCTCACTTTCTCGACTGATGAGTCTTCGTCTTTTTCGAAGCCGATTCACCATTGTTTTGACTATGGTCTGGCTTCAGCAGTGGTGTATCAAAATTTCTGCCATCATTCTTCCAATGCTATCGATAGTAGTTCCAGTGTTTGGCCGTCCAGAACGTTGATCGTCAGCTAAGGTGGTACAACGTCCAATGAAATCGTTGAAATCATAGTGCAGAATCCCTGTAAACAGCGTTCATCTCGGCTTTAATTTGCATAGGTGTATTAAGTCAAAATTAAAAATTCAATGGCGGCTTGATATTCGGTTTTTTCAATTTTTACAAAAACGTCAACATCGACTGACACAAACGACAGCAGAACTTCCACCATGCCTGAATTTTCAAGAACATCTTACAACCCATGCAGTATGCATAATACGACAGAAGTATTAGAAAAAACATAGAGCACATAATGCGCATAGTGCACAGAGCGCATGATATAAGAAACGGGCTAAATGACAACGATTATTGATAGAATACATCCACGAACGTGTTGTACGAAAAGGGCAAGGACCTTCGTGACATTTACAGATCTATGAGTTCTTTTACATCGGTTTCTGTTTTTATTTTCATTTTTTCTTCTTTGAAAACAAATATATTTATGTATAAAACGTCCTTGAATATAAATCATAATAAAATGGATAATAAACAAAATTTCCAAGATTCTCTTTATTGTCCATTTTTCCAGTCGAAACTAATTATTTCAGCGTTGGAAAAGCCAGAGTAGAAGATACATGATATAAAATGGAATATTCCACTCTTTTAAATGTTCATGTTTTATTTATAAAAAAGAGATCAACTGTTTTGTTTATTTTGGGATGTTGAATACAATGATCACACTTGCGGTAAAACATACATGGCGTTAAAGAAACTAAAAAATGTGAAGTCATTTCTGAAAATATTAGTTAAAAATGTGTTTGTGTGCTGCGACAGCCCGACGAGTCGTATAAGCTTTTTTAAAGCTTGCCATAACCTCGGGGTCATTTGCGTGTAAATTGTGTGCAAGGTGTTGCATGGCCACTCCCTCGCCGCAAAGGGTGAAGCGCAGTTAAGTGCGAATGGTGATTCGAGAATATATCGGACTCACTAAGAAAAATTGATACTAGTGGGGCTCGAATACACCGCACCTAACTCTGCCCAGTCAGGTGCAGGCCCTCTTACCACCGAACCATCAAGCCGTTTAATACGATTTTTATTGTAAAATTAGAAAAACTGTTAATAGACAGGATATAATAAAAAAATATATGCTTTCCATTCTTTTTTTTTTCAGTAATTTTCCCTTTCAAGTCCTTCAACTCGCTTGAGTAAGCTTTATTATTAAATTATTTCTGATTTGTAAGGAGTTGTTCGTTGAAGTTGTTGAAGAATTATTTTTTTTAGTGTTTCCTTAAGCTCAAGTTAAAATCAAGCTTCTTTAATAATATAACGAATACAAATTAATAATTTCAAGTTTTTTAATTTTTATAACGCACTTTTTTTTGGGCACTGTATTTAATATCCTAAACTAAGCAAAATTGTTAATCAAAAATGGCTTTTCAGGAAATCAAATTTAAGAGAGTTTACAAGTGTGGAACATCCCATCCGAGATCAAGGTGTATCTAAATTTTAGTTGTAATAACTACTGCGTATGTGCAGTACTTTACTAAGCAAAATTGAGGAAAACACATAGGTATACTCGAAAAGCCGCATGCATCGCGTATAAAATCACCGAAAAATTTTAATTCGCAGTCTAAAAATAACCTTGAACAAGTACTCTGTCCAACTGAAATTTATGAGTACTTGAAAGCTGCCTGAGTTGTTAATAAAGATTAGTTAGAACATACTCAACAAGAGATCACTGCCAAACACATATTAGGTAAATTCGTACAGTATAAAAGCTTCCTTCAATCTGTAACCATACTGTCAACATTCTTCCAGTCTAAGACCGTTGTATTAAGAACTAAATGTTTCAGTATTTTGTAGATATTTGTAGATTAGTAACTAGTTTAATTATTGCTTAGCTTCAACAGTCTAAGCTCTAAAACTTCAGGGAAAATAGCATTTGTTGAAAAAAAAGAGAAAGTTGAAACATGTTTAAAAAACACACATATTTGTACTTACGTAATATTTTGTCTTCAAAAACTATCCCTCTAAATAACATATTTTGTAGCAACAATTCTAGGACATTGGATACATACTATTGTCATTTTCTGGCAATGTTACATCATTGTTTGTATAATATTATTCCGATATTATTATTCCGTTGAAGTTACTTTTACGCTTAATTTCCAACGCTCTAAACACAACATTAGTCACGCTTATTTCTAAAGCATAATATTGACCTTTAGGTCAGTTATACTTTTGAGAGCAAAACCTATGTTTGTTATTCATATATGTAATCTTACAGTGTTGACAATCCAGATAGATTAATAAACTAAATTTACTTTGAGATGGGATGACATTTTTGTATTTGTACTTGTTTACTTGTGACCAATGCAGACGAATCCAATTAAATAAATGTTCCTTTTTGCTTCAGAGTAAAACAAAAAAAGTACAGCAAGAATATAACAAAATATAACAATGCTCAGGTTCTACATCGGCAGATATCCCACCGCTTATAATTGTTGTACGAATGCCGAAAATACTCGATATTATAATAATCAATCGCGGAGGCAGTTCTAACATGTAGCTGTAAATTAGTACACCAGAAATCCACTTGAAAAAGGGATGTATGGTGTACAACAGGTTGATAAACAACAGTCTACATCGTATTCAGCAATTCTTCACTATCAACTAAACTCTTCATTACTTGGATACCAAATTAAAAGTCATTTGAAAACGTCTCTCTGGTAAAGGGTGAATATTGAAATGTAAGCAAACAGCAGAGTAATTCTTCTTATTTATGTTTAACTTAGATCTACTAATCAAATGATGTAACAAATTATGTTATATTTTCTTAGTCCTACTCACGTAGACATTATAATAGGGGCTCAATAGATGCATAACATAGTTTAAATGGGAATAAACGGACGCGTGTTAGCAACGTATGCAATATGTCCATCGAAAAGCATCTTTGTATCAAGAATAGTACAGAGACCTTCTACTCGATTAATTATGATTGTCAGTACTGTACTGGAAGACAAGTCTATTAATATCTCTTGTAAAGATGACTTGAGAGTATTTATTATTAAAGTGTAAACATAGGTTACCAACAATAACGCTCCAATCGATTCAGATCATCCTGCAGCAACAAACAGTAGCGGCCATAGCGTATCTGTCGTTTGATCTTCAAATCATCTGCATACAGCAAAAAAGTTGAGTGAGGGAAGACAAGTGAGAATGTAATTAATATAGATTAGGAATAGAGGTGGGCCCAGGTGAGAACCTTGAGCAATTCCGCGGGAACAGTTATGTGATATATCTGATAACTGAGGACCGTGCTCATGCATATGTTCTATTCATTGCATTACAATAAGTGAACCAACTATGTAGATCGAACCTTGTCAAACGCCTTGTTGAAGTTCATATGCACACAATCCACTATGCTTTCCAATATTGAGTTAACATGCTCGACAAAGTTGCTTGGTACAGGACGAGAACGAACAAAGGGATGCTCTTGTGAAATTATAGTATTTTTAACTATATTATACATAGAGATTACCGCAAATAATTAATTCAAAAGCTTTTGGTATAACAGATAGCAAAGATACTGGGCAATAGTTAGTGATATCGAATCTGTCACCACCTTTAAAAGTGGAAATAATGTGAGAAATTTTCCATAAAAGTGGAAAAGTAGAACATGCAAGAGAGTAATATGCCCATAGATTATGCTAAACATTGTCCGTACAATTTAATAAAATGGGGCGAAAGACCATCAAGGCTTTCACCCTTCCTACCATCAAAATTTTGTAATTTGGCACTCACACTTGCTGTACTAATGTAGCAGGTACTTATTACCGAACCGTTCATGGGTGTCCAGGAACAGCTAATAATCATACAGTTGTTCCGTTCAGAGGTTGATGAAAACTAATCACAAAATAAGGCTTTTTATACTAAAAATTTGATTTTAGGAAGAACATACATCTTATTATAACCAATCATAATTCTTACCGTTCATTTTCTCTCAAAAAATATGTTAAAGTCGTCTTTTTCATGAATTATAACTTATAATAGTATTGCAATTTATTGTAGAGAAACATCGTTATCAATTAATTAACCCTTTTTCATATATGGAATTTCAATAATTCACAGGTATGGTGCGAAGACGGTTTGCTCCCCAAAGGATAAGGTAAATCTACTCTGGATTAAAATATCACGTACGCGGTTGGCATCTGATCCACTTATTTTTGCAACCTACCTGTTATCACAGATGAGGCTTTCGTTTCGCCAAGCTTCAGCACGTTAAGTGCCTTCTTCTGTATTCATTAATTACTTGTCCGAAAGGCTTATTCTCACGGCGTATAGTTGTAACTAGAAGTGTTTAAGGTGCTAATACTGTCGATACGTATACGATCTTTATCGAGGAACTTAAACTGAAAACCATAAACGACCATCATCATATTAATAGTGCACATTACATAGTTTTTCATGTTTCAATGTCTTTTATCGCTTGCTGCGGAGTTGCAATTGCCACTGATTGAATTTACTTTTAAGTGACCAAGCAGCTTGAGAACCAACTCGCATTCGTTAAACTCTACTTTAAGATTTACTACAAATAATTGTCTTTTGCCTATTTTTTCTTATGATTTGTGTTGAAAGATTTGGATATATTAAGTGACAGAGTTAGATGTGCGTGGAGATCCTCTTACTGATACACGAAACATGTTGGGCCGATTGTTTCCTTGCATTATACGTGATATGAAATTATATTGTTACAGGCATCCAATTCTCGCACATCACAAATGCTTTTTAACCCCGTAAGACATCCAAAAGTCGCACGCTTCCAAATCGGGTCAGTACGATGAATGTACATTACGTTTATGTTTTTTTCAGCCAATCTACGGTATGGGATGAAGCGTTATCGTGATGCAACATAATGCCTCATTTCTCAGGACTTCTACTGAACATCTCAGGCAAACGTTTTTTGGTGTACCATCTAATTACAACTATTTCTTGTTCATCAAATTTATCCAATAATTGTATACCACTTTCTTGACGGGTAGGTACAAAGAAGAACGGAATACACGTTTCGTCGCCTGTCGCAATTTTAAAAAAAAAGTAGTGTGCACCATTCTTCAACAGAATTCAAGTTTCACGACAAAATCTTCTTACACGCTCTGGTGTTTAAAATCAGAATGCTGATGCGGCACAAAATAACAATGACAATATTTTGTTTAATTAAGATAATCCTCTATAGACAGCTGAGGGTCCAATTCTGAATTGATGTACTACTGTCCTCTTCAACTATTTTCTTAACAACAACAATATTGTTTTCCCGATTGTTTTTCCGATGCTGATAGTTGTCCTAAACAACAGTTTATATTTTTTCATAACCTCCTGAACTTTATTTTATTCTCAACAACATTAGCTTGGCCCATTATTTTACATATAACATTAACTTTTGCTGGAAGTCATACAAATGCAAACACAAAACAGAATAACAATCACACAACCATTGCTCTTATTTTTATTGATAAAATTGATAAAGAGATCCTTATATATCAATAGATCTACTGCTCGTCTATCAAAAGGAAGCAAATTTTGAAAATACAATTACATGTGCACATTAATGAGAAACTATTTAGAAGTTGGTCCGAAAGCCCCATGCTCCTATCACTTATTTGAAAGAAAATTTTAAAATGATTCGATTGTATGGTATATAATTTCCTGCTGGCAGGTTTGCGAAGTTACGAACCTTCGTTTTGTACCGAATCTTATTATACATCATATACGTTGCCTGGGAAACAGTATCCAGTTTTTGTACCCATATTGCTTTTGCCATGAATGGTTTAATCAATACCATGAGGAAACATTTTGTGATGTGTTTTAATACTCCTGATGAGCCTCTGAGAATCATTTACATGTACAGATCCTCAAAGCGCTCCTGCGTACATCTCATGTTAAGCAATCCGAGCATTGCTGGAGAGATGACTTGGAAACAGTACCCGGTTTTGTCGCTGCTTCCTAAACGGAATACATGAATTTCTTGGCACTAAAAAGCGCTTCGAAATGCCTGGCACGTCGAATTGCTAGCCAAACAGCGGTGTCAGATGGAAAAAAAACATACTCGGAACCACGCTGATGACGTCGGATAGGTGGAAACACGTCCATGAGCCAGTGTTTTTCCCCTCCTCGCATTACTTTTGTCGTGAGTGATTTTATGAGTACCATAAGGATGATAAGCTATATCAACGTTATTCAAAAAAAATTAAAAAGTATTATACCTGACTGTAAATGATACTCATTAAACATACTTAACTATTCTACTTCGTCGAACTTATCTCAAACTTGGTAACATTTATGCTTAATGAACACAATATTAACAGCGGCTAAAGAAGAATGAAAGAAAAATCGTTCTGCTGGAGCAGAATTTTTCTAGCACATCCATACAGCCGGTGCCAGAATTAATGACATTAGATCAAGAACATTTAGATCACTAACCCTAACTCAAAACACTACAGTGCTCCAAGCCGAAATCGTGGTAGAGCCGAGGTATATTGAAGAAGTGGATATGCTAACAGTAGTTACTGATCTATTGCCATTTATTTAGATAGTCAAGCAGTTCTGAAGACTCTGGAAACTGCGCGCCACGTAAGAAAGTAAGACGGCACGAATGCTTGAACAGATTGGTTAGTTGCTAAGGCGTAAAGGTTATCTTACACCGGATAACTGGACATGAGGAATATTAGTCGGACATCAATTGTGTTGATTATTATATTCGCATATACATAAAATTACACAATTTTCAGCGTGGCCCTAATGTTGTGGCCAGGGGCTGTATGTAAGGCAATGCGATCGTTCCTAACTTGAATTCATAGTTCATATTATATATATTTTTGTATAAACCTTCTTTCGAGAACAAAGTCGAAAGTTCTACACCCGTTCACCTCCTTTTCCCAAACGTAAATATATACAAGTAGTATTACTATAAATATTATTTCGCTTTTTCATCGTCATCTCTTCATTAATACAACATTGTCTCCGCATCACATTCTATTAGACTTCACGTGATTTTCGAATAACCTCATGATATTTATATATCCTCTATACGCCGTTCATAACAAAGATTTATTACCGCTTAACATCATAAATGTTAGTCAGAGATGTACCATATTATTTATTGAATTCGCGTTGGAAGATTTTCTCACGAGATATTGGACGGACTATAGATATTGTATGCTCTCGTTTGAATCCGATTTTTTGTTTTGTGCGTACTCGTACATGCGGTACACCCGTTTGGCGTCCTTACCGCCGCTTGGCGTTGCACTTGTTTAAGTAGGCATATGAAATTGTAATTGATGTGTATTTATATGTGCGTAATATGTAATGGAACACGTGCGCAGTAAGGAGTTTATGTAAAGTAAGTCTGTACGTGTACGTGATGATCGTCCCAACCTTTATTACATTTACGTTAAACAATGTTATCCAACAATTTGTTCTTTTTCCACGGTACATTTTAAACTCTTTAGAGCAGCGGTTCTCAAACTTTATTTTTCGCGTACCTTTCAAATGCGATGTAGATCAAACGCGTACCACCGAACTAAATGTACCATATGTGGTACATATCCACCAAACTTGTAGCGTAATAAGACACCGTTAAACATTCAACAGATTATTATTGTAATGAAACAACTTGTATTTTAAAGCGTTAAGTTTAATTAAAGAACAATAGACTTACAAATATTTTGTCTTAAACGTCAATGAGAATGATGGATCTGCATAGTCGCAATGAGAGAAGCAATGTTAGGTTCAATTGTAGTCAATTTCATACGCACATTTGGGTCAACATCGAGTCTATTTCGATATTTATTTTTAACTTCCAACATTGCAGAGAACCCAGTTTCACAAAGGTAGGTGGTTGAAAATGGAATTAAAAACAACAAAGCTTTTTTAGACAAAGTTGGATATTCATTTTTAACTCTCAACCAAAATTCGGACAACTGCAGTTTGGCAAACTCCATTTTTAAACCTCCATCGCAAGACAGGTCTATAAAAGATTGTTTTTCGTCGTTTGTCAGTGAATCGGGAATGCTCTCCAAAATAAAAGGGTTGCGAATCCAAAGGAATCCAGAATAGTCGTCTTGAAAGTATTTCCCAAACGCGTTAATCAGCATTTGGCAATGTTCTTTTATGTTATTAATAAAGTCGTCCTTCAAACTTATTGCATTTTCTGTCACAAAATTTTCCAAATTACAAAATGATTGTAGGTTTTTATTTGAAATACCGTCTTTTATCATTTGACATTTTCTGATGAAAGCCCTAATTTTATCATCTACCAAAAATCGATTTGTGGTTTTACCTTGCAAACTTAAGTTCAGATCATTCAGACGATTAAACATATCTGCTAAGTAAGCAACTGTTGTTAGCCACAACTCGTCTGTTAATCGATCTTGTAATTCAAAATTGGTTTCCATTAGAAACAATTGGACTTCGGAATGCAACTCGTACAACCTACTTAGCATACTTCCCTTTGAAAGCCATCTAACCTCCGTGTGCAGCAGCAAGTTTACATGAGCACTACCCATTTCAGAACACAATTTCGAAAATAAACGTGAATTTAAAGCTCGGGATTTGATAAAATTGACTATTTTGACTGCCTCCTGGAGAACATTCTTAAACTGATCTGGCATTTGTTTTGCTGCTAATGCCTCTCTGTGGGTGTAGCAATGGGTAAAGGTACAATTTTCTGCAACTGATTTCACTTTGCTGGTAACACCTCCGTATTTTCCCGTCATGGCGCACGCACCGTCAGAACAGAAACCAACGCATTTCTTCCAATCTAGTCCATTCTCCGCAAAAAAGTCATTGAGTATTTTGAATACTTCTTCGGCCGTAGTTCGTGTTGGGAGTGCTTTGAAAAATAAATAATCCTCTTCTACTTTAGTTTCAAATATATACCGCACATAAACCATAAGCTGAGCATAATTTGTTACATCTGTGCTCTCGTCGAGCTGTATGGCGAAACAATCACTATTCTTGACGCGGACTAATAATTGTTCTTTAACATTCGATGCCATCAGTTCAATCCTGCGATGGACGGTATCATTTGACAGTGCTACAGTATCCAGCTTTCTAGCAGATGTTTCACCTAACATACATGTAACTATATCTTTTGCAGCAGGTAGCACCAGTTCTTCACCAATAGTATGAGCTTTTCCACATCTTGCAATTCTTAAACTCACTAAGAAGGATGCCATTGTTGCTTTTTCAGAACTGCCGACAAAGGACAACATAGTTTTCTTTCCGTCTTTCATCTCAGCCAACTTACGGACAAAATAATCCTTACTTTTATTTTTTAATGTAGAATGTTTTGTATTAAAGTGCCGCTTCAATAATGACGGTTTCATGCAATGATTTGAGAGAATTTCAAAACAGATCACACAGTGCGGCCTAGGCTCATCGTTTACGGTTGTGAACGTGAATCCCAAATTAATGTATTCCGCATCATATTTTCTTACTATTTTCCGTAATTTGGAAGGATTTCTTTCATATTCACCCACAACATATTCTGGTTCTGAAGTAGAATTTGATGGAGTAGCATTTTCCAATGTTTTTATGTCCCTTTTAAGCCACTTATCCATATTTTTCACGTGTAAGTTCCTGAACACAACTTAATAAACACGTTCGCACTACTATACAATTTTCACAACTCTGCACAAACACGCATTACTCTGCAATTTTCAAACATGCAGGGGATTTCCCATTGAATCAACACCAACAATACTATTGCCTTTGACAATATGAAAGGTATAAAATGTGAGAAGAGAATTTATTTATGTAAAATAAGTGAATAAAAGCCTCTTTAGTGAATATTAGTAAACCAGTTTATTCAACATATATAACCCAATGACCAAAATATGTATACAGTGGACCCCGCCATGTAATGTATGGTATACAGCTAAAAAGCGCGCTATAGCTGTTCTATCAATTCTATATGGAGTATACGTCTGTTATGTGTCCAGATGCCTGAACTGCAGGATTACCGATTTCAGCCAATGTTTATTTTATTTGAAGGCAAATAAGTAAATAACGCTTATTATTTGTTCGCGTACCACCTTTGGTGGGCTCGCGTACCACTGGTGGTACGCGTACCACAGTTTGAGAACCGTTGCTTTAGAGGAATGTCAACAGCATTTGGAAAATAACTAGCTTTGTTACTGTTTACTGATTTAATTAATTATTAGCATGGCTAATCAACAGCTACAGATATGGATCTCTCTGTAGATTTAAATGTTTTTATCCTTTTAGCCAGCTAACTTGCGGCTATCATCGGTACCACAGAAACAGTTCGGCGCATAGTGACTTACATAATGTTATGCATACAAAGCTTTTTACTCCCTTTTACTTAATATGTACTTATATATTCCACTGATTCTGAACAACAAAGGAACATGTATAATCGCATCGAATATCCCAATAACAAACTGCGTATTAGATCAGCTTCCATTCGCAAAAAAAAAACAAATGTAAAACAAACGGCGTTAGACTATAATCCCGCTTCATTAAAACGAAGGCAAAACATAAAGAGCATACATAGCTAGCGAACGCTAATTAAAGATCTAACGTTGAGCATGTAAAACTCCACCATAGTGACATAAACATGGATTAGCCGTTTGAACAAGCAGCGATCGGATTGACGGCAAATTAATTGTGCCACATGACAGTGAATCCGAAAGGCTTGTGCCTGCCAAAGCCAACTGCAATCCGCTTTCGTTAAGCCCGTGCCGCTGTTGGATTATGGTGCACCATATTGCGCGAATCGGTAAGGGTCAGTTTAACAGTTCACGACCCTCTTCTTTGGATTTTTCCTTCGCTATCGTTCACTTTTTCGGTCTTCGTGTTTCGTATTTGACGCTGAATAGGGTGGTGCTATTGAAAATTATCCCGTTTGCTTTCGGAATTACGTCCCCCGGTAAGCATGTTGCCTGCTAGTCCGTCTACATATTTGTTTACCATTGTTATTGAAGTAGTGCTAAAATAAATATTTTTTTAAGCGTTAAGTTGTTTGCTTAAGTTGCAGAGAAGTGGACGTTTTGACTTTACAAAAACAGGGACGTAATGTGTTATTACGTGATTGGTGATCATTCAATTTTAAGGTCGCAGCAAGCACTTTATTAGTCTTAAACATGTCTTAATAACTTTCGAGGTTGTACACGTATGTATATTAATATAATTCACAAAAAAATAACAAACGTAAACATCAAAATAGCGGTAATTATATGTTGTTAGATCTTTGAATATTTACCATGCGACAAATGTTAATATGATATTTATTAGTTTATCTGAATGATCAATCTATGAATATTAAACAATATTTTATTATTCCTGAGGTTATTTGCTTAAATACTGATGCATATCGTATATTTTTTTCCATTAAGTAGGATCGAGATGATTTACATTTATATTAATTAGTTAATTAAGTTACCTCAATTAATTTAGCAAGAAAAATTGGAGATCATTTATTAGTTAGCAAATAGCTTAATGATCGTTTGATGCTATCCACAACACCTACTTATGTAATCGTTAAGGTATACGAACTACATGCAGGTGACCCTCATCTCCTTAGGCGAAACTTCAGGTTATCTACGGCAGCTTTAATGATAGCCATGGGATGAATTTTAGATCGCCAAAATTTGATCTCAACGATACCGTTAAATTAATTAAAAATTTACGTATTTTCTATTTTTAGAACTATTAATATTGTTTATGTGCTGTATTTACGTTAGACTTCTAAAATATTTTTCCCTAAATGGAAAAAATTAAAATTCGACATTGAAAGCTCAAACTTGAAGCCGAGATTGTTCTTCAAACCATCTTATTAATCGAGCGAAGGCACATTAGCAAATGGTCTCCCAGACAATTTTGGATAAAGCCTTAATTTGAAACTGTTTTGTTGGTATGCTAATCAGATATCCTCTCTGTTACTTCCTTATTCGGCATAATTTACAGTATATGATTGAAGGACATTGATTTTTATTTCATAGAAGGAGAGATATTTTCTTAAAAACTCAAATGTTTTATTCAATGAAATGAATATATTAAATAGGAAAGGCCGGAATCTATAACTCTAGCACTTTTTCACGGTATGATATAATATTCATTACCCAAAAACTTGTTTCCAGATTTATTCTTTTATACAACCTACTCATCTGGATATTTGTAAAAACTAATTAAAGAATTATGTCATCATCTTCTTTTGTCTTTGTTTACGAGCAAGAGCAGAAAATCCAAAAACGTTGCTGAACGACCTATTTTTTCAGTCTACCTAGAATACTAAATGAAAAAATGTCTATAAAAAGAACCTACATCTCTTCGGATAGAATTAATTAAAGAACTAGGGACTGTTAGGTTGGAGAGAAGACAGTGGAACACTTTCTCTGCAAGTGTCTTACGTATCAATTAACCCTTTGGGATAGTATTTTTTCACCCCCAGTAACATTTTTCCTTAAGTGATCCTAAGAAAACTATCTTCCCACCAAAATTATTCATCGATACGATATTGCTGCGCCACCTAGTAACTCGGTAGTGGAATCGGGATAGTTTCTTTAACTTTTAACAGTTTAAAATCTGTTGAAAGTGAAAAAATATTATTCCATTGGTCATTTAGTAACTCTTCAAGAATCTATATTTTTTGTAGAAATGTCTTTCGGGTGATGTCGTGTAGTCGATATTTAACTTGACGTTTCGCTGACTATCCTTTCTTTAGAAATCTTCTGAAGAAGCTGACAGGATAGTCAGCGAAACGTCAAGTTAAATATCGACTACACGACATCACCCGAAAGACATTTCTACAATGGATTACGGTCGTGAAAGCCTACACTCAATCTACATTTTTTAATTATTTTGTTTTTCGCATTGCAGTCAATCAAATAAAACAATTAGTTGAACATTTACCACGTTTCGTCGGTTATACGGACATCCTTACGCCTTTTATTCGGAGATTATATAAACTTAGCAATCCAATCTTATACTATTATAAAAGCTTATATAACCTCTAATTAATGAGCTTGAGAAACTTGAGCTAATTGTTTTATTTGAATGGCTACAACTTGAGAAACGTAATAATTAAATATCGTCAGTTTACAAAATGTCAGAGCCGAGTGTTACCACAAGCAGAACCTTGTTTTTAAGGTAACTGATGAAATGGCCGTTGACTTCTAACCGCGAAGGTATACAATGAAATTTTTAATAAACATCCAAGCCACTCTACTACGTTGAGGTCTCAAAATACAACCTCAAAAAAATATGCAGAATATCAGTCATCTGATATAAATTTCAACTATTCGGACGACTCGATAGCTGATCTACATTATAGATTGGAAAATCAAATTCCAAGTGGAGGGTATCACCATCAACTGGATGAGTTTTCCGAATCAAATGAGGAGGACTGTGGTGGTGAAGAAGATTCGCATTTAAGAAATGAAAATGAAAACTATGAGCGGTCAAGAGACGTTCACAACTCATCAAAATTTGAAAAAGCACAATTCAATCAAAATCATAGTCCCGTATCCATATTATTGCATTTTTGTCTGAAATAGCGGCATAAAGTAACAGGTATAGCAATCAATAGAAAAATAATCGGAATTAAAATTTACGGTTTACGGTTTCACATATCTACAAGAGCTAAAAGCGTTTTTTGGTATTATCATTGTTATGGGTTTCCATAACGTACCAAACATGAAATTATATTGGTTGGATAATGAAAGTTTTCATGTTTCACGCACGTGAAATGATTCTTGACGATGCCAGAAAGAGGAATTTTCGGTATTGACGAACTTTTCAAGCTCGGGCCAATGATTGATATGTTGAAGCCAATGATATTGCTTTTCATTAACTATATGCTTCTTCTATTGACGAATCAAAGGCCGTTCGAGCATGAAACAGTATATACCCATGAACCCTAAAAAAGGAGTTTTGAAATCGTCGAAAATAGTGACGGAGGAACAGAGAGTGTTTCTGTTATTTCAGCCATCCATAATGGTCACTGTTCACAGAACTGATAGTAAAGAACACGAGTTACCAATGAAATACTCCGAAAATGTTTCCTTATACAACAAATACATGGGAGGAGTTGATGCATTTGATTATGTTATGTCATTCTACTGCATCAATCAAAAATCAAAACGCTGGTGGATAAAAATTTTCTTTTGCCTTTTGGAGGCTTCCATCGCGAACAGCTATATATTTTATGAGATAACTACAACGGATGAAGAAAAGAAACCTCTGAGTTATTTGAAGTTCAGATCATTTCTTTCAAATGAACTGGATTAGTAGCTACAGTAGCAGAAAGCAGAATTAACATACATAGTCACCCCCGGACCTTTGCCACTTAGAGAGTTAAAAGAATCATGCTGGGTGAGGACTTGCTACGTTTTGATGCCATTGAGGCGATTGGCAACGCCCTAACCTATGTTAAGGTTATGGATTGGTTGGCGCCTTAAAAGGCTTTCTGGTCTCATAAATACTGTAAAATCTGAAGAGCTTATAGAACTGTGAAAATACTGTCCAATTCCGTGCGACGTACTAAATTTATTCAAAATATTTTCGAATAATCCATATTTGTTAATCAATTATCTGAGAAAATCTCTAATTCAACAATATTTACAAAGAGGTAAAATATCAAAACACCTATCAGTAAACGTTAATAGACAAAGTTTTCTCTATTTATATTAAGTCACTGCAATATTGTCAATATGGGGGGCCAACTTGTGGGAAACAAAATAATTGAAATATAATCAATTATAACACTAATGCGCGCAAAATGCACATTAAGCCAGGTATTATTGTGAAATTGCATACAAATTTGCATTAAAAATCTTAAATCTTTACTGAATTTGTCAACCATACAGATCAATTCGCTCAAGTAGATATGCCACCGTGTTGCGAAATCATCCCTCGAAAATCGACAGTTTATCGTGACGTTAAAGCAATATGTACGTAATTGTTAAATTAATGCTGTATTCAAATAAGAGCCACCACAGCTTCTGAGGAATCGGTGGTTTCTAGTCAAACGCTAACAAATATTTTACACACCAAACCGAGACTGGGCGGTAAGGCAAGCGAATGTTAATTTAATGTCTAGTTAGATGTGCCGATCTGTTTAATTAACATGGTTACTAAGACTGTTTATAACCGAAAAATAATTCCTTTTTCATTGTTTAATTTCGTTTAATTTCAAATGCAGACAGCATTAATTCTATTTTAAAACATATTCGATTACAGAATACTATACAATGAAATAACTATTGGAGAATGCGGTTGGTTCTCGTGAATATTTTGTAGATCGTTTTACCGTTGACAAGTTGACTCAAACCCCACTCAACAAACTCATAACGCTAACGGTGTAAGTGAAGACGATCTCATCACCGAATTCATTGGTTGCTATGTGTATCACCGCGATTCGCAGCCCAGGATTACTGTCAGGCCATGTGGATCACTGGTGATACTCACTTCGATGCAATGCACTTTTTTTGGGCGTGAAACTTTTTTTTTTGTTATTTGATGCTAAGCCAGAGCTCATACTTTTTTTTATTAATTAGATTTTTATAAATTCATCTGGAAACCTAAGATGGCGTGTTACATAATGTAAGCGAATGTGTTTCAAGACAGAATCAACAACTTGGTTATATCTCAATGTTCGTTTTTGCTTCTTTTTAGTTATACCGTATGTTATGATACTGTTGTCTTTAAACAAATGTCTAACGAAGAAATTGTTCAAACGACACTTTTTACTTTACCCTTCTTGGTGCAGTTTCTTTGGTTACTTTTTTGGTGAAGGAATACTTGCGAGCATTTAAAACAACGCTTATACAACTTGTTATCAATTTACATGTCGCTATAAAACACTCACGTTTCCTTCCACCTTTTGCATGTTTTTTTTGTGAAAACGCCGGCCGACGTTTACATGAGAACAATCTACATATGTATGTACACATATGCAAGCTTCTTTAAAGGTGCTAACAATTTCCTGCGTTGACATCACGTTGGAAACCCCCACGCAAGACCATTATCATATCTTTTTCGATTTTAATTTTTAACCATCAAAAGCACTTAATTATATTTAATTAGGAAACGTCTTTTTCTTCGATACTGAACCAAAATTTCAAGTCCGAGTGGGCAGTAAAACCAAATATGTTACCAATAAACAGAAAAGAAAAACGACCATTTTATTCGTACAGATCGATTCAACCGGCGGTAATTTATTACCACCGTTGCTGGATACACACAATGAAAAATAGCTTATATAAAACAGAAGGCCATGATTTTAGAAAACAAATACAAGGCGGGTCTAAAGTGGAGAATACAATCCGAGTGGGCGATGTAGCTACTTGACGATGCGACCGCAAGATAGCACTAGATACAATAAATTCAATGCTGACAATGGTATAAGCCCACTATTCACGGGATCGCTTTTGAATTTATTTCTAGGAAGGAGAGAAAAAATACAAAGATAAAAGAGAACAAAACGTGCCTACCTATACGGCGCAAAGGAAGCGACTTTTTTTATAGGTGTATACGGAATCGACTCACTTATCACTGTAGTAGTGACAATTACGGTAGACCAGTATTTTTTGCGTTCGACAATAGAACAAAAAGAAGCGATCGTGCGGACGCCTGTGAAGAGAAGATTGCAAAATATAATTTACACCATCGCAACTACGGCAAATGCGATAATAAAATCTACCAGCTAAATTATTTGTGACACCGGTAATTCAAAAATAATTAACGTTCATTTATGCCATAAATTAGCAATCTTATTTTTATTACCTTGCCTAACGTAACGCAAGTTCAACAGCTTATTGTCTGTTTATGGGCTTTTCCTCCTATAACAATTCCTCTTTATTTGTAGCAAATCCATTGGCTTCGGTTTCACGTTTTCTCTTTCACGTATGATTTCGTGTTACGATTTTTGAATATGCCGTGTTAGGGTTGGCGGTGAAAGAATTAAACGCCAACCAACATTAGTGGTCGTGAGGGACTTTATTTTTGCTGAAAGTACTAAAATGCGTGTAATACCCAGCCTTACCGGAAGTATCTTTAAAGTCGTAAATCTAAACTTTTTCCACTCTGAACTTTTCAAGGTTCAAGTTAACTACAGGTTAACTACATGCAATTTTACCCTTATCCAGTGTCCTAATCGCATGAAATAAGAAAACTGTTAGAATGACGTAAACCATAAGTGCAGATAATCATGCGGAATAAGCGGCTTAGCTCGATATTAATCATGCAACCGATGTGGATGACATTTACTATGCAAATAAGTACGGAATCATTTGTTCCATAAATTTTCATATTAAAGTGTAATTAATCGTTACATTAAATTATATCGAACGCATGACAAGTAATGCGTTTATATTTTGATTATACTCTAATATAATTTCCGTGGACGAGTTAGATTTGTTGTAAATCCAATAATTTATTTTTTTGGCAATTTAAATAAGTAAACTAAAAGCAAGTGGTACGAGGGATTAATAAATTCAAGAAAACTTTAACGTTTAATACGGCCTCTCTATTTGAACCCGTCACATACCCCGCATTTTTACAAACGTCCCCATATAATAAAAATTACATTTTATAAGATTTTTAAAGTTCGCAAATTAACTGATCCTGAATACAGTTCACTTCTAAACACGTCTTTTACAACAGCTAGCGATAAGAGGTTTGGATAGCTTCAACATCTCTTTATGTTATTATTTATTTATATTAATCAATTAGAAAATGATTTCTGTTCGATAATATCGATTATTCTTCTAATAAAATGACATATAATAAAGTTTACATAAAAGAAAATATTATTTTATGCTAGGATTTGATGTGGAGTCTGTCACCGGGAAGTGCTATCGCTATGGATCTGCAACCATGAAGTATGCACATTTTCTAGCGAAGTTGTGAACACGAATTGTTGCTAAACCCAAATGAAAGTATTCTCATGTGTTTTGTAGCTTTAAATTTTGATCCTTTCCTTGGTATCATCGTTTACGAAAGATGCATTTGCCGATTAAAACAAAAATTACCAAAAAGAAAGAACTAGGCTGTAGAAGCTGATACAAAATCATATTGGACGCTGCTAGACCGTTACCGTTACCTAAGCGCCAGCTAAACAATACTAATCATGGCGAAATAAGGCAGTTTTAGTTTTGAAGAAAATTACGCCGGATATCCCTGAAACATTTGAATATTTCTTCCAAGATAAAAATTTGCTAAATGTGTTTAACCTGTCTTCCGTGGGCTTTTAAAATGGTTGGTAAACTGCTTGATTTCATTTTAAACGGTTGTGAATTAAATTTTGAGAAAGAGGTGGACAGGCAACTCGGCTGAACACAATTCGCTAGTTAAATTGGACAAGCCTAAGCTCTTGAATTATGAAGTAGTGCAAATGTGTACTAGACCTGCTGGATTTTTACAATGAATAATTTTTGCTTCCAACAGTTTATTTCATAATGAAATCATTGCCCTATAATTGGTATTTTTGCTATTGGGCAATATAGAATTATTACTATTACTATTATTATTAAAACAATACTGTGGAGGTGCGGAACCTCACAGTTGGCTACCTAAAATGATTAAAGAGAGCGTCTCAATATGGGTTTCTAGGCATGAAAGGCATTTTATTTCCCATCTAGAAAGTGTGGGCATCACATCAGTTTTTTGTTTTAGAAGGGAAAAGAAAAGTCAAACCCAAAATTATAATTCAACATTACGCGGATTAATGCAATCAAAGTGAGGTCCTTTAAAAATTGTGGGTAAAGCACACTAGAAGAAATAGTAACCAAAAACACAAAAGAAAAGGAAACAAAGAAATTTATACAAAATTACACTGTTCTTTCTTCTAATCGCGTGCTCCTCCATGTCTTTTACCTGACTGTTCATGCAATATTCACAACTGGAAATGTACACAAAGTGCTCAATTTAAAAAATAAGAATCTGAATCTTTAGGGAGGTTTGAAGAATTTAATATCCGTAAGAAGAAAGAAACTATAGAGTTGCCCCTTTCGTAACCATCAGTCTCTTAGTTTCTTCGAGTAAACTACTTTTACCATGATAAAAGTAACAATTAGTGAATTTATTTCTATTCGAGTAAAGAGAACGAATTATCTATTTTCCTGTCGCATTGTTGTCCCTAATTTGCATTTTCTGTTTGTACAAATTACATTTAGCATTCGCTTTTTACTTCTTTATTCTCCATCGAAGGAGCGGTACCGGCGCATAGTTCGTCTGCGAACGTGTTCTGGCTTTTACAAAATACAAGTCCGCTCTCCGATTCAGCTAAACCCGATCCATATATTGCCCTCTATATCGACAACCGATGACAGCATCGCTATAATCGTAAATTAGAGAACGGACATCCATAAACCTGCGGACTGCTGGAGAAACAGTACGGAGACTCTCTACTAGGTAAAGTAACACCTTTTCGGAAATGTTCTTTCGCATCGTATTCCTTTGTGGCCTTCTACACATCTCTTCTTTTATTTCTATGGCCGCGTTTTTGCCTGGAGGAAACTTAATACGTTTAATGTCTTAATGGAGGTTCGTAATTTTCGATTCACGTAAAAACAAAGAAAATGCCGCAACATGTTCACTTCTCTTATTGGAACCTTTTGTGGCTCCGTTCTATATTTAATGCTAGGAAGGGAATACCAGAAACAACATTGCAATAAAAGGAAATAGAAACGATGTGTGAAAAGGGTATTACTTCGTCTCTTGGTTATAATTAGGCAATTAACAAAAATAAAAGTGGAAACCCTTAGTAGATGAAAAGTTAACAGGAGCATTATGTATTTTGCTAACCAAACAACGAAAAATGTATAGACCTGATTACATACGACATTAACAACAACTCGCTCAAGTATGGTTAACATTCCATATCAATTTAGGCGCTATTCACGAATACCTGTAACAGCATGTACCGTAAAAATTTTTTAATGTGACTCAACATTCAAATACCCTACAATTTAGTGAAGTCCACACCAGTCATGTTGAAAATCGAACATCATCATTAGGTAATTCCTAGTTCAAAACTAACGCTGCAATAAATATAATATTTCCACTACATAGTGTTCCATTCTAGTTCATTCCGTAAAAAAAAAAACAATGAAGATTTATAACCTAGGATCTTGATGAAGATACATAAGTGCTCTGCAATAATAGTGTTTTTAAGTTACCTTCTAAGTTTGGATAGGGAGAATAAAAATTTAAAAAGTTAAAGGAATGTTCTCTGGGTGAACTTTAAACGGTAAAATTACAAAACAATTGATTTGTTTTGCCGTAGATTCAGAATATCGTATCAAAAAAAACAACCAACTGTATCGGTTCAGTTCACTTTGGGTAGGCCTTTACCCTATGGCGTCTACATATAAAGCCATGCAGCACTACCCAATCTCTGGCTTCAGAGTAACAGGCACAACGGGGGCATCTATACATAGGAGAGGAGGCAGCTTAGCTGCACCGACCATATCCCAGCTGGTTGTGGAATCATTTGGATTCATCATAATCACAGGAGCTTCTTTTCTGGACCCTAAGGCCTGGAGCTAGCCGTCTTGGTTTGACTCAATCCCAGGTTTCTGGATAACGAACATCCTGTCGGCGCGAATTGGGTGGGGTTTTTTGGTCCAGCCACCTCCGTTGTTTGGGCTTGTACCACAGTCGGTTCCGTTTCCGTTACTGATCGGTAGTTAAGATAGTTGCCAGTGCTCGCTGGCTTAGGCCCCGAGGAGCCAATAGTTGTCATACTTGGGTGGCCTAGACTCCGCTAGTTGTCGCCACGCGTAGACCCCGACGGGGAAAATGTGGGGTAGGTTCCGAGAGATCGGTACCGACAGTTACCCATCAAAAGTTGAGAAGAGGACTTCTTTAACATAGGAAGCACGGGGGAAACAGGAGGCCCATCGGAGATGAACTGGTCTCCTTCCACCAAAACATACAAGGCTGTTTCTTTGATGCGAGATTCTAAATCTGCGGGAAAAATTTAATTTTGCCGTTCCTATATCTTTTGAAACGAACGAGGCTCAAACTGGACGTCCTGTATATTGGATTATGCCTCCGAATGACTTTGAATACTGCTATTGTACCTAAGAAGGTAAAATGGTATACTACATGTTGATGTGAAGCCAACCTAAGGTCGACTGTTTCCCATAATTCAAAAAAAAAATACGCAAGAGTACAATTTAATAAAAATAAGCCTAAACAAATGAAAACCATTATCGTATTTTTAACACACATTGCACGTTTTAATCGTTTTAGTGCGTTCAAATTCACGAGATGGGATGTCAGTTAGCGGTACATAACCGGTAACCACTAGGCGAAGAATAAACTTAGTTACGATTGGAAACGACGAGGTTCAGTTCCGGTTTACCCTTACTCTTGTGGATTTGATATAAATATTTCGGTTTTATGTTGCTCCTATTATTCTAAATTCTGTAGCTATCACTGTTAATAAACAATATTAAATAATTGCAGTATATCAGTACACCAATCGCAGTTAATACTTGATTTGCCGCATTTTATATTGACATCTTGCATCAAGTAAAGGGCATTGCCATGTAATTTACAATCACTGCCATGATTATACGCTACTCTATATATGTTGTACGAATAAGGGAATCTCTTTAAAACTTGTACGCAATGCGTATGTATGTACGGCATGGAGAAATGCATTACCTATCATATTATTAATTCATTTCATTTAAAGATACACGGCAGGGTCGGCAGAAAAGATACACTTATTAATAAAACATCGATTGTATGAATTATGTATAAATAGGTGGGTATGTATTTAATGTAAAGAGCTTCGTCATCTTATTTATGTCGTGTCCTTATAGGTAAGAGATAATTACAAATTACTTTGAGCAAGGTTTTTCTCATAAACCACTTTTTCCTCAATATATAGAGCATTGATATAGTTGAGCTAATAAATAATATTTCCATATCAATATCATTTTTCTTTTGTGTAATGACGATTTTGTCATTGAATTTCCCTTTTTCAGTTATTCCGTGCACACCTACATACTTGACTGAAATGAGGTTAATCATGCGTAGCTTACAAAAATTATAAATGTCATCTATTCTCAGGTAAATTAACCGCAGGATTTAATGGCAGGAAAACGTGGAATTGTTTTGTGACTTTTATGTCGAATATATTCGGAAAGCATCCAGCTAGTAAAAAAAACAAGAATGTAGACTTTTCTCGACATGAAATAAATATTTAAGATTTCATCCATCTCATTTGTAATGTTAGAAGAAAAGTTAGTCATTTCAGAATAGGAAAAGTAATACATTATTTAAGAGATCTTGTAAACAAGGCAAAGTCTATAGATCCATATTGTGAAACAATTGTTTCAATGCAAGGGATAGACGCAAATAAGACAAATATTTCCTACCGTGTAAATTGTTTAAATACCCAACATTCTGTCGACAAACTCTCCTTAAGTAACGTCAAACAAAATATACTAAAACCAAAGCAAGCATCGTTGCCGTTGATGTGATTTCCGTAAGAGCTTCTTTTATCAAAACCTCATTGCTATATATTTCGAGTGCGCATGTATCCACTTTAAATTCTTAAAATCAAGGACTGCAGGATATGAAGCACATATGAGTAGAGATGACCAAAGCAAGTGAAATTATTAATTTTCTTTCGTCTCACGAGAATGGGTTCGTGTTGCCTACTGGTTTCTCCGAGAGTCGACAAAACACGAGTCTGTCTAGTCGCTGCAAAAGTAATAATTTCACCCGCCTTTGTCATCTCTACATATGAGTTATATCTCGTTTTGCCGGGGTTATTGTTGGGCGAAAATATATTATATACGGAATGAAGGTTTTGAAATAGAGAGGAGGAACCAAAAAGAACGGATTCAGATTTACGAGTCGATGAAGCATCGTATTCGGCGTCGGTAGAGCAGTTGTCATAAGCGAACGCAACTGAATGCACGTAGATGAACAGCGCTAGATCATAGAACTATGTCGTTTCAATAAAACGTTATTAAGTATTGAAAAAGAAGCGTTCACGATTGTGTGAAAGAAGCTTTATTTTATAATGTGTGAATTAGTTTTAAAGGTATAGTTAACAAATGCACGATGTTTTTTATTATTTAAAACTTTACTCCTGGAGAAAAGAAGAATACTTACGTGGTCTTCTACTTAACAGTAACACTAACATGGTTTCCATAAGTTTATAGAAGTTAAATGGTCAAATAACTAACTCTCAACTTTCGTCTCTCAATAACTCACTAATAACTAAATGCATCCAAGGCAGAAGATGACAGACATTTATATTTGCACACGCAAATGTAACTGTATAGGACAAATGGTTGAACAGCAGTGGATTATTGCATTTTCTGCTTGCTAAAATATATGTTCCACAAAAAGGATTTGTTGAAATGTAATTCTCTTCTGGTGTAATATTTTTAACAATAATAAATCATATATAAATACGTGAATATTTAGTGATGCATTTTATGGCTTGTTCCAATCAATATAAATAGAGCACTATACTCTGTAAAAGCGATTTTGGTTACAAAGCCTGCGTATATTTCCATAGAATACTGCGCAAATTCCAACGCGAATTCAGTAAATTAAAGAGAACGGCAAACAAAATCCAAAATTACATTCCATAAATTATATGTTCTAGCTAAATAATAATTTGTCCTGTTTATTACCGTTATTATTTAGGGCCGGCATTCAATACTTTCCTCATCAAGCGAAAATTTCAAATTTATTTATTTGCCAGAACATAATTATACATGTAATGGAATAACTTTCGCGAACATACAATTTATAAAAAGCATTACCACTTTATATTTGAAATAAATTGATAAATTTGATAAATAAATACACACGTTGGCGCAAACTATCGTAGTTACCGTTATTATTATTTTGTTGCAGATATTAATTCCGATTATTTAGACATGTCTTTCGGTAGATCACCAGGAACGCCCGGGATGCCGGGCTCGAACCAAAGGACGAAACGGATGAGAACGTCGTTTAAACACCACCAGCTAAGGACGATGAAATCGTACTTTGCCATAAATCACAACCCCGATGCGAAGGATCTGAAGCAACTCTCACAAAAGACTGGACTACCAAAAAGGGTTTTACAAGTAAGTAATATGTGTACCCTTAAAATATCTCTAATTGCCTTAGTAAGGGAATAACTTTTTGTGCTATTAGAATTGAATGGAGCGAAAAAGTTCACAAGAAACCCTAAAACAAAATTAAAGATTTTTCAAAGAGCTGATCGTATTGAAAATAAAAAACAAGATATCGCACTTTTGATTAAATTCATGAATGTTTTTGGCTTGCTTATCAGATCATGTAATGTTGATAACCGTGACGCCATTAAAATGTTGATTCGCTTTGTTCGACGCAAATTGGAGTATCCCTCATTGATATGACATAAACCAGCGATTTATGTTCGTCTATCTCTGTGCGAAGAAGGAAATATGGTGCCAAATTTTGGCACTGAAGTGACTATTCCAGGTGTGGTTCAATTTATCCAAGACCTAACATTAGGTTACAGCTCCGATTTATCCCAGGTCTAACTACAATATATATTAAACACAAACTTATAAGAATATTTTTGTTGCCTATCCTAAGGTTTACAACTCATTTTGCGCCTAAATGCAATGTTGGTCCTGTAAATAGTTTGTACTAATGAGTAATAATTGTTATACACGCGCAGCGCCATGCATCCGTAATCACCCACGTTCAAAGGATGGGGTTCTGTTTGCTGGATATCAAAAACTAAGCTAGTACCAAATTTGTTAATTTGCAAAATTATTTTTTGAGAGGGCGCATATTTAGAAAATATCGACACATGTTTTTAACTTCCGGTTAGCATCAACTTAATTTTTTGAAGTGGATTTCCCTAATTTTTATAAAGCAATCTCTGTATTTTGGTAGGATAACCATTTCAAAAATGAAGATTTCGATATCGTAGTACTTTATCCCTTATTTATTGAGCACGTAAAAGCGTTGATAAAGGATTGTTACGAATTAGTATGCTATAAATGCAATCCTTTAAAAGTATTTGAATTTGGTGCAAATATTACATATGGTGTGCAATATTTATCGACTAGATTATGTTATACATCAAACACTAATATCTTCGTTATTTTGAATAGAACGTCCTGTATATTTTAATAGTGGATGATAAAAGTTGTTCAACACATAATACTAGATTACTCCTCTATACCTAAAATGAATACTTGGAGATTAATGTTATTGTATTCGTGTAAGTCCAGCGCAAGTATACGTTTATATTTCTAGTGATGTATCACTAAACTTGATAAATACATGGTACATTTCATATTTGGGATTAACAAATCAAGATTATTTGAATTTGGTAATTATTTAAGGAGATTCTGAAAGAAAATTAAGTAAACCATACGAGAAAGGTATCGAAACAGGCCAATTATTTACGATATGGACCATTTAGACAAAAAATTAACGAAAAGCAATTTTTTACATTATTCAGATTAGTGTTGTGGGATATTTTGATACCAGAAGTCCTCCAAAATTTTGGTGTATGCGTAGGATCAATATTTGTAGACGTTTTTTGAATTTTATAAAACTTTTTGTATAATTACAAACATTTGTCCAAGGAACCAGGGTGATGTAGTGTTATCCACTACAAAAATATGCAGTGTATTCTTTTTAAAGCAACGTAAATATTAATGTTTGAAGTTTAATATGTTTGATCAATAAATGGTAACACCCTGTACAATGTTTGCACAAAAATGGAAATATTTTTTGATAAATATAATGTTTGGAAAACAAGCTATAAAACGGTAATGTTTAGTCCTACCAACATGGATGAATTTACAACATGACGTTACACTAACTGCTGAATTTAATTGCTATAAAGATTAGGAAGAAAATTAAGTTGATGTTACTTCCGGCGAAACCGGGAGTTAAAAAGATGTGTTAATATTTTCTAAAAGTTCGCCCCTAGAACAAAATAAGTTTACAACATTAAAAGTTTGATACCTTGTATAGATATACACACCTATACACATCCATAAATGCATTCATATAAGCTACAATAATACCTACTTCTTTATATACATACGTTTTGTATTATGGAATCAACAGGAGAGAGAGGGCGTTAACATATTTTTTACGGTATTTCATATTTACGTTTCCTCAATAAATATTTTAATAAAGCCGATTTTTCTTTAGTAGAAATGTCTTTCGGGTGATGTTGTGTAGTTAATATTTTACTTGACGTTTCGCTGACCATCCTGTCAGCTTCTTCAGAACATTTCTAAAGACTGCTGTTGTTGTCTTTTGCTTCGGAACAGAAATAGGATATATAACGAGAAGCAAAAGACAACAACAGCAGTCTTTAGAAATCTTCTGAAGAAGCTGACAGGATGGTCAGCGAAACGTCAAGTAAAATATTAACTACACGACATCACCCGAAAGACATTTCTACTATGGATTACGGTCGTGAAAGCCTACACTCAACTATCCGATTTTTCTTATTATTGTTGTATTTCTTCTTTCAATTCTTGTTGTATGTTTATCAATATTCTTTATACTGTGTGCTACGGTCACTTCCTACATACACGGAAAAAATCATTTAATAGATTCTACTACAACATTGTAGGAAAAATATTGTAACAGTGCTTAACACAATTATGTAACCCAACTGCAAATTTTCGTTAATTATTACATGTTGTTGTCACAGATAATACTTCAAAGTTATGGGCAAGTTTCTATTGTATTATTTTCCATTTTTCCAACAATCTTTGTGTCGAAATGTGCGGGACAAGATAGTGGCGATTTATGAAATTAAATTTCCTAACTTTTTCAAATGCTTCTTGCCTTATGATTAGGTCCAAATAGTATCGGTTATTTACCAATAAATGTCGCAATTATAAGTTTTTCTTTTCTAATAAACCATCTGGTTTCATATAGTAATCATCATCTTTTTACTCAATTACATTTATTTATTTACCATTACTTGTCGAATGTTTGTAACAGATCATGGACTAAACCTTTATAACAATAATGTATTTAATAGGAATACAATCCGTTAACCAGAATCGAATAGTTGCGATTTCAGCAAGTTGTAGACAGTCATATATTCTCAAACAAATTGTAGTAAATTGATCTACAATTGCTTGATTCTTTATAAAAAAAATCTGCGTATGGCAGATACTATGCAAGAAGTGTATTCCATAGTTCCCTGTCCTTTTTTATTATTTTTGTCTCGTTTCAATTTTTTTTAACTAATCACTGCATTCCATGCTCGTCTTGGTCTTCTTCTTTTCCCTTGTGTTGTATTCTTACTTCATGTATTTGTTTTGGCAGTTTCTCCTCCTTCATCGTCAGTGCACGACCTCATCAGCTCAGTTGTTTCTGCTCTATAAACTCATTTTCTCTCTATTTTCGGTTCTCTAATTTGCGTACCTCTGATTCTGTATTCCTTTCACTTTAGGATTTCTCATTTCGGTTGCTGTTTTTCTAGTTTGTCTGTCTTTCTTTAATTAATAAAAAGATTTCATTTTTTCTCTCCCGCAATATCTTTTTTCAGATAAATTTCTATTGCATCGCATTAATTTACTTCCGAAAACTGAAATATACAATTGCACATAATTGATAATTTTTAGCACCCTACACATAATAATATGATAGTGCCGTGCTAGCTTTTAGAGCTTATCGTCACGCACTTAGATCAATATACAACATTAGAATCTTTCTTGATTTTCTATCTACGATAGCATGAATGTATATCCATGACTTAATCTCGCTTTGCGTTGAATACAACACGAAGATGCGGTATCCGATTCTCTTTTAGGTATTAGGAATCGATTACATGCGTGCACATGCACAAATATGAAATACGGATTCGACATGGATACATCGGCACACTGCAACAAATCACACAAACGGCTCGGTCCGTTGAATTATTGAAGTTGTAGGATCGTTCATAAGACCCGAGGCTTTAACGAGATCCAAGACAAACAACCTCACTCGACTGAAAGATTTTAATAGGCCCAGTTTTTAACGCTAGAGGCTCCACTCCCGGTCGGATGGAGCGATTGTTTATCAATGAAAAAGAGCTGAATTTGCACTTTGAAATGTTTACTGGCCCCATGTTCAAATTAGACTCCTTGTTTGCACAATTCTTTTGTTCAATTCAGTAGTCCTTTACTTCGGTCCGCTTTTTTTTCTCTTCATCATTTTATATTTTAGATACGCACGCTCGCTTTTAGAATAATCTACGTCTCGAGACGAAAGTGATTGTTTCTTTTCAGTAACATTTCGCCCTTTTTTTAATAAGTGAGTGGTGAAATACATCTTTTAGCCGTATTTTGCGAGATTATCAGCCTCAAAGATGCATCTTGCTTTTCCATTAACGCTAACGCTGCGAAAATTACTAATACACGATTTCGATTTACTGTAGTGGCAACGTTAAACTAGTTACCCTAAAGTAGACTAGCTTAATTTCTATGAAGTTAATAGTTCTGCATTAAGGTGACGAACTAGCAGAACCAACTCAATCAAAATGATTTTGCGGAAAAAGAATTGTGTTGACCTGTGTAGAGTGCATAATTGTGGAACTGCAAGAACTTGAAGCTTAATAAATAAGAAGCCTGAAAAAAACTAGTTCTGAATCCACTGAATAGCTTATGTAATATGTAACCAATCCCGATAACGTAAGATCTTGTGCTTCAACTTGTTGAAGTATCTGAAGCAGTCAATTTAATATATTTGCTGAGTATAGGCAGTACCTAAGGCAACGTCAAAAAGCAATTCTTGCAGACAACGGCCTTTAATCCGGAAAACGCGATCTTCGTTCCCAGGCATCAGCAACGATTTGCAAGAAATATTTGGTGTGGCATTATGTATTTTTTTTTACAAGAAGCCGAAAACGTCCCATTACACATGTGTCGTTTCAGCACAATGGCACTCCTGCACATTTTGCTGAAGGCGTACGATAAAATTTGACTCGACTGGAAGAGCGGGACCCATTTCTTGGCCTGATAGCCATTAATTTCTTTCTCAGCTAAACTTACGTTGTACAACATTAGTTGAGTCAGAAGAACTTGTTGCTCGCATCATCGATGTAGTAGAAAGCATTAGATAAACACACGAACTCTTTCGATGAATCCTATAATATAATATAAATATAATTCAACAAAAGAATCTGCAAGAAGAAAAGTTATTATTAGTAGTAAATATACCATAAAAGGTTTGAAAAGTTATTTCCGCTGCCTATTTACAGATACATTTGTTCACATAAATATCTATGTACATCGAAGTTTCATGGTAATTCAAATAGATGCAGATTTCATTAAAGCTATGTACACTTCATGTAGCGATATTTTTAAACGAAGCAATAGATATTCACATCCCACCTCAAAATCGAATGTTAATTCAGTATATAAACCTTCTATTTGCATAATTTTTATGAATTTTATGTAACTACTGTAGAAGGTTAATTAATGTAAGTAATGTATTTTAAGGCAAGTTTAGTAATTTCGCATTTTTCATACATAAATTATAATTTTATAAATAATAATCAAGCTGTACACGTATGTAATATTAATTGCTGGAAAATCAAAGAAAAAGTTACGTGCCATACAAGATTGGAAACGCCAAGTATAGCCGTAAACGCATTTATTGAAGCTGAATAACACGAAACAATTTAATCGCTCCCGTTTTGCAAGCGTGTCTAGTTAAAGCGCGTATAAATTTCCGTTCGGCATCTATTTTTTACTCCAAGTACAACTTTGACTTTCTAATTAAACAATTCATTGAGTATTCAGTTTTAATTGTTTGTTGACATTTACATTAAATTCAATGTAATTTAACGTAACTTAATGTAAATCGTCACATGTAACTATCGTCATTCTTGAACATAAGAAAATTACGAAATTAGGTGAGATCTCATGTGCCAAACGGTATACTCCCATCAGTACATTTTTGGTTCCATTTGCTACGTGGTATCAATAATCAGGATTCGCGAAGCCATCATCATGTTATCAAAGACCTATTAGAAAGAATTAGAAGATTTATGTGACTGTCTTACAAGGACAATCTTTTGCAATTAGCTGCTCATAAAAGTTAGCAACACATCTTGGCGTTTAGCATTTTTAGAGGGCTACGGAAATACTCGAAAATTGATACAATAGAGCCTTAGTAGCCGCAAAGTAACTATACATTTCAAGACGCAGTATCCACCTACCTATATTTCTACTGCAAATTACCAAGAATAGCTTCGATATTTACTTATTACTGATTAAGTACAGTTTTTAAGTTATACGATCTATATCAGTACAACACCCAAGCAGGCAAGGGCATGAATTTCACGACACAACCGTACAAATCATAGTAGATCAGTGTAAGAAAGACATTGAAACAACGTATGGATTAAAAATACTGGAAGAGAATGAAGAACCATTACGTGAAGGTATTAAAGAAATCATCTAAGAAGAATTGGAAGTTGTACCAACGATTCAGAACGTGGTTTCATTAGTTTGGAACATAAGCGGAAAGCAGTTTAATATTGGCGAAGTGGGAAGGAACAAGAGTTGGCATTAGAAACTATACCAAACTGTACCAAATCCTTGATAATTATATAAAATGGGAAAAGTGCAAGAGGAGATAAGGTAGTTTAGATATGGATTTTATTGTTCATGAGTTGGATTTACAGCAATGGCCTCTAGAGACGGACGAAGAGATGCAGTTAGATCACTTTAAAGCTTCTTATAAATCCTATATTTCAACACAGCTCACATACTAATTTGAAGAAAAATAACCAAGTATGTAGGTCACTCGTGTAGAATTGAAAACCACTGCATGTGTTTGTATAAGACATAAAACTAGAGTTAGAATTATATTGAAGTCCTAACGTTAGCGGTAGGTGCAAAAAAAGTTGAAACAAACATAGGAATATGCTGTGCAGCCACTTTGTGGTACAACACATAGTTCCATCATTCTTCCACTGGTATCAGCAGAAGGTCGGCTAATGTTTTCCCTCTTTATAATTTAGAAGAAGGTTTGGTTCCCAAGATCAGGTAATTTTTTGTAATTTGTAATTGTTAATAAAATAAGTTAGCAGTATTTTTAAGCATCTTACTTGCTAAAGCGATAACCAGCGTGTTGTTCAGTCAATGGTTTCGGGACGTACATATGTACGCGAAGTTTTTAATATCAAATTTCTGCGCAGGTCATTGTCCTAATTATTTAAAGGAATTTGTTCCCACCAGTAAAGGTATAGGTTATAGCAGCCCTTAAGAGAAGAACCGATATGATTCAACTTCTGTATATTCAGCGTGTACAAATCGTTTGTTGAATACTCGATTTCACTGTTTAAAACCATTTCCTATCTGAAGCGGAAGCCGGTGTTTTATATAGTCCTATAAGGTCTACAGCCTTTTTGGAAATAATTGGATCTAAATCTAGATCTATGCCATGGAATATATTCCAAAAAGCATGGAGAGACACTAGGGTTATCTTTATTCTTAAATCCAGAAAGGACACACATACCCATCCAAAATCATTTAGATCAGTTAGTCTCACATCTAGACACTAAAGAAAGAGTATTTACCGAATCTCCTCTACACATTCTAGAATGTGAGGAAATCAAAAGAAGCTGCCCTGCGTCGTTTGGTGGGAGCAAAGGAGCGTACACCAAAAGGAAGTTGCTCTTGGAGTGTTCTCAGGCATAGAAGGCGCCTTCGACAATGCATCAACGCCCTCAATTAACCGGTCTTTAAGGAACTGGAATACAAACCAAACAACGAACAGATGGGTTAACCGCAACCTAACAACCAGAGAAGTCCATGTCCAGAAATTTGACAAACAATGAGGATTACCTCATTGTTTGTCAAACCCTAGAGGGTGTCCTTAGGGGGAATATTTAAATGATAAAGGATTACGGATGTAAGGTCCATTAGATATTGTTATTGCGCCCAAAGAGAAATTGCCTGTTATAATAGCAAACATTATGCGTAATACTGGAGCGGAGTAGTGCCCCAAAGGAGGATCCTTAGTTAATCTACGAAAACAAAGTTGGCTGGATATATCAAAGTAAGAAACCTCAACAACCTAGGTAGCATTAGAGTGTTTGGATAGGAGTTACGATCAACCAAAGAGGTGAACTATATGAGTGTTACCTTTAATGCAAAATTGAACTGAAGTAATCATTTAGTTCGAATAACGAACAGGGCTACGCAGCTATTCCGGCGTTAAAGAAGAGTTGTTGGTGAAACTTGGACTAAAACTGATGGTGATACATTGGCTATACAGTATGATAGTGACATCAACGATTACCTACGTAGCTGTAGTCTGGTCAGGAAAGACGGAAGTGTCCTCGACAGTGAGATCTCTCACCGTCGTCTAGTGGCAACCACAACAGTGAATTACTGGAGCAATGAACCGCTTCCTTGGAGGTGATAGCAGATCTCACCCTCTGGAGCTCTATGTAAAGGTGGAGATCAAGACCATTATTAGTTAGTTAGAGAGTATACCGATACTACGGTTACGGTGTTGGACGGGCCTCCGTTGCAAGTACTTTCGGACAATGTAGGATCTGAAATTATTATCTGATAAATTTAAAATTTAAATACCGAACAGGGACCAAGCAGCGAATATCTTCAATGCTCCCGATGACTAATTTACACCCGGATCGCAATCCAGTCAAAGCACACAAGCCGGTATTCGTGAACTAAACCCTAAGCATTAGAACATCCTTAAGTCTGCGAAAGGACGGAACGATTTTCCAGGCAAAACTATTCGCAATTACGACGACCTATTCGACGAACAACAACAATGTTGAAGTTATCACAAAGGCAGGTAGCACGAAAAAAGAAATAAAACATAAAAAGAAAAAAAATAAAAGAAAGAAAACATAGACTAATAATTATTACTGGAGGTGCTAAGTTCTCCGCTAACCTACCTAACATAGATTGAGTAAGCGAACCTTGGTGTAGAAGATGTGAAGTACAAGAAGAAACAAGTTCGCATGTAATCTGCACACCAGAGGAACTAAAAGTGCTATAATGCGGAACACAGTGCAGTTTAGTCAAAGCCGTTGCACACCAATCTATCGTCCTTGTGATTGACGAAACTTTATTCCTCCGTATAAAGCCATTTTCTCGTTCAGGTGAGATCCATATGAACGTAATCTAAACTAATGCTTACTAAAGACAGTGACAACAAGAGTCAATCAAAAACGGCAATTGTTGTACATTAATCCAGTGGGAGAATACAAAGCACTCCGCATTTAAAATGTATGCAAGCATATTACTAATTTAATGAAGTAATTACATATCCAATTGCCCGTTAGAAACGAACAACCTGGATCTACAATTCCATTCTTAGAATCATATCTATAGATCTGGTAATTACGTTTGCGTAGTGGCAGTTCGTCACTTATTTATACTACATTTGCTTGACCAAGGCAAGCGATCACCATCGCTGCTCTAAAATTCCATTTATTTTTTATTGTTCTTCAAGCAGCATCCAGGTGGAAGCGATTAACAGTTAGATGTAGAACAAAAATAATGATAGCTTTTGTTATGGGGCACCTTGTTCGATTCTAATGGTCATAACATAGACTACACGTACCCCAGTAACTTCTAACGAAATTATCAAATTTCCGAACAGGAAGTTCCGGACGAAAATGTGATAAATATAAAAGGGGATCACTTCGGTTTTTCGTAAGAAACAGAACAATAGCGCCATATCAAGTCGATTAGAATAAGTGATTAATTTGTGAGCACTTTGTGTATTAATTTCAACCGCAGTTGAATTACCGTTTCACCTCCACGAGCAAAATTAATATTTTATGAGGATCGCGTTTAAAATTCATAGTCGACGCAGTTACAGTTCTAATTTTAAGAAGGCGAACAGGTGTACGCTGTGGTAGTAGAAGTTTAGCGTGCGGCAAATACAATGTGTACTCCAACAGAGTCTGAGTTGTTAACTTGCAGATTATGTCGTTACGTAACGAAACTTTTCAGCTACTTCTCTTTACAACATCCCATTTATAATTTGTAAATAGAGTTGTTGTATGTTGTATTGCTTTTAAACAATTGGAGAGATCTTTTTGAGAAACTTAACCCTAGAATACCTAATTTCGTTTATCTTACATTTAATATCGAATAGCAGGGAATCACCAACCAATTTGTCAAATCATGCATCATATTTTACCTCCGCCTGATGCATTTAATGCTGTCAAAAGGATTATTCAAAAGGTTATGAATAGCAACAGGTAACTTCTATAAAAAAAAATGTAACTAATTGTAAGCTACTAACACCATGGCTGCAGAAATGTTACGTTCCTAAGGTCACGTATGTCAATTTAATTAATAATGCCCTGAACGTATGTAATCCCTTAATCCCTTAGTTTGAATGTCGAGTGAATGTGAAATGATGGCTAGGTTTAACACAACAGCCACAAACTGACTATCCAGGACTATACGTTTGGTTTCTGGGTTGAAACCGGGTCGTTGTCGTGGCTTCCGTCGATATTTCGCCCACACTTTTATGGGACACCTTTGGCACACTAGTTGAGGATTAATCGCTCCGGAGGGGTTTGTAGGGCTTGTTTCGGGTCAATGGAGCTGAGAAGTTGTGGATCAATAAACCATGGCAGTTACTAGAAATCGTAATTTTCAAGCCCGACGTGAAACTTTCATCGCCATTTAAATTGTTAGGATATTTGAAGATTTCTATGGATTCACGAAATTTTCTACTGTAATAGTGAGTCAGGAGCTCCTTGCCTGGACTCTAAGGCTTCGTGCTAGCTATCGTGATTTGACTCAATCCCAGGTTTCTGGGTAACGAACATCACAACAGGCACAATTTAGGTAGGGCTTTAGTCCGGCCGTTTCCCGATTGTACCGTTCCGCCACAGATCGATGGTTGCGGCATAATCCTCAAGGGGCCGATAGTTGCCGCCTTGCGCGGTTTAAAGGCCGACGGGCAAAATGTGTGGCAGAGAGATCGTTACCGACTATTACCTATCAAAGGTTGAGAAGAGAACTTCTCTAATATTGGGAGCATGAGGGAAGAAGGATCCACAGGTGAATGTACGGACTCGTGCGTGCAGTTCCTAGTTGGTCGGTAGAAACCGTCTGTATGCTTCGGCGGGACAGCAGCTTTGTCCTGAGTGGCGTTAGCATCACATTTTCGTCCTATTGTAGAAGTTTTCTTATTCATTTTTTAAAGTTTAATATATACGTTTTCGAAGTAAATATCCTATTAAACGGCATCTAAGTAGCACGAAGCATATTGAGTAACAAAAAACAATTTCTCATGAAGAGTTTGTAGATGATTTGTGCGAAGCTTTTTTTGTTAAATTATGGGACCCACTTGTCCATGGACTCTTGGAGAAATATACTAAACAAAATATTCGCTATCCTTCAACGATTAGAGGGTATTAGGGACCTAAGCAATTCGTTAAAAGGATAAATAAAATCACGTCAAAACGAGGAAAAAAAGTTCTCTAGATAATCGCTGATGAAACGACAGACATTAAATGGTTGGCATGTTGTACCTAGAGAATCTTCGCATATCGTTTTTAGTAGCCACAAAAATCAGATTGTATGCTACTGTAAATGAGATTATTATTAACAGTGTAAAACGTGTAGCTGGTAAGAATTGTTTAAATGTTCCACGATTTCTTTTCAAAAGCGGAATGTTAAAGACGGGGAACTACCATAAAAAATGCTTCGTAATATTTTACACGTAACATGCTGTGCATGGAATATATCACATTGCTGAACTTATTCCTGAAGAAATTCCATATGTTAATTCATTACTTTATTTAAATTTTGCTAAAAGCACCAACTAGGATGAAGTTATATAAAAAAGTATGCCCAAATATACCTCTGCCGCCACAGCCTCGAGTAGTACAAGTACGTGCTTAGAAATCGCGTTTTTTATGCACAAAACGTACATGGAAGGGTTTTATGTAGATTATTCTAAGTGACAATACATCCCTGCTTATCACCAACTCTAGGACATATTTAACAATGATATACAACAGCAACCCTTATAAAGTGAAATTAAACATGCTACGGCATGAAGCAAAAGAATTATTATGCAACTGTTCACAGCCACACAAAACTTGTACAAAACAAAAGCAAACAAGAAATGTCCATCTGTTGAACTAATGCTTTCTAAGTGAATCGGGTGAAGGAGATGCCTTAACCTAATTAAAAGTGAACTTCCATCAATCAGGGTAGCAAACCGTTAATTTAGTAAACAGCTAAATGGTTTCAATGTCTTTTCTTGTTAGATAGTTAATTAAAAAAGCGCCAAATCATCTTTCACGCAGAAAAAACCGTCATTTTCAACCGTTATAATTTTTGCCGTATACACGTAACCGTAAATTTAATTAAACAAAATTTCTGAAGCGTACATTTGGCGATTCTGGTAACTACGAGCTAAGGTACGAAATATGCAATTAAATCTTTAGGTTTCGCATTCGACAGTAGTAAAGATCGCAAATAGAAGGACCTAAGAAGAATAAATATTTAATTGCGAACACATGTGTAAAGCGAACCCTACACCATTAAATTTCAAACATTCTTTTCCGCCGGAGCATTGCCTTTTTTATTTCTCTCCAACGTGCATGATCTAGTGTTTCATGAACCGAATAAATTTTGCATTCGGAGCGCGTCAGTGCCTACCTAGAATCAATTAGCGTCTGAACGACGTAGTTTTTGTCATGCGTGCTCGGTTCACAAATTCTGAACTTACGTTCTAGCGCACCCACTAATTAATTCGTTCATTAATAATATAATAAAAGGTGAACCGTTCTTCTGTCGGAAAGAGCCAACTCATTGAATATCAAGGTGCATACAGGGATTTACAAAAGTAAATTCGTTATTTTACAACTACACGTAGACGAATAAGTCCTTCATGTCGCTACTTTTCAATTTCAAGTGTTAAAGCCAAAAAATGTAATGTTGAAGAAGATACATTTTTAGATTCGCCTATATTTGTGCAATTTCCTGTGAAGAAATCATTAGAAACCGAGGCAATTCTTGCAAAACTAATCTAGTTGCATCAATTTCCATATTATGCTTAGAAGCCATGTTTTTCAATTTCAAAGTGATAAACTTTTATGAGTGGTTAGTTTGTTTGAATTGTTATTTGCAATATTTAATATTAAAACAATTTTTTTCTACCTTATTGAAATCTTTTATTTGCTGAAAACACCAGTAATATTAATGAAAACTGACATTTCAGAAGATTTAGACCATCCATAGCCATCTTAAAATAATGTGAAATGAAGAAAAACAAATAACTTAAAAATTGTTTAAATAAAATATCAAGTGTGTTATATCATTCTAAAGGTAATTTTATATGCTTTTCAATAGTCTAAAAATATATAGGCTGTTCCATATAAAAAAACACAAGTCTTGATAATATCTCAAAAAATAGGAGTTTAAAAAAAGAAAAAATTAGAGCATAGGATTCTGCCTCAAAAAGCGCCCTAATATAGTTTTTATAGAAATCAAGCATTTTCACAAATAAAAAAGTTACAAGGGCTTTTAAAAATTGCACATTTTAAGAAAACGCTCTGTATCTCTTATATTAAGGAAGATACAAAAATAGAGATTTCACCAATCGATTTCTTTTTAAAATCCAGCTCCAGAAGCTTAGGTCAGTTTTTGTCTAATTCCTTTAGAAATATAAATTCCCTATTAAAAGTATCGAATTTGGCCCACCTTGTACAGCGAATTTTAATTGTACTCAAAGGTATCGGAAGATAATGAAAGCAAACCTAAAATTTGATACCATCGATTTTTGTGATGGAAGTCAGTGGTCCACCTGGATCGTGTTTAACTATTCTGTTATTAGTCTATTATTGTGACCAGAAGAAGAAGGTACGGCCTCAACTTTTATACGAAACGGTAATTTAAAAATATGCGATTTCAAGAACTAAAGTATATAAAAAGTTTCTTAAAAATCCAAGGCATAAACTATGTCCTCAATTTCTAAACATAAAACTAATGAGGTTTTGCCGCAGTCTTTGTTAACGGTTTGAAGACGGTCTCATAATGGAATAACATTGTGAACGGTGTAACGTGTCCTCAAATTAAAGTTTTACGAAAGCTTCCAATTGCTGTAAGCTAAATTTTAATCAATCACATTAAAATAGTTATAAGTAGTAAGCATGCTCAGCAGTCTATTAACTTCGTATTTTAATAGGAGGGCCAATATTATTGTTTGGTAATAGCTTCTCGTTAAAAAAAGAAAAATTCCAGCTTTCACTTTATATCTATTATGTCATTTAGAACAGTATGTTGAATCGTAAGTGGAGTCAACTACTGGATTTTTATTTCAAAACTGATATTGATTTTGTGTTCGAATATTCCGGATGTCTCAGATTTTGTGTACAGCCAATATGATGATTATTTGGACTGATTGAAAATTATTTCGTGGATGAAATTCTATGGTAGAAAATATCCCTCCAACTGTATATTACTGTCATCTCAGGTTGATCCCAAAGTAGGCCAATAAAAATTGCAATTTTTTAAGCGGCATGCCATACTTTTTATCAGATATTCTGACTCTCCTTGTCTTTCGTTCTACGAGTGCCATTTACTTATTTACGTTGCGGCGGTTTGGAATTATTTAATTTTCTCACTTCTTATTTTCCTGCTACGTTCCGCGAATAGAAGTCTGAAAAGACGTTCAGCTGAAGTGTGTTTGTTGTTCCCCAAGAGCATAATTAGTTTATAGTGAATAACATACGTAAAGCGAAAACCCAGGAGCGTATCACCTAAAACCATGGCGTACCACTTAAAAAGATTTTATTCGTACTCTAGAATTTCATCCTAAAAAATAATCTTTTATCTATTCAAATAACCATCATATCGGACTTAGTTACTTGCATCCGTAAAGAACTCATATTTCTTGATAAGGTGTGTCTAAGCGTTTTATCTATAATTACCAATTTTATTAATTATGTTCTAACGAACCTTATTTTACCATTTCAATATTGTTCGTTTATCGGTAAGTACGAAGGGTGAAGTACCATTCAAAGTGAAGTACCACGGGCGATTGATCAGAATTTCGATAATTCTCTCGAATCATAAACGCGACTTTTTATTAAATTATAGATCAGCTCCTCAACAATACGACTTTAGCCCAAACAAAGAATTTATGGGATAATATTAGTGGTCAACTCGGAAACTATCGATTTCTCCACGTTTCCCTATATGAAGTTGAAGAAATTTTGAGTCATCCGAACAAACCCCGCTAAGATCAGAAGCTTTAGTTGGCATATCATTTAATGCTGCCAAAATGCAGCGTAAGATTGGAACTAGAGCTTCGCGAAAAGAAAAACCTTCGCAGGGTTCCATAGCCAAGAAAGTTTATGAACCGCTGAGTCAGTCCACAGCTATGTCATTACTGTATTAATTTTGATGTCCTACGGTTTAGGATTCACTAATTCCACATGTAACGATTTATTGAACAAACCTAATCGTGGAAAATGGGAAAAGTCACAACAAAACTTGTCCAGTAGTAAGAAAATATTCGTTGCGGAAATTGTCACTAAAACGGAAACATCTTAATACCGCTCCGGCTACAACAGCGAATAAGAAACACTCCAGAAACAAATTTAAAAATAATAAAAGATCAACATTCTAAAACAGTGCGCTATTTATAATAAACAACCGCCACCAGACAATATATATTTCCGTGTCGCATTATTCATATCTGCTTGTACGCCACTTCTACCACTACTAAGCACTTTTATCTCGGACATAATTTTTCTCCGTTATCTCGAAATCGGGCGACCGACACGCATGGTCGACAGTACAAAGCGTTCCCGAGCGTACAAGGGGCTCAACATTTCTATTTCTGCTAATTGCTGGAGGCGGCCGCGACGGAATACCACGATGAGAAATGACTTTCGACTGAGTGATCGTCAGGAAGACACCGAAATTTCTTCTGTACGCATCCCTGTTTCTGAATTTACCTCCCTTCAAATTAATTTTTGTCATTCTTATGTGCGCAGTCATTTTAGGAGAAAAAATTAGCTTGATGTTCTAGACGCTATTGGAACTGCAGTGTCAAACCAATGAGAAAAAGTTCCTGGATACAGTTGTAAAAATCAAAGTTCACGAAGCTTGAACAGCTACAGCTTAGTAATTCATTGTATACGCAAGAATAAGAAAACTAAGCATCTGGAAAGAAGTCATATTGTAGTTTTGTAAGTAATGAACGTTATAAGTAATGTTAATTATATTTAATTATGACACTTTCTACACTTAATAGCAGGAGAATTTGCTACTTTCAATCGTTGCCCTCATTAGTAATAAATAAAATAAGTAAAAAAAAAGGAATGTTTATGATTTTCATGTGGATTGTTGTATTGAATAAGAACACACCAATTGTGTTGTAATTGGTCTATTGTTGTGGTTAGATGTGACACCTGGGTTTAAATAATAACTTCAACAAAGTGTATTCAATCCTACTCATGCAATTGTTCCATCAACATGTAACTGCTTCTAAGCAATTCAACATTTTTAGGAAAAAAGTATATCAGTTTTAGCAGATTTCAAAATCAATGCAATGTCCTGGATGCATATCTCACATACATACGTATACTCTTTTTAAGAGACTTCTATATAGATTATTTGTGGATATCTAAACAAAATAATACGATTTTGTTAATATCTTAGTGCCAATAGCTCTATGTGTTCTTGGCAATACTTTATTGTATTCGATATAAGCAGCCGTTAAACTGAGTTCTTGGGTATCCTTAGTACGAGGACGATATGAGAAGTACCTGTGTTTGCAGACAAATGGCACTTTGTGTCAAAGTCTCCATTACCGATTGTGGGCAATATTCTTTAGTCGACGTCTGCCGAAATTTCGAAGAGATTCATCGAGTCTCTAGAACTGTGGAAAGTATGTGCGTGGAATTATGAAAAAGAAACAACACCGGCCAGTGACTCGATTTCGTTTTTGGATGGGAAAACGTGTGCAAAAGTCAAAGGGAAGTTGGATGCAGTTTCCAAGCACAATGCATCTTCGGTAACTACCATGAGACCTGGTTTAATGAATTTTAACGTTGTCTAACATCCGTCTTTGATTAAGAGCGGCTAGGTTGTCCTATTCAGATGACTATGAGCGATATAATTAATAAAATTAATGATATCGTATTAGCAGACCGCCGCGTGACGATTAGAGAAATTGCATAGTGACCATCTCAATTGAACGTGTCCAAAGCATCCTTCACGAAAAATTCACTATGAGAAAACTATCCGCGAAATGGGTGACGCGACTGCTGACGATTAATCAAAAACTGAATATTTGGACATGTTTAGATGCAATACGAATCAGTTTCTGCGGCGTTATGTGACTGAAGATGAGACATGGATACAACACTACACGCCAGAGTCAAACGCTAAATCAGTAAAATTGGCTTTCCCCAGCGAGTACACCAAAGAAGGCGAAGACGATTCCATTAGCCGGAAAAGTGATTACTTCGTTCGAGTTAGACAAATCCTGTTATTTAGATGGCTTAACAGCGCTGGACTCGGTGTATAGGGCTATAAGGAGATTATGTCGAGAAACAAATTTACTGAATGCCAAATGCTATCTTTTTTAACAGAAGTGTGTGTAATACCATCCTCGTATGAAATAAACACCTAGGCTTCCACGGCCAAAGTCAGTTAAAACTAAACGTGTTCCATGTTTGAACTCAGTCAGTTGATTTTCGCCTCTGGCGTGGTTTACACGTTGAGTTACATATGTTTGAAACATATACATATGTTTGAAATACTTTGGCTGAATTAGTACGATTGACATTAGCAATCCTCCTAATCTTCAAATTTTTCAGGTATCGATAGCGCTAGTGAAATGGTTTGCGCATAAATTTGAATTGGTGAACTAGGTAATTTACATCAATTAAATTAACAGTTCAATAACAGGCCTCTACAAACATTTGCTGTAGCTTTTACATTGTTAAAATATTTTTTTAATTATCTTTTCTGGATCCTTCCGCACTTTTTTCAAGAAAAATACAATTAGTTGCCACGCGAAATTTTTACATTTTACCTCAAACGTTGAACTTAAAAACATGTTCTTTTGTATTAAAGATGTTTTGCATTCATACTTGAAACTTTCAATTTTTTTCGGCAAGATTTAGGAATCGATAAATAAGGCACAGTCGCCAAGCGATCACATGCTAACGGTCATCTTTGCAAGTCCGGATTTGGATTCGATATGCGCCTTTGAAGCTATCGATTATCTTATTAGGTTTATGCTTTTTATTATTTTGCAATAAGTTGCAGTGGTCTTTTTTCTCTATGCTTGATCCGTTTGTTACAAGTTATACTACAACAAAATATAAAAAATTTATTTTTATTTTTTTTTTCAAAATTTTATAATCTTAAATACCTAAAACAGACAATTACTGCTATATACATGTTCCCCCATATACTTTATGTCTTGTTTAAACATGAATAACGGTCGCATCTGTTAAGTAGCAAAAAATATCTAGCTACATCATTATGACTTCCATATGGCAATATGAACTGGTGTATCAAGCGGTCATTATGACCTCTATAACACAATTAACCTGTTAAAGCATGTTATGGTAATCATTTCTACCTACTATTCTATTTTAAAGCAGTATGATTAACATGATTCGCATTTAGTACGGTCGATAATTAATTATTACCATGTAACGAACAACAAATTGTGGCCGCAAGAGTCCGTGCACGTGAAATAAATAACTGCCATAGCCATATGCTTGCCACTTCCTTATCACACAAATTCTACAAATTTACTACGCTAAATATGAGCGGCACATTATTTAAACGTGGAACGAAATTCCCGTGATCGTCACAGAGCAAGCTGAAGAAGAGCAGCGAAAAAAAGCAACGCAAGCGTTCCTCGGAAACCATAATTCTTCTCGCAGGACGCTACATTTATTTAGACAAATAGTACACTTATCTAGTCTATTTTTGGGTCGGGTAATCTGTGTGTCGCTAGATTTGATTAATTTACTCATGCCGTTGTAGAAAATTAGTTTACTTTGCTACGGTATAATCAATTTGCTTAAAATGATCCTTATCATTTAACAGACTGCGTTATTTTCAACATGTAGATTGGAAATTCTGTATTTAATATATTAAGTTTCAAATACGAATACAACTACTGACGTGATCTATTATAATCGAAATAAATAACTGGTCTTTGAATAGATAACAATGATTGCCGGCATATAAATTTTACTTGAACTGCATTGCAAATGTGTTGTGCAAATATGTGAATTTTTATGCATGAATTTCTACGTATTATATGCTATAATCTTATATTTTGGATTTAAAGAGATGAGATGGATACTTGATTTCATAATTTCGTGAATTTTAAGGTATCAACTTGATACTCTTACGGCAGTGTAAATAAACAAAAAACAAAGTAATTCGAACTTAATAACTGCCAGAAGAAATTAACCTCTTTATTCTGACATCTAAGATGTCCCTCTCTATTTCAGTGCGCTGCATCTACAGGTTGTCCCAGATCGAGTGGGATTGCATGGCTAACTTTTTTTACTATTAAAGATGGAGATTTAGTTAAATGGGCAACGTTTTAAAGCTGTTTAGAAAAGTTCAAATTGTCGACCCTCTCAGAAACTCATTTTCTTGTATGTCAAATATATTCGTAAGTATAAGCGTTACGAAGAAAGGTTTCGTTGTTTTCGATAAGGCCAATTAAAAAATATAGAATAAAAATAGCGGCGAAATAGCGGCAAGCCTACTTGCAATTACCTTTACATGGTTGAAATGCGACTGCAAACTAAAAATCCAATTTGGTGTCCATTTAACTTAAGAAAATTACAGTTTTTAGTTTTTTTTTTAATACCTTCTGAGGGGTTCGATATTTTGAAGTTTTTCAAACAGATTTTAAATCAGCAGATAAAACTGAAAAACATTGCCCCCAATGCTAATTTTTCAAACAATTTCTACTTAAAAACATCCACTGGAGGTTTGATTCCACACTGTAACATTCTGCTAGGATTTGCCATCTAGAGTCGCAACGAAGCGCCATGGTGCCATGGAAAATTATTATGCTATTTTTTACACTAGCCGTGTTTTTAACATTATATTAAATGAAACCTGACGCGCGTGCAGTCTGTATTGGATTTGACAGGAAGTATTGTTATCTTTATCTGATGTCTAGTGAAAGAAAAATAAAGAGTACATTTAGTTACACGTGTATATTGCAATGAGGCTTTTAATAATAAACTTTAAGTATAAATATAAATAATAAAATAAAGCAACTGGATCCTTGATAAATTTTGCAATATTTACTAAAGAACACGTCTCTAAGATCCCTACTACAAATACAAAAATCTATTTCTTGTAGCGGTAGGTACTACCACTCTCATAGATTAAGAGAGAGCAAAATAACCTAGCTAATAGGATTTGCTCCTAAACTGGGACAAAATTGAGAGAAAAAATTCAAATATGAGCTGGCATATCCCTGGGTCCAAATTGGCAATATGTTACAAAAAGAAATGGTACGAAACTCTACTCTTGGTATAAAGCTGGTACAAATCTTTATGGATATATCCCCTCTGCCCATCGAAAATTGCTATTACCTCCCAAATCAAAGTAGCACAAAATGTTACAAAATTTTGGAAAAATGTTAAAATTCAGCGGTGGTAGCCAGCGATATACTCCCTAAATTATGCATTAATTGTTTTTAAATTTTGTCTTGTTAGTTACAAAGGTAAAGTAAAAGTATTGACGTACATTCCACGAAAATTCCTAATGCGCACTAGATAGATTTATTACATTGTAGTAGTAATTGGATGAAGAATATGTTAACAGAGCATAAAAGTATTGATATAGGTTACCTTCTCGCAGAATTAGCGCAACAAAATCCCTTTATTGTCTTTTTCCTCCCTCTCCTAGATGATATCAACCATACCGTAACGTAGTGAGTGCATTTTATCATTTCTTGCCAATCATTTAACTTGAAACAGAAATATGCAGCCGATTTGAAACCATAACGAATTCTTCTTTTAATTATAATCGAGTCTAGTTTGAACGATTAATGTTTTTCCTAAGAAGAAATAATTGCAACTGTCATTTCGTAATAGACGATGGCAATAATGATTGAAATGTTTTCTGCGAGCCGATCTGCGGCGAATCACAGATCGCGAACGAGAATGAAGAGAAGCGGATTCGGTTTAGCTCTAAAAATTCAAACTATTCTGGAAGGCGGAGGGGACTTGTCGGCAAAAACCGGAAAGAAGAATTTCAAATTGATCCGCATCGAAGGAACATCAAAGCATGTGTAGAACAAGTGTACGGACATAAAAGTAGTTGAAACACATAAAGCGGGAATTGTTAAATTTTATTATTCAGTCTCGAATGCCCTTTAATGTAAGTTATATGGGAGACCCATTTAGCTGTGCTAATCAGGTGACTAAAATGTCGAGGAAAGCGGCTGTTTTATGCCAAATACGGCGGCCACTGTTAGTAACAATAAAATAAATGTGCTGATAATAGTATTGGAACAAGCGGATGGTCGCACAGCCATTAAGAATTCCAAACTACCCATTATCATTTGTTAGTGCTAGTGGTTCTCAACATGGCCGACGCAAAAAAATCTGCCGACATCATGAATTAGCAAAATCACGCACACTACCCACATTTTCTTTCTGTTCGTTTCCTTTTCTTGTTGTAGATCTATTCGTAATGGAGCACAATGGAAATTGGTGAAGCGATCTATTTTTATAATATGCTTTTATTTAACTTCCATTTCCGTTCCTTTAGCAATTAAATTAAAAAATATTAACACATTTCGTGGAAATCGATGTTATTTTTTTCATAAATTATTACTTTTGAATTTTCTCTAGCATAGATTTGAGACCAACAATGACTTTTCCCTTAAATTCAACATTATAGTGTATACGTTATTTTCTAAAAGAAATAGAGAACAGAAGTCGAGAAGGGAATGTATTGCTTGGGTTGGTGAAAAATTCATCTATGAACTTTATAATACGTAATTGTAGCTATGTGTGAGATATCTTCATTTTCAATTACAACTTTTCCTGCTAGATACTCATATACACACAGACGGGGCGAAAAGTAACGTAGGAGTTGGATATGCATTCTTCATCCCAGAAGTACAATACAGCAAAGGATATGCGCTTCCGAAAGAAGCCAGTGCTTTTTCTATGGAAGCAACGGCAATTAAAAAGGCGATGGAAGCCATAATCCAGATAAATAATGACAACTTCGCCATATTCACTGATTCCAAAAGTGTTATTAGGAGGTTCCAAAGCTTTAATTTTCATCATCCCCACTTATTGGAGAAATACTATTGTTGGACTTTAGCCTGAAACAACGTCGCAAGACAATAATTTATATTTGGGTAAAAGGTCATTCTACCATTTCGTTTAATGAGGAAGTAGATAGACTAGCTAAAGAATACTTTAGAAGGCGTCTTACTACCACATTCAGACTTTTCAGTTGAATTTAAAGGCAATACGCGTAAAGTTGGGGGAGAGCATTATACAGATATGTATAAAAGTAACCCCACCAACTATTATATGCTCTTCCCCAACATTAAAAAAATTATCGGTGGTACAACAAAATTACTATTAAAAGAAGTATGATGTCGCAAATTCTAAGATTATCCTTTAATCATGGAAGATTTCCTGCTCACCTGCACAAAATTCACATTTCAGATTGTGACAAATGCGCCTTTTGGGAATCGGAATGCGGGGATACCAATCATATATTTTTGGGATGCCAAAATCATACAGAAATAATTAACCTATTTATTAACGACTTGCTTTGCATCAACATTCAGCTTCCAATTAATATGAATTCTCTATTAGCCATGTGAACAGAACATAGATAATAATAAAAGATTATTATAATTATTATATTCTTTCAGAACCTATAACGAACTTTTTTGTTAACGCCAACGTCAAATATTTCGACATTGGTTTTATTTGAATAAAACTATTACAAACTATTACGATCAGCAAATACAAAAAGCTAATATTCCTCAAATAGCATGTAGAAACCCACCCCATCCTTTATTGTCATAGATTTTGGACATTTTTGCAACTGAATCTCTTGATTAACCATTCATTCTCAAGCTGTTTCCCTCGTTGCAGGTTTGGTTTCAAAATGCTAGAGCAAAATGGCGACGGATGATGTTAAAACAAGAAGGCAAATCCGGCGAAAAATGTTCGGGTAGCGAAGGTATGAGTGACATGGACATTTACCCAGGACCCGGTTCGATAGGAGGAAGTATCCAATCTCTAAATCCACACAGTCCACCTTTTATGCTGCCGTCGGGTAGTCCTTCTTCGTCGTTGGACTGTTCGTGAACGATTTTCGGTTCAAAGTTTAATCAACAACAGTGCTAGAAATATAGTGAATTGAAAATTCATCAGAAACGGGACTGATCCAACGACCCTAAACTGGTGCACGCAAAAAGTTTTTTTTTATTTTTTTTTAACACTGAAATAGATTTGGTGACTACAATTGTGATGGTAAAATATGACGTAACTTCGATTGTCCTAACCAGTTTATGATGAAGAATCCTAAGTGCATTTCTGAATGGTTTCGATAATGTCAATCTGTACTTCTGAATTGTGAAGCTCAAGGCGATGCATCTGGCAATGCCCTTAGGAATCCGTGTCTATTAAGGAGATAATTAAATTACCGGGCACGTTTCCTAAATTTAATGGTGCAAATGAAAACGTATGTAAACCACCGAATTGTGCCCCAAATGAATAAGAAACGGTGTTTTACATGTCGATGGTTAAAGAAAATTCACACAAAAATGTTATTCCCGCACTTTATATATTAGATACATTTTACATTGTTCCTAAATAAGTTGTAGGTTTTTAAATAATCCATGCACAATTAGATGAATAATAATTATGTAAACGGAATGAATCAGCGAGTGTGGAGCAATTTATATAATTTATTTAATGAATAAAACCACAACATTTATAGGTGTTATATTCTAAGTACACATCCACATCTACGTCCAGGTTTTTTTTTATAAAGAACATAAATCTATTTAATCTCATAATCGACCTAACATATAATCGCAAATTACCTAAATTTTACTTAAAATTCATTTCTATTTTTAGATATCTACAAACGTTGCGGAATAACTTATAAAACGGTCTAATGATTTCATAAAAAAAATAATAGCATAAACATCCTGCCGTTCACATACAATTGCAAGGTAATCTTCTATATTAGCACAATTTGCAACGAAGTAGATATTTATATGGCCAAAAGTTATAGTGCCATGAGCTCTATTGTTAGATTTCTTCAGGAATACGAGAAAGAAAACGTTCGCAGTTCTTATTGAGATAATAGAAAGTTGAAGAAGATGTTGGTGTGGAATACAATATGGATTATTTAACTAGAAATAGTACAATTGGTCCCCAATCAGAAAGAGCTACATTTTATCTTCAGTTTACTTTTAGTTTTCAATGAGTAATATCAGTCAAAACTAGAAAGACTTTACATGATCTTGTGGTTCCTAAATTACCATTGCAGATCTAACCCTCAATATTAGTCTTGTTACACGGTTACATACAAGAATTATCGTTCCTATCAATAGCTCCATAAATCCCGCTGATTTATTTCGGTATTATATTTTATATGCGTATTGTAAATAATTAATTAGTCCGGGATATTTTCTTGGACAACAACCCTTTTTCTTTTAGATCAAGAAGCTTACATCTAAGCATTATTTCAGTAACTAACGATTGGCGTACCTTTTTTTTTACTTTTGAAAATTACGCATCAAAAACTACTTCATGGTACGAACGTAAGTTAGGACATTGTGCCGTTGTCTTCCTACATTGCCAAAATGAATTTCATATACGTCCTCGGTTATAATTCGCACGAAACTTAAACTGGTGCACGTCGCATTATAATATTGTAAACTTTTTGCAAAGATCGAATCTACTGTACGAATATTGCTCTGAATTTCTGTTTTTTTTTTGTACTTTATTTTTTCTTAACTAATTTATTGTTTTCTTTTGTTTTTGAATTTTTATTTACTCGCGATCCCTTCGTATTTATCTCTGTACTTTGCGAAAGGTATAAAAGTATCCTGTGTAAAATTTATCATAGTAGTTTTATATTTTATGTTAGCGCTACCTCATTTTTTTTTGTTTTTGTACATAGAAGGTGGTAGCATTTTCCTATTAATAAATAATTTTAATTATTTTATTACTGTTGTATTATTTACATCTTTAGCGCATAAAACCTATAAATGACACAGAAGTATTTTTTAGTTATTATAGTAGGTATTTTTTACAAGCAGTCTAGGCCGGTGGTACTCGCGCTTCAGAGTGAAATAATAATATTCATATCAAAGTGAATTGATCATAAGTAAATTGAATAAACGTACTGTGAAGTACCATATTTAATGGAATAAATTCACTTAATATGAAACGATTTATTTTATGAAGAGTGCCGAGGCAATTCAACTTTGTCTTAAGAAATAAACATTTTTGCATCAATTTTAAGTTTTCCCCAGTATCTCCCAACAATTATTTGACAAACACTCATTGTTCTGAATAAAAAAAAAAAAAGTTAACAAATTGTAAATATGGATCATTTAATTGAAATTCGGCAGATAGAAATTTTAATTCTTGCTGGATGTGGCGATAAAACCAGAACTCGTCAAGAAGCATGCAATCTGTTTAATGCAAAATATCTAGATAGAAACATCAGCAATGCACCATGAGTGAAACCTAGATAAATTTAGAAGCAGTATTTGTCAAACACATTCCAATGCAGGATGTCTTAAGAAAATTAATAAAAATGTAAATCTTGACACATTGTTAAGTGTGGATAGGAATGCTTATGGTGTATATCAATCAATTGCAACAGTCAATGAAGTTCCATGAGCGATCAGGATTATGTCTGTTAAAAAAAAAAATACCATTTTTACAATATTCAAATTTCTCTCAAGAGAAAAATCAGTTAAAGCGTGTTCAGCGAGCAAATGTTTTTTTTTCGTTAATATGTCTTATTGCAAATTTTGCTGTAATTGTTGAACATATACGAGGATGATATGGGAAGTATCCGTGTTTGTAGACAGATGGCGCTTTGTGTCAAAATCTGCATTACCGACTGTGAGTACTATTCTTTAGTCGACGTCTGTGAAAATGTCGAAGAAATTCATCGAATACTTGTTGTTTTGGGAGCCGTTGAGAATGAGCAAGATTATATATTATATAAGATTTGCCATTTTTTGATAGACTTGACCCAGGTTGACGTACTAAATTTATCCGTCCACCATTTTGTATAAAACTCAAGATGAGTAAACAAAAAGACATAGAATCATCAAAATTATCGTTTCTTTTTTTTTTTATTTCAACTTTGCTTATTGAAAATTAGGGATGTATAATCAGAGGGTTGATGATGTTAATGTGAAATGAATTTCAGGTGTTCAAATGTTAATCGTCAAAGAGTATATCTTAACTTAACGGATTATAATAAGCTAAATTCGGTTTTTATTTTTTTGTTGCCCATATTATTGGGCAATTATTACCGGTATTCTTCTTGCATTGTTGAAAGCACACACAAAAGGCAAACCACAACTTCATGTTTAATACATAAATATATTTACAAATATAAAATTTCTTTATATCTCCTTGTTCAATGCATTAAAGAATACAAGAAAAGCAACATGAAGAAATCTCCGATTGTAATACGTTAAAGAAGAAAAGGATCTATAAGCGCAAGCTACCACGGGTATAAATTATACATTTCCGAGTTCTAGAACTTATTACAGAAACAACAATTTATTACGGCAAAACATGCATTATCAAGTACCCGCTTCAGAATGTCGTCTTTTATCTCCAGCCGTTTTCAACTTATTCATAAAACAAAGATTCGCAATTTATATTCAGCAACAAGAAACGGAGGCGACTTCTGAAAAGAAATTGAACGGAATGAACGGCGCACAACCGGCAACGAAACGAAACTAAAAATAAAACAAGAAAAACGAGTACAAAAGATGAAAAACAAATACATTGACACACAGATATATACACTCTGGGACAAAACAATTGCACATGCACACTCGCCGGTTTTGTTATTTTCTTTAAAGGTTAAAGTTTGCTAAAAAGCATGCAACTATGCTTGAAATTGTAGCCGCATTGATGTGCTTTTTTTTGAATTGCTATTATAGATCTAACAGTACAGTAATGCAAAAAAATCGACTATCGTAAAGAAATGCTAAAGACGGCAAATCATCTACCTAAGTATTGACTTGTTTCATTTGCTCTGCAGCAACAACACGGAAAACCCGGAAAAAAAAAATGGTTAAGGATTACTGTAAACAATTGAAAAATACATAAGCAAACAATCAGGCCTATACAGTAATGCAAATTTAGAGTTTAATGATGCATGTGTATATAGAAAATGGTACCAGAGGTGCAACTCGACCAAACTGAAATATTTCAGATGCAGACCAGAGCCCCATTCGACTTGTTGAATACGTTCGAGCCGTCAAACCCGTTCAGACGGCCAAGCTTGTTTAATAAATCTTAGTAAACCATTATAATTTACTTACTACTAAAATTCGACAGAGGACAAGTTATTTATTCGTTCCACCGCTACCGCCATTTACTGGACTTAATGCAATCTCTTAACCGGACCCATTGACGTTGACAACTTAAGTAGGATCTACTAAGTTTTGATTAATTTTATAACAATCCCAATATTATCAAGAATAGAAAATCCTTAAATTCCAAACCTCTTAGAAGGTTTTTCCCATTAAATTCCTTGTCACATTTCCATTTTCCATTTTTCCATTAAATTCCTTGCCACATTATTTTTGTACCCTCCCTACATCTA
>LR737390.1:459763-576553 GCA_902655005.2 Marronus borbonicus
TATATTCACCAGATTTCTAATTGTTGATGTTACTTGTTGTTTGGCTTCACTTCATCATTAAATCCCCGCTATGTTTTCTGTCCACCATTGTACTCGCAGCATCGCTGCTCTTTTTAAATAAGGTAGCGAACTTTTAAAAACTTCTCATAAATTGGCGGAAGAAGCAGAAATAAAACTTCTTAATCCTTATTTTCAAGCACGGAAGCAATCTCGACGAAGATGTAAGATTATACATAGCATAAGGAAATAAATCAAAGGAAAAGAAGCTTTTTGTTTTACCTACTCAAAGACCTAAAAATCCAACCCAAAAGAAAAAAACACTGAAAATTACGACTTCAAAGTAAAAAAAACAACCAGAAGTAGCAATCTCCCTATTTTAAATAGAATCATGCCATTCTTATGTCAGATTTAGGTTCTGTGTTAAGTTTTGACACTGTCCCTTTCAAATACCTTACGTAAAAAAAATTATTCTGTTGCTGGTAATGTTTACGATAGGGTGCGCCAATGGAGAAGGGAAAAAGTCTGCAAAATATTGAAACTGAGAGAACTGGATATTTTGAAATAGCAACTCCTAATTTTCTAAGTGGTATTAGATTCTACATCAAAAAATAAAGCAACAATATATAGCAAGTGCTATCGCTATGCTCTAAAACACTGCAATTTTTGCTACCTTAACATTCCTTCAGAAAACGAAAAATTAATGTTCAAAGTACGCAATACACTATTTACAATAATACATTGCATCCCCCGAATTTCGCACTTCTGCTTGGTGTATACATATAAGAACACAATTTACAAGGAATACCCTTCTACATAATATAATTGTTTAATTTTTATTATTAACATAATTTGAGTTGTTAAGTTGTTTATATTATTTTTCAGACAAAACAAATAGCTAAAATACAACGTTTTGCAATCGATAAATCTTACTTGCGTACACTTTAAATTAAAGTAGATAAGTTAATTCCTACGGAAAAACCTGAAATGTCGAATTCCGATTCCATCTCCGAATGTACGAGAGAATATCGCCGGTTAAGTTGAACGAAGTGATTTATTCTTGTCTGCAAGTCCATTTGCAATGTAAAAGCGAAGCCCTAATTCAATTAAAAGCAAGGAACCCGAGTAAAGAACGATCTGGTTCGATTTAATTGCTGTTAATTTGTTAACTTTGCAAATTAGAGCAACAGTTGACCGGTTGTTATCTCGCAGACGAGGCCGGATTGGCGGCCTGCGAAATACACACCGAAGACGGCAGACGACGGAGGTGGCAAATTTTTCCTGGCCTGAGCGCTTTTTGCCCGTAGTACAGGTTTCTTTAAAAGCGCACGTGATACCATTGAGTTAATATGAAATGAACAATGGTGGTACGCTTTGCAATGCTGATTCATACAGCTTCTGGTTCTTATTCCGTCATGTTTTTACGATGGCTGTTCGTATTCGATGTATTTTTTATAAACCAGAAGAACGACTTTAATGGTAAAGAATTGTGCCCCTTTAATTTTAAGAAATATAAAATATTAGTAGTACTTATTTCAGTTTTTAAGGCAGTCAATTTTTCAGAGAATTCATTCTCTTAAATCAGTAATTGCTTTACAAAATTCAGTTTTAAGTGACTTAAAATCGCTAAATAACGACATGTTCCTGTTACAACTGCTGCAAATCACATTAATAGATCTCGACTTAGACCTAGTAATAACTAGGTAATATTAAAATATTAATATCAGTCTCTGCCAAACCTGCACATTTAATATGTGCAGGCGTCGCATTCAATTGAGGATGAAGTAGGTTCAATACCAAGACCGCAGCTATTGCAAGTATTCATTTCAAAAAAATAAAGAAAAATTAATTAACTAAAAGAAAGAAAATACATATATAACGTGGACACATGTTTCACGCTGAGGTGGCTTTCACAGAGACTTAAAAATCAGACACCAAAGAGGGTAACGGAAAGAAAAATGGTGATATACAAACGATAAAGTAGCAAGGAAAAGAATATATATTATTGTAAGGTAAGAAAATATATGTATCCAATAAAAATAAGCTTAAAAAAAGCGCAAAAAAGGCTGCTTGTATAAATTATACGCAACGCGAACGTAGAATATCGACAACCAAACCTGAATGATTGAAAAATTTATAGACTTATTCTAAATATGACTACACAAAATTATAGATAATAATTAGCAGAGATAAGATGGAATAAAAAACATGTATACCTTGAATAACCCAGCAAAATAGATGATAAATATGGAGCAGGGCATCTCTGAACACAATCGTTTTTGTATTCGCTTAAGCGATTGATTCTAATAATCGGTATGGTCTTCTCTTGCGCCACTAACACGCCCGTACGACTAGGCATAGACCTAGTATGGGACAACATGCCATTCTTCTCCAACTGCAACAGTAGCCCCTGATGTGAGTTCGAAAATACAGGGTATACACCATTGATTGATATACCATTGATAAAAGAAGGCATATATGGATGTGGTATGTGTGAAATTTCTTTTTTTAATATTTTACGCACGTTTTTTCGAAATCACTCCTGACGTTAGCGTTGGGGCAGAAACTCTCCTGCTTAAAAGTAAAATTGTTGCCAATAAAATCGATGTAAGGCACCGTACAAGGTGCAGAAATATTTTCAATACATCGAGTACCAGTTAACTAGGCTATCCCCAGTGATGAAAACTGGGTCGGTTCGTGTCTCCGTAGTAATTGCATCCCAAATCATGCATGAACCGCCGCTGTAGCCGATCCGTTCTTCAAGTTAGCAATCTGTAAACCGTTCTCCAAGATCTCCGATACACTTCCTTGCCTGCCATGGAGGCATATCTTTGTCACGTAGGAGAACACAAGACTTCCCTCGGCTTCAACGTCCAAATAATATGTTCCTGTAAATACTACTTCAATTTTTTTTTAATGGAACATTCTGTATCTTTTTTAAAATTCTAACAAAAACTGTTCGAGCTTTTTTTGTAAACCTTTCTTTATACCTAAAATGTGTCGGTGTTTAGTAAATTAAGTGTTGCGTTACGCAGACAAGTTTGTTACTACAATGCTGTGGCGAAATATCATAACTTCTAAAGATATTCTAAAAACAATCAACAACATTTAATTTATGTAGGCAGTAGCATTATTTCATCAAGGTTAACTAATACAAAATCAGCCTCAAATGTGGCTGGTGATCTCAACCCAGTGCCTAGTCCTTGTACAAAAGCTTATCAACTGTTTTGTACAATATCTGTCCTGCTTTTATAGGAGTTACCTGAATATACACCTTATAGTTAGACCTACAATAATAAAATTACAAGCAAATTATAGGCATAAAAAGTATAAAACGTCAAGAAGTAAGCTGTATCTTCTTCTCTAAACATTCCGATATCTCGCAAGTACTTATGCTTCCACCAAATAATATCTTGTTCACTGATATACACTGGCTGCAATGAAAAATGCACCACCCCCATTGTTGGGGTATTCTGATCAAATTTTATAAATGTATTTCCAAGTATTAACTCAAACGACTATTTATCATGGTCTAATTATCAGCATTTACAAAAATCAGATATTTTTACAGGAACATCTGTAAATCCGATAGTTGCATCCAAATGTACAAAAATGAATAAAATGCGTGGAGTATCTTTCAAGCAATCCTGAGTGATGCCTATGTGAAGATGGTGTTACTTTCCGGTAAACTGGCGGTAGACTTAATCGTAATCATTCGACTATATTACAGTATTGAAACCTATCATTGCAAATCAAAGTAAAGTACGTAGAGCAGGTTCAGGCGCATCCAGAAGGACCAGCCCTCAAGAAAATTTTCTTTTGTGAAACACCGATTTCAGTACGTAACATTTTGAGCGCAGCAGTGGCTGTAGAACATCATTACGAACGAATAGTGGGCATGGGATTTCGTAACTACCAGCCTTTATTGCGATTACCTTGGCATCTGAGGATAGACGCGATAGACGAACCTGAGACTCAAAACGGCAACAGTAGCAGGATGAATGGAATTCAATAGTGTTTAGTGAAGAATCCCAATTTTCTTTATGACACCATGACGATAGGATTAGGGTGCCTCGGAATCTAAAGAAAGGGCCAAGCAGGAGCGCATTTGGCGCCAGCATACAGCACCTACAATCGGCGTAATGGTTTGGAGCGTTATCACTTCTGCTTCCAGATCACCATTAGTACTAATTCCATGCATTACTCTATTTGCAGACCATTGCGTAATATTCGAACAAGATAATTCTCGGCCTCATGGGGCCCGACTGTGTATTTCTTGACCGAAAACAATGTAAATCTGCTTCCATGGCCTACGAGATCTAGATACTTCGCCAATAGAACACCGATCGTTATGCCATGAAGTCACTACAGCTCGGCAAGAAGTACTCCAGGAAGCAATATCCACCTTAATTAATTCAATGCCTAATCGGGTTACCATATCGTCTAGCAATCTATGAAAAGTTGCTCCTGAGAAGTCAAAGAGATCAGCATCACCGGCGGACGAGAATGTGGTGAGTCTCTCTAATTTAAACGAATTTTTGGGAAACTGGTGTACGTCTATTCAGCAGACTATTTGTATGAATGCAAAGTGTTCTAACATGAAACTTTCCAATAGTAGCCAACGTACTGAAATTTGAATAATAATTACTCAACTGTGACTTCGATCACTTTGCATGCTCCCTTAGCAATAAGTGAAGTAACTGGTGATTGGCGAGCTACACATACATATTTTTACAATTATGATTCCATATACGACCCGCTTTGAAAGTCACGGCTGATTAAGACTGCGTTATTTAAAAAAATCATAAGCATACTGGAATGATTTTATTATATTTGTTTCCACTAAAAAATAATGGTACTATCGTGTCGATGGGCTCGTTCTGGTATGTCCTCCTACAAGCGAGCCCGCTCCGATAAGTTTATATGTCCGTGGTTATTTCGACGTGTACACATACCGATAATAAAACTTATTTACGATATGATCGTTTCTATAATAATTATTACTTTGTTAGGCGAACACTCGGTTCTTAAAAAAGGCCTACTCTCAGTGAGCGATTCCGAAAACGGTAAAAAGCTAGCATTAATTTTTATGTCCGGCGTAAATCATACGCCGAGTAAAATATGGTAAAAATGAAATTTATTATTTTTATCTAAAATCGACCTATCTCATAGCCAAGCTTGCATGCGGAACTAAACAGAGTTAATAATTAATTATCGTGAAAGCTAACTCAGCTAACATGTAGGTACAATACGTATACCGTCTACGCATTTGTAGTAATTAAAAGAAGGCGATACATTGTTCACAGTAATCTGAAAAAGAAACTATGCGTTTAGAAGGTATTGTAGAAATGGTGTTCATTTTTAAGAGACCACGGCCAGTGTAGTTTTCTCTCGACCTGCAAATTTCTTCAAAATATTTCTTTTATCCTTTTGTTTCAATTTCTAAAATGTTAATAACATTATAAAACTATTGTTTGTTCTCGAATGTACTGTACGTATACTAGCAACCAAATATTAAAACTTTTACATAAACTCTATTTTTGTTTTACTTTATGGTGATTGATTGCAGGAGCTACGCTTATCTTTAGGTCAACTAAAGAAAAATATTGAAAAATTCGTAAGCAAGTGAATCCTTTTGAGATTAAAGTTTTGCGATACAATCATAACAATATACAGGAAGCATAGCTGACAGCAAATCTAAGTCTCTACTTTATTGAAAATTGTTTTAGTAATACATGTCCTTAAATGTATCCATGTTTTGCAGGTACAGAGTTTTTTATTATTAATAAGAGGTATCGGCATCACCTATTAGCCATACATAAACCTCATCAACCCGAAAGAACAACAAGCTGAGTCAAATACAATCCTAGACACGAAGTTAGTCAGCGACTAACCCAAAAATGCAGGAGTTTGGGCACAATGCGCCTGCCAGGTACAGGTGATACAATCGAAATTAATACTCGATATTTTTATTTTTGATAATCTAAAATTAATCACTAGAGATGACCGAGGTGAGTGAAACTAATACTTTTTGCAGCGACTCATGTCTATTCGTCTCATAGAAAAGGGTTCGTGTTGCCTACTGGTTTCCCCGCGAGTCGACAAAACACGAGTCTGTCTAGTCGCTGCAAAAAAGTAATAAATTCACCTGCCTTTGTCATCTCTAGTAATCACTAACATTCATGGTGATGTTTAAAGGAAAAAATAAAAATTGCAAAAGAGAACGCATTTATTTTTCAGAAAGCTCCAAAAGAAAATGTATATTTCCGATCGATCATCAAATTAACTTAAATTATCAGCATAACAAATTAAATGAACTTGAAAATTTAGTGAAAAGTTGTAACATTCCACTACTCGAAATCATTTGCCTGAAATTCGGAAGAAGACAGATCATATTTGCATGAGTCAAGAAGATTGCGGAATTACATTTTTTACACTCATAATTTAACATCCACCTTGAACCCGTTTTCATGGTGCATGTTGAGGACCTATCCCTTTCGGGAGCCGAAGAGGATGAATTTTGTACATCATCAGCGATGGGACGAAACCTTTTCAGACGCATTTGGAGGTCGGCGGAGATTTCAACTGCTTTTACAGTTCTTCGATTTAATTCTTCAACCACCAATTCGTGAGCCAACGTGTCTTTTACACAGTGGTTTCAGTTCATTATCGAAGTAAATCACTTGAAAATTAATGCCACCCACTTTCAACATTGTGAAAAATATTATTGTTGGCCAGCGCTAAACGTGTTGGCGCACGCTTTAAGTAACTTACAGTATGAATAACGCCCTTGGCAAAATTGAAGCGAAAACAGGAGAATTAGTTTCCTCTTCACCTGCGACACTAAGGCCTTTCCATCATTGAAACCGAACATGCTCCAGGTTTAGTGTATAATTCATCGTTGCATCAACAAGACCATATTTGTTATATTCGTCCCACTTTGACGATATGTACTGCTGAAATGAACACTTTTTCTCAGAAATGCCGCAGCATTTCATTGATTGTGACGTTCTTCCCGACGCTATAGCTTGTCCGGCAGTTTTCCACAAATCTTTCAAACACAAATTGGAGTAAAACGGTCGAATTCCTTTTGTTTTGCCTTGGTGGTAAGATCAAAACGAAGGCAACGCAGCAGAGTCTTGAACCGTTTGATATTCATTACGAGGCCAAATTTTTCAACAAATCAATATAACTCTCCTCCCCCAAATCCTCGTTCACTGAAGAGTCTTCTTGTCATCCTCCAACAGAACCATTATTTTGTCAACATGACTTGGATTAGACAGATTGCAGAATACATACACAGAAAAAGTCCTGTGAAGATATCTGCAACAACATTGTAGAATCGATCCTGTGTATGAAAGTTTAAAGGTTATTGTAGCGAATGCTGCAAGTTTTGAGCCATCCATATTTCTTAAAATATCGTTTTATTATTTATAGGACAATCAAATTTTATTTATTTATTTAATTTTAGGATCTGTAGAATTATCTCGTATGAAGATGAAGAGATGTAAAATACCTGATGTCTAGCTTTTATTTTTTGTATTAAATATGGATACGTTTTTTTTAATATCTTATTTTTTGTATTATCTTGTCTGAATTCTGATCAGGTTACTGTTAACTAAATAATATTCTTTTCTTACAAGAAAATTATTGCGCGGAATAAAAATTAAGGTAGTAACCTCAAAATTGGTTTCTCAGAAATATCGCGACATGCTTTCAAAGTAATCAGTTCTTGATTTGTGCAAGGTTAGCTTGAACAAAATGTTAAATTGCTTTTTGGGCCGCCTCGTTGATAGACAGCTTAATCATAGCAAGAAATTCACCAATAGCACGATACTAAAAGTTAGAAAACGAAAATCGATGTATTTCTTTTAGAATGGCTAATTGCTACCGTATGAAGGTCAGTTAGGAATATTTATTGCAAGGTGTCTGAGCAAATAATGCACTGTATCATAGAATCATGTGACAGTACGTTCACGCAGGAAGGCCAATCTAAATTAAATCCAGAAGCTTCTTATAATTTCAATACCCAATGTTATGAAGCGTGAACGGATATTTAGCAAACATAGAGGACCAGTACTAAAATGTTTTTTAGAAGCGATTAATAGTCATTCTCCTTCACGTAAAGCTTGTTTACGTAGGCATATTGTGAAAACCTACGATAAAGTATAATTTCTATAAAAATATAATTTACAATAAACACACATATTTCGGTGAGCATTGAGAAAAAGTATCGTCTTGTGATGGAGGTATGTAGTATGAGTGGTAAAAATTATTTAAATTATCATTGCGGGTTGCAGTAATTAAATGTAAAAAGAGCTTCCTTTGTCACCAGCACCCTATCATTACTGGGACATAGCTAAAAAGCGCTTTATTTTATATAAAATATGTGGAACATGTGAAGCGGGTTAAAATTCTTATGCGATGATGCGAAAAGCATTATTCTTCCAAAATCAGCCCTAGATTGAAAAGATTCAATTTAGATTTGTAAATAAAACGGTAATTTTACACCTATCACAAGTTGTGACGTTCAGAGTTCATTTTTCAACGTTTAAAGATATATTCGCATCCAAGAGAACCTGATTTATAGACGAAAATTTTGAAAAAGTAACGTTTTATTAGTTACGTTGACTTAAATTACTATACGTAAATAATTTATAAGATACGAAAAGAAAGATGCTGTGTTATTGACGAAAATACAAACTACATACACCCGCCCAGCTGAGAAATCACAGTTTCAATCGATATAAACGTATATATGTATGTGTGTCGCTCACTTGGATTACTACAGCTTATCTCTCCGTGAGCTTGCCCAATATACAAACTTTGTCACTAAATATGTGTTTGCATTGATCTACACATATTCGTTATATCTTCATAGAATGTGCAGCTCTGTAGTTATTATTATTATTATTATAGTTATTATTATTAACTTCTGAAAAATATCCGTTATAACAAAATTTTAGTTCTCTCTTTTTCTTTAATAAGAACGTGATCGAGCTTGGCTACCTAAAACTATTCTTAAATAAAAAGAGAACATTTAGAAACGCCACTTAAACTTTATCCATTTCATGCAGAAGCAGGGTTTCGTAGATAGAGAAATACAAATGTAAACGTGGTATATCCGGTAGAGGTTGCTCTATTCATTCTGCTTTTTTTTCCTATTGAGGTAATTAACAATTAGACGTTTGCTAATTTTACAACACTTACACTTCCATTGAAATAGATGCGGTTTGCTTGCTGATAAAGTAAAACGATAAGAGCCTGTAAATTTGTCAGTCGTTACGATCAGAACACAAAATCTAGTCCATTAGCGGGTAATCTTTTAATTAATCTGCGGAGAAAGAGCGGCTGTACACGAATTTAAGCGCTCTATCACACGAATGTATGGAGAGGATTGTATTCGCCGCAAGTGAACGTACCATGTTCGATAGAATACTCGTACCGTATGCGGACGCATTTGGACAAATGTTTTTGAGCTTGTATGGACACGGGCCACTGATGTCATCAATCAAAACTCACGTCAAACATGTGTGTCACATGTGAAACACATGCGCGTCTATTTGGTCATTTCCCATGATCATGTGCGGCTCGAATTTAATTTCGTATTCCGAGAAAGCCGCGCGTTCTAAAAAACTACTTCTTTCTTTCTTCTCTTCGGACGTGTTCACGGTGGATCCCTCTGATGCGATAAAGGCCCCCGTTAAGGTACATTAATAACCAAATACTACGCGTACACATTTGCATACGACCATACATTATTCTCAATAATTGCATTTGCAATTCCAAGTTATAAGGTTAATAGAAATATAAATTTTCTTCTATAAAGCGTGTTCAGTAGGTACGAATACGTATAATATTCTTTTTGCAGGTATACCTGCCATGAAATACAAGTGACTCCTTTACTACCTCTGCTATTCAAAACAGAAGAAGACTTCCTATACAAACTTCATAGATATACTTTAGGGCACATACTAAAATTATTTTGTGACATGTACGATGAGCCAAAAAAGGGTTACATATCAATGTCGTGTTCTCTTACATGGACCAGTCCGTACATGAGTAGGTATTTACTTTCTACTGATGAATCTAGTCCTGTACCCTCTAAGTTTCACAAATGCAATCTAAGATTGTTTTTCAAAATATTCGCAGTCAAGATTTATATATTTTTCCATGGGTTCAAAGCGATTATTAAGTGGTATCTCTGAAATATGGTTTTTGAAGGTCCTCCTTTTTTGTTTAATATTCGCGAACAGAAAGAAGTCGCTAGGTGATAATTCGGACGAACACGGACAATGAGGTATTAATTCAAAGTTTTTGTTCTTCCAATATTCAATTGCTTGACTTATGTTAATGTTATGTAATGTTACGTTGTCGATTGTTTCTCCTGACTTCATTGATGCCTTCTGACAAACAAATTGCTGCATGCCATTCACCATTAGCTGTTCTTCGATCCTCCAAAGGACTGCCTGCGGCATGCCCATCACAACGAAAGAAACGAGTAATCATCTTTTTGCAAGTGCTTAACAACCACTTTTGTTAGATTCGGTACATCTGGAAACACTCACCAGTTAATAGTTTCTGTCTCGTACCAATATACTTAAATTTTGTTAGGATACTGTAGGGTAAACTCGGGTAAGATGGCTAACATTTCGGATATCCCATTACCTGTGAATCACTGGTAGAGCTTATAATATTTACCGTGTTTCTGTACTAGTTAAATTATCATACTAACAGAGAACTACAAAACTACAGCAGAAAAAATAAAACATTTCTATTTTTAATGATGACCATCTAGCCCCATTCATTTGGGCAAGTTGCCCAATATAATATGGGATAGATAGCCACAAAATATAGGTAAAAATAGTTAAGCAAACACAGCCAAGCAAAAATTAGAGCTTCTAAGCTATTTTAGCACGCATTTGGCAAGTGTTTATAAAAGAAGAGTCGTGTTCATGGAACAATTTTTTTTGCAGATAATACATTCTGTCAAATCGCCTTGCTTCTGCGTAACATGATAACTTTCTCCACATCCTGTGCATTCGGTCTCCTTTTTGTAATCTTTCACTTTCCTTTTCTATTTGATTCGCGCCATCTGCATCTGCACTTGGCCAAGGTGGGCATCGTCTTTTTTTAACATTTCCAATTCCAGAAATTTTCTTCTTTATTTGTTTAGTTTTCTTTGCGGCTTTATTTTTTCAGAACTGGGAGTAGTTAGTGCAGCAGTCACAACTTTTGCTTGTCTTTTCTCGGATGTAATAACTATGGGAGTGGGGTTAATCCGTTCCAAAAGCTTTCCAGGACTTAAATTTGGGGCAGATGTCCTTGCCACCGAAGTTGTGCTTTCAACTTATATGTTGACTATATGTTGGTTCGGAATCTGTTTCACGATTTACTTCAAGGTTTGTTATTTGATCAGATACTGTTTCTGCTGTTTTCAGAATCTCCACTGACGAGCAGTGGGATGAATGACCATCCAGAATTTATGATGTCTTCCCTTCACCTTTACGTGGAAGAAAATGATTTGTAAATCATTACAAGAAGATCGTTGTAGTCACGTATGTTGATTTTGGCACTGAATCAACCCATTCTGTCTTTATGTTCTTACCTTTGAAGATACTTACTGGCGGAAAACAAACGCCTTCGGCATTGCAACGGACGATGCATGAAATGGTCTCGCCCTTTTCCTCTGATGTCAGGGTAGAAACGTATCTTGCTCCTTTTTCGTTTATAACACGGCCTGAGAGATTGTTTAGTTGCAGGCGGGTTTCGTCAACAATAAAGATGGAACCAGACTTGTTAAACAATTTATTTTCTTCTAGTGTTACCTGCAGCAGCTTAAAATATTTTCCTACATCCACGCGGTTCATGCCCTGACCTCACGCGAAAGACACGCCCTCAGTTGTTTTAATAGATAAATCACGATTTCTCCTTATAAATGATCTAAAGCAATCGCCACCAGCCATTTCTTTTTCTTTATTAAATTTAAGATTAACATCAAGATTTTTCAACGAATCAGTAGGCAAGTTTTCTAATTTCTCGCACCATCATAGGGGAATCTAGTCTTTGGGTCTTTTTAATGTATAGTACCAATTATGACATTTCCAGAAGAACACTTGAAAGAAAGTTAAAAAACAATGTCTACACAATCGATAAAATGGGGCCGAACAGCAATTAGCCTTATCCAACGGATTAATAAAGACGAAACATTTTAATAATTAATTAATAAAGACGAAGCAATTTAAAATAATCAATAATTAGATATTATGTTACAAAAATCAAACATTAAAAAAAGGGAAAAAAAAGAAAAAATAGCTAGAAAATTATTCACAACTGACAAAGACAACATTTTTCTGAAAATAACGACGACGTAATTAATTGGCAAGAGAAGCATAAAGGAAATCGTGAAGGTATAGGGAAGTGTTTATAAAAAAATTCCTTTACCAAATTCGTAAGAAATATGTAGGATGTTTAAAAAATTGAAATAACATGAATCAAACATCGCAATGCTACCAATGGCCATCGTGTAAACACTAGTTGATATGGAAATGTTTTCGATATATTCCCAAAATCCCCAAAACATATTCAATCGAATAAAATTACCACTTTCGTCTATTACATATTGGCTGTTCAAAATTCAGCGAAATTTCAAACCATTCCTATCAATTAATAACTACTATTTTTAAATGCCTCAAATTTTAAAGAAAATCTGTTGATGTCACCCAATATCACAATTGGCTAAGTTTACATTTTTGCAATGCATTTTTCATCAGAAAAAAAATATTTATATATATATTTATATGGTTGTATGTATAGTATGTTGAGTGAAGACATCGCTTACACAACTACACGTATATTAGGTTTCGAGCCGAAGATTAATTATAGAAAATTTGAAATGAGATATTTCCTTCTGAGCGTAAAGAATGCGAAATTCCATTTCTAATAAATCATCCACATGTCAAGATTTTTCGTTACACATCAAGTACTTCGCAGCAAGTTGAGTGCACCGCACTACATCTTAACTACCTCATAGTTTTTGTAACATTCTATATAATATTTCCGAACGGATCATTAAACGGCTATTCCTTTCCACAAAAAAAAAGCAGTACACGCAAGAAGAAACGTTTACAAATCATTTCAACCCCTAACACATTGACCGCACTATAGGGTACGTTGATAATCATCTAATACCTCCATTGAAGAATCGACTTGACGCAACTATTTTTCTTTTTGATTGGAGGGTGCGTTAATTAAATCAATTGACAGCATTTTCTTGCCCCTAAAGCGATAATAAATTCTGCTAGTGGTAGTTTGTTACGGAAGGGTTGCTTCGCATCGACTGCGTACGGGGTTGTTGCGGTTATTTTCGTTTTAATTAAGAGAATTAAGTAACATTGTTGACTTTAATGTCAAGCAGATGTCTCTCTTTGTGTGAGATTAGAATCGCTATTTATGTGTACGTTTCAGGGTTATCATTAAAAAAGAGGAACGAAGAGGAAAAGATAACGGATATCTGGTTTTATTTTTGGATGAAGGCACGCTAAGCTATCGAATTACAATACACGAAACGTACATAGGTATTGGATAGAAACGCGGAAGTCGAAGCAGGCAGGAAACCCTCACGATTTCGAATTGTTGGATTGCCTTAGAATAGTGAAACGTATCTTAATGAAGATTATTCCTTCGAGTGTGAAACAAAACAGTGACTGCGATTATTATGCTTATTATAATGTAAATGCGGTTGTAATTATCACATAACGCATCCTGCCTAATTTGCTTAGTTCACCTTTTATTGTCAAAACAGTTTACTCTATTAGCAATCCTAACAATTTCCTAGATAACCAAACATGTTTAATTTATAAGACAACCCTGCTAGCTGTTGTTCTATAAAGAATATGCTTAATAATGGTATATGCTAGAGCAGTTATGATTCAAGGAATTTTAGAAGGCGTATGAGCGTTAATTACTGTTGTAACAAAGAAATGTACATATCTATGTAAATATTTAACAAGTGCTGTATCTACATCCACACAAGTATTAAAAAAACAAGTTCTTTTAGGTACATGCCGCAGAAAACTTTAGGGCATTTATTATTATTATATTAGACTGGGATGCATTACACACGAAAAGAAATTGACGGAGGAAATGCTAAGTTGCCGCTTTGGATGGATTTTGTGTTACATTAGTTGAAAACAGAAAGTTCTCTCTGCTTCGGACAAAATTTCAACCGAAACTCTGTCAAAGAACAAATTACCTAAATATGCCCATATCATTATATGAATGCTCTGTTGATGTTATAAGCAAGCACATCCCTGTTACAAGTGCTTCAATTCGGCTAATACTGACCACCTGTACTGATTGATTTATTATATATGAATTGGGATGCTATTTACTATTCTGATAGTATTGATGAAATCGTTGAATTTTTAATACTAATATTTTGTCTTTGTTTGATTTCTATGCGCCTCTTATTATTAAAAGAATTAATAGGGCTGCTGCTCTGTGGTTGACACCTAATGCCTTACGATGAAAATGAAGGATAATGCATTACTACGCGCAAAGAGAATGGGTTCTAGAGCCGCTCTGGATTATTGCGTAATTTCACCAACAATGCAGTTAAATCTGGGAAGAAAGCGTTTATAACGTTTATACAAGAAAATAGTAACCCCAAGCATTATAATATTAATCGATTTTTTGTTGATTCTATAAATCGAGCTGCGGTGGATCCTTCTTTTATTGCCTTCTATCTATCTAATAAGTTTGATGCTCTGTTTCACCGCTTTATTTTCCATCCGGCTACTGAGGAAAGTGTTTTGTTGATTCTTAGCACTATTAAGTTTAGTTCTAATGTTGTTAATGGTATAAATATCCATATATTCCAGCTCTTCCTTCCAATTCTAAGATAATTTTTGGATGTGTACTCTTTTCTGCCTTCTTGTCGGTCAGGTTTCCTCCGATTATAATTATGTAACGGCTTTGACTTCTATCGTGGACGATATTCTTTCCAGCATGGAAGTGCAATAACTGTATTTTTGAGCTTAGATTACTCTAAGGCTTTCTATACCTGCCACGATACGTTCGCAAAAGCACCGCAATTGCCTCAACTCACAGAAGCCATTTTATTAAGGTTTGGTTGGTTGATGTGGAATCCAACGACTGCAAAGTTTCTTCGCCACTAAATGCTCATGTAAAATCGTTTGTATTAGACCTTTACCAACGCCCAAGAATGCCTCTATCTCTCGATATGTCACATGTCAATACGCTTCAATCATTTCTCGCATTAATGCTTGCTATCATTGACGTTAGTACGTCCAGGATTAAATTCTGCAAACCAGTCATAAACTGTGATTTTGGATGGTGCTTCATCACCAAAGGTGGATTGAATCGATCGATGCATTGTTGTTGAGTTAAGCCACCTTTAAAATTGTAAAAAATCATCATACGAAACTGTTCATGAGAAACTTCCAAAATTTGTAAATGAATTATTATTGTTGTTAAATTAATTCTACATAATATACAGTGTGTCCACGGATTTGGTGCAAACTTATATAACAGTGAACGTTGAAACCATTTTATGTTTTAGTTCTTTTTATACATATTTTTAAATATAAAATAATTCAATAATATTCTAGTTCTTCTTCTTTATTATAAATATAAGATTTTATGAAATATTTTCTAATGTATATAAATTCGAATGTGATAAAAAAACAACAAATATCTTATTCAAAGTAACCTCCACCTACTTCCACACACTTTTCTATACCTAAATTCTCTGTAAACGTTCTTAAATGTTCTGATATCAATCTCACTAATTACTGTTCGTATTTTATCTTTTAATGCTCCCAAACTCCCGCCAAAATTATTATTTTCGTACACTCTTTGTTTAACATGTCCACCAATAATTTTATTGAATAAAATTTCACATCACACATTTATTTTCTTATAACGCTGATTTTTTTTCGATTAATACGAAAATTTGGATTCTCTTCTGCCCAATATCTGCAATTTTGAGATGACACATAACCATATATACATTTTATAGTTATAGTTCCTGTAAAAATATTGATATAAATTATGTTGCTATTGATGATTATTTTTTATTCAAAATATAAACATAGATAGGAATATCCAAACCGATAAACGATATAGGCTAACATAAAGATTTGCACCGTGGTTCCTGAAACGAAGTCATTTAGCATTTCCAACTACAAATAGAAACAAAACTGGTAGGTTTTCAATGTGCGAAAATCAACAACGCAAAACGTGATAATGACGTCCAGACGTGTTATTATCTAAACTCTCTTTAATATCTCCGGAATCATTAGTGGTCATCACGATTTATAAACGACTTATAACTGACGCTCGCATCAACCATGTTCCAAGAATAAGAAATACATCGTACAAACTGGAATGGCAGAACGGTGGTCTTAATCTTTGAGACGATTCTCTGTCCAACGTTCCTTCTGACGGTCATTCAGCATTATTCTCCTACTCGGAACGCATATGACAATGCAATTATTCTATCGTTTGTTGTCGTTCGGTGAATGTAATGCGCGCTTGCTGTGCGAGTATTAGAAAAAAAGAAAAAAGGTAAACGTACAGTCATGGAAATAATAAATTTCTATAAAGAAGGTAATCAATTTCATATTAAAAAAGCTGATAGACGCTGAAATTCATAGAATAATCCACAAATTCTCGAAGTAGATGCTCCGAATTCATTGAATCATTTGTGTGGTGTGAAGTGTGCCGATACCTTTTCAATTTGTTACACTACCCCACAGACCTTGACAATTAAAGTAATATAGCGCCGTAAAGTGATTTTGCACATCGATAAATATATTCGATTTAATATCTCTATATATTGTTTTTAATAGAGTTGTTTAACACTTGCTTTCAGGGCAATTTGCTCTATTTTAAATCATCTTCATCGTTGCTAGCTCAATTTGTCGTATTGGTATCACAAAATTATATCTCCTGTATCACTATTCAAGTTGATTTAAATGAATATCAAGGAAAGTTCCACAACTGTTATTTGACTTGCAAATACTGGCGTCCAGTTTCTATTTAGCTATTTCATTATTTTACTTCTTTCGTCTGCTATATCGAAAAGAGCATTGTAGCCTTTTTTAAGGGTTAGCTTTGCTGTTGTATGTTTATTAAGCCTGTGTTATTTAATGGGAAAACCAACGTCAAGTGAAATTTGTCGCTTCTGTTAAAGATGCTTCCTCCTTACAACGGACAACATTACTCAAAAGGACAGTGTAAGTAATCAATACAGTTAGGCATGCTGCTTAACTTTCTGACACGACTTTAACGCATGAGATATTGCTATGAAATTAACGCCTATTAAGCACAATGCTTCGAGGAACAGTGTTTCCAAAGAAAAAGCGCAAAAAATAAAATCCAATAGTGGAGGTTTTTTAATAACAGACAGAGCTCCAAGGTTACCAGACGAAGCTATTAAGCTCTCGTGACTTGACAGAACAGCAGCTTTTAGGATAGTCTCCAGCATGCTTATTATATCTAACCAAACCTGTACAAATGCATAGAAGGAAAGAAAATAGAAGGCTCCTACTTCTTAATAAACGACGAATTTTGGGTTTCAGCCAGTACATATAGGTGTGTACGGCATTGTACGTGTACAGATCAGACATTGAAATATAATATGGATACGAGTGTGTGTGCTATGGTGTGTAGATAAATTTCAATCAAACATAATTAATTTCTCACGGGTGCTGAAAGCGGTCTCGAACAAGAGTGTCTGATTGAGCCGTCAGGCGTACCATAAAACCTCGTAATAAATTACCAGTGTTACCCTCACGCTTTGCCATAACATAGACCTGGTTTCTTCTTCCCGTGACTCCGCACTTATGCAACAGTGCTTGACTAATTAAATTGTTGGATATCTTCTCTCACCGTGTGCGCTGCGTACGTGTGTACTCTCCTCTTCCCATCTCTTTATCATCTCCTATTCGTTTGATGATGATTTTATTTGTATTATTGTTATTGTTTCGTTGTCGCGCCGTTACCGCCGATCTTCCCTCTCGACTCGCTCTTCATCTGTTGGCTCGTTCTTCGAGTTCGAATCGAAATTTTACGCGCGACGCAGACTCATTGTTTTGTAGCGCTCGATTTCGATGATTTCGATACGGATCTCGCCTTAATGTGCCGTAATTGTTAATGGTAGAATGCGTTATCTGAATGCGAAAATAAAAAAAAACTGTATGCAGAAGAAACAAGTAGTAGAAAATCGTACAAGAGTCGCCGGCACTATTGAAGGCTTTTCCATTGGTTTTAGAGAGGCGCGTTTCGGTAGAATTACTGCGAAAGCTTTCCTTGGAAATCATTTGGCTCGATGTTAGTATCTATTATATCCATATAGAAAATTACTTAGCACTAGCTCGTTCATTAGGATATTCGTTGACTCTACATTCTGCTTACTTGTAAGTAGAAGTTGTTGCCGTTAAAAATCACTAAAAGTAAGAAATAGTATATAAGTTGTTGGTGGGGTGCTGGGGCTAAAACCTTTCAGATTCATGGATAGTGAAAGCTGTGGTCCTTATTACTGTCTCTTCTGGTATGGTTAAGCGAATATAGTTAAATTTAGTGTATTTGTCAACCTTCCACCTTAACATTAGAAAAATTTAGTGGTAATAATTACACTCAAAATTTGTAACAGAGTAAATTCGGATTATGGAACGTGAAAATCAAGGCATTTGTATTTTATCGGCTATACAGATTCATTTTCGACTCGCACCATGAAGCTTGTTATTGGAAATTGGGCAAAGCTGCAAAATGTTGTTTATTATGAACCCGAAGAGAAAACTCTAGCACCTTTTGCACTTTTGATCGTTCTTTGAACACTACCAGAAGGAGCCTTTTTTCTGAGTTTTTGATACGAAGGTGGTTCGAGAAGTCTTTAGAAAATTTAAGAGATGTCGCTCGTAATATCGAAAATGGTTTGTTTCTAGTAAGGATCGTTAGTCACTAGACACCTGTCAGTGTCTCAATTATGTATATCACACGGTTTCATTTTTATGCAAAAACATGGAAAAAGTGAGCTTCGAGCGGTGTTTAAGCACTTACATTTAAAAGGCTTAACACCGAAAGAAATCAAAGCTGAGTTGGATGAAGCTCATGGTACATCTGCTGCTGTGTTAGCAATTGTTTACAATTGGGTAAATGAGTTTAAACATAGCCGTACATCCATAAAAGATGAACATTGTTCTCGACGTCCAATGTAGGTAGCTAGCCCCGAAATGATTGACGAAATCCACGATATGGTTTTGAATGATTGTCGAATCAAACTGTGCGAAATAGTTGAGGCCATGGGCATATCATAAGGTACAGTGTTTTCAATTTCGCACGCCACATTTACTCTCAGGGGAGGATAAACGCAAGCGTGCGGTCAACTCCGAGGCTGTTTTGTGGCTCCTCATTAATCAAGACAAAGTACGGGTGCACACCTGCGCAGTTTCGATGGTCAAAATTATAGAATTAAATTTCGAATTAGTCCAACATCCACCGCATTCATCGGATTTGACCCCCAATGACTACTTTTATTTCCAAATTTGAAAAAATAGCCCAGCGGACAACGGTTCTCTTCGAATAAGAAAGTCATTGTCCAAACAGTTGCCTATTTGAGGACCTTCCGAAATCCTACTGGAGAAATTAAAAGAACTAAGAAACGCTTGGAAAGGTGTGTAGAGTTAAATGAAGAATATGTATTATAGATCTTGATAGGAACTTGATTGAGAATGGATCATTTAGCGAACCATGTAATGTTTATATTAAGGGGAATTTGAATAAAAATCAACGAGATATTTTACAAATGGTAAGTTAAATGTGTGTTTTTTCAAAGTTTACGTAAATCTTGTATTTTCTAACGTTTGTATGGAATCCGTATGGAAAACTTTACATCGATATAAGTTCAGACTAAAGGACCATCCATGTTAGCCTGGATTAAGATTTAAGATGACTGGAATACTGCAATCGGTTAGCGGGTTGAGAATGTTTTTAAACAAAATCATATGGTGAGATGAACTAAAACATACCAATTCTAGAATCTTTAATAAAAAACTGGAGTATTGTTGAGCAGTACAAAATCCTAGATAAAGTACACAGCAAGGAGACCAAATCAAAAAAAAATGGGAAATCGTCTCACAGGGTGGTTATATATGAAGAAATATTAAATGGAGAAAACTTTTTAAAGCTTCTTAGTACATAAGTTTCTATCTTATTAGATAATAATACCCCACTAAACTAAAAGAAGAAAATTAACTTTTTTTTAATCTGGAATGTTATTTGTCACAGGTCCGCTTTCTCGTCATATATAACATATGGTAACATGATATATGTAATTTATGAATTCGGAAAAAGTAAAAGGAATGGTGAAAACCCAAAATATGGGTGAACCCAAATGGGTGAAATAATACCCAAAAAATGCTGCTAATACAGGTACTCATGGTATTAATTGAATCACTCACGGATATGTTTCTGCCTACCTGTCACTTCTGTATATCACATCGCCGTTTTCCTCTCGGCCTATATTACCGTCCTTCGAGAAAGACGAGCCAGGTATATCTGTTGACGCCATCTGGTGTAAGGTAGAGATACGCTCTGAACAGCGCTGATGATGTCGGGTAGACAGAAACATGTCCGTTGGTTAGCGTTCTCCCTCCTGACGTTGTTATTGCCGTGAGTGGTTTCACCATGAGTAGCTGTATTAGCAGCATTTTTCGGTTATGTTTTTGGAAACAATCATTTTATTGTCGTAGATATACCGAAAGGAATTGCATCTCTTCAGCGGAGAAAAAAACAAGGTAACAATATTTTGGTTATAGAGGCTAACAACAAATAATATAAACAAAAATATGTCAGCATAAACTTGAAATACAATCTGAACCAACCAAGTAACCTTTATTGTAATTTTTATTACAATAAGTAATAGCTCTCTATACTTATCTATTTACAGTGAATTCGAAATTCCTTCCTGTGACCTCCATATATTTGCATAATCATTTTTTCTGCATTTTTCTCATCACACTAATTGCAAGTGCTGCAGTTCGGACCTTAGCTTCATACAACATATGTATTAACTCTTTTGTATGTCATTTATTTCATTAGTACTTACTTAGGCTTAAAATTCTGAATCAACAGTTAAAAACAGCAATGTCAGCATGTTTCGCTTGCCATGGCCAAGGCAACCAAACAATAAATTTCGTGTATGGGAGATACAGAAAAATATATGGTGCTATTTAAAAAAATTACGTTTGTGGCGTTGAAAGTGTTTCTGTTCAATACCGAACACCATGTATATCTCGTATTCTAATGCAATGTCTAGATAGAATCAAGCATGTAATTTAAATTTTTCAAGACTTACACTAAAATGTATTTTTATTAAGAACTCTTCAAGGTAATAGATGGCGGAATATTGATTTACTTTTGAATGGAAAACCAAGTGCATAAGTGCATAAGGTTTATATAAAATGACGAAGTATGTGCTTGGTTCACTAAGTACCGATCACCCTGTGTATACCGAAATATTTTTGAAGGATACCTTATGGTGTCTGTTATATTATTTGATAATTTTGACTTCCTACCATTTACACAATCGACACAGTTCTACAATTCCACATGATTGGGACAACCTGTATATCTGTTTTGCCTATCTGATTTTATCTATTTTCTTGAGTGGGGTCGGAAAATTCGAATGATATTGTTCTTGTTCATTTCACCATTAGAAAGTTGAGCCATTTTTTCAGATTCATCCATTCAAGATTTAAAATATTAATGTGATACTTTCCATTTTTAACTCGTTCTAAGCGTGCTGACCGAATGGTTCATCTTACATGAAAGAATCCGAACACACTCTCACTTCAAAATGAATTCAATTCATCTACCGGTTTATAATAATCTGTATCGCATTGACAGTCATTTTAAGTAAGTTAAGATGGTCGACGATCGCATTTTTGCATCTGTTTAAGTACCGAGCGATCTGCACTCGCGGCCATTCCCGATGCGGATAATATACTCCAATACGGCAGGTGGTACGTCTGCATTGACCATATCCACATGTAAACACACAACCAGATAGATACGATATCTGATTATTATTTATAAGACATCATGCCGTATATTAACGCCGTGTCTTTTGAAATTATACTGGTAGAATTACTTTTTTCTTATTTTTTTTAAAGAACCCTGTCCCCTCGATATATCGATATTACGTATTCATAATAATGCATGATGTAAAAAATCGAGAAAAATGTCCTGAAAGTTTTACGATATTATAAAAAGTATCGTTTATGCCATGCTTTTTTTTATCATTTTGGCTTCCAATATGAAGAAGTTCACAGGTAAAGCATTCCGATGGAAATTGAAGCCTCGTTATAAATGACCCCTATAAAAATAATTGCAAATATGCAAATACTTAATGGTGGAGGGATATAGGTTTTATTACCCATTAGCTTATACTTGGTTCATTTAGATTATTTATACACGAGTATTTAGAGAAATCCATTTAATGCACGAACTAAGCAGAAAAACACTTACATCTATTTTGTTGACCATCTCCACGTTACAGGGGTAATTACTGAGTATTTAGTTTCAAGGGAACCTTAGTTAATTGCAATTTTTTTACGAAACTGTTTACTTTCAACGTTATAATCCGAGACAGCTGCACTGCGACTGAAGGAAGATGATATGAAAAAATTTTATCAGCTGTCTTCGTAAGTTTGTTCAAGAAAAATGTTTATGTAATACTTTAGTCATTACCCATAAATGTTTCCATATCTTCGATTTCATTAATACATAACTTTTTTATTTCAGTGTTCGTTTGAAATGCATTTCCTTTTTTTTGAGACACACAAAGTATAGAAAGGGAAGACACACTTAACCAGTTTGAATAAAACAGCTAATAACGGATATTGTTTTTTAATTCTTTTCCAAACCTCACCCTTCTAAATCCCCTCTAGCTGATTTGTTTAGCTACTTGAGTTAATTTTCTTACTTATTCTCTTCCGACTATGTCTTCAATTACTTTTAATAATTTCCAATGAATACTTTACTTTAATCGTTGATTGAAATTGGATTTCTAGATACTTTTGCCGAAGAAATACCTTTTGTCAAAAAAGATCGTTTCTATCTGTCCCCCTGTTTACTCGTTATCCCACGATTGCCAATCCAACAATTCAATTCTTTTTGTAGTTCGCCTAACGACGAGGATTTCTGATGTTATGGATTGACGTTGTGAATGTAGACTGCTTTTCTGTGTTAGTGTCCCCCACAGGGTACGGTTAATCGAGCTTTCTCTTTTTAATAAGGAATCAATAATACAGATTATGAAAATGCTAGAATTCGAATACTAGGCGAAATTAATCCGAATTCTGCAGATGCCTATGGTTTTAATAACAATTAATTCAAGCAATATAACACACGGCTGAAAATTGTTTAATAAATTGCGAGGAAAATAAACTTTTGTTCTTTTAAAAAGGAATTAAAAATAATACTTTTACATTTAAAGTGTTGTTTGAATGATTTCTTCTTATTGATTTATCACTGCTTCCAACATTCGTTTCTGTGTTTTTTAACTTATTTCTCACATGTTTGCGATTTTTTTCTTGTAAAACATGTTTTTTTTAGAATAAATACTATTATTCTTCTTATTATTATTATCATTATAGAAGTTATATGCATACAAACACATAATCCTTAATGAACTCTTAGCCTTCTACAGGATGTGGTCGTTTAGAACTGATCATTTACAAATTTATCTTCATAGCTTTCTATCTGACCGCTGATGCTCTTACTTTTTCTAACATTTGCAAAATAAAATAATACAAATTAATTAATTAAAGCGTAAATGCACACACTTTACCTCCATCACCCACTACAATATACTGGTACATTTACGAGAATAGTATAATCAAATTCTAAAATCACTTAAATGGAATTAGCACATATGATTAACGGGTACCTTCACGTAAACAATAAGACATATTCAACTAACAATACAATCCCTCAATGTCCTTTTCTTCAATTAATATGTAATCAAATAATGTAATGAGAAGAATTAATGTTAAAGGAATATTGACTTGGTGTTCGTGGAATCTTGGGGCGATAGTTATAGATTAAGATAATGATATGAATTAAGCTACAATGACAAAATTACAACCAAGGACTAAGTAATGAAAAATCATTTTAAGTCAAAACCTCAATTATTTTATCCACATAAAAAGCAACAGAACATTTAAATAACAAGTCGCTACATTGTTGTAAACTGCTACGTCATTTGACTTCAACTCATCAATTATGTAGCTTTCATTTAATAAAATTGATTGGCTACCGTAATATTGATACAAATGGGAACCGAGTTGCTAATACTTCAGCTGATTAAGATTTTCAAAAGCTGTTTAGCATGGGTATATATGCCAAGCCAGTGGCGTATGACAAATACCCAAAGTGAGAAGGGTTTCTGACAACACCGAAATTTTACAGACCCATTAGCTTGTCCTCCTTTCTGCTAAAGACACTGGAGCAGCTGATGGACAGATATATTAGCTTAGCGCTAGATGACTTAAATTGACTAATTTCTAAGTCAATAGAAGACAAAGAGATGGTAATGACCGCCTTTTTAGACATTAAGGGGGCATTTAATAATGCCATCACAAGCTCTCTCGTAGAGGTGGTCAGTCCCTTCGCGACTCTGTTGCTGAATAAGGGCTGCCCTGGGGGAACGCGTAATAGTGGCGTCTCTGGGAAGGCTAATATCAAGATGAGGCCGGAGGTGGATGCCCAGAGAGAGGTGTATTATCACCCCTTCTGTGGACATCTCTTGTAAACGACCTAAGAACAAAGCTATCCAAGGAAAGCCTGTATTGCCTAGAATATACTGGCGACCTAGCTATAGCAGTACGATGCAAATTTGCTAGGGTAATATCAGAACCAATGCAAAATGCCTTAAATACAATAGACAAACAGGAAAGACTTACAGTCAATGGCCAACAAACACAAATTATCGTATTCGCAAAAAAGCGGATAATTCAAGACCTAAGGCCAATCGTGCTGTGAGGAGTGGAAATTCCATTCATCAAAGAAGCGAAATACCTCGGAGTGTGGTTCGATCAAAGACATACGAGGAACACTCACATCACTAAAACAATCAACAAATCGACTATTGTCTTAGACAGATGTAGAAGGTTGTGTGAAAAAACGTGTGAATTAAGCCCAAAAATGATGCTCTGGTTATACATGAGCGTAGTCAGACCAATGATAGCATATGGATCGGTGATATGGTGGACGAAAGCATTGCAGGTAGAGACAACAAGGCGGCTAAGCGGCATACAAAGACTAGCATGCCTGTGCGCCACGGGGCCATGAAAACCACGTCAACAGCTGCTCTAGAAGTCGTCTAAAACCGGGAACTAACAAACTACAGACTAATGAATGGCCAACCTTCTATGATTAAATCTCATGTTGCAAACAATCAGAAACTGTTAAAGGAACTCAAGGCGGGGCCGATAACTAGGAAGCCCACTGACGTCGTCCGTCCCAAATACAGCTCCAGCAAACCTTATAAGACGATAACACCCGATAGAGGAGAGTGGAAAAAAGGCCAGCTTATAAAAGCCGAATCCATTTGATACACAGACGGCTCAAAGACAGAAAATGGAGTCGGAGTCGAGATTTGTGGGAGTAGCGCCACAGTATTTCAAGCCGAAATACTAGCAGTGTTGGGATGTATTGAAGAATTAGACTGGCGAGCAGATAACTGTCGAGCTATTGCTGTCTGCTCAGACAGATACATGGTGCTCTCCCAGAAGGGGTGAGCCGTCAACCCGCCAAGGCATGCTATCTACTCAGACAGTCGAGCAATAATAAAAGCGCTAGACTCCACACAGGCGAATTCGAAATTGGTGTAGGACTGTATGAATGCACTCAATAGGCTGGGGAGCCGACTTAAGGTGACCCTGGTCTGGCTACCAGGAGACGAAGGATATCGAAGGAACGTAAAGGCAGACGAATTAGCCCGAGAAGGCTCGTCAACTGCTAAAAATCGCCCAATGTACTCGGTGAGAATGGCATATTCGGTAATAAAAGCAACCACTAGACAATGGAAAGATAAGAAATCTCAAGATAGATGGAAGATCATCCCAGGTCACAGACAGGCCAAGCAATTTGCAATGATTGGACATCTGATGACCTACATCTACAAAGCAGAGACAGGGAATCTGTGTCTGTCAATAGTAGGTCTGCTAACAGGACACTGTATGCTCAAGAAGCACATGAACAATCTGGGCCTACCAGAGGAAATAGTATGTAGATTCTGCCACGTGGAAGAAGAGACTGCCGCCCATGTGCTGTGCGACTGTATAGTACTGATAGGAGTACGGCTCTCAGCAATGGGCTCGGAATACCCAAAAGCCGAAACTTATGTAGACGGATCACTCGCAAGACTCCTAAATCTAGTAAAAAAAAACAAAGCTAATGTAATTAATCTAATGAGAGAGGAACCACAATAGATTTGAAAATGAAGCTGAAAATATTTTTTCTATATCATTCACCAAAATTTCAAATCGTCGCTTTAATTATTTCCAAAAATTCTTTTAATAGACCATCGTCCTAAATGATCCTGTATGTAGTAATCATGACGCAATTGTGTAACAACTTTTCCAAATTATCACCTGCACCGATAAAGTTCAAAGGGCTTTCCTCTTCAATATTTATGATTCATGATATACGGCCGACAGTACCGGCAAAGGGATTAATAATCGTTTCCTTATCTCTATGCTTCGTTAAGATTACACACAGATAATATTACAACCCTATCCATACACATACGTACCAGCCGAACATATGTTCTCTGATGATGTGTAAGTACCCCTAATAATCCGGGTTGTTACGCAGACCCTTAACTTGTCATCCCCGGATACGACGACCTTAAGCGCACCCCATGTTTAAGGGATGAATTGTACTGATTGTTAGCGTGATCGAGTATGACAGTAACGCATTAACTCGTATTATTGATAAATTCAATGAGGGACGCGATTATATCTCTTCATTATTTCTATTAAGCAGCAACTTGACTTGGTGAAGATGAAAAAGAGAGAATCGCAGTTTGTACCATTTTTTACTGAAGTTTTTTTATTCTTTTTAATGTTTAATTTGAAAGTGTTGATAATACGTCTCAAAAGCGGCAAAAGAATTTTTAAGCTAAAAGCTACCGGGCATAAATATTATAGAATTGGCGATGGTCTATTTCAGACGGCAATTTGCAAATTTTATAACGAATTTCTTGTTGTAAACGCACTAAAGAGACTCTATAAAGCAGATTCTACGTGTAGGTTTAAAGTGAAAAATATAAATGAAGATCGTTTTAGGTTGCTTTTGCAAGAAATCAATTGACACGAGGTATACAAAATATTAGTGACATACTATTAATGAAATTATAAGTGTTTTGATTGTAGTTTTGATCATAGCCTTTTCTGTAATCTGCAGTTGGCTCAGCAAAATTGTCGGATTCTACCCGTAACAATTATAAAAATAATCTCATATCCAAGTAAGTTAAAATTTCTCTTATAACTTTCCACAATTGCTTACTTTAGAAGGTAAAAAGGTTTTTACTATGTTATTTCTGACCATACTGTAACGTACATTAACGTAACAAAGCCGAATGAGTTAGATCCGGAGTAGAAATTCAAATGGGGCGTGTGGACCGCCCTCGGAGCTTTTCTCAAATTTCGTAGATAGTTTTATGGAACACAAGCGACGGTTCGTTTCGTGGCGCTTAGTAGATCGTATGACGGAGTGAGACGGATATTAATCTGTGCAGCAAATGTTGGAGCGCCGTCAAAGGGAATATCAGATGTTTTCGGTTATGTTGCGGTTGTAGGAAATGGGAAATATTATGTTTTATAACCGCAGCTTTATGGGAGAATGTTTCGGTTGCGGTGGCGCGTTCGTGTTTTTGTGTTTCGCGTCCCCTATTACTGTTGTTTGTGTAAGAGCCGTGCAGCGTAACTGTACACAAGTGTCTCGAATTCCTATACATATAACATTCTGAATAAAATAATCCTTATCAGGCACAGGTCTCTCGGGATATTTAATTGTACTAAAATATTTGTTAATATATCAAAAAATTTGTTTCCTTGCCTCTAACGCGCTGAGTTCGTTATGCCTTATTGAAAACTTTATTAACCTTATCCATATCACAAGCGTTAAGTATATATATCTGCGTTATGTGCAAATTAGAGTATGCAAATATTATGCGGAACCCAATTTGTGCTTACTTTAAACAGAGATAGTAAATAACCTTTTAATAATTTTATAATATATACCCTTAGATCCGTTACCGACGACGTAAAATATATAATAAATCAGCGCATCATCAGGCCAGAATTGTTGAATGCAAAATTTTTAAATGCAGTACTGGTAGGCGCGAAACTGATCGCTTACGATTGATAAGAATTTGTGAGTCTACTGGAACCAACAAGCTTCCCACTGAGCTAAATCATGTACGTGGTTTTCATAACAAGGGTATCAACAAACACCAGTAAATTAACGAACGATAACACTACCACCTATCTAGCTACCGCTTATCTTCCTTCAATCAGTAAAATATTGAAAAAACAATACATCAAAAAAATTTTGAAACCCCTCACAAAGGTTTCAGAAATTCTTCCATCTCTCAAAGACAGATTTCCCCCCTTTAGCGAGTAAAGGTGATTATAGAATCCCTTGTTCGTGTGGCTTGGTGCATATCAGCGAAACAGGGCGCTCTGTCAAAACTCGTCTAACAGAACACGAACGTTGCGTTATAACACGCCTTCTTCCTTCGAATTTAGCTATCACATCATCTAGACACTGGCTACCAGTGCGACTTCATTACCTTATAATTCTTCCCACTATTACAATAGAAAAATTAGAGAGTCCATACAGATTCTCAAACATCCTAAGAATATCAATAGTGACATAGGTTACCCCCTCGGAGACATATGGAAATTCGTCATTCATAACGACCCATCCTCGCACAACCGTGCTCATCGCGACCAACCAATCAGCGACAGACCCTGTCCATCGCCAGCGTAAAAGCATGCTACGCCCCTCGTTCCCCGCAGTTGATTTTCGCCTCTGGCATGGTTCACATGCTGAGTTACCGTGATCAATTGCTTCTTGCTCAGTTAGTTTCACCTTTAGCGTGGTTTACACGTTCAGTTACCGTTGCTAACTAACTGTTGCTTAGCATCTTTCCCTCTCCTGAAGAAGCCCATATGATTGTCGGCGAAACCGTCGAGTTTTCATTCAATAAAAAAGACATGACACGGTCCAAACCCGAAACACGTTTAGTTTTAACTGACTCTGACTGTAGAAGCCTACGTTTTTATTACTGGATCTTTGTTTTTATTTTATGATGAATTACTCATACAGAGAATTGTTGGACCAATATAAGAGATTTTATGAGGATGTTGAGCAACTTACAATAAGATAACTGGAATCGAAGTTTTAAAAAGAATTTACATGAAAAAGCTTATTTCTAAAAATGAACAGATTGTAAAATTTGGAGAAATTTCTTTTTTTAAGTTCGATGAAAGCGAGTTTTACTGTTTCTACTGTATCCCTAAGAAATTCTGTATCTTCCGAAAAGAAAGCTAATATGAAATCTCTGTTGGAGAAGCAGTTTAGTCATTGCAAATATGAGTGGCAAGATCTCCCATCACTCAGTTTTCATAAGAAAATTCTTATCGAGGAGGGAACAAAAAAGCACAGTACAGTGAAGAATTTGAGCTTATCGGTAACTGTTTGGAAGATGACCATGTCATTTATATTTAAGTTTCCGCTGCATTCTTCAGTTTTTGCTTGTATTAGTTCTTTTGTCAATAAAAATATTCCAGAATACCGATCTTCTGAACTTTTTTTCGTCGAAAAACAATAATGGATTGAATTATATCAATGTAAATTAGATGCTCAAACATTTAAAACTAAACGTGTTCCGGGTTTGGACCGTGTCATGGTAGTTAATAGGTAGACAAGGTCCAAATCCGGAACACGTTTAATTTTAGCTGACTCTAGCTGTGGAAGCCTAAGTTATTATTTTTACAAACAGACGTGCTACTTGTTTGACTTTTAAAATTTTTTCACCGACGGATGCAAATTTTTCCAGATCTATGACAATATTAAAATATGCGATGTGACACTAAACTACTTTATCTGGTCTAGGTCTGATTTTGCATAAACGTTCCACATAGAGCCCCATCTGTATTTTTTGTTAAAAACCTGTAACAGATCTGTACTCATCCTGAAATTATCCTGAAATTTGAAGATAATGACGCTTTGTTCCAAATATACCTTCTTATGCCAATTTTGCATCAGGTCTGAAGGGGTTAACACAAATCATTGCATAACAATCATAACTATCCATAGAAAAAGCAGTAACATGTATGCCATTCCATTAAAAATACCAAAGTTGGTTATGGCTTCCGATACAAACGGAAGTAACACAACAAGTCTAAAAATATCTTGTTAAGAGAGTCGACAACTCTATTCCCTGTTGCAAATTCTAGGACGCTAACCGCGAAAGCTTTTAATGAACGTGCGTATAGGATGAACTATCAGTAAAAGTGCGGTTTGGATAAAAGTTTCCATGTAACTATCTATTTGGAGGGTACTGTATGCTTAAAGCCTATGGAAGGTAGCTCTGACAATTAGTAAGGTACATTTACGCGTTGCGTCGTCAAGATGGCATGCAAGGTCGTATGCAATGGCGCCACCGTGGCTACACGCCGAATTAGATGCATCAGCCGCGTTAAGTTTTTCGTTCTTTCAATTCGTGGCATGCGTATAATTTTAATTTCCCTTGTGTGAGTAGAAAAAATTATACATCGCCGTTAGGCACGCATGTATTCCTGGTGCGACGAATATTATACGCGTCCGTGTATCGGAACTAATGTACGGACGCGAAAATTTATTATTTTCGCGTTTGAATAAGTATAATTAGCGCTTAATTAAAACCGTATACCGAGTGTTCGTAAATAATCGTGGCACTGCAGCGCTTATTTACGATGAAGTCTAGATCACTAAATGATTGCCAGACAAACAAATCAACACGCATTCGTTAGTCGATGCAAGTGTTGAGCTGTAATTAGCTACTCGTTCTTTACGATTATATTTTCTTTAATGTATATGAGCTGAGACTACAGTGCTGTCAGCAAAACCATTTATATCACTTTTTCTTTCATGGGATGAGAATGTAACAAAGCTTCCTTATAAGAGCGCTTTGCCTATAGCCTGTCTAATCTACATATACGTATTATGGGAATTCGATTCACGGCCACCAAATCGTCTACTTATATGTTACATTACATTACGATTTTCGGGTCATTACCTAACATTTCGTGCAATCAAAATATAACCTTTATAAGCGTTCTGTCACAGTTAAAACTTATATTATATCAAATCAATTTTATAAACTATTTGTGACTTTGTATATTAAAAAAAAGAGAACTTAAAGCAAGAGCTTAAAAAATTCCTAATATTGTTCAAATTACTTGATTAAGGATTGCCGACAGCACTGCATTACAGCAAGTATGTAATGCGAAAACGAAACGGTGTTTTCTGGCCAAAAGCTTCTTTTCTGAAGCTGTAGTTATTTTTACTCAATATTTGTTGTTTCAAATATTAAAATGAATGTGTTTGAAGTTTTCGAGCTTATTAAAGTAAATGCAATTATGAGAGTGTTGGTAAATACGTCTCAAAGCTATAGATCGTTGATCTTCGTTACTAGCATACGTTCTATCTACAAAGTTTGGACGCGGCTAACGCAAAAACTATTGAAGGTAATTACATGCTATTTTCTTTCATGTAGTTTTTTCAAAAAATCTTTAAAATATAAAGAACTGTAAATTATGAAAAAAAATGAAATTCAGATAGACTTTTCTACATTAGCCCTATTCGCCTTTGGGTGGAATTTTGGCTCACATCGTTGTGCACTCACAATTCACATATAAAAAATCTCGTGACCATAATAGCACATTACAGAGAAAGTCGTGTTTTTCCCACGCGCTACATTATGTTTATTGGAACAAACGTCCCGTGGTCGGTAGGTTTTAAGATAAATATAAGGTAATATCAAATACGTTTGCTTATTTTTGATAAAATAATATCTTGGTTAGCTCCAAAATGTTGTTATTATAAATTATTACTGTTGTTGCTATAATTGATCAAAACAAAAAATTCTTTCGTTTAGCCAAACATCTTTGGGGCGTAGAAATAAGGGAATTATTATCAGTTTTTTTTTTACACAAAAGTCTTAAATACTGCTTTCTACCTTACCTATAAATTATACAAGTTCTTATATTCATATTACAACCTCTTGTTTGAAGGAAAAAGTTAATTATTACACGTACCATGTGGTGATATTACTAGTGATACCGTCTGATGTTTTCATTTTGTTTAAAGTCACATTTTGACAAAGAATTGTCTTGCACAATGTAATCTAAACTTTTACCAAAATAATAATACACATATACCTAATACATCCGACTACTGTTCATAGTTATTTAGCAGCATCAATCACCGAGAATGTCAGTTTACAATTATAAAAAAAGGGATCTGTGTGTGGCCTTTATTGGCCATGGTAAGCATGGTAACCGAAGAAGACCTTAATTGTGTTGTGATTCATGTGTAAAAGCAATTACTTCCCAACTTCAAACAGAGATGGTCTAACGCTCACAGGATGAAAGAGCAATTTCTCCGTGAAAATGCTGAATGGTTAAAAGGCGATTTCGTTGTACCATCACAACAATCACATGCTGCTATAGAAACCGTCACACTACAAAAAGGCCCTCCATGTAAATCACGTGAAGATTCAAGTGAAAGAACAAGAAGACAGAAGTCTACCCATTTACTGCAAATCAAAGGTTTATATGTAAGGTGATGATTTGAAGTTGTTCGAACGTGGCGAAAAATAAAACACTTTTTTAGAAAAAGATAAGTAACGTTTTCATTCCATCTTTTTACATGCTTGCTTCTTTTCACTTCACTTACCAACCTAAGAACAGATAAATAACCAACCCAAACAATCAGTGGTGCCAACATAAATGTAATTCTTACATATTCCTACATCGGCATGCGTTTTTACAAGGTTAGCGAGCAGGGAATGAAAACAAAAGAGCAAATATAGTTAAAGCTCTAATGAATTCGTCAACACAATAAACGGATGTTGTTAATCGTATCTTGTTTGAAAACCAAGGTATGGAATAGTTTGTGAATAGGCAGGAAGCATTCGCTTTAATGAAAAATTCGGGTCAGTCAAAAAATCAAGATAATGAAATGCCTTCTACTGCACAATTAAAAAAATTTCCATTGTATTCTCAAATTAAATCTGCGGAAATTGTATGTTATCTGGGGAAAGTATGTAGCACATTAATAGGTACTGCATCAACACCAACATGTGGAGTGTACCTAGCTAAACCTAAAGAAATTAATAACCTTCAGGCTGTTAGTGCAAAACTCGCCAGAGGAGATACCTACAAGTATAGACTTCTTTGCACGCTTGGGTAAGTTTTATCATTTATGAAATGGACTGCTCTAGCTGCTGACCAGAAGAAAAGAAAGATAGCAAAGAGAAAATATGTTCAAAAACAACTTAGGAATAAGGTTGGAATTATAACGGATCAATTATTGTATTGAGATAAAAAGAAACTGCAATGTTCTAAACATGAAAAACTGAAGCCTTTTAATAATTATTTGTTAAATTCTGTTATTTCTGTAATATATAACTTTATTAATCATTACTATTATAATTACAATTCTCAATTATCTCAATAAGCTTACTTAATATTTTACGAACAATTAAATTGTATTTAGGACTATGTTGATGTTACGACATTAATGATATTAACAAATTGACTTCTTCAGACGAATAGGCCTGAGTATAAATTCAAAAGTTATTGAATTTTGGCTAGGAAAACACCGTTTTCTAGCAATACGTTCCAAAGATTAGTCACCAACTTTGTGAATCAGGCATAGTTGTTCCCAATTATAGAGATATAGCCTGACCAAGGCATCGTCGTGCTATCCAAGTAGAAGAAGGTATTTTAAATGTTCTTCATGAGGGCCTTACTTGCAGCTCTAGTCACAAAAGGGCAACCCTACAATTTTAAACAGAATTTAGGAAAAGCCTAACTTGTTATCACTTATTTTGTGGAGTGACGAATGCATGTCCGTAAAAGATGGCGTCTTCAATAGTCACAATTCCCATTTTTGGGCAAACGGAAGTCGTTGAGCGATGAGGACATCCAAGAAAATTTTCAGTGGAGAGTGCTGAACTTATTTCGTTTATGCTGGAAACTTAACACTCTCCACTTTTTCTCTAAATTGCACAGGAAATGAATTATCTTCTGCCCACGCTGGCCGACGTATTAAGTGAACACACCGCATACAAAATAAATGAATAAATACAACATAAAAGAATATAATAAAGAAAAATGAAAAGCATAATCTGTTAAAATGTAGATAGTGTCACATAAGAGAAAGTCTTTTCTATTTTGGCATTTTCAGTTAATTATAGAAAGGAAAAATACAATACTCTGGACGGGTACCTAAATAAAGAATCAAAGTAGTGATTATTTCCAGCAAGTATTAACTTTTGGCGCAGATATATGTATACTTGCCTATCCATCCACAGAATTAGGTACCATATAGCGCGAGTAAGTTAATATGGGCGTAATTAGTGCAACAACATATGAACCGTATTAGGTGACGGGGAGAATCACCGCTTCGGCGCAATGCGCTCTGGTATACGCGCACTCGAAATTGGCATAATTATTTGGGCACGAAACCAGAGAGAGGGAGCCACACTCGAATGGATCCCCGCTCATCTGAAAACGTCACGGCCCTAACGACGTTACAAATTTGATATATGGAGAGCACGTTTCTAATTTATGATGCGCTGATAAATTTACGCCGGGCTTCCGACTCGTTTAAGGGTTCGTTGCCGCAAAAATTCAATTGTCAATTGACGTGTTTATGGAGTATCGTGTGACATACTCCTCGGTTGATTTTTGGGAAGGAGCGACTCCCTTACATTAACAGTATTTACTTTGTGACATTGGTAGCCGTTCGACAGTTTGAGACACATGGTGTGTGAATTCATATGGTAATTGTTATGAATCGCACGGTTAAATATGTTGTATCGGGGGTGATTTTCGGAAATGCCTTCTATATACCTCTTCGTATCAGCATAGCTATCGTCGAATAAAGAAGAAAATTATTTGTTAATATTATGAACCCTCCTTGGGAAACCATTAAGTTTATCAAAAGAATAAATAGAAAATCAGAAGCAGAAATGGAACTTTTTGTAAATGAACATGATTTCGCCTTACTGTTAGTTATAAGGTATAACGTTAAAAAATGCTCTGTATGTATTTTTTAAATAGTCGACATATTGGAGAATTTCCACGAAAAGTTGATTTTCCCGTACACAGATAGAAGGGTTTTAATAAAACCGAAATGGCACTATTAAGCAAGGAACTAAAACATTGTATTCGTGACTCAAGGACCTCCACAAACGAAGTCATTGCCTCAGTAGAAACATATATTAAGAACTGAGGTGCCACAAAGAAGATTACGTATGAAACAGCTACAAAATTAGAATTTCAAGAAATTTATGCAGTGTTAAGAGAAATAACACAGATAATCTTGAACCTATTGAAAGTCTCAAAAACACAACCTGAGAAAGAGAAATGAATAGCCGTTTTGGGCAAGCTGCATCAGCAACTTGCTATCATTAAGATATTTCAAAACATTAAGACTCGTCAGAGAATCGTTTACCATAGATGAATAGAATAGAAATGAATAGAAACAAAAAATGTTCTGAAAATTGCCCAAAACTTATCAGCGTGAACCTTAAGTTAAAACTGTCAATCCTAAATCCGAATAATGGATTATTTGGTTGAGTTCATAACATTGATGTCAAATTTGCGAAATCAAGATTAACTTCACGTCCCCTGAATCAAATCGATTTCAAATAGATGGCAAGTATTATGAATGACTAGAAGTTACGGCGGTGGGAAATCCACTGTTTTCTTAAAATTAAATTTGAAACATGTACGAAGAAAGATACCCTGTAGAGTATGGCTTGGATACGTAGAGGAAGTTTTTATGATTTTTGATACTAAGAAATGCACTACCCTGAAAAATCCTGCGACGCTTGATTCGAGACCATTAAACTAACTGCTGTTCTTAGATAATTAATAATTAGAAACGGCAATAAAATTGGAGAAACACATTTATTGAAAGGAAATCAACACCAATAGATACATTACGACAGATTGTGATCACTGTGGACAATATGAAATGACCACGATCAGTTTTTTAACTAACAGATTGATAAAATTCCCCTTGAATGAAGGTAGACATAATAAAGAACTTGAATTTATAAAAAAGATATAGTTATTATAATGTCGAATACATCCTCGAAAGTCCGACGTAGGCATGTAAGAAATTCCATTTTTATTCACACAGAAGCCCCGGACAAGAAATTTGGGAACCTTCTCTTTGAATATCGAAAGGTTGTAGTAATGCTTGTAGTGGCTAGATTTGATGTTTCAGCCTGCAAAGTACGAACGATAAGCACCAGATTCAAAGAAGAAGAATTATGGACGGAATGAACCGTCAAGCGTAGCATAACTCTGAAACTAAACCGAGCATAGTATTTAATTAAAAAACCTCAAATCGATTAGGAATATAATTATTAATTAGAGAATTAGACCTTATGAAATCATTTATATGAAGAGGAATGCAAATCTGCTAGATAGAGAAAGATGTTAAAACGAACATATTTACGTTTTGTCGTATAAGCCTTTCCTTCCTTTTCCTTTCCTTTTGGTTTCGTATATTTCACATGTTTCACATGTTGCAAATATCTCTTGGAGTAGGCCTAGAATAAAGCATAATCTTTTTCTCATTCGATCGTGCGCCTAACAATGAGAATCCACGAATTCCCGCAGCAATTCTTCCGAATCAATCAAATAACTTACATGGTGAGTATGCTGATACTTTAGTGTTTGCCAATTCTTCAGTGGTGAAATAGAAATAGAAATATGTGTAGTGCAATTTAACTGAACAAACCCTACTGCTATTGCGTAATTCGTTTTCAACGGCTCCTTTTTGATGAAATAATCGGGAAACAAAAGTTGTTTATTATAGGCTCTTTTATTGAATTAACTCAACCTATTCTTGTAATAATAAACATCAATACCCGGCCCAGTAGCAGTAGGTGATGACGTAAACGGGACAGGAATTCGATTGCTAGTGTATTTTCCTTGCAAATACATGAGGAAATCGAATCATTGTCCGCGACTTGCCGTTTACCTACCGCTGCAGACCCTACCTTTCCTAAGCGTACCAAGGACAAAGACTGAAAGCGCCAAAACCAAGACTTCTAAAAATTTAAGCGTTCATATCTTCTCATACACATAACTGTAAAGCAATGGCTTTATTTTAGATACTAACCAATCATGAATATGGTGTGCTATGAATCTTAAGACTGAGCTTTATAGAACTCAAAATTATAAGAGAAAGATATTGAACAAGTTAACAGCTACAGATATTTGGGAAGCATAGTCTAAATAAGGATAAAATGGAAGCAGAGGTAAATAGAATTTACAGTTCGCAAACCATGTGTGTTACGTTACGTAGGCGTCTGCGGTCGTCAATAACACTGTACTTTTGGTTTCCCGATTGGAACCGCACCGCTGTTATAGCTTCTGCCGACGCTTCAGTGTGTTTGCGTGCAGTAACAGCCCTAACGATGTTCTGTAAGAATGAGGACGAAACGTCGGCAGAAGCTACGACAACGCGGTTCGAACCTGAAAACCGAAAGTATCACATGTGTATTATATTTTATAGGGAACGTTTTTAAAGCACAATGAACTCTCAGAAAAGATGAAAATATCGGTCTAAATAGTCAGTGTTCTTGTAGATATTATTGCATTGGACACTAACAAAAAGGCAAGAACAAAGGATACAGGCTTCAGAAATGAAACTCTTAAAAAAGAAGAAAAAGACAGATAACAAAGGATTCGTAGCGAAGCAAGAGAAAAGTTAAAGGCGAACTCAGCTATTATAGTCCTCAAAAACAAAAACTTAAATTGATTTGGAGACCTACTAAAAATCCCAGAGAGTAGATAAGTAAAAAAGATATTGAAAGCACAAACAATAGGGGGGAACCAAAGAGGGAGGCCAAGGAGGGCACGGAATAGCACATTGGAAGGAATATTAAGAGGAAAAGATTTTAGCTCAGACTAAGTAATGACAAAAAAGGAAAGAATGGAAAAAATTCGTCGACATCGACACTTTAAAGTGGAAGAGGAATAGGATTATATTATGTTATGTAAATCTTATTGAAAGTTTAATTCCTACTGAACATTTTTACTTTTGGCTTTCATTTAAAAATCATTAATTTTCAATGGTATTGCGTGTGTATGTTCTTTTTAAATTATGAATGTGTGGTGAACAGAAATGTAGATCTAGAATAAAGAAACGCGCCTTTTTCTGACAATTAATCTTCACGATGACAGTTTTTGCCAAAGCTACAAATTGAAAAAGGCGCAAGTGATAGAAGATTTATTACGGAACCTTTCTTTTTATTAAACATGAGAGTGTATAAATCCGTTCGCTCGCCAATCCGACAAACCGATTATGCGTTCTATAGGACGTGGTGCGGCGGTATCTCTCCCCACATCTATTCGAAACAAAAAAACCAATTTGTTAACACAAATACGCTTGTCCAATAAATTAAATATTAAGGTGTCACGTCGATGGTAGGCCAACGTTTATTTATATCTGATACAAAAAGTACGTGGGCGGCAGCACAATTTACATATAAATATGTGACACTTAAACATTTAAAAATAATTAACGTGACTTTATTCTGTGCGGCTAGAGAGATATAGAATGAAAGCAACGGAGAAGGACAAGAGCGGGAAGGAAGGCGCTCGTGCATTTTCTTTAAGTCAAACATGGGCATTTATATAAACGAATGGATACTAACTTCGTTAAAGCGGTCACTCCTTTTAAGCTTAAATAATTACTAATGTCAAGCTAATTAATTTCTTGATAAATAGCGAAATAAGTTTAAATGTTAAATTGTTCACCTACCTACTTCCGTTTCACATGTAAACATAGGATTTATCGTAGGTACTGTAAAATATAAAGGCTGTTACGCGATAGAAACATGTAAGGAGATTGAGTCACTTGGGAACATCGACATTGCCGGAAATGCAGGGGTAACTTGGTGCTCCTAATCATAAATATGATATTATTTTTTTTCGCTTGCGCTCCAGTTTTTGAGATCTCTATACGCCTTTAGTATTTATAGAGAAAATTAATTACATCATTTAGTAGAGTAGAGCAACTTCCTTCAAGCTCATTTTCATCTGAGCTCTCGCTTGCAGCCTTCAACGTCGTCACCGTCAGCATATTCAATTTCGCACAAAGAAGTTATAGATAAACTCGCATTGTGGTCTCAGATTCAGTATTTCAGTAGTACCATTTACGTTTCTTACAACCTATTCATACCCTCTATATATTAGAGCGCAAAAGTAGCAACTACCTAAATGATCCTTTGGCTCATTCTGTAGCCATTATTTTTATTTATTTGAATTTTTTTGTTTGTATTTACATGATTTTTGGAATGTTGCAGCCAGAGGGGCAGACAAAGTTGAGGCGTTCAACTGTATTCATTGGAAAATAAGCTTATATTAGTGATTAGAATTTCGAAAGAGAATTACATAATTGAGAGTATTATGAGAGCGTTCTCAATTATGAGAACGCTCTCATAATACTCTCTTCTAATTGCTATATTATTTTAGCTTTTACCTGAGTAGTAACTAAAACAGCGTTTGATTAAAGATCCTGCGCCAGAACAGATCATATAGCCAAACTATTCTATTTATATTATTATATTATTGGTTTCTAAACTTTCTTTTGTAAATATATTGGCTTGTGCTCGTTTTGAATGTCAGAATTCTATGAGCACAACTTAGTAATTAAATACTTTGTGCTTGCTAAGTATTACTTTTATGTTTAGCGGTGCACCCTGAAATCGTAATCTGACATTGCATTTTCGTAATTTAATGCTTTTAGTTCATGTTATTCATTTAACAAATTACGTAGCGCCCCCTTTGAAATTATATTACCTAAAACTTTAATAACCCAGCCCATTCTTCACTGTTATCCAGTTGCTAATGGACTATTGAGGGCGTTACACCATAGGATCGCCAAAATTAAGTCCCTGCCATCCAATGACACAAATGTTGCAAACTTTATGAGGGATCTAAACCTTATTTTGCCTGTTTTACAAAATCAGTTATATTTCCTGTTTCTGTTGCAACTCTGTATTTATTGTTACTAATGTAACAAAAAATATCAGGATTATTAACACTCTGTCTCCGTAAAGAACTCATTGAAACGGTGGCAATCTTTTTTAAATCACTCCAATAAAAATGACATGATGATGAGGATACTTGATGAAAAAAAGCTGTTATTCGCGAAGTAAAGTGATATAAACCACTAACAACTTAACTTAAATAAAAAAATAGGCTAAAGTATACCTATTTCGTTATCTTGGAAATCGTAACCAGGAAACAATTGAGATTATCTAAAATTGAAGAAATACTTAATAGATTCTATCCACATGTCTCCACGAACATATGGACAAGGAAGAATAGAAGTGCTCTCTACGCGTTAATTTATATTTAGGCGCGACATCTACCCTGCTCCCGCCTGTATTCATCTATTTATGTAGCGGTTTGAGTAGTACTGCATATTAGCCGCTACATACTTGATACTAGTATGAAAGGTCCAACTATGGCGACGTAGTCTATGCAACCTGTGAAGAGGTGCTGTTGACAAGAAAGGATACGGGTTATGCAAAATCTATATGTGGGCTCTTTGAATCAACTTGGCATCATAAGAGATATACTGGGGGTTCTCTTTGTCAATTTTGTATGATAATAAATATAGATTACCAAAACCTTTTTTCCTGGATATCATCTCTTAAGTTAAGATATAATCTGTGATGTATCGTTGAATTCACCTTCCAATTGTCTTCCCAGAAGCGCAAAAATGTACAGTCTGTTCTAATAATAATAATGATGATAATTTATTGTCCTGTGATACATATAAGTAGGATACAAGCCTTAAAATATGTAAATAACAAATTAAACAATTATACAAGCGACATAAATTCCATTAATTCTTTGACCGAGGGCGCGATCGGCTAGGTAGTTCCTCAATTCTGCTTTAAACTGAGATAAACTATTTACAAGTACGTATTTCCTCAAGAAGTTCGTTAAAAATGTTCAAACTTACATAAATCGGATAAGTGCACACAATGATATGTCTTCCGCGAGGTATAAAGAATTTAATTTGCTGTCTGTTTGCAATTAATATACTCTTAATTAAATTAAACTCATATTTATTTGCGGATATGTATTGCAATGTTTTAACGGGATCAAATTTGAGAAATTTTAGAAATTTCACGAAGGTCTTAAATTTACAGAAACTGAGGGTCGTGAATCCGGGAATGCTCCTAGACACTCTTTCGGCAAATGAAAAATTGTTAGATGAGACATATTAAGACGTAGAAATGAAAATAACTACTAACCATAAATCTTGTAACTTTTCACTACATAAACACAAGGTTTATGTCCTTCTTCGAACACCACTTCTTCAAGATTATACTATTCAACACACTTTTGAATTTTTTTAAATTTAAATATCTCAACAACACTATTAAACTTGGAGGAATTCTAAGTACAATGTGCCTGAGCGACAGCTAGACAAGTCCCAAATTAAATTGGCGTTGTTTTTAACCATTGTTAGATTACGTTGGCAATTGTTTTATTCCATTGTTCCCTATGATAATTTTTAACCATTTAAAGTATATTGATCGAAATAGATGCTGAAACGAACGATTTTTGCTGTAGCGTGATGCAGGGACCCAACTGATGCTGGGATTCTGTGTTCTTTCATGACACTCTTGGCCACATGCAACACTACAACGTTAACTTACACTGAGAGTTTAGATGAAACGGACCGAAAGACTTTTAATTGACAGAGATAACTTTTATACGACTAACGTATGCACCGGGACTTGCTATAGAAATTTCTGACATTAATTAACGAGAAAGAGAATGACAGATAAAAGTAGTTAATATAAGCCTTTCCCACGATTATCGTTGGCTGGACTTATTATTTTTACGCCCCTTTAATATTCGATTAAGAACAGGAATCTTTCTACAAGGATCGGGCTTCCTACCAACAGATGGACTCTCATACCCGATAGGTGGACAATGTGAAATGCCAAGAAGAGATGTGAATATAGCGCTGGTGGCAGCTCACCTCGTTGATGTTTTTTTGTAACATTACAGTACATTAATAACTAGTAGTTAAAAAGACCAGCTAGAGTCAAAATACGAAACCGTCTGATACTCCAGAAATACCCCAGTGAACAAACCCCGTAGAGATGTTGCATAGAGTCTAGAACCAACCAAAGGATGATAATATGAAACTAACTGGTTTGATGACATGACACGTTTCAAATTTCTAAATAAATAGCAAATTGGATGTAATTTCGTAACCAAAGCGCTACAATGGGAAATACTTTAGGATCTCGCTGTATATGTGACGATGCATATTTATTTAATAAATTTAATTTTTGTGGATACGTACTGCATCTCATTTTGCAAACAACTGGACAAACCGGCGAAATAGGTAAACATTTCATCTTTTCCGAAATTGAACTCTTCATGAGAGTGGTACACCAACTAGAGACTAGAGAACTGTTCTTCAAATCAGGAAATTGGCAATATATTTGGTCTGGAAACAGGAGTAGTTATAAAGGTCTGGATAAATACCAATGCTGAGCTATCGTCACTAAGGGGTATAGAATAGTATTTCTATGTACATGCAAATCCAAGATAAAAAGATCAGCGCACTTCGCACACTGAGAATTGGTTCATCCAACAAACCACGAAATGTTGCACATTTGTATTCATTCAACTAGAAATATGATCATTCAACACTTTAACGAGTATATACACCTTGCAAGTTAATAGAACATGCTAGCCTTGGTCCAATTATTTTTGTTAAATCTAACCAATATTTGTGTTGGTTGTGCTCCAACACATATTACTTCTACATTATCCACCAAATTCTTTTCACACAACAGACGCAAATAGAGTTTCATAATCCTTAGTTAACATAACAAACATTTAGATTTGCACAGCCAGCGTTTGTGTTTATTTTACTTCCCGTTTTCGAGAATATGTATTTATTTCCTTATGTACACGTGTTCATCTTTGATTCCATGCTCGCATTTTTCTTTTGCTTTCTACCAACACTCTAATCCAGGATGGTTGAGCAATTATTTTAAAGTTGATTCACTCAAAAGGCTTAACCGACCAGATGGTGTTGTTTTAAACCATACGGAGTGTTGAATATATTTCACAGACAAAATTGGTTGTCAATCAACTTTTGATTGACTCAATCAGTTTTTTTCTCTCAGTGTATGGTTAATAGCATTCCATGATTAGAATACTACATAACATACGTAGACGTAGACACGTACGGTATTGGCATTATACTTATAAATAAGGATAGAATAATATTTATGTGTAACTAGCTATAAATTAAAATCTCCTGGTTGTAAATCTAATCTTATTTACACCTCAAAGATATCCCGGTACTTGGCATTAATAAAAACATTTTCTTGTAACTTATTGCGTCAAGTGTAAGGTCGAACATAACACACATTAAATAAACATAGTAATTACGTTGCGCTTCATTTTTTCACCCCGCTGTTCGAGAAAAACAGGGAGAGACGGACAAAAAAAAGAAAACGGCCACGATTGCGTTTGTAGGAGGTCCATTCGAAATCTCTCACGACGAAACAATCCTACACATAAGCCGTTCAGTGTATTTACACATAAAAATAACATATTAAAATTAAACCAATAAATAACACAAACTCATTTTCTCGAATGGCCATGCCCTCACAAGTCGGTCGATGGGGGGGCATGTTTGGGGAGCACCCGGCATATTGCCCACAAAGGCCCTCTCCCACCGTTTTATCGGCTGAGAATGATAATTACATGACAACACGTGGTTTATTGAACTAGCCGCGGAGATCTAGATTTACGATGAGGAATTATCTTCTACGATCTGTAAAAGAGAGAAAAGATAATCTACTGTCCGATTTATAGTGATGCTCAAGGCACGAAATAACGGTTCTAACACCGCCATAATGAAGAGAAAATGTTTTTCTTAACGCACAAAATAAAAACGAAGCTTGTGAAATATATAGCCTATTACAATAAACTAGTAAATTTGTTCCACAAATTACATCAAATTGATATATGGAGTAGTTCGCGTAATATAACTCTCCAATCCTGAAATCCAAGTTATCTACCGCGCTTTTAATAAAATAACCCCCTTTTTTATAAGAAATGAAAACTCGTAAATCAAAATAATCCACACCGCAATACAATTCACTGACAGATTAGTTCCTCAAACGGAATTATAATTATTCCTAACGCCGCAAAACTACACCAACAAAATGATTTTTTTCAATTTGCAAAGTAAATGTTTTCAATGCATTGTTTATAGTCTCGCATTACTAAATATTCAAACATGCAGAAAGTATTTTTTCAGTAATGCAAATGCATTTTGAATTTGAATAAAATTAAAAGAATTCTATTACATTTTGAAAGAAAAAACACAGTTTCCTAATAAAATCACTGAATGAAATATGGTTTTTATTGTATTGTATGGTTTCCATACAACAATGATTTTACAAAAATCTACCTAATTTTAAAATTAAATTAGGTGGATTAAAAAAAAAATTAAAAGACGTGTAAAGTATGACGTTGCTGTAGCACAATATTGACATCGTGTATGAAACTGTATTTGGTAATAAAGCAGTTCATAGGAAGATATACAGACAGTATTTCTTACTACCCAACATTAACCTGAAATGATGTTACATCCACCAGCTGAAATGGCAAAAATTCAAGATGTTGCTAGGCGTAGAAGAGCTATTGGCTACGAGGCTAAACGAAGAATAGAGTATAAAGAACATTGTTGACACCCTGGATGAAAAGTCTGCGCGTCATTTTTTATGCAAATGTCTGATGAAATTCCGTAAAATGTAGGAGGGATAACAATCTTCTCAATTTAGTTTAAACTAGAGGGGCTTACACGCACAGACATTTTTTCAGGAAAATTGGTTCTTTGTGGGTACCACGCTCTTCCACCGGTAACACTTTGGTCTTCCGATGAAGGTAAAGCTATTTAATATGTAAGAAATACGATGTCGCGAAACCAATTTCCCAGCACAAAGCAGAAAATTCGTTTTGCGGATGTAAATTAGACAACTAAGATAATTTTGCAAAAGTGTGACCGCTAGTTGATCTATTATTAAGAGTTTACAATGTTTCGTCCATCGACGAACAAGTGTTGCTTCATTTTGGTCGCCATTCGCTGAAGATGGTCTCGAATGAGATGCCGACACATTTTCGATTTACTATCTGGTGTCTGGAATTTAGTGATTCAAAACCTCAAACAGGCATTTGGTTTAGATAAAGAAGATGTAAGTAATCTTTTGAAAATTTCAGAAAATAGGTCAGCGCATAAAATACATTTCGATAACTTTTCCACAAGCTGCAAATTACTGATTTACTTGAAAAACGAAGGATATTTTGTCATTGGAACTGTGCCTCATCCACATTCATTCTATTGCCCGCCACGGTACCGAATTCATGTACCTTTTTCGGGTGGAAGATAATATTTCGTGCCCTATTCGTGTACAGCGATTATGTTATCTACCTTAATGAGATTAGCATCGGTAGACCTAGACGTTCCAGGCTTAAGTTAATTTTTGGTAAAAATCCATGGACGCCCAAAAATATACATGGTGTTCTATTTAAAAAAATTCTATGAGCTGGAATCACATATGGCAGTGATTTGGATGGCCTAACTTCTCTATGTATTGCCGAAAACTCTAAGAAAGCCTCAAGTGAATCACCGTTGTTATCTAAATTATCAGTCGCTGAAGAAACAGCGACATTTCGCAACAATTTCAAATTATCTCTAAGATCTAGATATAGGGAATACTGATGAAATTTGAAATGAATTGAAGAGTTTAGTTGAAGAATAAAATTATCAATTAAAAAACAAACTAATTTGAAAGCTCGTTCGCATTAACGCAACTTGCATCACTTGTCTGGAAAATCCACAATGAAAAACATAAGGGAAACCAAACAACGAAACACAAAGCAAAATTGAATATTTAATCAATAATAAGCACTAGAATCTTAGAATCTTCTTCAAGGGCATCTCTTTTCTGATTGCTTCTACGGCTCATCCCGACAATACTTTTACACATTTTTTACAGATGGCTGACGTATTTAATTTTAATACTTTTTTCGGGTATATTGACCATAAAATGAGTATTTCCTAAGCAACAGTTACCGAGATATGTAGAAGGATATCTTGATTTAAGTTATGTCTATTACCAAACTTGTGAGGAAAGGTACATGAACCCATATGTGAACGTATATTTGATATAAAAAAAAAACTAGGAATTGGGTTTACAAACCTTTTGGATAGCTGATAGATCATTGGCAAGACAAGGTTATTGATAGTTGCTTACAAATTGAATTTTTCCATCTTAGAATTCATTATCGGCAACTTTATAAATATTATTAATACTTGAAAGCAGGTACGTAATGTAAGATGAAACGCTGTGAAATCTGGAATAATTCACTGCAAATGCATATATGTACGTAAACCTTCTCTCGCACAGCTATTTGATTTTAAGCTCATTACGCTTTTTTGCATTACTCGGCACGAAGCGAGAAATATTGACACGTCTAAATAAAAGCAAATAGCGTATATACACACGTATGCACACATACAACCTACTTTTAACAAGTACTCCAGAAATACATTACTAAATCCGTTCGCAACGCACTTGACTAGGGCATTAATGAGCTCCAACGAAAAACGAAATCCAAAACCGTCGACTATTAGTACGAAAATCCCCTGCGCCAAATCCACAATGCCGTCATGTCATGCGCCCCAGAATCAACAAGCGTGCAAGTGCAATGTGACACATGACGTCATTATTCTGTCGGATCATGTAGCCCACTAATTGGCGGGGGCGCGCTCACGTTTTTACGGTCGATTCTGATGGCGCTGTTGTATTACGCTGCTTCCCTGGTACGGAAGAACGAGATTTATAATAATAAAACTCTCTTCTGGTGCCCCAGACAGGGACAATGGAGAAACGTGCGCTATTGCAAATAATTGTTTCCCCTTTGCGGGAGTGTTTCGAATCGGGAAGGAAACGAAGACGGCGACGGAGTGAATGGATGAATAGGGTCTGTAGAATTGTTCAAGTAAGCGCATATTATTGACGAAGGGATGGAGAAACGGATCGTTCTATATAATCTTCTCTATACTTCACCGTTACTCTTGATTGTTTTCTATATATTCCATCCACACTAAACACAAGTTTATGTTATCGTAATAGCCACAGTACTTTAATTTGGCAGCTAGTTACATTAGTGCTTCCAATTTTTCCAATATGTGATAAATGTTGACGTAAATAACTATTTGAAGTTATTTTCTATTATTTTCCACCACATGTGAATGTTTTTCAAATGACTTCTTGTGATCACAAAAAAATATATATTTTTGTTAAATAGTATCAGTAACTTTCTTTTAATACGCATATGTATTGTTTTCTTGAGATTAAATTAAACAAATTATTGAAAAAAAATTAAATTTAACAAAAACATACAAATTAAAGAATTAAATTAAATGTTCAAATGAAAGTCCGTGTACGGCCTCAAAGACTTGTGGATGTTCCCAAAAATTGCGAATGGTGTTTTGATTGATCGCGTCGTGAAAGGGGAATACTGCAATTGGTTTAAGAATTATATGAGTGATAATATGTTTGACAAATCCTTCATCTCAGACGAAGTTTGGTTCTACTTTAATAGTCTTATCAACTAACAAATCATGCTCCAGTGAAAACCCATATGTCACAATGGAGGAACCGTTGAATTCTGAATTCTTCACGGAGAAGATTTACTGATCCATTACTCCTTCATGAACTAGTAAACGCAGAAAGATTTCGTAATAACTTATTATAACCTCTTCTAAGACAGCTAGCTACATGATGACGAACTTAAGACTGGATACTTGCAACAAGGCAGTGTCACAGGTCATAGAACCTCTTACAGGAACATTTTGATTATCGTGTAACAGATTTCCCCCCAGGTTCTCCTGATTTAGCTATTGTAGGTTATTTTATTTTTCCACGTCCAAAAATACAACTTTGCAAAATACATCACGCAATAGAAGAACTTACCGCAGCAATTTGAAATGTTTGTGATACGGTAACGCCTCAACACTTTGTAAATACATTTAACAACACGGAACGACGACTAAGGATTAGCCATTAGCAACTTACGCTTCAAACAGAAACTTATTTGCGCTATCAAATGTGCCAAACGTAATTTGAAATGACAACCTTGATTTGATTTACGTAGCGTATGACTAAGCACCGTGAATTAGAAATTGGATTTCAATTACATTGGCTAGATTCTTATCATACAAATAAGTACGATAACTTATTGCTGACGCCTGTTAATTATTCACTTGCTTATTGGTGTCGTGATTGTAATTCTTTGCCGAGTTTTCGAATTTATGCACTCATAATTTGTTCATCCCTAAAAATTGCAGATATACATTGGAGGTTACAACTGGTTACAATGCATACCTATACACATGCCTAGAGCGTGTACAAGGATTATTTTGCATTCTCCAAAAATTCTGTCGGCGTACATACTTCACTTTGGGAAAACTTTAGTCTACATTCTGATGCTTTAGGAAAAAGTTACTTTGAGTTTCCTTCACAAGACGTGAAATTTCACTAATTTTAGAGTGTACTTACGCTTTTACATATTCATAACTAACACTGATTTTTCTAGTAGAGTTTGCGAATCATTAAAATTTAAAAAAATATATATGACCATAAAAATAAATACACCTACTCCCAAAATACGAACCAGAAATGAGATTATGAACAACGTTTACCACTTTTTTGCTACGTTAGGCAATAGACAAATCAGAATCAATCTATCTTATCTGATTGTAACATCCACTTTTCTAACAAAACGCATGTAGAGGTAAGTTTTCTATTTAATCCTTTCGAAAACTTCGTCGACTTATTGGATTAACGTAGACCTTTCGGCGACATAAATCGATTATAAAAAAATCCCACCTTTATGCAGAAGACGTAAATGAAAGCACGCTAGGAATGGATTCATCGCACAATTAATCCTTTATTGGATAATAACAACGAAATGACATAGAGTACTGCGGCACACTAAACGGTTGTCCATCACGACGAGCAACGTCGGCGATCCTAATCTGAAACGAAAAGCATAACTAAATATTGTAATGCGATCAAACATTGCTTCCAACGGTTAGGCGGAGATGAGGAGCTTCGATATCCGACATTAATACCGGTATTGTTCTATCGTCGTCATTATGCAGAGGAGAGTCGGACGTATTTCGTTACGCGCACTTTCTAACGATAATAAATCGTCCGCTGCCACGCAAACTGGTGGTCCCGTTAAGCATAAGACTTGTGATATTCAACATAAACGTCTGCTTACGTGTTTAACATGGAACGAAATAGATGTATAATTCTAATTCGAAATGCAATAACGATGCCAAGTACATCGCGGCAATTTCATAAAGAATTTCAGGGAACATTTTGAATGTTCTCCTGCTGCTAAAGCAATTACGCTTTCTGGAAAATTTAAAGTACATGGGGTAAAATAGAGTAAACCGTGGAATAAATTGTGTCAACGCATTATTTCAGATGTGGTAACAGGAAAAGATTTAATAGTAGTAACTACTACAGCATGTGAGGATTACTCTCATGAAATTCGGCAAATATTTAGTATCGTATGCATACTGCTGACTGATACCAACCAAAATGCTGGATTCTAAGAAAGAGCAGATAGATACTAGGGCAAAATAGCTTCCACACAAAAAGCAGCGATACAAGAAAAAGTAGCTGAAGGATCAGGAAACGATGGCATTTTTCCATATAGCAGAACCCATATTATTCCAACGCTCTGAGGCAAGTTTGACGTGAAGCTGTGCCTGGTCCCGGAGAAGGATAACATACATCTAAGTTGGGGCATCGGCAACTTAAGTCAAATCCTTTAAACCGATTAGTCTTTGTCTTTCGTTTTAAAAACGTTAAACAAGGCATTAGGTACATTCACAGGAAGATGCAGTTAGTATCTTTCTTGATATAGCAGGGTTGGAATCGAGCCAACTATCGCGCGATGGATACGTTTAGTTCCAGGCTGTGTCAAACTCGTTTCAAGTTTCAGATCGGGCGAAGGCTGCTATCAGCGCCGAGTTTTCTCACCCCTGCTATTTTCGTTTCTTGTGTGGCACTTGGAATTGAAATTCATGCATATGCTAACGACTTAATCGTATTAATTAGTGGCGCAGAGGCTCGAGGGCTAACAACTGCCCTGTAGAAACCGCTCACCCTTATTCAGTCTTTCTAGACGAGCAATTACACTTGTCCGGGGAAGTAAAACATCCAAGATTCTTGCTTGACTGTACATCCTCATTTGGATAAACTAATTCATCAAAATGTCTCTTTGGATATACAGTTGACTTTATAGTAAGACTTGAGAAATGTCCACGACGGAAATGTATCTGATGGAAGAAGCCCCAACAGACTGAACCAGGAAGCTTATCGAATCCGTTAGAAAGTCAGGATTTTAACCGCAATTCTTAACAGCCTTACCCGATTAGAGAGGAGCGAACTATTTGCATATTTGCTGCCACTGTCCCTGTTTAGTGGTGGTTTTCTAGCGCCTGAGAAGGTAGACTAAACCATCCACCCGACTTTACTATTGTAATTGTACATTTTTTTTTAAAGTCAGATTGCGTTGATGAGAGTTGACGACGTGGCGGAAAGGTTTTAGAATATCAATTCGGTTATTCTAATGGCCGCTACCAATTGAACATTGTTTTTCCTTAAAAATCTAAAAAAAAATTAAATCTGAAATATGGAAACCCACAACTAGGACGGAACACTACGGATGGAAACTACAGAAAACATAGTAAAATGTTGATGATTTCGACTCCTCCAGAGCTGAAATGTTAGAAAACAGAAGCTAATACCAAAAACAAAACAAATCTATTAAGATCAAAATCGATAATACTACCCTATAATTTTTACAAAGTTTTAACATTCACCTAATAGCTAAAGTTATATTTGTGGAAAGTTTCCATATCAACATTTCCTAGTGTATTCCGCTATGTGGAGCTTTAACACAGATTTGCCCAGGCCTCACATAATGTGTATTTTTTGCATCAGAATAATCAATCCAGAAATTAAAAAAATTACGATTTTCATGTGCTTGTTTATGGAATGACAATCAATCAGTCAATAATTAATACTCTTACCTAGAATCTGGCAGTATAGAATATTATTTCAAAGTGCTTAATGCAATGTTATATGGTCTTCGAATAGTCATACTGGTATATCATACTATGCTCCACGTTATCCAATGGATTCTCCACTAACAGACAGCCTGCATTCTGTTTCATACGCATAGTTTCTTTTTTTAATGTGAAATATAAACTAGACTTGACTTGAATAGACTTGAATCTATCCTTTTTTCAAACATTTATAGCCGATTGATTTATTTAACTTACACCAACCTAAATCAATGCGTAATTAACCCGTTACACCCGTGAACGTAGATAAGCTTTACGGATTAAGTATGTTTTATTTCAAAGTTAGGCCATCCATTTATTCGAAAACAAACGTACTTATTGCTAGCATTACTCACCGAATGCAGACGAAATTGATCCTGTATTTTCACACACACTTAATAATCTCGGCATCGATTTCAATGCCCGTGTATATAAAAAACTCATGGGAAATAAAGCTCTCTACAAAACGAACGTTCCTAGTTCATCCCCCACCGACAGTGAAACGGGAGGGAAAAATGACGCTGAAGATCGGAAACGGACCAAATGAAAAGCCCACTAGTCCGTTCGCTAATAGGGTACTTGTCGATCGCATTATTTTTGATCCCCGGTGTTTTATGCGTGGACCGGTGACTGTGCACGTGTCCGACACGCGGTGTATGTAAACCTATTCATTAGTGCGGCCACAGAGAAAATCCGAGCTCTATATGCCACCCCAAAAGCTGCGTTCTTTTTTAGGGGTGAATGTGATCGCTGTTCGGTATAATTTTTCAATATCTACAGTTTGTAGTACGTGATATGTTTGTTCTTTATTCGCAATAAATTGAGACATGTCAATTTTTCCTTCCAATTAAAGGCCGATACCGCATACTAAATATCCTATTTGAAATTGAAAACAATGTTTTACTACATGATGACTAATATGCAGAATTTTGTTTCTCTTTGCATACTTAATAATTTGCAATTTACCTAGAAAGGGAAGTAAACAAGATGTCGAAGCCACCAGCACTTTTTACTCCGGCTTTCTTCTAAAATGGGCGCCTAAGTGATGAATTCAAACATGTAATTGATTATACCACAATCTCCGTATTTCCTGCTGTCAGTATAGCCTTAAGCCTGGAGTATCCACCGCCGATGCTCTTCAGGATTTCTTATATCACATTTTTGACAACATTAACAATAACCAAATTACTGCCACCACCTTTTGCGACCTCTATAAAGCATTTAATTGTGTTGGCCATTTTCTTCTACTTTGTACACTTGAAAGATATGGCTTTAGAAGAAAATAAACAAAAAATCTTTTTTCACGAAGTTAAAATAATGCTAAACAAATAAGTGGAAATAACTTCTTAAAACAACACGGAAAACTTAAATAACTTCAATACGGTAACATGAGGAATCAATCCATTTTATTCACAAGTTCATTTGCAAGAAGCTCAACAGCGTTACGGAATCTATCTTCAATCGTGTTCTCAATAGAACTTAGATAATTATAAGTGAGTCAGTAAGACGAATGAATTCAAGTGCGGGCTTAAACTTACGCGGCGGCTCTGATTCAAACAGCTGAAGACAGACCCCTTGTCGAGATTCACACACAAGATTCATAGCGAGCTTAATGAATAAACTATATGTTCAAAATGCTGCTTCGGTCATTAGTAAGATGAGTTATGAATGCAACAAAAAATATATGGTGCTATATTTTACCATATTGCACAGAACATAATCCTCCACGCCTGTTCACTAAATAATTCCCCAGAAGAAATCCAGTAGCACCTGATTATGGCATGTTGTTTGTCTTCAAACATATTTGAATAACATTGACATTTGATTACTTTTCGTTTTTGTGTGTACGTTATACCAACCCCTTATTTTTAAATTAACGAACGTTTTCTTCCTGTCTCTACAAGTAGCGGCTAAAGTACGCCACTTTACGTGCGCTTCACGAAGTTAGCAGGCACTAGACAGACTCGTGTTTTGTCGACTCATGAGAATGGCTTAGTGTTGCCTACTGGTTTCCCCGACAATCGACAAAACACGAGTCTGCTAATTTCGTGACGTGCACGGAAAGTGACGAACTTTAGTATTGGCTGATGTCCATCTTTTAGAGACGAAGTGGACTGCCCGTAAGATCTTATGTACACCAAATCCGGTTGTGACAAAGTATTTCCCGATAATAATTTTGTAATGATACAAAATATATGATGCAAGCACCTTTTCATCAATTTCTTCTCACTAGTGTTTTCAGAAGCTCTCTATTAAATAGGCAATCTGCTTGAGTTGTATATCAACAATTCACAGGAAAAATCCTGCGAAGACTATTGCGATTTTGTATTGAAAATTCAGGTAATTGAAGAAAACTGCGTCACCGTTAAAAAGTAATTTTTATTAAGGTTTCGGAATAATTGTGCTAGTTTTGAAGATAGCTCACGAGAAAAATAGAACGTAAGCTCGCACAATTGTTGAATATTGGACATCTTTAGAATTGGCGGATAAAAATAAATAAATAGTAGATCACTGAGATTAGATCAACGCGACCTACCAAATTAGAAAATGATTTCTGGATAAAACGATCCTGGGAATTTGCGGGCACTCACTAACGGACTTCTTAATAAAATCAAAATTGTGTGTGCCGGGAGTCCGCCACGATCCAGCATTTTGTTTCGTAATGGCTAGTGCGCCCAGCTATCGATCGCGATCTTTCAGAGTAAGGCCTTTCCTGGTGTTTTACCTCATTTCTCGAAATTTGGTAACTGCTTGAAAGGTGAAAACCTTAAGAACACAGGTGTAGTATTCCCTTACTTCGATCAAGCGCACAGAGCGAAAACTATTGGAGATGCAGAAACATGGGTTCGCGGATAGAATCGTGTTGATTCTTTTTCTCACCATGGAATTTAGGTTTGTCCTTGAAAGTGTTAATAATTGTGTTTTCGTTCTGGTTCTTTCTTATTATATATAACCAAAAACGTGATAAGGACATGGCATAAAATGGTATTTGTTAATATAGAATCCTTAAATTGGTCAAATAATTGTCACAATTTTCTTAACAACTTTGCAAGTTTATTGTAGCAAACATTTCAAGTAAAGCGATATACGTTAATACAATTTGTGTAAATTTTGTTCACTCTTGTTTCACGTGTCACACACAAAACGTGTTCGTCCTGGAGCATCTAGGAAAACAACAAAAGCTGAAGATTTGAGAATTGTATTATTAAGCAAACGCAATAGAAAATTAAAAGCCGACCTTCATGAACGCATTGCCATTCGAAAACCCCTATTACGTCGGGGCAACAGAGCAAAACGGCTACAGTGGGCCCGTTCTCATCTAGATTGGTCGCTAGATGATTGGAAACACGTGCCTTGGAGTGACGAGTCAAAGTTTGAGGTTTTTGGGCAAAATCGACGAGTTTATGTCCGAAGATCTAAAACCGAAAAGTGATCCCGAACTGCGTTATGCCTACTGTGAAGCAAGGACGTAGTTCTGTGTTAGTGCGGGGATGTTTCTCCTTTCTTGAGACGGGAGATTTATGCAGAGTGCAGGGTGTAATGAGGAAGGAAAATTATTTTGCAATACTCCAGAATCATGCAGTGCCATCAGGATTGCGTATAATAGGCCGTAACTTTACATTCGTGCATGACAACGACCCAAAACACACTGCGTTAGTGTGTAAGAATTATCTAAAGGAGCAAGAAGAACAGCACATTCTGAAAGTAATGAGATGGCCCCCACAAAGCCCAGATTTGAACCCTATAGAGTTGTTGTGGGATGAACTGGACAGGAGGATCCGAAAAATATGCCCAATTTCACAAGAACATTTACGGAATATTCTGCAACATGAATGGATTAATATTCCACAATCCATTTTAACAAAACTTATCGAAAGAATGCCTAGAATAGTTCGAGCGGTGATTAAGAGCAAAGGAAGTGTTTTCGATGAAAAAACAAAATAATGTTCAGTATGTTATATTATGCCAGAATAACTTTTTATTTATTTATTTTTGTCTTTTTTACCTGTACGTACAGTAAAATTGCATTTTGTTTTTAGTTTCGTTTGTTTCTGTAACCTTTTCATGTTTTTTACCAACCGACCGAACTTCTCTGAACGGCAGTGTACAAATTGTAGCCGTTACGGAGTTATTTGCAGTCCCATTTGCTACAATTATTGCAACGTTTTTTGCAAGTTTCATTAATACGGCTCCGAATTACATTCAAATGGAGACACTGAATTTACAAAAACAGCCAACCCCATTTGCCCTCAGTTAATTGAACTAGTATCGCTGTTATTCACCTCCACTTTGAACAGAGAGGTTGAAGTGTACTGCAGCGAAAGGGTACCTTATAAATAAGGATTATATATGACTAAAATAATGTACTCACTAGAACAAAAAAATACATGTTATTGACAATTTCTTAATATGATTTTCTTCAATTTAATTCAACGATTGCTATGTTGCAACTTAATATAAGGAGAAGCGTAACACTTTGTTAACGTATTTTAATTTCAATCATTAATTAGTAACAGCAGAAACATTCTATAACATGAAAAATAATAACCTTAGTTGTAAGACGACCTGTCCAATTTACATATACATACATGCGTTCGCAATAAACCACTACAATATAGGCTTTTGATCATATAATGGTTTCTAATAAACATGCTAACAATAGGGCTATTATTGGTGTAAAGTTACAGGAGCAGAAAGTTTTTCATCGAAACGTACATCATTTACCGCTACCATAAAAACTTTTTGCACATTATATTAACGCAATCAAATTTAAATTTTAAAAATTTGGTAGGTTTAATAGTCTGTAATTATCGCAGACTAGAAAGCAATACGCTGAAACTAAAGAATATAACTCATATGTGCTCCACATCCTATTGTTAACGTTAATCGAAGTAGACATGTTAATGATTATTTTATTTATTATTATTTAAATACTATTCTAAATTTCCACTAATTAAGCTACAAGTACATAAAAAATTACCACTTACATGTATCTTCAATGCATGGGGCTTTCTTTCTTCGTATTCATTATGTAATTAACTTCATCCAAATATGTAAAATGTTCTCGATATCGTATGCGATCGTCGATATTTGAATTGATGATAGGCGCTATACACGTGGAGCCGTTAGTCAAAGTGTTCGAAATGCTCCGCTTTCATTTGATCTTAAACTGTTCATTTTAAACAGCGTCGTTTAATAAATTTTGGTTGCCGTCGGTAAATCACGAAAATTCGTAATTTCCTTGGTATTTATGACGTAATTAAATATTTGAAAAAACGTCTCCACGATAACGCTGCTGTTCAATTCAAGCTGACACCTCCGGCTTGCCAGACGTGTGTGCTAACCACTGCACGTTAACGTTCGCAACATCAAAGTCCTCGTGGTGTAGCAATTAGCCACCCGTCCGGTAAACGGGAGGTACCTGGTTCGATTCCTTACCGTGGTGATGTTTCTTCAGATATTACAAATTTACATATATCGTTTGTTTTAAAGTTTAATATGAGTTAAAACAAAAACAAAACGCAAACGTGAACAACAGGATATTTAAGATTAAAAAGAAATGTAATTTTGTTAATTTGTTAAAAATAATAAATTCAACATTAGTATTTCGTGTATTGCTTTTGGCATAACTAGTTTTAGTTAGTGTTGAGAAAAGCCGCTCTTTTTTGGAAAAGAACTGCAACCGGTCTGGAAAAAAAATCGGCTAACGGGTTTGGAAAATCTGTTTTTAAGAACTTATTTAGAAGCCGGTTTTAAAAACCAATTAGGGACAAAACCCCAGCTAGTTACCTCATTATTAACTATTTTTCTGCTTATAGGTCAAGACGATTTAAATGACATAAAATTATTTAAAAATGTTGGTGATAATTGAAAAATCCGACTGATTTTTTAACACTTAGCATATGTAGAAACAGAACACCCAGATTGTTAGACTTTTGTACGAAAAAATCCATTGATATAAAACAAGAACTTTCAGAATATTTCAACAATGTCGATAGAAAACTGTAAACAATGAAAGAACCAAACCGGGAGCAAATTCCATTCTAGATGTTTGGTTTCCTTCAGATATAGCTCTTATTATATACTTACAGAAGCCAAAACAGCTATATACTGTAAAGAAAACCACATACGGTAGACGGACAGTGAAGGAAGATTTCTTAAACGTTCCAAATTTGCAAAAAAAGTACAAACACAAATTAAATAATTCCAGCAACAATCGCTCGAGCTGAAAGAGTTTTAAGACACAAGAATCGGTTCAAAGCCGGTTTAGAACTGTGTTTTCATTTTATTAAAGAATGTGCGGCTAACAAAAAACTGGTTTCCGATTAACCCATGAATTGGTTTTACCATAGACACTAATGTTAATGATTGATATTTAATATTAGTAAGTAGGAAGTGCTTCACAAGAAAGAACCTCAGAGATCTTCTAACATGTTGATTAAGAATAATTCAAGATCAGACATCTTGAATTATTGTTAACTAAGAGCTGGAACGAGTACCAATTTTTTTCAAATAAATATATTTGGCGATTTATTTACGTATAATTCCATTAAATATCATGATAGCAAATTTTTGGTGGCAGCCCCGGGTTTTTTTAGAAGAGTCGTGATATTGCAACTCAATATCTTAGTACAATCCCCGTTCTTAGAATAAATAAATTATTCTATTTAGCTATGTGTGTTTAATATTTTCGTTTTTCATTTCAAATTAATAATTCTTTTACAGTAGTTAGTCGGTAAGTAAAGTGTTTCACGAGCACTTGATGTTTTGCACGATTCCGCTATAGATTACCCAACAACGCTTTATCAAATCAAGTCAAGTTGTAGAATTTGCAATTAAATTTGATACAAGATTTTTTAAAGTTTGTTAATTATTAAATTACATGTGACATGCAGCAATTTATCGAAAACCGTCAACGCAACCTATAAAAGAGTCAAAACCTTATCGTTGCATTCGTTTTTCCAGAAATATGGTGTTCTATTTAAGACAAGATACCTGGCACCATTTGCTGGAGTTGGTGTTGTTTAGTTCAAAAAACTAGCAAAAGTTGACATCTCAATCAACTCAATGTTAATCGCTTCTTTAAAGATTATTATAGCGAGGATTGCACGATAGTATAGAAAACTCTAAAACAATTAACAGCTCGTGTAGGCGTACTAAAGCAACAGCCCAAAAGGAGACAATTGGAGATAAGAGGAATTCCTGAGCAGCCCGAAGAGGACCTGCGGAAGGTGGTTTTGAAGGTGGCATCATTGTTGGTGGTTGCTTGTGAAGTCGACGATATTCAAGACGCTTATCGAGCTCCATTGGGCGGATGCCTCCCACTGGACCTTATCTTTTTGTTGCGTCCTTCTGTGATCTTCATGAGAAAGATGAACTGCTAAACAGGAGATGTACCACCATCAAGTGCAGGTACATAATAAATAACGGCGGCTCTGGAAAGGTATTCGTATGTGACGCCCTAACACCACGTAATAAATGGCTGCTTTAGTTTGCTGGGAATAAAGCTAAGGGGTCGGGGTCGGTAAGATCAAGGCACGGCAAACCGAAAGCTCTATGCCTATCACAATATCGACGGATTTGGACTGTGAAAAAATACAATAAAAATTACAACTCAATTTTCCTTCTTGTAAGTTCAGCTTTGGTGTTTGTCCAATTATGGATCTAATAATCAATGACATGGACATACTTACACAATAGACTAATTTCAGTACAAAGACACATTCTTAAAAATATGAATGTAGTCCGTCCTTCTGGAGTAAACTGGCTCCATCAACGAAGAATCATGACCATATCTGATCTTTTTAAATAGAGGATAATAATTGCTAATTACTTCAAGTTACACAACCGGGAAACAACGACCCATGATTATCCTACTAGATTTAATGTTGGTGGTACATTTAGAACAGGCCTAAGATACTTAATCAATTGCCTCAAACACTTCGTTAATTATCTTCACTACATCAATTCAAGAAAAAACTGAAAGCACTATATATTAACTGCTATAACTCAACTAATCATGATTAACGCATTTGTACACGGAGAGGTGTTTACGCTTATGTAACACTGATCACCGCTGACAAGCATACTTTAGTTGCTTAGCGGTTTAATTTTAATCTATTTTCTTCTTTATTTACTTTGAATAGTTATTAGTTACTAGTAATTTAAACCGACATTAAAGTAAAAACAAAAAACAGGTTATTGAGCTTATTACAAAATTTATTTAAGAAAAGCAACGTACAACTAACCAATATTCCTTTTATGCGTAGAATTACAGCGAATGTCTAAAATTTACATGACCTTTCTACTTTCCATTAAATACGAATTAAAGTGTAATTTATCTCGTCACTAATCGTAAATGGTTAAAAATCTACGGAATCGTGCAAGCAACCTCAATTTTTCGATTGAACGAACCACAGAGGACTAAAAAGTTTTACGTTCCATCCTGCAATGATATACGCATTAGCCTCAGACATCGTAAACACACGTGCACAATATTAAATGCTAGTTTGGTGATTTCTTTCTCGTCCGACGATGCTCATCCGCGTATCAAAAACGATTAATTTAATCGTCGCGTTCAATGCACCAGCTACAGGAAACTTTGTGAGACAGCTCGGATGGATATCTGAACCGTATGAATATCGACTCCGTTCTAGCACTCAATGCCTCACCTGTGTTACAGCACCTGCTTACCGTTTGTAATTTATACGTTAGGGCTGATCGTCAAATCCGTTGATGTGGATAATGTTGCAAGTTAGAGGGTAGAAGTATAACATCTTTCTATAGTATATACTAATGCATGCAGACCTAGCATTTTGGCCGTTTTGTGAAAGCGATAAATATTAAAAATAGATCACCTGTTTGGTCTTCAGTTCGTTAAAGAAACAAATAAAATTTCCACAATAACAGAGTTATATAGAGGGTTGGGATAAAATATAGAACGAAGTAAATATCTTTAAAACGGAAACGATGATAATGACGTAATTCTGCAGGTAAGTGTAATAACACGTAATGCATCTGATTTCGAATTTTTTTGTCTCTTTTGATTTAAATGGTCCTCCTGCACATTTTTGTAGAGTATAATAGACCTTGTTTTTCCGGATTCGTCCACACTAATTTTATCTGCAAAAAATACTTTGGGTATTCATTAGATCTAAATATTTTCCCTATTTAAGTTTCCGTCTATGAAAATGGGCCTACAAGCTTGTTTTTCACAATTACCATCCAAACATTCAACTTGTGGGAATGTTGGTATCTTGAATTGTAGCGATTAACTGTTTCGTCAAAAAAAGTGGCCTCGTCGGAAAATACTACATTAGTCGCAAAATGTTCGTCTACATCTCAAATTTCCATCATTCTTTCGCAAAACTGCAGCCGTTGCGTCGGTTAACATTATCATCTGACAATTCTTGAACCAAGTGTACTTTATACGGATAGTGCTTTTCTCCTTTCAATATTTTCCCTGCAGAACGACGACTATGCTATGGTTTGGTACCAAAGTCGTGGTAGAAATTTGAGGTGATTCTTCTTACTCAATAGCAACGCTTTCTCTAATAACGTCGTTAGTTGCGTTCTGCAGTCTTTCAGTTTTGGAAAATTTTTAACCGTCCCAAAACGTGCCTAAAACGTTTTAGAGTTTTAGTAACAGCTGAATGTGCAAATCATTAAAAGCATGTCACACTTCTTAACGAGCTCTAATACAACAGCCATAATTAAAATTTCAATTTTCATTTTAAAGATGTTTGCCTGATTCCCTACTTTATCCCAACCCTGTACTCCTATTTACACTTGTAAGTCGCATTCAACATTTTTGACTTGAAAGCAGAAAACAGCTCTCTTGGTGATTTTAACGAGATTCCTATCTTCGTAGTAGGTTGAGTAGTTATTTTCTCATAACCTGCTGACCTGCTTTGTTCAATGTAGTTTAAGATAGCTCTCCACTCCCCAATATCATGACAAATTATGAACTGAAAAGCTGCTCTTGGAAGAGCATTTTAAATTCCTCTGGTCTTGGAGCTTCTTCGGGAGGGAGAAAGTTGGTAGGCAACAGTTAGCACGGTAAGTCAACGTGTAAACCTCGCCAGAGGCGAAACTAACTGAGCGAGAAGCAGTTGATCACTGCAACTGAAACTGAACTGCAACTGAAAATCAAGAGAAGTTCAGCAGCACCTGAAAATCAACTGCTCTTGATTTTCAGTTGCAGCTGATTTTCGCCTCTGGCATGGTTCACATGCTGAGTTATCAACTGCTTCCCGCTCAGTTAGTTTCGCCTCTGGCGTAGTTTACACGTTGAGTTACCGTGCTAACTGTTGCCTACCAACTTTCCTTCTCCTGAACAAGCCCCATACGATTGTGGGCAAAACGTCGAGTTTTTATTTCAACCCGGCATGACACGGTTCAAACCCGGAACACGTTTAGTTTCAAATTGATATATTGTAGTGTAACCCGTTCAATGCCAGAATCCCTCTGACCACTTTCTCCTGTTTCTAACCGCATTTATGCTATCTCCCTGGTGGGAATGAGGAGAAAATTTTGGGGAGCGATTAAATAACTTGTCTCCTCTTCATCTTCTTCATATCTTAAAAATCTTTAATTAATGTACGATTTTCCTACAACAGTATAGATTAAATTGTATCTCAGTCGCAATATAATCTTTCGTAATGATGTGGTCATATAGGTTGGTAAAATTTAATTTTTAATGATTGCACGTAACGTTATAGAATGATTACACGTAAGGTTATAGAATATCAGGGTCACTCTTTTTTGGGTCCTCGCATGGCATGCATTATACTATTTTTAGAATAACGAAAGTTTACTGAATTTGAACATCAAGTCGTAATTCGAAAGGTATATCTTAATTGGCCGAGATCAAACAATCGCTATCGCGAACAAAGGAATCCAGGAACGCTTACAATTTCTCGTTCTCAGTTTAGTTCGACCTACCGTTGTCTTATAACGTGTTTAGCTAAGTGTCTTGCGAATTAAAGTTTCTAGTGTAAGCACTAAAAACTTAGATTGAATTTAAGAATTCTACGTTAATTAAGAAGTGGGATTTTTTGAGAAGATATATTAGCTTTCGTGGATAGGATGTGAAAATTCGTAATTTTTCAACGTAATTAAATTTTCCAAAAAGTTTTAAACTTCGCTAAAGACTCGTCTTGCTAAGATCGAATCAATTAATATCTAGTTCTTATCTATATAAGATCTAATATTGTTTGCGTTGCTCAAGTAGCCTTTTTCGTTTTCTGATAAGATCAGTGTTTCCATTTTCTTTATTCCCTAGTTCTACTGACCCCACAAACTAGTTCGCAATGAGTTTATCATTTTAGAATTCCATTTTATTAATTTTCAGCATTTACATAGTCGGTGCATGGCCTTCATATAAAATTATCCTTCTTTTACTTTTATATTAATAAATCAATGTTTTTCTTATTTCTAATTAAGTTCTCCAGTTATTATACCTGGAACTCTCGAGTTGCGTATTAATCTGTATTTACGACGGAAAGCGAACATATCAGAAAATGTAAATTCAAAGTGCGAGGTACTGAAATATAAATAAAATAATTAAATATATGTATCTCAAACATATATCGTTGCCTGGATTAGAACTAATTCCTCTTTATCAAGTAGCAGTAAATTTTCTTATACAATTCTCTTATTTTTTGTGGTAACTTTATACAGCGTGCCTATACCATGTACACTTTGCTGTTACACGTGTGAGGGGAATTTAGAAACAAATTTTATAACAGAAATGCGTCACATTTAGATTTAAAATGTGTGAATTTATCTAACACCGATATGCCCTTACACCTTTTTATGTAAATCTGAAAACCATCTCCTTTTTTCCTCGGGGTACGGTATACTTTATGTACAACGAACGGCATATCTCAATAAGCTTTTTTAAATGTACATTTTATACAATAGCGTTCCTTAGAGATACCTAGACTCTATCAATAGAGCTGATATGATGAATAGTAATGGACAGTAATAAATTTCCGACCTCATATAAAACTAATCTAACGAAAACTACTTCCAAATTTAATACTTTCCTAATCTGTGATTTATCTTTAGGCAACTTACGATGTAATTAGTATGTTAATATTTTTATTGAGCGAAGTTTGTATGGTTTACGTTCTTGTATTAGATAATTGGGGTTCGTTAATATGTTTCTTTTTATGTCCACTGTCAAAACAGTACCTATTTTAAGATATTCATAAAATTAATAACGTTTTGATGGTTTCGTGTCCGCTAATTATTCTACCATTGTTGAAGCCCGCATTTCTCGTTTTGAATAAATAAAAGAAGGTTGAATGTATAACTCTTCCTTCTACTATAATAAATATTTTTAATGGCATCTAAAAGATATGAAGCTCCAAAGATTTTGGGTTCTCGCCAAATCGCAAGACTTAGACTAGACATCTGCCAATCCATAGTGAGTAAAATCGAGAAAAAATTTAGTGAAATTGGGCATGCCAAACACATTTTAAATGCAGCGCGCCCTAAGAAAATGAACATTTAGTTGAGTGTGTGTGTGTATCTTGATTAATTGCAGCAGACGATGAGGTTTCTCGGTGATCCTTACTACTTATACTAAAAACAGAAAAATACCATTCTTACAACGTACAATTACTGCAATAGCTTAATGAAGCTGGCTTTGGTCTCCTAGTGCATAATGCAAAATTTATGCGACCGTAATCCACCCTTCATTTGCCTAATTTTCTTTCCAGATGAAGCCTTATCTTGCCTGAATGAAATAGTAAATCGACAAAATTGCAGGTATTAGAGTAGAGAAAGTATCCACTGGATTACTGAAGTACATACTCAATATCCTTGTGTGGGCAGGGATAGCTGACACTAGAATCATTGGTCTTTTCTTTTTTAACGAAACTCCAAATGTTACAGCAAGATTATTCATTTTGCACGTCCTGCTCGCGTGTATTTAAACAACTGCTTTCCAATATACATATGTAAAGGTATCTGCTTATTTGTAGGCAAGTGTAGAGTAATATAATTGCGCTTTAGTTAAATAAATGTAAGCAAGATAGTGTAATCAATTTATTCATTTACAGGTTTTTGACTGTACAATTATTAAAAAATTAAAACCTTTGATACATTGGCAGTATTATAGAGAACTTCGTAACTTCACTACTTCGGCTTTGTGAAGGGAAAAGAAGGCATATCTAGATTCTACTCTTGCTACCAATAATACACGAAGTCTCTGGCGCACCTTGCGCAATCTTCACGGAACTAATAAAAAGTAATTCAGAAGCTCACTGACTGCGAGATTCTGAATTACTTCTTCTTAGATACTCCCACTTCAATCCATTGTTATGACAATACCAAGAGATATTACGAATTGTTTAATTAATGAAGGCGCGACCAAATTCAGCTTCAAAACTGTCTCTGATCATGATATTTTTCTAATAATGAATACCATCCACTCACAGTCCAAGGACGCAGATGGTATTAATATTGACGCTCTGAAGCTGTTTATTCCTCACATTTTACCAATCTTTGCCCATATTATTAACTTTTGCCTGAAAATCCCTGTTTTCCCTTTGCCTGGAAAAAAGTTATTGTAGTTAAATTCCAAGGTTGCATTCCTTAGTACTTTAAAAGATATTCGGCTCATTAGTATCCTTTTCACTCTTTTTGTTGAAAAGACGTCAGTTAAAAGCGTTTTTTAGAGAATAATATTCCTCCATGTTGAACAGTCGGGGTTTCCGCCAGATCATAATTGTGCTGCTACTTTACTAAAAGTCACTGGTGATATATTTAATTCTCTTGATCAAGGATTTACAGTTACACTTACACTATCAATCTATATCAAGCGGTGAAGTTAAATAATAAACTTTCTACTTTCAGAATGCTTACCAGAAGACTTCCGCAGGGATCTGCAATGGCTCCCTTATTATTTACGATCTATACCTATATATAACCTTCATTCATGTCTGATCTATTCAAAGTATTATTGCTATGCGGATGACACACAGATTTATATTTCCTGTCGTCCTTCTGAACTTGCTGCTACTTCTGACTTACTGAACCAAGAACTTAAAATTGATGGAATACTCAACACATAACTTTCTCTCGCTTAATCTCCATAAATCGTGTGATTATATTCCCAAGTGGAAGGGTTGATAGTATCATTGATGATGTTATTGTTAAAATCAATTACATGATCTTGCCGATTATCGTCGGCGCGAGAAATCTCGGGAATGCCGAATGAAAGATACCGGCGTTTGTCAATTTTTTCAAAAAATTTTATATTTCACAAATGGTATCCTACATATTGTATCTTTCTGAACCAAAATTCTGAACGAAAATGTGCGAAAAATGGTGCTAGAAACGCAAAAGCAAGCTATGGTTACCATTTAATGAGAAATCATTAATGATAAAACGAATTAAAAGTTTAAACTATCGTATTAAATACAAATAGAAAAAATCTGCGAAGGTAACGCTGCCATTTAATTTTAAATTCGAAAACGGTGCCATTACGACAGCTGGAATTTAATTAAATAAAATATATAAAGGGGTCTGAGAAACGTATACATACGTACATGAACCAGTAAAACATACACATAAATTAAAACGATTTTATAATTAATATTTCCTGTACACATAAAATTACGAAAAAATGTTACTTTGAAATTTAGATTTAGAACGGTTCGCTGTATAAGAACAAGTTGAGTGTGACCAATAAACCGACACATAAATGTAAATGTCAATGCCACATCAATTTCTCGGATGCTTTTGGTTTTGTTAGTCCTTGTTCTCTTCTTTCTTCTCGGCTATATAAGTACAGAAAAGAACTAAACCTGCAAATATAAACCTACGCTAAGGTAATTGGGTTTGGTCACGAGAAAACGACTCTCTAGATCTAGTTCGATTATTTTATTTCGGAATATCTATCTGAAACTATTGGCAATGTTTTAATAAACATTTTATTAGTCCTATAAATTTTAATGGAGAAGTTATAAACTTGTTTTCTTCTCGTCGAATTTTTCAACCGGAATTAAGTACGGTGAGGTATATCCGTATTAATACGGAATAATTATTGCCAATTAAATACATATGATAAGTGTACTATTTACTATTAATGATTTAGAAAATAAGACGAGTTGCTGGATATCAGATATAATTGCTCACGAAGATCTATATCTAGATTTTTTCGTTGCGCACAAAGGCAATAAACAATTCTGTTTTTTTTCCCCACCCTCAATCCCAATCGCATACCGCCAATCAATTATAAATAGGATTATGAAGAGTGATGCGCCGTAGGAGACACGTTTGCGCTTCACCGCCCTCATTGAGAATTGTAAGAAATATTATGCCCGGGAGGTATTGCGGATCTCTACAGTTAATTGAATGTATGTGGTTCCTAAATGTATGCTTTTGGACCCAACCACAGGACTCCGGTCGCCGCTGATGTGAAGTAATATCGGTGAAATAATAACTTTTGCTGATATTATGTGAGAAAGTGGTCTCATAGATTTTGAATTAAACGCTGTACCTAATAATATTTTTTGTGTTAAGTGAATATCATACTAAAGAAAAAACGCTCCCTAATTGTCTTTTGCGTCACTTATCCGAGTTGCGAATCTAAAAACAAGCAGTAAGCAAACGTTGTTACTACTGTAATAGCAATAAAGATAAACCTACCTATCAATTAAAATCCACTCTTCATTTTCTTCCACGCCAATTTAATGGAATAGAAATTGATCCTGAAAACAAGACTCTTAAACGCACTTAAACAACATATAGGTGAAATTACGATGTCGTTTACTTGTTCTTCGTACCCCGCCGTAACTTTACCGGCCAGGAAGTAAAAGTAATGCTGAAATGGGGAATGCGTCCCATTCATTACAGCAGCACGGTGTGAATACAATATCTATAAGTCTCTACCTACAACGCGTCGTTTCTCCGTTGCCACAATGAGACAATAAGCAAGTAGACGTGTTTTGCATCTTGTAATAAGGAAAAACTCCAGCATTCTTCGGGTTTCTTAACAATACCCTAGAACCCGTATAACGCTACTGTTATACTGTACGGTGACAACACACATGTTTTATACAGATGTAAAGACAGCTTAAGACAGCACCAGAATGTTACCAGACGGAACACGACCTTCTCGTGACTTGCAGGATATGTTAGCATCGTCAGCTAGTTAGGATCTGGTGAGTAGAGTATTATTCACCTTAAATTTGCAAGAGTTCTTTTGTAACTTTCTGTATTTAAATAATTCTCGATCAAAGTTCGTGGAATGTATTATGTGTTATGCATTGTTTGCCTTGTCTAAATTTTCTATCAAACATGAGTAAATTGAAAAATGATGTTTAGAAGAATAATTGAAAACTCCACGTCTAGATTCAAAGTGAGACATTGTATAAGCAGTTAAAAACACCTTTAACGGTTGGTCACTAGGATGTATACTAAGAACGTCTTCAACTATCATACGTTAAGTTGATAATTTTAAGAACTCTGTTCAGGTCCCTGGTTCTTTTAGTTACATTTTCTTACTAAATTGGCCACGTAAGTACCTAATTATGGGATTCATACTATACACCTTGTCTAGACCACAGCAAACGCTGTACAATACCTTTTACTTGGCAGGATAGCCAAATCTATACTATAAATTGCATGTGTAAGCGCAGTCCTCCTATACTTGTTATATGGTGACTTCCTGAAATTTGTGAAGCCCACCAACAATGACGTTATGCGGCCCAACACGAACGGAAAAGTTTGAAGACGCGTTGTATTCAATTGAAACCCATCAATAGTGACGGCCGTCAGTGCATTTGTAAACATAGAAAAGATTGGTCATCGTTATCCCTTTATCTGGAGGAACCAATATCAAAGCCGAGATTGATTCGACTTTGGAGGAGTCTACCCCTTCGTTCACAGCAATAAAATATTGGATGGCAAAGTTTAAACGAGGCCGTACGAGCTGCCAAGACAAACGTTCCTGTGGTTAACCAGATGAACCGCGTCGGTGACCGCGCCGGAAATGGTGAAGAAAATTCACAAAATTGTATCGGATAACCGTCGACTGAAAGTGCGCGAGCTAGCTAACATTTTAGGCATTTCAAAACGGTAGAGCACTTTCTTCGCATGTTGAAAATTTGGACATAAGAAAGCTATTCGCAAGGTGGGTGCTGCGATTGGTCACGATGGAATAAAAACACCATCCTGAGGATGTTTCAATCGAGTGTTTCGCACGACTAAAGTCGAATTATTACGTTTATTCATAACTATGGATGAAACATGGATCCATCACTTCACACTTGAGACGAAAGAACAGTCAAAACAATGGATTATTTTTTCTTGTGGCTCGCTAGTAAAAGATATGCCAACAATAAAGAGGTGAAGTCTGCGCTATAATACCCAGTTTATAGTGGATGCAGTATAGAAGCTATTGAACATCAATGGGAAAAGTGTATCGGGCTAAAAGAGGACTACGTTGAGAAGTAAAGATATTTTTTGTGTTTACTTTCTTAAGTCGTGTATTTCTAGGACTCCCGTCGAAATTCTACAAAAGAATGGAAAAACACAGAAGCACAAGAAATAATCAAGACTATGCAATAATCAGGAAAGACCAGGAGTTCTACAAGATTATCACCGAAAATCGAATTAAATACATGTTGTCTTCGTCAATGAATGTTAAGTTTGATGTTCAGCAGGGCTCCCTTATTCCTTACATGATGATGAAATGATCTTCCAGCTAGCATAGCTAGATCAGAAGTGTGTATGTAGGCAGATCATACGTCTCTTCTACGTGATCTTGATTTCAATGTTCTGCGGAAGAGGCCCAGGGGTGCTGATACCTAGAATTGGTTGTCCGCAAATAAATTGATGATCAATATGGAAAATTTAACAACTGGTATTCTCCGCCTCAAATCAAGAAAAAGATCTAACCTCGCCAAGGAAATTTTTAGGCATTACGATAAACACACGCCTAAAGTGGCGCCACCGTATAGACGAACTAGCTAAAAAGTTGTCATTTGCCCTGTCTTGTAGGAAAGTGAAACATATAGCCACTCACGAAGCTGCAAAAGCGACCTATTTTGCAAACGTTCGCTCTTTGTTCTTTTATGGTATAAAGCTGCAAATCTTACTTTACAAAAGAAAATATACTCACCTTACAGTCTGCGTTCATTGTGTCGGCTATCGTGCATGTCCATTATCAGAATAAATCAGCATTTCCTCTAAACGGTGACACACATCTACATCTACGCTACTTGTTCACGAAACTACATGTGAGTGCCTTATCACCGCTTAACCAGTTCCCAGAAGGGCGTCGATTACTGGGGAGTGAAATAACATAACCACCTGCCAGGAGATGTTTTCCCCAAATTACTTCAAAAGAAAGGTGAAAGACTTGCTGGTTTTTATAAAATGCATAGCAACTTGACATTTTCAATACGTATTGCTTTGACAATAAATAATTTCAAGGCAAACTCATATCTCTCTCATATATTTTTATTATTAGACAAACAAAAAGAATGTTCGGCCTATAAGAACGACAATTTGTACTACAATAATTTGCTTTAAATACTCTTAAATATCCTTAGCGGATTTGACTCAGCAACATTTTTATGCCGTACTTCGCAGCAAATACCAATCTACATTGCTAAAGGCAAAGTTAAAACAAAGAACAAAGCTTCCAAGAAATGTTATATTATAATATCAAGGATTTCGACAACAGCACACGCATATTCCGATCAAAACGTCCAGCAAGCATAAGTTATAAACACCTGTCACTATTCGAAATCGCCGGGAACTAATGCACACTAAGCTTTATACATCGATATTCCGAGAAAACCTTTCTCCAAATCCTAGCACGGATTGGGCCAATGACGAAATACGCTCCTTAATGCTCTCTAAATGTGCATTTAAAGAGTCTACGCGCCTGTGTGAAAGAAGAACGGGAATGCGTCCCGAGCAATTTTTTAAACGACTTTTAATGGAACGACGGACTACACTGTACGTACTACATTATTATCATTATTGTAAAAGTTATGTCGCTACCGATGAGACAGTGGTTGAAGGTTCCCACGCCTTCACTACCTGGGAGTGTCAAAGTGGCGATCGTGGCGATGATCGCTTTTGATAAATTATAGTGCTCGCTGCTCATTTACACTATATGCCATAAGAGATGATAGAACATGGACTTGTCAACAATTTCCTTTTGCTACAAGCAAGTAGTCGAACTAACAAAGAGATGATGGATCTAGAAGGAAACGTTAGCTATAACGGTTCTTCTAAACTAAATTGTATTTGCCACTATTTGCAAAAGACGTAACTATCGTATTAGTCGTATCTTGTATTGAATTCATTACCTTTTTCAAAAAAGCGATCTTAGATAGATAAAACAGGCTGACTGAAGGATTTGGCAAAATTCATTTATTCTCCAAGAATGAAATTAAAATTACTAACGTGTAACCTAAAAATATATTTAACTTCACGTAATGATCTACGGTGTCGTGCAACTACGCTAACTTGTTTAAATGTACTCTCTTACATATACAATTTTTGCATTTTAAACTACTTTTTATTGCAGTGCCAATATTTTCTCACGAATGGGAAATTTTTAATAATCATAAATTATAATAAAAGTGCGCTCACTCACGGCGTTTAATACGTGAAAAATTCGGGAGCTTTGGAGGGTCGGTAATGTAAGGTTGCGCTGTTTTATTAACTGCTTTCAATACGTTAGTATTAAAGTGACAACAAAAAATTGTGTCTATTCAATTTAAAAAATTTTATTATGCCTCGCGATAAATAAAAGATGATATCGAGAATTAGAGAATTATTGATTTAAGAGAATGCGGAAAAATACAATGGCCTTTATATTGAGTCTCGGTATCAACACAATTGAGTACGCTATGATCTGGGAAGGCCACATATCAACAATGTCTACAATTCCAGAAGAGGCTTGACCCGAAATTCCGGCTTCCACTGTAAAGAAGTTATTAGACAGTACGCCTAATAGACCACTATCTGTTATTAAGAATAACGGATAATGAAGATTCCTTTTTGTTTGCGTTGTTAAAATACACCAATGTTATTTTAATATTTTTAATTTTTTTTTTTAATAGACTAACAATAAGTACCTACTGACTATCATAAAGAAATATTGTTAAATGACGACAGCAAAGAAACAAGTAAACAAGCAGAAGAAGCGATAATATCAAAATATGCGACCAATCGTATGCGCGGTTCTAATACTTTATCAGTAAGTCGAAGCATTTCATTAATAAATAATTTATGTATTAGGGTGATCGATTAAAGGAATTTTAATTTCACCTTTGCTTGGGGAATGCGGAAATGAACTTTGCCAAATCGTTGACTCGCCCTGTATGCTGTCATCTATAAAGTTCGCCACGTCAAACACCAAACATCACAAAAAATTACAAAAATTGAAAAATCCTGAATTTTTAAAGTTTATATATTTTTCCTTACTAAGATTTATTTTATTAGTGGTTTATCGGTAATTATTGTTTAATGAAATGCTATTTTTATGATACGAATTGTTTCGTTCTATTACATCGATAGGTTAAAACGTCACTGCTCTTTGCATTTTGAGACAATGGTCCTCCTGTGTAATATCGCGGTTCTTTTAACATAAATATTAAGTTGACGATACCTTAATTTGAATGTAATAATTTTTTTCAAGTGTTGCGTATACAACCGTAGCAAGATTTTTTTAAGATCATAGATATTCTATTTGTGGTGACTTTAGAAGTCGAAGTTGATCACTTGCATATGAAATTGAAAAAACGCTGATATTATGCACATTTTTTACATTTTTTTTATTAATTATATCTAAAGATTTGACTTTTATTCTATTCTGGCATGCTTCTAACAGGAAAGGAAATAAAAGGAAAATAAGAAAGAAGGGAAATATGTCCGAACCTAAAGAAGCAAATATGTATATAAGCGAATATGTGTGGGTATTCATAAAAAAAGACCTTAGTCATGGTTCACAAAGCGGCTGACTATGGGTTCCCAGCTCCCGCGGATTCCGTTCGAGAACGGCGGACGACGTGACGAAGCCCGCCCGCCGAATAATAGAACCGACAATGACATCGGTAAAACTAAATACCCGTTAAAACGTTCCGAAGGCAGCAACCTAACGTTTAGACTCTTGTACAGGTACAATGAATTTAAGAAATTCTTATTGTGCTGTATGTCAGAGGTATTTTTTTTTATCTTAGGGCTACCTATTGTTTAAACTGCACTCGCCGCATGATACTTTGAGAGTTAGCTTTACAGGTCAAAACAACAAATTCGAAAACATGTAAGTACTAAAGTGTATTAAATACAGGGTATTTCACGTAAGTGGTTCATTAGAAGTTTATAATGTTCCACTATTTGTCTATCTTTGATATTATCTCTTCAATCTAATCTATTAAAGTAATTTTTTTTTATCAAAATGCCGCTTCCAATTTACCGGAAATCAACATCAATTTTGTTATTTTAAATAGAATTGTATAGTTTTTCTTACATTTTTAAATTCTGCGTTCATAAACACATAATTTTTCATTAGTTTTTTCTGCAACTAAGTGTTATTGTTAGTTTGTTACTTTTTAATAACATCATTCAAAAATTAATATCTCAGTCAATAATTAAAGCGAAATTTCCAAATTCGGCTTATTGTTGAACTAGATAACTATCTATTAAACGGTTTGAGATACATCACCATCTCGTATACAGAATGTTCAAAAATGAGAAGCAAAATGTGGCTTCTTCAAATTCACAAAAAATTTTTTTTTATGAAACACCTGGTATATGAATATGTGATTAGTATAATCTCTATTAATGTTCCCTATACTCATCTCTAATACATATATTAGCGATCTTTTGTAATATATATTCCATTAAGTCTAGTCCTCTACAGCGAGCCATGAATTTGACCAGTGTAAGAACCTTATTTAGTGGCTATACTTCAGCGCAGATATGATACACTTTTGTAATGAGAAATAAACACATAATTTTAGATGTACATACGACTTGCAAAACTACTGAGTGGTACTTTACATGTCTTATTAACAAATCAATTATTTTATGAAAATATTCCAAAGTTGTGGATATTGAAACATCAAAACGATCTGCCACTAATCTACGAATGAATGTATGAAATTAATGAGATGAATAATATTTAATTATTGCCTATTTGCATAATTTTTGATTGGTTATCATCCATAAAGAAGCCATATTTTTGGATATATTTGGATTTCAAGTTCTCTTCTCAGTGTAGTTAATAAGGAGCAAAGTGTTGACTTTTTGAAGATGAGTCTGAAATTCTATAATCCTCAATTATTATTATATTTACTTGATAAACTATATATTGCAACTACTCCCCGGTAATTTTTAATACAATTTCTTTTCTTGTTCCGTTTCTTGTCCACCACTTTCATTGTCATCAATAAGGTTATTTACGAGAACAAAACCAACAAGTTTTTTTAGTAACGTGCCACAGATTCACAATCGTTCGTGAACTATGATGAACTACCTGAAACTACTTTTTTAGAAAAAGTTAAACTGGTCACGTGTCTTTGAAAACCCGATCCAAGATCCGACTGAAGTTTCCGAAGAGGCCGTAATGTGATTCGATAAAGTAATCATGACTTGTTTGTTCTTGCATTTGGTTGAGGTTTTAATTTTAACGTATAAAAGATGACAGTACCATGGAACAACAGCAAGGATGGAATGTTTAATCGAATCAAGTTCAAACACAAAAGATTTCACAGCTTTAACGCTGAACTCGCCTATGAAAATAGCGCGTCAGTACTTTTTATCACAAAGCCTTGAATATAAGTATATACTATTGAATTCTTACTCAACGCGCAAGCCATCAATGAACAAAAGAATCCGTCTAGACCTCCAAAGACAAATTCTAATATACTGAGTGTCAAAGATATGCCTAAATATGACAAACGCAAAATGTATTCCTTTTTTTCTGTCATTGTCATTTATGTAGCTCGGTTTAATTTTGGTTCTTTGATTTTTTTTGCTTTCATGCCTTTTTGTTTATTAACCAAGAATGGCCAAATTGGATCGCGTGAAATCCTTAACCCTTCAGGAGCTTGAGATAAGAGCAATTAGGGCCAAGCGACGGTTTAAAGCAGCCGCTAAGCTAGTGATAGCAAACAGACCATGGCTAGAAGATGTCGAAGATGAACAATTATCAGGAAACGTGAAAAGAAATGTACAATTGTTAACTAGGAAAAAGGCCAAAAAAGGTCTACTGACATTGCAAGAAAAGTCTATCTTATGTAAACCGGCAGAATATAGAACAGAGGAAGAAAAAATACTTTTGAATCGAATAATAGGTGGATTAAAATGTTTCAGAAAATATCCCGATGACGTAAAAATGCAGTTGGCTGGCGTGACATATTTCCTATACTATGGGCCTAACAGAACAATCGTAAAACAGAACCACGAGGCCCATGCTTTATATTTCATACTAACCGGGGAAGTAACCGTTTCTATCACGACTTGGGATCCCGTAATTCAAGAAAATATTACTATTAATGTGGGTACCATGGTTGGTGGAAGTATGTTTGGCGAAGTTTCTCTATTGCACGATATTCCAAGAACTGCAACCATTACTACTGCTACGCCGTGTGAGCTACTATGTTTGAAAAAAGCTGATTTCGATATTGTACTAAAGGCCTCGGTGAAACAGCAATGGATCAAAATACAGAAGGCAATGTCGAGAGTCGAGTACTTTGCGGGATGGGATGAAGTTGCTGTCCGAGAATGTTGTATTTACTCTAAGCTTAAACCTTTCGTGCGAGATCAAATAATTATTGGTGATGGTCAAGGTGTTGCTACATCCGCTTACTTCATCTTAAAAGGAAAATGCAGAATTATAGAACATCTGTTGGTATCAGTTTCGCATAGTGGTGGACAAAAGCATTATGAAATTTATAACCCAGGTGAACCAGAAAACGAAGACGAAGATTTGGAAGAAGTAGCAGTCTTTCTTGATGAAAAAAAATCATCCACGGCCTCCATAGACGCAAATGAAGTACGAAAAACGATATTTCTTGCGTCATCTGGAATGCTACCGCGAAAATCTTGCCAAGCGAGCAACAGAAGGAAAACTACTTTTGACGTAGAACGATTCTCAACCATTGAAAGGAAAACTGGTTGCGAGCAGGCTCAAAGAAAAACCATCGTCGGCGAGCCAGATCAGCGACAAACTGAATCACGTCTCGAGATAAAAAGAAGTGTCAGGCCAAGTGCATTTACAAAAAGACGAACTACGTGTATAGAAGAAGAAGATATTCGAGATATTAGCTCCAAACCAATATTGACCTTTAAAAGAAGCGACCTTTCTTCATCGGTCGTCGATTTACCATCCAATGTTGAAACCCATTTCATGCAAGTCTGTATTCTTTCGGAAACCGGTTGTTTCGGGTTAGGAGAAAATATGAAAAGAAGACGAGTGGTTGCAATGTCTGATTACGTAGAGTGTCTGCTTATACCCCGCTACTGGCTTTCTCAGCATAATCGAGGAAATTTATGGACAAGAATACAACAATATTTAGATACTCGTATACCTTCAACTGAGACGGTATTTAAAGAATTTTTGAGTCAACGAAAATGGTTGAAATATAGGAAGAATCTAGCAAGGAGCAAGAAGCCGGCAGCTACTTCATTTTACAATATTCCATACTCCATAAGAATCAACGAAAATATACATTTTGAATAAATGCTGTAAGTGTATTTTGTAAGTAAGGATTAAAGAATTTATTAATATTATTTTATTTACTTATTGATAATTAAGGCAACCAGTAGCGGCTAGTTGTAACGTAAATAAGAGTTCAGGGATGAAGTTTCGATTCCTTCGGAATTCCTACCAGAAGTTGAATAAAGAAATGAGTTGACGCTAAATTTAATTTCTACCTTTGAGTATAATTGCCATCGAAATAATTTGCCTTAGCATACCTTATTGCACCAGATGTCCACGATATTTTGAACGCCTGGCACACTGAGGCGGTGATTCAAATTTTACACGGCTTTTGCGTAAACTGGAGTCTACAAATTGAGCATCAAAATCTTTTCCATGTTTCATTCATGCTATTTATTTTTTTTTTTTCAAATGGAGCACCTGTATACTTTTTGTCACTACACATTACATCAGCTGCCAACTGCAGAATTAAACATCTTCTTTTAAAGCATTTTTCAACGCAATTTGACAACAATGTAAGTACTCTCCATAAGACTTGTCCTGTTGTTTAGGGTGCAAACGAACTATAGAACAAAATGAGCTATATCGTGGCAATAATACGAAGATACCCATACATATACCATTATGCATGTGCGTATGTATACATATACTTAAAATAAGTACCTCCAAAACTGAAATTTCGATGTGTTACTAAATTCTACTAAATCGATTTTGTGAACGGATTTATGAAACGCGTAAATACAAGTTATCCCAAATATGACAGACGCGAATTTTCTTTTCTGTCATTGTCACTTATGTAGCGCGGTTTAATCTTTCCTTTGATTTTTTTGTTGTTTAATAATGAAAAATGGCTAAATTAGATCGTGCGAAGTCTTTAACCTTTCAAGAGCTTGAAACACGAGCAATTAGAGCCAAGCGCCGTTTCAAGGCAGCTGTTAGACTAGTGATTGCAAACAGACAATGGCTAGAAGATATTGAGGATGAGCAATTATCACGAAACGTGAAGCGAAATGTACAATTGCTAACCAGGAAAAAAGCAAAAAAAGGTCTACTGACATTGCAACAAAAGGCTCTCTTATGTAAATCGGCAGAATATAGAACAGAGGAAGAAAAAATACTTTTGAATCGAATAATAGGCGGATTAAAATGTTTTAGAAAATATCCAGATGATGTAAAAATGCAATTGGCGGGTGTGACATATTTTTTATACTACGGTCCTTATAGAACAATCGTAAAACAAAACCATGAGGCCCATGCGTTATATTTTGTATTAACCGGAGAAGTAACCGTTTCCATTACGTCTTGGGATCCCGTAATTCACGAAAATGTTACTGTTAATGTGGGTACCATGGTTGCTGGAAGCATGTTTGGTGAAGTTTCTCTGTTGCACGATATTCCAAGAACTGCAACTATTACCACAGCTACGTCCTGTGAGCTACTATGTTTGAAGAAAGCTGATTTCGATATTGTATTGAAAGCCTCGGTAAAACAGCAATGGGACGAAATACAAAAAGCAATGTCAAGATTCGAATACTTTGAAGGATGGGATGAAGTTGCTGTCCGAGAATGTTGTATTTATTCTAAAATAAAGCCGTTCACGAGAGATCAAACGATTATTGGTGACAGGCAAGGGGTTGCTTCATCCACTTACTTCATCCTCAAAGGGCAATGTAGAGTTATAGAGCACTTGTTGGTATCAGTTTCATACAGTGCTGGAAAAAAGCATTACGAGATTTTTAACCCAGATGCTAGAAAATTAGACGAGGAAGAAGTCCTTCTTGATGAAAAAAAACAATCGGACACTTCTGTAAGTACAAATGATTTACGAAAATCGATATTTCTTACATCATCTGAAGTGCTCCCGCAAAGATCTTGTCGAGCGAGTATTAGAAGGAAAACTACTTTTGGCGCAGAACAATTCTCAGCCATTAGAAGGAAAACTGGTTGCGAGGTGGAACGAAGGAGAATTAGCGAATCAGAACAGAGACAAAGTGAGTCAAGTACCGAGGTAAGAAGACATAGTGGGCCAAGTATATTTGCCAAGAAAAGGGCTACCGGTATAGAAGAAGAAGGTAGTCGCGATTATACTAGCTCGGCCAAACCGATATTAACCTTTAAAAGAAGCAACCTTCCCCCATCAGTCGTCGATTTACCATCGAATGTTGAAACGCATTTCATGCAAGTCTGTGTCCTTTCAGAAACCGCTTGTTTCGGGTTAGGAGAAAATATGAAAGGAAGACGAGTGGTTGCAATGTCTGATTACGTAGAGTGTCTGCTTATACCACGCTACTGGCTTTTTCAGCATAACCGAGGAAATCTGTGGACCAGAATACAACAGTACTTGGATACTCATATACCTTCAACTGAAAGAGTATTTAAGGAATTTTTAAGTCAAAGAAAGTGGTTGAAATATAGGAAAAATCTAGCAAAAAGCAAGAAGCAAGCAACTACTGTATTTTATAATATTCCATATTCGATAAGGATCAACGAAAATATAGAGTCTGAGTAAATGCTGTAGGTGTACTTCGCAAGTAAGGATTAAAGAATTTATCAATTTTATTTAATTTATTTACTCACAATTGAGGCATCGATCTGAGAAGGAGAGAAATCCAATTAACTCCATAACTTTAAAGTTAGAGAAAGAAATTCGGTTTTAAAGATAACATATTTCAGTTACTTCATACAATACTAGAAGTCTTTCCTTCTTTCTTTTTTCCTTTAACGTATGGTGGAGGCCCAACAGGACGTAGGCGCGTTTCAAGCTTATCATAACCTCAAGAGCCATTAGTGCGTAAATTGTGTGCGTAAAGTGTTCCGTGGCTTTGTAGTAGGAGGTGATAGTACCTCCTCGCCTTAATTGGGTAAAGCTACCAACTCGGGATTGTATCGGACCCACTAAAAAATTATTCATGCTAATGGGTCGCATGCGCAAACCCTCTTACCACTGGACCACAGCCGTTATTATTACTATTATCACTATTACTATTTTTTCACCATTCTGACTTCCTTTAAAAGAGAAGTCAAATTGAGAGATAAGAAGAAACTTTAAATGAAGGTTATATCGTGAAATAACAGATAAAACTTAAATGGGATTATTTAATAATTAAGCTAACTACAGAAGGATCAGCATTATTGAAAAGTTCAAATGAACGCTATTATTTTTTACTTGATAAAATTAATTATTAAAAAAAAATTAATAAAAACTATAGACAGGTTGCATAAACCGCGTAGTTATATTCATTTTGATTACATAATTCGGCCCCACCTCCACTAATATTGCACTGCAAAGATCACGATCCATAGAACTTTATTTTATCATATAAGAACCAGTACACAAGTCGACATCTATTTAATTCCTTGAGATGAATAGCCTGACACAAGCTTGGTTCAAGAATTATTTGTACTACTGTTCCTCTTAGTATAAAGCCTTTGGCTTGAAGCCTTCATCTCAAGCATTTACATTTTTACTAAGCAAGTACTTATTGTACTTATCGTAATTCCATTTTTCAGTTCAAAGTTCGGTTTGTTACTTTATTTTGCCCAGTTTACGCTGGTAATTTGGCAAAGTTTTATATCAGTGTGGAATTAGTGCATAATTCGTTTATGGCAAATTTGAGACACGGACATCAAAAAATTTGCTGCGTATATGTAAAGTAAGGGATATATTTCAATAACTGAATTTCTTGAATAATAGGATTCCTTATGTCCAATACTGCTTACTGCATCTCCAAGTTATACACCGCATTATCAACATTTCGAGTTGAATTGCAACAATTTTTTCCCTAATACTCTCATTTATTTCTTCCAACGTTTTTGATCCTATTCCAAACACCAAATTTTTTGAATAACCCCAAAGCCAAAAGACTAATCAGTTTAGAACAGGCTAAGGTCGCCTGTTCTGAATTTTCAAAATGTCTGCTCATAACACAATCTCGAAAAACAGCAGTTAATTGGTTGGAAAATCTTAGTTCGTTAACATTTGCAGATATCGTTCATTAATAACTGTATCTTTACGATAAAGTATGGACCAATCATGAGATTAGCTGTGAAATCAAACTTTCTGATCACGAAGGCCTTGCTGAATGAATTGATTTTCTGTTGGTTATATCCGACAATTTTAAATATTGACTCCATCATTAACAGAAAAATAGGTCTGAGCGATTTTAATCTGAGCCACTATTCGCAAAGCAAAATCGTATCTAATTGCCAAAAACACCTACAGGATTTAATATCTACCGCTTGCAACCGTTTTGATATTACACTAAGTCTACTGATTTCTACCGGATTAGTATTGGCCATTGTTTCATTTTCCTGAAGAACTTCTGCAACTTGGATTTCTCTAATGCTTGGCCTTCCTGATCACGGGAGGTCAGCTGCACACGTGTTCTTTCAAATTTGCTAACCAAATTACGATACGCCTGCTTTCCAACTCATTCCTCTACCAAATCTTTGTAAACCAACAGCGTAATTTCTGCCGCATCCATAATAACATTGTACTTAACTTACTCTTACTTGCAAATCCATTTTTTTTAAGTTCAACTTCTTTGAATTTTACGTCAAGATCAGTTTTATTTTAAGAATAAATCACTAAATTGCAATCGCTTTGGTTTGACGCTTGTAACGAAACTTTTGTCATACATAAATACATTAAAATCCTAATGATATAACAACAATTCCCACTTGCAGTTATTTTATTTTCCTAAAACTAGATAAAAACTTCAAATATATCTTCTACTTTGTGACAACGCCATATGTTTGCTACCTTTCTATTTCTTGACATTGATTTATTATCATTTTTGAGAGACACACTAGACGATCTGCAAGCGTTTATCGGGGCATCAAAACATTGATAGTGACGAAGAAGAAGTTAATTATGAGGTTTTATAGTAGGTGTGATTGGTGTACCTCAAGAAGTTCCTGACCAAATAGAATTGAAAGAAGGTGACATAAGTGTGAACTACAGAACTACCAACAAAAATAAGCGGAGATACAAAAATTTCTACAAATTCTCTTGTTTGTTACGAAACTATCACACTTTTACGCAACGGAAAACAAATTCATAGTGTACGTGAGGAACCCATTTCTGAATTTTTGGTTGGATACCGTAATGTTCTTGAAAAAAACGATTATTGGTCTACAGCAGAGGGCATGCTAGCTTCATGAGGAACAACACAAGACTAGAACGTCCTATATACGAAAAAAAGCACACAAAAATGTCGCAAATTTATTAAAGAATAGTGTATTCTCTGATAATATAAAAGCGTCCAATGTCCAATATTTTGCTGTTTGAATAAAGCACGTAATATTCACCGATGGGTCTAAACATAGCCGTTTTAAAGTTTATCAAGATTTCATCAAAAACATCGTAATACCTTATTGCCTATTTATTCTGTATGCAAATGTGTTGATGAATAATCGTTACGATTTAGCAAACTATAAATATGAGTATTTCCGTCATTGCACAAAATTATACAGGGACTCTATTTATCGATCAAAAATGTTTAATCAAAAATCTTTAAATATTAATATCTATGTAATTTTAAATGGAGGGCTCTGTATATCTTTATTGTGAATAATGGAACATTAAATTCTTCAACAATTGATGTTACATTTAACTTTATCTAAAATGAATGACCAACAGTCCAAAAATGTGCTGAAAAGTTCCTACTGTGTTAAACTTTCAGAAAAATTGACGTAGTAAGAAACAAATATTATTGTATATTGACGGAATTACCTCTTGCATCGCCAGTATTAAGACTAAGAATTCATTTCAGAAATAAAAAATTTGTCCGCAAAAAAAGCGACTTCGGTATGTGGACGTTACCAAAAAGAAAAGACAGTAGAACAGAGTTTATTTTGGCAAAATAAAAATAAACAATCTGCGAATTCAATACGTGTTCAAACTGGGCACCATTTATTTCTAAACACCTATTGGTTCATTTTAGTACTTGGCTGCTCTAAGACGTTTCGTGTTTGTGCTTCTGGCAAGGAATTTTGTGTTCTTCGCATTCTAATCTCGGCGATTTCAATAGTTGTCACTGGATTATAAACTTTATTTAACGTGGTCCCAGATGAAAGAATCCAGAAGTGTCGAGTCTACAGAACCAATCTATTGACCAAACTAGCAATGTTCTATTGCCTTTCTTTATTTTTAATAACTGGCACTGGTAGCACGACATATCAAAACTTTGTAGAAAAATGTTTTAGTTCTTACAACAGTCTAATTCTATCATAATACAATAATATTCAATTCTTAATACAGCAATTTTCCTAAACATTTAATACACTTGTTCTTGACATATTATATTTTATTTAAATTTAGATTTAAGAAAATTACATGTACGTTATTTCCGGTGAAACCGGTAGTTGAATAGACGTGCTTATGCTTTCTAAAAGTTTGCTCAAACAAAATAAATGCAAACTTATAGGTTTGGAACTTGATATACAGCTAAACTAAGATCATCCCATGAAACAAAATTTGATAAAGGGATACAATGCTAACCTAATCATACTTCAACATTATCCAAAGATACGGAGAAAGTGGTGACAAGTTTCAACAATTTCGTTCCCATTGAATAAATACTTATAAATTCCCCCCTGAACGACGCAGAGTTTTCATTGCGGTATACCCTTCTCTCGGTTAGTCGAGGGCATTCATCGGATGTCGACGGTTTATCTCCAACGCCTGATTGATTCTCTGACCATGACTCGGCACACGGCAGAAGACTTATGTTTACGTTTATACACAATTAGAGAGTATCATTAATCATATACTTTACCAGCTAATCAATTTACCTGTGATTGTTAGGAATGCGGGAGTATTTCAATCGATTCCGTCTGCTACCGTCACCCTTTTCACTACTTCAGGGACCGACCGGTGCTGTCCTGATAGAATCTAAACCGGTGATTTTTTAGTTTCCGTGAAGTATAACGCTTGAATCATTTATTATAAATGATCTTACACTGCAAAGATTGTACCTACGTACCCACCATTTCACTTCTGCGAGATGTGCTTGATCGGATAAAATAACTTCTTAGCCAAAACATCTTGGCGAATCATCAGTGATTCAGTTAAATTGAATAAAGGCGATACTTCTAGCATGATAATTTCTGTACAGTATGATCAGAACATTTTTTGCCGATGCAGTATACTCAGCATTGGATGGAATATAGTATAATGAATTGGATGTTAGGAACAGTGTTAATTGTTTGTTTTTTGATATGTCTAAAGCAATTGATTTGGTTTCTCATTTTGTTCTTCTCCGGTATTCGAGCTTTCATATATGATGAGGACAATAGTGGAACTTGTGCAATTGGATACCACATTCCTGAATTGGTGCAAATAACCCGCTGATTTTTCCTGGTTTATATATCTTAAGACCGGGCATACAAGATGTAACCTTTCTAATATTGTGAAAAAAGCTAAAATGAGCTGCTTAAACTTAATAATAATAATAATTAATTTATTATATAATCTTACTCCCAAGAAATAGGAACCGTTTTCAAAGAGGCTTAGATTAATTCTTTTATGGAGAATAGAAGTATTCCTCACCAGATAAGTGTGACAAGAACGCGTATTTAAGTATGTTTTGTTGTTGTGTACATAAATACAAGTCTCAAGTATATATAAACAGGCAAGCGGAAGAATTTTTAGTTAAGCGAAGAGTGACGACAAGATTCACGAGGTTCTACTTCCATCATACATCGCGGCGCTCGTTTTTGCATAAAAAAAAATTACAAACAACGAAACTTAGAAATGGGATGCCTATACAAGACCTTAAATAACCTCATGTGATTTTCATCTAAAACTATCTAAGAGACCTAGCTTCGAATGGGATGAATTAAAACAGAGAGTACAACAAACATGCTGCAGAAAAACACAATGATTAAGTTCGAAAGGTTGATCCAGTCTGAAAATAGTACACTGTTTAAAATAACGTTTGTTATTGTTCCGCTTCCATAAAGATGTAGACAGGGAAGATCCCATAGACTTGCTCGTAGTATTTGCCACGAAACTGGAAATAGGTAAAAAAAAGACAAGTTTCAACCTAGTCAGCCAGATCACTCGGTTACCCATTATTACAGATGACGAGCTCCTTAATAATAAATACCTTATCCGGTATGGGAACATCGGTGAAGAGTTCAAGACCAAAACTAAAAAGGAAATAACTAGTATCTACCGTCAACCCTTTAAGTCGTTTGACGAAATGTGTCCAAGAAAATAATCTTGTATTGATTTTGGTCTCGTATCATAAATTTTGTTTTCTGTAAACTTATTCTCATTGCTAACAACTTTAGATGCGAGAAACAAAAATAACTAACTTGTTAACATGTTTGGATGAGAACAATCTAATCACCGAAATTGCCCAATTATATTGCTATATCGACCTCTACACAATTAGGCAGTATTTGCCACAGAATCTGTGAGGGTAGCACACTTCGACTTCGAGGCTAACACACTCAGGGAAATTAATATATTTAATGAACCAGCTACCACCAACCACTATGTGTATACGCGTTTCGCTGTATCAGCATACTTGTTGCTCGAACGCAGTAATTAAAATTAGAAGTACTCATGGTAACCAGCCTGCCACTACCGCACCTGTACACTTCGATGTGTTTACCATAAGCGAAAGACACTTCAATGGTTTTAAGCAGTCAGAGGTGTTATTGAATTGAATTTGAAATAGTAAACTATGGATAGACATTTTTTAAATATTCGAGAAAAATAAGCAACTTTTTCGACAACGACAATTTTGATTAAAATATCAACATTTAAATCTCATTATGGGATTTACTCCTCGGTCAAGAATTAACACCATTTGGAACTAACGACATCAAAATGCCAACTACTGTACAGGAATCTCTACGGGAAAGACTTGGTTATAAATCGGTGGCAATTTCAAGCAATCTTAAATACATTCTGAAAACAAATAAGGCAGGTGCACAGGTACCGCAAATTAAATATTTTGGCCGAAATCAATTTAAAAAACAAAAACATAGCTATCGGTAGGTATTGCGGTAAGAATTTGTATTTGCCCTTTTAAAAAGAAAAAACTTCAACATTTTGTGAGAAATATAATTTTAAATTTCAATGAAGTGAACTTGCTCACATACTCTAAAAATTGTTTAATTTAATTTTCAATCATTTCAACAAAAAATAAATACATCCAAGTTGGAGTTACATGAGCTAGATGAGCTAGCAAGTAGCTGAGATAAACAAATTTTTATATAAAAACAAGAGTCTCATATAAATGTATTATGGTAGATTGGACAATATCGTTAGTGTATTGTATGTAATGAGTACGGCCGAATCGTACACATACAAGTCGTGTAGTCTATGCATGTACACGTTTAGAAGAAATCAATTACGCAATTAGGTAAAGTGCCAGAATTATATAGGAACATTTCTATATTTCAGTAAATATTCCTACGTTTTATTATATTTTCCACTTACAAACAAGGAACAATTTTACTTTTTACAGGAAAAAAAGAGCGAAAGAAATCACTTTTCGAAAAAAACAGCCTGTATTGATCCTTTTGCAGAGGCATAGCGGAAACATATAATTTTCCGACACACAAGCCTAATAAACTTAATTACTTTTACGGCAATAAGAGTAAAGCAAAAAAATGGGCCCGAGAAAAGGAAGACGAAAGAACAGCACACGTATACACACACAGAAGTGTAACCAAAGGAAATGCAAGACGAAGAAGAAATTATCCGACATCACGGCACACGCAGATGCGATATTCCGATTCTAAGGAAGTAATTTCTTCTGTCATTTCGGTTTCGGTTGTGTCTCCGCGTCGGTCGTGGGACACGCACGAACTAATTGCATGTAATTGACAAGATAGATGCGCGTTCCGGTCTCCTTTCTCCTCTTCTGCCTGCTTACTCCGTTTCTTTCTTCAATTAGGGGCGCTATCTCGGCGGCCGAGTGGGAGGTTTGCGAATCGTTAAATCACGATGACGACGAAGCGTTCGCTGTGTGCATGTGCACATGTGAAATAGGAGATGGGAAACCGACCGAGGAAAGAAGCGATCCGACTCTAGCCTAGATGGCGCCACCGGCCCGCATAGACATCCATCACCGCCTCCTATGACGTTAGATCACACCTTTTCGGGCTTCGTTACGGGTGCTAAAGTTCAGAAACCGTAAATATTTCGCGGAAAGGAAACCGTAGAACTAGTAAATATGAATATACAGGCTATCCACCTAGCCCTATTACTTTTGCCGGTTTGACTTAATAATCAGAAAATAAATTTCTCATTCTTCATCATCAGAAAATAAATAAGTATCTGATGGTTTTTGCACCAAAAAGCACATTTCCTCCACACCCAATTAAACATTTCTATTTCCGTATATACTATTAACTATTACTAACACAATGCCACAAAGGAGGAAAGTAGCTCCTAAAGGGAAGGATCGCCTTCCAAGTTTTATGTAACTGTGATGTAACTGTACTGTGACTGTAATCCTGGACTAGATGTGTGCTCAGGCCAACTACTCGCTACTCCAAGACATAATTTGTTTTACTTGAAACTGTGTAACTATGTAGTTGTTCTGATAGAAATGACAGACGTTGAATATTTACATTTATACGTAAAAGGCCTATTATGAAGGCATGTTGGAGAAAAATTCAAGATAGCTGCGTGTGAAGTTCTCGTATCAATTTGAGACAAATGGACACTATATTGGAATTTTTGGTTGCTGAATAGAATTTCTTGTTCTCTTTAATCAAGTACAGGGATGCAGACAATATCGGGTGAATTTATTTTATAAAAACTACTATATTACTTAGTAACATAGTATTTAAACCACAAAAAACATTGTGATATTACTTATTTATCCAATCAAGTTTGTAAGTATATAGCTGTGATGAAGAACAATAACAAAGTTCATCACAATCTGTTAAACAGCACGTACTTAAGTTAAAGTGTAAAATACATATATGCTTTGCACATTTACCGAGTGTAGAGTAAAAACTGCCGTCTTGCTACCCAAACTTATTTAACTAGTTCTCCGGAAGGAAGACAACCAATTATTGAAACGTTTAAAACTATCCAAGAATATGCAGCGGTATGGCTAGTAAGTTTTAAAGAGCCCACTAAAACTAGGGAAAAACAATAGTTGAGTGTAGGCTTTCACGGCCGTAATCCATAGTAGAAATGTCGTTCGGGTGATGTCGCGTAGTTAATATTTTACTTGACGTTTCGCTGACCATGCTGTCAGCTTCTTCAGAAAATTTCTAAAGACTGGTATTGTTGTCTCTTGCTCCTCGTTATATATCCCATTTCTGTTCCGCTTTGCTGATTCATAACCGTTCCGCTTTGCTGATCCATAACCCTTCCGTTCCGCTGAATCGCGTTGTTCGTTGTATGACGACTCCGTAGTGCTAACTTCCACGTGTTGCTGATCTTGTATCCGTCTTCGCGATTGAAGTTGTTGATGTTGTTCATTATTTCTATAGATTCGCGTATTATCCTCGGGTAGTAGTGGCTGGTCCTGGCTAATACCTTAACGTCGCTGTAGGTTATCTGGTGGTCTCCTTGTTGGTGCAGGTGTTCTGCTACTGCAGTAAAATATTAACTACGCGACATCACCCGAAAGACATTTCTACTGTATGGAAAAACAATTTATAAATAGAAAAGAACACAAGTTTCACCCCTACAAGTTCAGTATTGCCCAAACTTTACAACCTGAAGATCATAATTGTGGAGTAGCATAATTTTACGTGTCGAGTATTGTGGACAGATGACTCTTATTTTGCCAACCGCGTAGTGTCTAATCTACAGAATGAACACCACTGGTCACAGGAAATACCACATGTTGTTCCACGTCGAAATCAAGTTAAATTCGAATTTATTGAGTTTTGCAGCATAATGGAAAGTCATTTAGTTGGACCACCTATGTTTATTGGAACTTCTTTAACTACTCAACGTTATTTAGAAATTCTCCAAACATTCTTAGATGTCATAGATGACCCACCTTTGGCAGACTGGTTTGGTTTATGGTGTCAATAAGGTGGCTGTCTGACCTACAATTCAAGAAACATGGTAGATTATTTGTGGTAAAATACGGGGTTTCTTGGATTGTGGATTTGACGGCGAGATTATTGTCACCAATATCAAGATTCGGTGGCCAGCCAGATCAACCTATTTAACCCCTCTTGATCTTTCTTTACAGGGTACTTTGAAGAGTGTCGTCCAGTCATTCGATTATTTTTTATTTTTACATAAATTTATCATTTATTTAATCATATGTGATCTTACGTCACTGAAAGGGGAGTAAACAATTATATTTGCAGCAACCTAAAAACCCAATATGATGTCCATTAAACTTAAGAAAATTAATACGAGCACCTCAAAACCGCCACCTTGAATTTTTGTTCGACATCAATTTTAGATTGATAGTTTCTTTGAAATAACTTCTGACGGGTTCGATATTTTGAATTTTTTCAAACAGATTTAGCACATAAAAGTACAAAACATTGACCATTTAGCCAATTCTTCTAATAAAAAGACATACTCATGCAATGCTATTCGATCTGGGAGAACCTGTTATATATTTGGGATAATAAAAATTATTTGTTTCATATTTTGCCACATTCAAAAGTAAAGGCTTTTCGAATACGGTATGTTGAAGAGATTGAATTCTTTCCTGGACCACTCTAAAATTATTTCTTCCTTGCAACATGGATTTCGTTCTGGAAAATCGACCATCTCCGCCATACATCAATTTTATAATGTCCTTCTCCAGTTCATTGAAGAGAAACACTTTCCTGTTGGTATATTTTACGATCTTAGTCGAGCTTTCGATTGCGTACCTCACGATCGCTTGTTAGAAAAGTTACATTCATGGAAGAGCGGGACAGTGGTTTGCATCCTGCTTGCATAATCGCTCTCAGTTCGTCGAGATACGTATGCGTAGGGAGGTCGTTACTCATAAATCTGGAATCTCGCCAGGAGTCCCGCAAGGATCGGTTCTTGCTCCAATCTTATTTTCTCTATATATGAGCGACATTGCTATCTTTTTAATAGACTTCTTTATAATTATGTATGCAGACGATACCTTTGCTGTGGCTGTTGGTAATTCGCAAGAAGGAGCAATTCGTACCGGTAATTTACTCCTTCAAAGGTTATTTATGGTTCTCCACTAACAAGCTCTATTTAAATCTCTCTAAAATGTTTACTCCCCTATTCCACATCAGGCAAAGATTCATTACTTCTTAAATCTTCAACTCGCTTGTCATGGTCCGTGCTAGGTTTCAGCAAGAAATTTTTAGGACTGACTTTTACTAATACTATGTCCTGGAAACCTCATTGTGAATCGCTATGCGGTAAATTAGGTAAAATCATACACGAAATTCGTACCTTTCGCAATGTTGTTGACGTAGATGTACTGCGTACTATATATCACTTTCAATCTAGACCAACCTACGAAATTATCTTTTGGGAAAATTCACCCCATGCTTCTTCAATTTTTTTGATTTGAAGATGAAGATTGGATCACACGTTTTTGTCATACTTGTCCAGTGAGGAATATTTCTATTCTGTCTAAAAAAATTGATCTGAGCCTCCTTGACAACCGCCCCCATTTTTTGGGAGTGAGGTTATGTAATAAATTACCTTATTATGTGATTAATTTAAGTTTAGGTAGTTTTAAGCTGGGATTAAAAAGAATACTGCACCAATTTAAGTTTTATGGTATCGAAGAATTCCTTAGTATAGCATTTGTTTAAGAAACTTAAATTTATGTGTATTTTGTTGACCTGAAATAATTGTTTTTAATAAATAGTTATTATTACCAAATTTTAGTTAGTGTATACATTATAGTCAATCCCATTCATTATGCTGTAATTAGACTTAGCCAATAAAGACATGTGTATTATTATTATTATTATTATTAAGTTCGCTGAACTGTACACTGTGATAAACTTTATTGGTGTATTATTGTTGTTGTGATGAATGCTTGTATTTGAATGAATCCTGCGATGATTGCTGTTTTTTGCTATTTATTGATTAATTACACTAAATTTTGTTTAATTACGTATGTATGCTGAATGCTTAATGTCCAATGCTACTGACACAATTGTTTTAACAAAAAGAGTACAATCACCCATGAAAAGGTAACCCTAAGAATATGAAATGTATGTACCAAGACCACTTCGCCTAAAAATAGAGAATGAATATATTGTATTTTTATATCTTTCATAGCTCCCTAGCAGCTAAGCTAGCACGAATACTAAATCAAAGTCGAAATTTATTAGTGCATTTCCTTTTTTTTTCTACTTCTAAATCAGTTGTGTTCATTTTATACAAACATTCGTTACTTGTCAAAAAATAAAATAAACGACTATTAGTTAACTTTTTGTTTATTTACTTTAGAATTATAGCTCATTCTCGACTCCCACATATAATATTAAATGGATGTTTACCGAAGAGCTGAAGTCGACAAAGGAAAACAAAAAAAGGAGGAATGGTTAGCCCGAAGAAAGCCATAAATTTCTTCCTAACTAAGGGATGAGATTCAATTTGTGAACCAATTTTACTGATGCTATAAAAATGTATTGGCTCAAGCGTATGTATATTGTTCGTATATGCGTATACGTTAGTGTACATATAAATGCCTTTTCGCGTTTATCGTCCTTTTTCTTCACTGCTGCCCAGCACTTAAATATACATATAAACTTTTATGATCACGCGGACGGCTTGTATTATTATTATTTACAATTGTTCTGGGCATGTAATCTACGAGACTTTATTATCATTACCTGCTCCTTTCGCCGTTGAAGTGCAAGCTCGGCTGGCCAAAGCGATAATTAAAAATTCGTTATGATCATCCATAAAACTATGAGCATAATGAAATAAAGCTTAGCAAGGTAGAATTTCTTATATTTCCATTGCAATGCACTATTGAAATGTACGATCAAGTGTAGTGACGTGTTCCAGACTACAATTAAGCACGTAAAAGCGCAACATGAAGCCAGACAGCCTCTTCTTTACTTCTTAATATCTTTCAAGCAAAAAATTATAAGGTACAATTTATATATGGTATATGCTGATGCAATGATTGCGCTAAAAAAAGCGTTTCGTAGAAATTCTCTTGAAAGGAAACACTGAAATAGCTTTCGCTGCTTTTATAAAATCAATGTTGTTACTCTCGACAATACCACCATTTGCATCAAGCAGCTTCTACCACGATGGCACTTCTCGACATCTACTATGACCTGGTCTCGATAGACGCCTCTTCAATACTCACCTAGAAATGCGTTAAGATCAAAGTATTCCTGGAATGCTTATATCTTATTAGTTTTAAAACTATCCTTAGAAAGTTTCACAAGGGCAACTAGTCTGTTATCTGGATACAATTCGCTTCTTCAAGAACCGAACCTCATCACCGAAACTCTGATCCACAATGATTATTTTAGGAAAGATATTCAACCTACCATTAACCCGAAATCAATACCGAAAGCAAGAGTATCTACCCTACCACCGATCACATCAGCAAGATCCTCCTCAGGAAGATCATCTTCAAACCCAACTTCAAACTCTTATACTACCTTCTCAGGTGACTACCTGGTTCCATGTGCGGTAGTGTGTACATCCGTGAAATAAGGCGATCGGTCAGCACTCGTGTTACTGAGCACGGGTGTTGTACGCAGTTGTTGCGTGTAACCAGGCCCGCGCTGGCGGAGTATAGACTGAAAACTGCAATTTAACTTTACTCGAATCTCGTCTCGCAACCCCCACTATCTAACATCCCAACAGTTTTAATTGCTACGATGGCTACCCCTTACATTATACCTGGAAATCTCGATAGATTAAACCTCCTAGCAACCGCCAGCCGATAACAGCCCTAAAGATGTCCCATAAGAGTGAGGTCGAAACGTCGACGGAAGCTACGATAACGACGCAATTCCGGATTCTCGGAAACCAAGAGTATACTGTTAATATTTATGGCACAGCATCAAGTAGCTACCTAAGTAACAATTACATGCAATGTAGATTTCTCGATTTCCGGCAAAAGGTAATAATCATCACCATCTACCACATATTGCTCTAAGGACAATTTGTAAATAGGCGTCCATTTGCTGGGCAGGCGATACTTGAACACATCATAGGTCATATCATTCACTCCTTCTTCATCCAGAAACGTGAATTCAGGTGCCCAACAGCAAGTTGAAGGCTTTTATGAGAAGCTCAGCAGATTATGCCAACTTTCTCAACAAACTCAAAACAGTAGTTAGTAACAAGATGTCTAAAGTAACTTGCATCAGCTCCTATTCAAGCTCTTCTCTCTAGAGCACCCAATTTTTTCGAGAAGAACTGGAAGAATCATTGCTAAATTTAGCCGTAGTCGTCTTACAAGATAGACGTAACACGATTTCGGCTGAAGTTCTTATTTTCTGGGTGAATATTATGTTTAATGAGAAAGATCGTCTTCATGATGCTAAAATTTAATACCAGTTTGTTAACCTTTCATTTTGTATTTGGTGTATGGTATATGCCCAAATATAATCTCTAACTATGTGTTCCTAATTGATTCAGGAGCAATTAATGGACCAAATACTGAATAGTAACTTCAAGGGACAAAGGGATTCACATGAACGAGATGAATATAGTATTCAAGTTATTTTAACAAGGATACTGAAAGTATCAACTTCAACGAATGATTACTGGATTCAGTGCTTATGGTGCAAAAGGTGGATGTTTGCGTAATTTCCAAGATTTTTGGATCACTTCTATGGTTCTTAACCAGTTTTGAAAGTTGTACATTATGGAAGAATATGTATATCTCAAGTTGAAATTCGGTGTCCTCAGTAATTAAATTAAATTACTGAATCGAAATTCATTAGACAGCAGCAGGATTTGAACCTACGTTTCCCGTTTTCTGGAGGAAGCCTAATTATATTGATTATATCTCAACAGCCTTGGTATTAAAATTGTAATAAAATATTTTCATTCGTGCGAAGTTGGATATGATAATGGAGCAAGTTTAAAGGAAATGTCAGAGAATTTTTAGTAAAAGTTCAACACGGCGTCTGCCTTTAACAAAATTGCAAGGGCCTTTTAAATTAATCAAGGATTAGTTGTAAATATGTCCGATAATTTGTGTTGTAAAAGGATTATTTAATATAACCAATTTCCCTTTCTCAGCTAGATGCTATTATTTTTGGTTGTCAACTTGTATGTAATTTACAATGCGTTTAATCTTTTATCGTCCTATTTTGTTGCCAAGTATTCAGCTAGTATTTCTTAACATTTGTTCTTACAAATTATTAAATTGTATCTGCTGTTACATCAAATTTTCCCCGCTATATTTTTTTTAAGAAAGAAGAACGACAAGGTTTGCAAACGAAATGTTCAAACAAGAATGAAAATGTAATATTGCAATTTAACTAATAGCTTGTACAACATCCAACTTAACAAGAGCTTGCATATTAAGCAGTAGTCTACTAATAGTAGTTCCATCTAGTTGGTTCACCTCAATTATGAAATTTTAGAAACCCATCCATTCATCCTGACCTGACAGTTGTAAACCGCCTCTTCCGTTTCATCTGCAACATTTAACAAACACAGGACTAATTAAGAACCATAAATTAGTTGACGTGGACACTTTTTATTTGCGTTTGAAATGCAAAATTTTGCGTTCTTCTCTTTTACTTTGGTTATGTTACTGTTTTTACACTATGGTCACTGAATAAACAAACGTATTTTATCATTAAAATTCCGGAATAACACCTTCGTAACAGCTCCTTTCGCATGGCCGTGTAGTCGCCCTCTTTTTTTTTCACTTTTGATAATTTATCGACGTGGAAGTGGGAGGTGCTGCTCTCCCATAAATCGTTAACACCAAGGCGTCCCACACGCTTCCAGATCCTTAAATTATTTTGATAATTACCATCTCAAAACAAATAGCATCGGCGCGATTAATTCCAACGCTAAATGTTCATTATACTATTTTTTAATTACTTGTAAATTCTGCGGCGCCCTCATCGATTTAGAGCGGTCGCGTCCATTACTAATATAATTAATTCTTAACGTAATTAATTATAATTCAAATCTGTACTCATATTAGGGTCAAGTTATCTTTCAATAACGTGTGCTGTTATGTTGCTTCTGTAATTGGAAGATACTATCAACCAGAGAATGCACTACTTTAATCATCCATTAATTCGTGGTTAAAGCTAAATGTCAATTTGGCGTCTGTTAATATTAACATCGGAGAAAGTAGAATACTAAGGAGATAGCTGTTATTTGCATAAACTATAGAAGAATTTATTTGAAATACAACAGATAATTAAATACACCTATAAATAGTTAATCACGAATTAACCCAAATCAAAATGTATATGTAAGCAGTAAATAATGTAATAGTGAATTAAGATTTCATTTGAGATTAACTTAGTTCAAGATTAGAGAGTGTTTTGCAAGGAGGACGCTACTGTTGTAAATCTGGTCACCACTAGTTTCACAAATGCTTTGGTATCCTCTTCCCTAAAAGATGCTTCATTCATTCATTGCCCTTAGTGATATTGATATAAATACATTATCAACAGAAAACATACTGGTTGTTTCTTTAGTATGTCTAAAGTATCGTGATCTCACATGTACACTCCCCGACAAAAACTTAGACGCGATAAGATGTTTTACGGGTTTTAAGGGTTACAACATTTCCTTGCGAAACTAGTAAGATATCTAATTAAGTTTTGATTCATAAAAGTAAAATAAACTAAAAAATATCTCCTCCAATGAATGAATATGAACTAAATAATAAATTATTACTCCAATGTTTAAACAATTTCTGCGACAAAAATTTAGACGGTCTGTTGCAAATGTAAAACGAAAATCAACAAAATTTTTTTAAACCATTCAGTAATGGTTTTTGCTTTATGAATTGGCGCGTTATCTTATTGAAAAACACAATTGCGCCCGGCTCATTGGTTTCCAAAACGTAGAAGATTGTCACGCAATAAGTCTTTATACGTCACAGATGACATTTTGCTTGTGCAAAACACTATCCCACTTTTATCGCGAAATCCAATCGCTGCCCATATCATCACACATCCATCCCCTAATTGTCTGGTCATTTTCATTTTTGGTTCCTTTCTCAGATCATGATAATAATGCGAGTACCCATCCGGTCCGTCCAAATTAAAACGTTTCTCATCGGAAAATATAACTTTTTCCCATTGTTTCTTCCAGGATACGTGTTCTTCGGCAAATCTCAACCTCGCTTCTTTGTGTTTCGCCGCAAGAGGCGGTTTTCTCAACATTTTCTTCCGTGATATTACCGGTGACGCCTTTAAAATCCTTTGAACATTACGCACGTGCGTTTGTACCCCCGCCTGTTCTGCAATAACTCTCGCAGACGCAGAAGAATTGGATGCACACCGCAATATCATGCGTTTATCCCGCTCACTTATAACTTTCCGTCGCCCCTGGCCTTTTGGTTTGCCGTAATTTTCCGGATCTTTTAGGAAATTTCTAACGAAATGATCGCTTCTTCGTAACCGACGAGCAATTTCCTTCTCACTAACACCATCCTGGTGCCCGGCTAGAACTTTACCCCTTTCTATCAAGGATAATTGCTTTTTTCTACCCATATTGCAAACACTTTATAAAATATAATTTCTCGCGGTGAAATGTGTACACTTTACCAGCACAACCGCTGCATATAAAGAGAAGTATCAAATTAAAACATTTTTGCTTATATTAATGTAATAAATGCACATTCTAAATTTTTGGTCTAAATTTTTGTCGCATTTAAAATTCCTATTTTGATCTGGGAAAATCTTAATTATCCCTCATAAAGCAATAAATACCCAGAAATATCTATAAATGGACTATTTACATAACAAGTATTAATAACCCTCATTTACATTTTATATAATGTCTATAAACTTTGTTTCGTAAATAGAAACGATACCGCGTCTATGTTTTTGTCGGGTAGTGTAATTTAGCATAGGCGTACGCATATCAGGTCAGATTAGCGTTCAATAAATAGGATTAATTGGATTTTTATAATCTTAAGATTCTCTACGAGCGCAAGCGTAATGATAACCTATGGACTCAGAACCTTTGTAATTGGCGAAAGTTGTTGGGGTATGTGGTGGCATGGATTGTTTTTTATGTTCCGTTTATTTTGAATCATAGCAAATATATTTATTTTTGTTGTTACAAATCACAAAAAAAAAATTAGCCCAAGTGAAGGAATAAATGTTGTACAATAATGGACGATTTAAGTAAGGGCATTTTATGTCCTAATCATTATACGATTTTTTAAAAAAATAATGCGATAGATATATACGATTTCTATAACATTTGAAATTTCAGCTATTTGTAATAATTTAATCACTTAATTAGCAGTCGTTACGTAAATCAAATAAAATGAGGACTGATTTTTAATGAAATGCATACCATGTCATCTGTATATAAATTTTAATAATAAATTAAACAATTTCAATTTTACGGCTGGAAAATGGAAACTTTATGAACATTATAGCATCCATCTATGTTCTCTACCTATTCAATTTACATGAATAATTTTCATCGTAATAAATAAGCGTAAACAACGGCACGGTTAATAATACTGCGTGAATTTTAGAACGGACTGTTGATATTAACATAAATCTATTTCATAATTTGAAAATACATCATCAATAAACCGACCTGAATATAATTCATTTTCGTGTAGGCACACAGTCCAGTTCCAATTTCCCTGGGTAAATAAATAAAATTTATGGTCCGGTGGAAACGATTATGTATGCATTAAAATTATAATTCGTTCATAATATTTGTTTAGTTTGTTATTTATTAATAGCATAGATTACTATTTAAAAAGCAATCTGCTTCGGACACCTCTTCTTCTCGTCTACAACGTTTGTCCGCCAGTTCCCTTTCAAATATTAAAATCGCTTAAAGTCCGGTGTCGTTAAGGTGGAGAATCGTCTCAAAATAGAAGAATAAACTTTGGGGTTCGTGATGCGAGATGCCGAGTCGAGTGAAAAAGATTATTTTATGAGTGGTTGGCACGCCTCCTACATAAATAACTGGGCAGGTTTTGAAAATAAAAAAAATATTTTAAACACATAACTCATAAATGTATGTTTGTATATGTATGTATGCATGTGTGATTTGTTGTGTTATTTATGTATGTTTTATGTTCCCTGCTTAAATAGTACATGTAAGTACGGTGGATAAGTATTTAATTTTAATGACCATTCAACTCAGTAAAAGCTCAGCCGAATGAGTGGCGTCGAGGTCTATGAATAGCACAAATTTAAAAAAAAAATTATTTAACAATGCAAGAAGAATTTTATTAAGCTATTTTACTTATAAACTGTTTTCGATTTGAAATACCGAAGGATGTTCGAGGAAATCTAAGAAATACATTGTGAACTGTTATAAATTTGTATACAGCCAATATCAAACGAATAGCTGCAAATATTTTACTCTTGGATTGGAAAAACCGAAAATTAGTAATTATGGTTTAATATAATATTAATAATAAAAGTATACGAGTTACATATAAGCTAATTAATATCCCAACTCTACCTCAAGAATTAATAAGAATTCTCTGCGGGAATAATGAACATATTTAAAGAACTTACACCTAGCAAACATTTTCCAACAACTTAAACGACGAAATTAACTAATTTTTAATGCACGAATGTTGTTTGCAAGTGATTTTTTTTTGTACTGTCAATGATGTCTCCTATATTGGTGAAACTATGCAAAAAATGATATAACGCAAAATAGGAAAAAGGACTTCGCTTATTATGCAAATACGGTAAAATTGTTAAATTTTGTGTTCGTTATGAACGCGAAGAGAAAATGGACCTGTGACAAATGACATTCAAGATTAAAAAAGGAAACGACAATATCTCATTTGCTTCATTTACCTCTAGAACCTTTCTAAAGAAAAATCAAAAACCTATTCCAAATACCACTTTCAATCTTCTGTCCAATGGTGTAAGCACTTGAAATTTTTATATGACGTTTCGGTTCTTTCTTTTCTTTTTTTTTATGGACCCCATGATTTTTTTGTATTACCCTTTAATTAACAAAGAATACGTTTTAAGATTAAGTAAGCTAGCCATGAGGTTTGTTACCGGCAAACGCTAATCGCTAATAATATAAAAATGTACACCAAGGACGAGAAACGAGATATGTTGGATATTTTTTAGCTATTGCAATACACCAGTAGTGACCACCAACGTATTTGGAATTATATCCAGAACGACAGCAGCCACATGGTACAATTTTTGTAGATCTTGATAGAAACTTGGTCCCAAGGAACAATCATTTTAAATATCATTTTAAAAAACGACTCCATTATATCAATGAATACATACTTTCATATACAATAAACGAATTTATTAAAGAATGGTTGAATAAAATGGGAACAACATTCCATTATATTTTTTAATTTATTTTATTTCGTATTAAAATGGTCGCCTGAATTTTGAAACATAAAAGAATTTTACAAGATATAGGACGATGTTATTCAACCTTCACTTTTGTTGATTTGATCACTAAAGAATACCTTTATTAATGCCTAATAAAAAAAAACGTAAAGCTTTATAAACGTGTACTTACTATATCGATAAACAGGTTTCAATTTGATAAACGAAGCTCATTATTGTAATAAATGTATTGGTTAATATAATTTTTTTTTGTTGCTTTAACAAAGTGATGCCAATGAAGGCGATTTATTGAATTAATTTTTTCGGCGCAGTTGGTCAACGTAAGAGCAACCACAAGATAATAACATATTTACCATAATTATTACAAGTATGGCTTATAAGGTTATCGTAATGATTTACTAGATTCCAGAGGTTAAGCAAAATAGGAACCTCCATTTTAAGTCTGTAACTTGTTGTCCGGAAAAAACTTACCGTTACCAAATGTATAGTGTGTGCCTCTCTAGCTAGTGCGGAAGTCGAGAAATCGCACAGCAAGAGAGTGGTGTAGATATTGGAATTCTAATCGAATAGGGCATTGGGCGAAGATGTATTAGCATTTCGAAAAATCTTAACTAACCTCGCTTGTCTCAGAAACTGAAATGTGAATATATAAAAAAATAAATAAAAAAATATAAAAGTGAATATTGCAGAAGGCTATAGAATGATGAAAAATTCAGCAATATGTTTCATTATAAAAATTAACCTATACCGCGTGCAGCAAAATCCAAATATTCGATATACTTGAATACAGTTCATTCTTTGCCTTCAAATTTTTGTTTTAAATTGCTGAGAGAGAATTATCTTCCACCCCACACACGTTGTATAAATTATATTCATGAATTGTAGATATTGGTATTAATTTATTTCAAGAATTGTAGGTGGTCTATTATATTTCCAAAACGCAAACAAGTTTTGGCAAATAAAAGTATTGTTAACCAATGCAACAATGATACCAGTTTAGAAGATTTATTTCATTAAGATTCATGAATACGATTATTTCTCGCTAATAGAAAATCGTTTCATCCATATTGATGAATATGTAGTTTAAGTATAATGCCGCAAGTAAACGCATTACTAAAGTGACATACTAAACCCGCCATAAATAACGAATAATGCATACTTGACCCGTCATATTTCAATTTTCCTCGTGATAAATCTCCTGTCCGCATCCACCCACTTTCTTTACACTTGCCGATGGCGAAATGCGAATTATTGATTTATTTTTGCTTCAAAATGTCTGCTCGTATAGGTAGTAGTACGAGGAGAACTCACGGACGAAAAACCAATATCGCTATGGGCAAAGAAAATATGTAAAATTGTCTCATTCGATTTCGTGGTTTTTAATTAATCAAACCAGTTTCGTATAAATCGATACTAATATATCGAAGTATAGTGCCTTGAAAGTGTGGCTCGTGCTGCACTATTGCCCCTGCGGCGTATAACAAAGAAAACTCCGTCAACCCTCCGAGGAATACAAAACCCATGAAACTTGAAGCTTTTTCTTTGTCAAGCCGCTTATTATCTAACATGTGTCAGGGATCGAGCTAGTTCCGTAAACTTTTCGTCACCTATCCTAATTTTAATTTTGGGAATGTCTATTGTGAATTTTTGCATCTTTATGAATAAATATGAAAAAACAAATATTTTAACCAGTTGATTTGCTGAATGTAGAATTCAATCATGAATATCGAACACACGTTAATATACATACATACAAAACTACTTATAACAACAATCATATACACAACAAGTGTATGGTTAACTAACTTCTTTTATGAATTCATTAAATGTATAGAAATAGTTGCTTACAAAAAATTCTTTAGTTCTTTCTTGAATTTAATCAGTTTTCCAATGGATGTGATCGGATTTGGCGATACATATCGTTTTTGTCGAACCAATCAAGATTTCGTTTAGTAAATTCTGCACACATATAAAGATGACAAACAATGTCAAGATACTTTCACGATGGCACGATTCATAGCACTTCAAGTTGTAAACTGTGCGAATGAGGAATAGGAAAGGTTGAAACACTTTGTACATATAGCTGGGACTATGTACTCCAGTGTTTGAAGTTATAAATAAATTTCATAGAGCACACAGTATAAGAAAATATGGTTATATTATATACATCTAAGTCAATTTTTCGCTTCTAACAAGCAGAAACATATATGAAGCAGCACTAAAACAACATAGATCGTCCCACGTTGAAGGTTGCATCAAAGACTAACCTACTTCTAATACATTGACTGCAATTGAAGATGCACCACTCCTAATTTGTATATATTTTTATTTTTTACTTTTTTATTTGCATTTTAGTATTTCGTTAAAAATATATAAATGTATTTCTGAAGGCCAACTTAAACGATTGTTTACATTATTGCATTGGCCTAATTTATTTTTCAGCATTTACAAGACACAGATGTTCTGCATATTTTTACAGGAACACCTGTCACAATCCGCTAGTTGCAATCCAAACGCCCAAAAATGAGTAAAATGCGTGCAATATGTTTCAAGCAATCGTGAATGATGCCTCGCAGGCGAGAAAGTGCGCCTTACAAACAATTAACCAGATTGCCTAGATTGCAAATCAAGGTAAAGCATGTAGGGCAAGTTCTGGCGTATCCAGAAGAACCACCCCCGGAGAAGAATTTCTTTTGAAGCGCTTGGTTGTGCAACACCGGTTTCAGTCGGTAACGTTGTGGAACGCTATCGGTTGTAGAACATCATAACGGACAATTTAGACAAATAATGCAATAAATAACTAAAATGATATTTGCAATATTCTTTGCCCTTTTCCTCAAAACTGAAAATATTGCCATTGGCTGTTCTTGTTCCAAAGTATAGATATATGAATAAAATCAGATGCGAAGTGAATTTAGAAGTCGATTTAGGTGCTTAGTTACATAAATTACCGCTCAGTGATTTAAAGAAGCTGCTTCTGACTGTGGCAGAGTTATGAGCTACGCGTTCGATTACCTCCAGTGTCAGATTTTTCCAGGGGGTCCTGTAGAATCTCAGGTCACCATTTGTATGTTGAGGAATAATTTACTATGCGTCGCCCTTTATGACTAGGGGATGCTAGCACCAAGCCATTTAACGCTTTATACGCATCATTTGCACAGGCTATAACTTGGCAACTTAGATAACTTGTTGAACCGCCACCGTACAATCGAGTTTCCACTGCTATCTTTATGTTTTGGAAAATGTAAAATGAATCAAATTACTTTGAACACTCGATACGAAGATACTTTCTAAAATTCTATTCCAAATATTTTCCAACAAAAACATGCAAATTTAAAAGATGCAATATAGCAGAATAGAGTATTCAAATATTGTAGTTACGATGTTGGTGAATCTATCAAAGATGCGGTGATTTTTTCGCTGATCACACATCACATTTCAACACTAACCTGAATATTTTTCTAATTAAACACCCCTCATATTATTCAATTATTTGATGGGAAAGGAATCTGTGTAAAATATCCTTATAATACTGTAGCACTAAAATGCAAAACAAAAGAGACACGATGAAAAATTTTTTTTTTTATTAAATTGATAAAATGTTGCAAGTGTATTTTCTATGATTCCCTTAATTATCCTTTAAGAACCCTCCACAAGAGGAATCCATGGGTGATGCGGTTTGTAAAGGATTAGGTACAGGAATATCCTCTTGCTGAAAAAATCCCTTCCTCTGGATTAAAGTTGTCCAGAAGTTCTTCTAGCATACCTCATAAAAGTGGAACAAATCGTTCTCCTGTAAGAATGCCTTCATAAAAATATGGACCAACAATTTGTTTTTTGTAGATGCCGCAACAAATATTCAAACTAAGGACTACGTGGTTGTGGAATATGCGAGTTTGCAATGCTCCAATAATGCATGGTTCCTCTAAAGAGGGATTACGTAAATAGGCTGTATACTAATATTTAGTCCCTGCGTCAGTTCACGAATGGAACTGGTAATCATCATAAAAGTAACAAAAAAGTAAAAACATCGAAGGCAAAAAGTTACTAATAAATTCTCTGATTGATCGAAGTACCAGTCATATTTAAAATTTTTAATCTTAAAACGTGCCAGATGTCTCATCTCTCTCATTTTAGGGCGTTAGCGTAGTAAGAGTAATTTATTTAAAATGTCATCTTTTGTCGATTTGCGAAAAAATGTACAGAGTGTTTAATAAATAACGAGTGATTTAACCAAACTCTGAAATACGATGCACAATTTTTTTTTTTATTACATGTTATTGGGCAGAATAAATTATGTTTTAACTATCTCAATACCTGCTCTAGTAACGAAGTTGTTACAGTTTCAATAGTCCAATATAAGGATATTGTACGCAAAGTTTCACTTCCTATCGAATAATTGAAGAATATACGGGGTGTTCAATAAAAAAAGAAACAATTCAAGTTAATGCTGAAATGCGATGTGCCATTTTTTTTCTCAACACCATTGTGATCAGCGAAACTATCACTACATCTCCGGTAATTTAACCAACATCATAGCTACAATAATAACAAAGTTAGCAATATTGACCCGATAGCTTTCAACAACCTGTATAACAGCAACGCTCGTCAAAATAATGTGCAATAAAAGACATAGGAGGTTTCATTGTGGGAGCCTTGGAAATGTTTCTAGTACATTTTATCGCCTAGCATTGCAACATGTTTTTGGTTACTTACTCAGAAACATATTTGATCTAACCACAAAGTGCTAAACAAAAATGTGTGATAATTGTTTTAAGTGCAAGATGAACTCTCAGATAAACTACCAGAACTTACATAAAAATGACGTGTAAAACATAACTGTTACCGCAAGGTAATTGCTCATATTTTAGTTTACCTTTACGTCTAACAAAGTACCTAGTGAATTGCGTAACGTTAAAGTTATCTCGAAACAAAGTCCTGTGTGAAACAAGCAATCTCAACGAGATTATTATGCATTTGTAACACCGCGCATATTAAAAGCGCAAATAAAAATTAAATTGTTTATATGCAAAACGCAGAGCGAGCGTCCTTATGGTGTGAATCTTGCGCGCGATATAAGAAAAAAAGGAGAAGATGGAACCTAACGTTACTTAAATTCTTCGCACATTTTAATGCCATATTGTTATACGGAGCACCGACTAGCTGACATGCGGGAATTAACATTCTGAGGTATCTTAAACGTGTGAAATAACATTACACACTGTCAGGTACATAATTTTTACTTAACAAGGAGAAGAAGTTAATTTATTGTTAGGTTGTGGAAATTCTAAGATCTAAATGTTCAACGACTAAGCGCGACTGAAAACTGACAAATAGCTCGTCTACGGTTTTTATAGCCGCCTTGTCAAGCCGATATCCCGCTGGGTACCGTACTCGACGTGTAAATTATATTGATATTCCAAGAATCCTTTTTCTTTTTATAAATTTAATTGTTAAAACTCTCGGAATGAAAATAAATTTCGTTTCTTCAGACAGAGCTCTTAAGACGCCGGTGATCACAAACTTCTGTATTTGGTGATTATCGTTTTTAACGATTATCCCAAGAGGTACGTCCTCCGTAGAGTTCGTCATTTACCCGCAGGCTCACAGTATCAAATGGTTTGTATGTATTTGTGTATGTACATCAGAAACATATAACAATAATAACGTTTATTATCCAGAACAGAAATCTACTTACGATACAATACAGAGATACTGAACCGTAAGTATATTTACACTAAAAACTAAAAATAATAAAAAATTCCTTAACTTAACCCTTACCAGAAAGGAAAACAAAACAAAACCGGTTGCTTAATATAAAGGACTTTACGTACGATTCGGCAATTAAACAGTTGACGTTCTTTGCCATTTGCATCAGTCTTCGCAGTAAGTTTGCAAATATGTCCACATACAGGATCGTGCCGTCCATGTGTTCAGAGTGTTCATTGAACACGGGCTGCATTCGTAAATGGCGGAAAAATTCATTCCATCCAAACTCGATTTTCGGCGTATCCTTTATGAAACAGAGGTAGAACCTCTTAGTTATTATGCCGACTTTTTCTTATAAAGATGGCGGAAATATTGCTACCAAGTGAAGGACTGCTTTATAATGAATGAATAGAGGTATTGCTTCGTTTCCAAATTCTAACTGATGGTAAATATTTTCATAATTTATGATTGGTATTTTTCGGTTACTTTTTGGGTGTACCCTTTACACCCCCTATTGACCCAGCCCTGTCCACCGTCTCTCCACGAATATGGTAAAGAAAACAAAAAGTTTCTTTCTCTTCCTTGAATTTATTTTATTTTGCTCCGTTTTGTCGACACTCTCAAGTCAGTTTCTTTTTGCTTTCGTATTGTATTGGTTGTAGTCTTCTTTTTCTATCTATTACTTTCTTTCATTTTATTTTTTGAGATGATATTCCTTATATTGTCTCTTTTTCTCTTTTTACAACTTAAAGGGCTTTGTAAACTTTTCAATTAACAATTACTTGCATTTACGTAGTGTCCGCCTCCAATATTGTGTCTGTTTAAATAAGGTTCTTGTAAAATCAAAATGCTTTAAATAGTGAAAAACTTTTTATTTATTTAAAGAACCTAACATTTTTTTTAACAGAAATAGACTATAAATAAAGGAGTGGATTATTTTTTTAATGCAGGTTTAGTGGTACTATCTTGAGAGTATTTTACGCCAACATAGCCTTCGCTCACTTTAAAAGTACAAACGAAGCAACTCTGAGTGCAGAGCATTAAGCAATACTCTGGAATCATCTTTCAAAATGTCGGTATGCATCTTCCATTAAGAGTTTCGTTAATCTTTTTCGCTTACATTCGCGCTGGCATTACTAACTGTTTCTAAAGTTCGCCGAGATAATATCGGGTGTCGCCATTCATCTCCAGGTAAATTACCACGGAAGGGATTTTCTCTTGAAGTTCGATTCAGAAACTCGTTGACGCTTGCTTGCGGATCTTCTTTCCTTCGAGGAAATCCTTTCTTATGATTACATATGCTCCAGTCAGCTTACGTTGCTTGTTTCATCCAGGTCTCTTTTTACTAAATATTGCACATAATTGAAAAATCAGGGTGCTTCGTGGTGTTTTGTATGTTAGTACAAGCAGCTTTCTTCAACATGCCATTTTTTATTATTTGCAAGGCTGCTTCCAAGTGCTCTCCCTTATAATTTCTCCGATAAAATGAATTATCTTTAGTTTTTGGCATGCTTAATTGTCTGTAAAGAAGCAAAAGAACTAAACTAAAGCAACAAATTTTCTTCACCATCGCATAGTGATTGACACCACTTTAAATTTAGTAATAGACAGGGTATCTAAAACTGTGTACAATCAACTTTCTGGCCTTGGAAATATAGAAACTTAGATAGAGAATAGAATGCATTCTTATACCACACAGGCAAAATTTGCTTGTTATAAGCAAATATCCTGTATCAATAACAATTGTATAATTTCTAAACGTCCCATTTAATCTTCATAAAAATAGGTTATGATGCAATTTTAGTAGCTTTAATGGCAGTTTAATTGAATGCAATTACTTTGAATTTGTTGGTTGAAGCTTGCAAAGAAGACACTATTTGTTATGGATTTAATAACACTTCGTTAACATTGAAGCATGCTGCCATTTAAAATTTTAGTACCATACTTAGAAACATGAAATTTTGTCTCCCAATAAAATAAAATTATTTATAATTGCTTCTACGTGCAGGATATCAACCCATATCACAGTGTCAACCACTGCACCATGCTAGTTTTCTAACCAGTCTTAAATTGGCACTTCTATTGAGTATTAATAGGGCTAATTCTATTATGTGTATGGAATTGATCCCTGGATTGTGAATAAAAAAGAATTACGAAGCACCTATGGAAAAACTACGATGGGAGACAAATTTTTATAGTAGGTGTTACCACGTACTATAAAAAAAGGAATTCTTTAAAAAGCTGCCTAAACATTAGTATAGAATCAAAACATAAACGATATTCTGGCTTCATTTCATATTTTACTAAACTGAGGCATTTTACGATCGGTTATTGTTTGTGACGTTATGATTTTTATATCTACTTAATATCTTAATATGGTACCCATGTGCGTCTCTCAAATTTATGAAATACTTTATGTTCCGTATAAGTAGTATAATTTTATTTAATTGATTTTTACATTTCGTTTTACTGCCCACTTTACGTCTGAAACGAATATATTACGGATATTATAATTGAAAACGAATAATAAAGATACCATCCCAGATATTTTGGATAATAAATTATGAACGTTTAATTATACAGTTTATGCCCGTTTTTTTTTTTTTGTTGTCGCACTCTTTCTATTATCGAAAGGCGCGCACATAATGATTGTTAAAGAGCGCTCATTTATTTATATGTATCTTGTTACACGGTACCGCGTCCACAAGATTAGATACAAGCTACAGTTTTTATTAACGTTTAAGAGCCATTGCACAACGCGTAGTTAACAATGGACGTCGCGTATAATCGTAAATTATGAATTATGTACGATTTAATTGAACGGCTTTTCCGATTTTGAAAAAGCATTGGATGTAGGTACATCTCTCGGAAACATGCTTTTTGTGTTCCCTAATTAGTCGTCGGTTAATCGTTAAAATTTAGCGTTTAATTAAATTATGTTGTTTCCATATTATTATATTTTAATATGTATATTTGTAATTTTCAATAGTTAGTTTCTATTTTATTACGATGTCCGATCGTATATTTTCTTTTATATTGGTAGTTATGGTAGAATCCAATTAAAATCAATATTTTATGGTAGATAAAAGCATGGGGTACCTTAAAAGTTCAGATTTCCAGTAATCTAACATTTAGTTGTATGTATGCATAAACGCGAAACTGAATCCCATAACTGGTAAACGAAGAACTGAAAAAAACAAACACATGTAAATTAATACAAAAATCTTCTTTCTTTTTCGCTTATGTAATCATTTATGTATAGAAATCACGGCAGTGTATTTATTGTAAATAACTAAAAAATAAGGGTCTATATATTTTCAACATTATATAAAACGGCTAGGTCCAGAACACCGGGCTGTAAATGATTTTGCGATAGATTTATGATGTTTCCGGAACGATATTTATCCAGCAAATTTATCAAAATAAATTTGTTACAAAGTCCCCGTAATCCTTGTAATCAGCAGATCAAACTGCATGAGGAACCATCATCAAAATAAATATTTTAAAACATTTTTGAAATCGTCAAATCATCCGAATTTTCAAAGGGGAATATTTTTCATTTTCTTATCTCTCCAACTAATAACTTAGATTTCGATACGCTGGATCCACTAAAAATTACCCCGATTTTCTCTCTTACGGTAAGTGAGCTATAAATTTTAGAATTTTTTGAGAAACTTTGATCCCTATCTTTAGTCTTTTTCGGGGTGTAATTCGAAAAATAAGCCAAATAAGTAAATGAGGGTGATGGGAATCGATTCTCTGAGTCCGATTTTACTCAGTAACATGTAACTGAAGCCTTTGTATTGCGTTGAAAAGTCTTCAAGGGGATTTAGAGTAAACCACAAGAAATTCAAGTCTTGTTCCTTTTAATATTGATAATTTCGGAATTTATTAAAAATTCCTAAATTATCAATTTCGATCTGATGGTATCTAGGGATGATTATTTTTACTTAAATAAACGCGTACTTTAAAAAAAAGATTCAAAATTTAAACTTAAACATTTTTATTAGGATGATCTTCGTATATTGTGCTAATTCTACATATCACAATTTCTTTTACAAGCAATAGTTAGTACATAATAACTATGTTGTGTCAAATTATTATCACTCATTCATTTTCCATTTTTCATTTCACAAATAAAATTTTATCCCTTTTCGACATGTTTCGAGGGATGTAACTCGAAAAGTAAACGAGATAAGTGAATGTAGGTAACGGGAATCGATTCTTCAGGTCTTGGTCTTGGTCTCTTATTCTTCATAGTACTTGGAAAGATGTAATTTAAACCTTTGTATTGCAGAGGCGTTTATCGTTATATAACCGATGTTAATTTCTGCGGCAAATACATTAGAAAAGACGTTACATTGTGCTAATCATTAGGATACAAACAAAATTATGCCACGTGCATTTGAACATACATGTATTAAAAATGTCCAACTTCTCCGCAACGTTCAAGTTTGTGGATTGCACGATTTCGGGGTGAGGCATAAATTGATATAGCCGAAGAAAGTGGAAAGTGAAAGATGTGTAATATTCACATTGTGGATGCTAAATTTTAAATATTTTAATTAAAAAAAAATCGGATTAAATTATTACTCTCTTTTAAGCACGAAATCACGAAAATGACACCAAATATAAGGTAACAGACGCGAGCACCGAAAGTAAAATACAGAAAAGTAGTTTTACATCTCTGCATTACACATTCTAGTTTTTACAATTCCTGCAATGCTTTTGCAATTTGATAATTATCTGGAAATATAGTCTTATAATGAATTTCAATCATAATGCAAGCGATACAGGAGCATTTAACATCAAAATTAAATTCTACAAACAAGTAAGTCAATTATTTAACAACCGATATTTAAGTGATGAAATTATTCTAGAGCTTATTGTGGGGAAAGATTACATTAAATCGAAAAATTTAGAATGCGAAAAATTGAAGAGAGGGCAAGTGATTCATCTGTTCCACAACTACCGTTGTTAACGGGACTTAATATAGTCTCCTAACTTCCCCGCTACCTAGATAACAGAAGATAAAAGGATAAAGCTACTAAAGACAAGCTCATAGCCGCCAAAGGGATTTTGTCGAGTGGTCATACTGAACATACTGTGCGTGGCGCTAATGGCAGCTAAGCTAACTACTAGATCACACGCACCTTATTTGCCACTTTCCTTGTATGTTTCAAAGTTTATCAAACATTAGTCACAAATATTTTGCTCCTATTCCCTCCAAAAACTGATTGTAAACTTTCAATAATAGTCTAACTTCTTCTCAAATAAATCTAAGAAATAGGCACCGATAGAAATTTTGTTCTGTAGTCGCTTCGAATATCATCCCATAGTTTACATGGTCTAAGTATAGGTACTATCTTTTTATAGGACAGATGTTGATTGTCGTGGATCCGAAAAATCTCGAAACGTCAGTGTTATTTACGACATGAGTATCGTACAGACGAATGAAATAAAATAAAATTATGACGCGGGCGAGAGAGCGAATATTTATAAACGTTGTTTTGTGCCTGAATACGTCCCCGCGGATGCGTTGGGATCCCGTGAATATCGTTGAGAGAACGTTTGGGCATAAACCATAAGCTAGGTGAGCTCTCGCTGACGGAATGCCATTACCACTGTCCCTGTCATCTGATAAGGGCACCTGGGGGTCAAAGGACACACCACATGCTGTCGTCTACGTCAACCAGATAACGGGCTTCTTGCGCTACGGATCCTGTATCTCGTATGTATACGTCTGTTCAGGGCCGTATTGTATATTTTTTATTTTATGTTATTTTTGGTTCCCTGTTAATGGTTGGCGTTGCCGCTGCTTAATGCACTTTATTATAGAAATTAAAAAGGGCAGCGACATACAATAAACTCTATTCAAAATAAATTCTTTAATAAAGGGCCATGAAAGAGAGAAAATTTACCTTACAATTAGTGAAGCTTAAAGGTGATTACAAATGGTAAAAAGAAACATATGTTGCCAAAAACGTATAAAATTGGTTCAATCCCTTTTTGGCAGTTTACAAGATAGAATAAGGAAATCAGCCTCCATTTGGCGTTTGCGCGTCACGCAGCGTTCCTTCAAACGAAAGGCAACTCAAAATAAAAGCCTGATTATCTTAGCGTCTATTCGCTTCTTTGATATCGATTGCTTTTGTTAAATGTTAACCTCCCCCAATTACGATATACATTTTATATAGACAATTTTTTATATTCTTACAATTTAAACTTCCAATCAACTAAATATCTTTTTTTTAACCATATCATATTATAGCCTATAATATGTTATAGGAGTTCACGGTATGGCGTCTGACAAACTGATATTAGTGGGTATCGCCAACCGCAAAATATGGATATTGCCGAGGATTCATTACGTACTGATACTTAATTTGCGATATTACGATAATGAATTTGTAGGAACAAGTTGCATTAAAAGCGAACTGAAGAAAATAGAACGAAGAGGAATTATTTAGCCGTTCCCGTGGAATTATCGTTGGTTGGACATTGATTCAACTAATGAAACGCCGATGTTAGAGGGAAACGGGTCTGTCGGCTATGAAACCCGCTGAAGAATTGAAAATATGTCAGAAAAGATCACTCTGACATAGATTGTTTGTTTGCGCTAATCAAAGTGATTTTGTGTTGTATTTGAAATACTGCATTACATATACAGTGAACATTTTCGTTCTTATTTTAGTATTGGTAACAATATCATTACATTGCAGAAATAATATGTTCTTCAAATTGTTTCCCTTTCCTCTTTTGGTTTACTACAGTCTAAATTTCAGAGATTCAGGACTTGGAAATTCTCTTTTTTAATTTTGGATTCTGTCCCAAAAGTGTAAAAGCTGCATGCGACAGACCCTAAGATGTAAAGTTTGGCTTGGTCCTATCCCTTCCTAGCCATGTCAATGATAGAAACGATTAATTGGAGTTAGTGATAAATATTACTTAGCTTTTTAACATCACATCTGAAAACAGTTTCATTGAAAATGCGTTCATTGAGTGAACGTCTTTAAAAGATAGTGAAAAGATGTTATATAAATACACTGTCTGACTATGCTGCTGGATTCTTAAAAGGGATTTATCTGAAACCGAACAGACTACAACAAGCAAAAGAGACACCTAGTTTGTTATTCTGATTTAACAGACCAAAAGTCGAATCTTGTTGTCCAAAGTAATAGGAATATCTCTTTCAAGATAAGTAACAGAAACAAATCATAATCTCAATAAATATCTTGTAAATAAGAGCAATTTGATTAAAAGTGTACATACATGAAAGGAACAGTAACATATATCTACATATCAAATAACTTTCTGGTCCTACCAGTTTAATGCCCTAAAAGTACAAAGTTCTGGGTGGCCGTGTCAGAATTTTAACACAACAGACTCCATGCGTGCTATGTTTAGATACCAACCGAAATTTAGAGCCAATGTTGCTATACTATTCCAATGTTGCGCCGTCCTTTAGCCAATAGGCGCTTCTATTTGGATCCGTTTGCTTTAAATAATATTCATGAAAATATTACGCCAATTATTAGGTTGTATCGTGCGTTTTGCAAAGCAGAAGTGCTTTTTCCCCAGTTCTTCTATAATTGTCAGTAATGTTTTAAATTGTACTTGACCTTTGAAAATTTTATGCTTTTGCACTTCAAACTTCCTTTAACTGTATTGTTTTAAACAAAAGCCAACACTTTATCGCAGTTTCCTCGCGTTTACATGGTTTTAGTGCTTGTAATTTGGCAGTAGCAGGCAACGCTATTGTTCATTTGTACATTTAAACTATAAGTTTGATCCAGGGATAATCAACAAAATAGAATATTTAACTCCTGCGTTGGTATTCATCTTGGATAGATTTCTCTGTACCTACATAGAAGTGCAGAAGTGAGGAGAAATATGAACCTTGAAAAGAATGATGTATTCCTTAGTTTTACCGATGTAATTTAAATTTAATTAATAAACTAGAACTTCATTAGATAACGGTAAGAATTTGAACTTACTCCCCCGATCTCCGGACGGGTGCGCTATTGCGCCACCGATTCTCGTTTTGAATTAGGATCCTTTATACCCAGTTGTTATGATGGCTACAGATGAATTGCAACATCTCGACAGACATGTTTTTCTATGCGCCAAGTATACACTAATATAGCTTCCATCGGTGATTACTGAAGAATGATGTTTTCCTAAATTTAATTAATGGAACATCTGCAGCTATCATAGCTATTAACTAGGTATATCACAAGAGGAACTGAACTTACGTGGCGCATTGACGAGCGGGAGGGCTTAGATTCAAACCATGCCGGTATCTGTGAGATTTTTTTTTCATTTATTAAATTTAATTACATCGGCAAAACCAAGGAAAACATCATTCTTCAATAATACAAAGGATTCACCAAACTTTAAAATACAAGTACACAAAATATGAGTTGTTCATATTTGCTGAATTATTTCACACTATCACGAGAGTAACGACGAAAAGAAAGGCAATAAGAGACCCATAATCATTGACAATACTGACCTGCTGCGTAATATTCACATACAGTCAGCTATGTCACCCACACGGGTTACATAAAAATGACATGAACTTATCGCGCTGTCGTCAAGATTTATATAACGTCTTCATAATAATACGTGGGATGGCTTTCCTTTGCATATCTGTGATTTACTACATTACACGTCGGCTTCTTCGAAACAAAATAAAATAACCTGACATATTTGAATGCGGTTTTCCAGCGGACAAATAGGTAGCTCAACGTCAGATCGTCAGATCTTTTATTTAACCTGTTTCGTCAGTATTTAGTAATGTATTACTCCCCTTTCAGAGGTTGATACTTTAGCGCGATACCGAAAGCGTACTAAATTCTTCTAAAGTATGAAATTCGTTTATAGAGTAACCAGATCTCGAAAGACTATTCTTGGGAACACTTTTGTTCTTTCTCATTCCCTTTTTATTCGTCCAACGTTTCACTGAACATGTTGTTTGTACGGTTTGTTTTCACGTGCAAAAAGTACATCATCCATATTGTCGCCTGTAACATGATGTTAACATAAAAAGCGCAAACATGTAATTCGATATTTCTACGAGAGATGCGGAACTATTTTTTGCGGTATTTTTACAGACAGCCTGTATCGATGTCACTGAGACACCGATAAGAAAACCTTGAATAGTTCGCTTCTTGTTGCGGTAACGTCTCTTTTCATGTGACAAATGGCTAATTTTTTTATCTATGTGAACGTATTTTAGGAAAGCTTGTGTTGCTATCAATAACACTAGAATCCATCTACACCTTTTTGTAGTAGTACCTATACAGAGTGATATATAATGCAAGTGTAAGAAACTTATTCCAAAAATCATTTAAAAACAAATAATATTGTACAAACAATGGTTCTATTATTTTTATTTGCAGAACCAAAACAATTTAAATTTTAATAAAGCAGAGATGATTACTAGAATACAACTTTAAAAATAAATAACTGGATAAATAAATGAGTATATAATATGAAAATATTGCCTGTAATAGTTGTTCAAATTGCCGTCCACATACGAACCATTGAGTCACAAACAAGCACTATTGTTACACCATTTTGGCGAATTTCATTAAATTTAATTATCATTTCATCAAGTAATTTTTCGTGTCTATTTCTTTCAATACAATAACATAAACCAACTGCTTCCAATCGCCCCAAAGAAAAAGATCCAAGGCATTTAGATCTGGAGATCTTGGGGCTAACCGAACCATCGTTCAGGAAAATGTTAATTTGGATTACGTGCCTATCACAGATTACAGCACACAATTCCGCCTAGTTAATCGAGCGTTTAAAAAAAAACATTTTTATGATGTGCTATTTTAATAAAGGTCTAACACAATAGCAATGCCTCAAATCACTTCGTTTAACTTTTAGCAGTTAAGCGTAGAGAAGATTGTTTACAACTGATTTCTTTGTGGTTATGCTTCTATCAGTGATAAATTTCGTGAGGGTCGACCAAAATCATTTGTTCTTAAGAAACGACAGAGGAACTTCAAAATGCGTATACGAGTCTATAACAGTTGAAACCTGAACATATTTGAGAGGCCAGTAACGCAGTGTCTAGCACGCTAGGTTATCATTCTTAGCGTACCGAGTTCGAACCCCTGGCTCAAAACTCTCAGAAGAAGGTGTCCTTAGTTTTGCTTACTCCAAATTTGGCGAATGCTGAGGGTGAACATCTTCAGGCGCCCTATTGGCGTAGATATCATAATAACTTAGGCGATCCCCTGTAATTGGCGAAAGCTGGGGGATGTAAAAGCATGAATTATTATTATTACAAGTAAAAAATTGGGGGGTGGTAAAGATGATTTCATGCATCGTAGATTTCTTGTTTGCAAATTTTACACTGAAAAAATGTTATTTAATATATTTTAACATTCTAGGCGCGAGAGAGTGTGTACAATAGATTGCACAAGAATGTTACCTTGAGTCAATACTATTTTACTTAATCAGTGTGAAAAAGGTTGATAGAGTGTTAAACAGTGTCATCGTTTGGTCTACTATACTCACTCACTATCCTCTATCAGTTTTAATGGCGCGTTTTAAGGTGTTGATTTAAGGTTAGGTGTAGTAAATATCGTTTATATTAAAACTAAAACATCAAGCGGAAGTAAATTTTGTAAAATGAAAGATGGGATGACTATAGATATGACAATATATCAAAACAGTCAAGTTCCTTTTGGATGATTTATTCACCACATTTCTTAATTTAAGACAAGGTACGTTTAAATAAAAATATATAGTTAAAAGCTAAATTTATTTCTTCTTTTTTCTACCTGAAGGCGCCCTTACATGTTTACACCCAAAACCATATTTACATTAAGTACGTATAATAAACACTGCAAAATGTAAATTTTAATAACACTAGCGAGTGTTAAAATTAACACCAATGAGTGTTAAAATTAACACCAATGAGTGTTAAAATTAACACTTACTTTTTGATAAAATTTTACATCCATATTTACCATTTTTTACACACGTGAATGCCATGACATGTTAGATCATGTCAACCGAACGCACCTTGTTAGCAGACTAGTTCTGTCTATCGCATATGATTTTGCAAACCTAATTACCCTCTTAACTTTTCTTTTATCGTAACTGGAACATATTTAGTAGCCAAGACATAATTCTATGCATTAATTGTTATAAATATACATCCAATAATAACTCCATTCATAGCAGGTGTTCGTTCATAATTTCGCCATTCTCCTTACCTCGAGGAGCGAGGAGAGATGTGCTAACGGCATTACCCACTATATTTACAACATACGAATTAATTAAACTGATTTAAATACCATGATCGCGTAGGCACGAATAGGTATGCAAGTCCGTGTAGGTATTAGGAAATACTTATTACCTACTCCCGCACATTACCTTCGCAAACCCATTAATCTCATTTATGCCCACTTATAAATCGCAATTATCCGTCAACGCAGCATTAGGAATGGGAGTTGTTTAGCGCGCGGACGAAAGCGTTTCGCAGAGAAGGCGAATTCGGAAGAGAATCACATCTCTGTGACGACGATAATTAATTGGAATTAGTGAACATAAATATTCATAGATGAACAGACGTCCCAACACAGAACCCGAAGACTACGTCTAGTTAAAATACCAGGTATTATATGGAGAACGGAAGCTTAGATATTAGATTAGGTCGGTATTGTGTTCCATTTAACCCGCTAATGATATATGCTCGCCTCGATTCCGAGCAGATAACCGACTATTAGGCCACTTCTTGACTGAAACAGCCCTCTGCCGGGTTATTATGCCATTATCGTACGGACATTTACATTTTAACTGAATTAAACTGCTAATTTATTCGAAACGGAGGTCAAGTTCAGTATAACGTACACATGTACAGATGCAATTTGTCTGCGTCTCATGCTCTGCTCTAATAAATTCGCATCTTTCATCGTTTCATCTGTAATTTATATTCGAGCTTCAATAATGACCGTAATTTGGTTCGTCAGCTTGCGTTACCATTAAAATATACAGCTTTTCATCGCTTAACTAAGGAGTTACTATTTGCAAGTGATACGCGACGACATTAAAGTCAAAATGTCTTCAACCATCCAATTAGAAGCTGAAAATGGAATTTTCAACGGCAAAGCACAATTTCCTGTGATACACCAATAACAACGTATGTAAGAGTACAGCAGTAAAATTCAAAAGGAAGTATAGAGGCCTTTCCTCGGGTTAAGCCTCGTGCACATAATTCAAGTTTCTGTTCACACATAAACAAGCTACTTGAATCTTCTAAATATGTAAAATTGCGCTCAATGAGTTGGTACGTGCCGGAATTTATCTAATGA
>LR737390.1:576953-628610 GCA_902655005.2 Marronus borbonicus
ATGCGAGTTTGAAATTCCGGAACAATATTTAGGACAGCTAAAAAAAACCTAGAACAACTCCCAGAATTTCAATTTTCAAAAAAAGGGGGGATGTCCAAAGTGTGCTTTTTGGGAATATCTTTTGATGGCAACTAGAATATCCTGGCACAGGAACTATCAGAATATCAATTTTCAAAAAAAGTGAGGCTAACTTCATACTTTCTTATTTCGTTTTTTGGTCATACCTTTTGATATATAAGAGACGCAAGTCTGAAATTCTGGAATGGTGTTTAGAACAACTAGAACAACCTGGAATAACTCTAACCAGAATTTTAATTTTCCAAAAAAGGAGAGGCTGTCCAAAGTTTGTTTTTTGGTCTGTAAGAGATACGGGTCTGAAATTCTGGTATAATGTTTAGAACAACTAGGGCAACTCCGAAGAACTCTCAATTTAGATTAAAAAAAAAAGTGGGGGTGGGTGAAGAAGTCATTGTTTCCAATGTTTTAGGTAGATTTTTACTTTTTTTTTAATACTTTGGAATAATGTTGAACGAACCTAGAACAACTTGAAACAACCGCCAGAATTGCAATTTTCAAAAAAAGCGGGGTTAACTTCACACAGGTAAGATAGTTACAAACATTTGCATATGAACGAATTCATTAACCTTTCTGTTAATTTTCACACAAACCTTTTTTAGTGAATTTTCATAACTGTGTCGAGAGATCAGAATTCGGTCGGAATCACATGTCTAGCAAGTTAACAAGCACAATCAAAAGATTTATGTTAATGATCGCGTACCAAGTTTCTTCAACAGTAACAAATATCTATAATAATTCAAAGTTATTAAAAGGATAGGTAAATAGTAACGTTTATAAAAAGACTTTCTGGATTGAATACTTAAGGCAGCGTGTAAAGTGAACGTGATATTACTCTCAATATATTAGTGAATGTTTAACAAAAAATGAAATATCGCACTGCACTTTGCATGAAGGAAAACGCCCACTTTAAATAAATGCATACAGAAAATCGATTACTGGGAGCAAGTAATAATTCCTTGGAGGAAGTAAACAAGGTTTTTATATATATGCAAGAGAAAATGTTCTACGCTCTAAAAAATGATAATACCTAATACCACGCTATGAATATTACTTTGCTACTAATAAAATTACATGCAAAATCGACGGTAACAAAGTTGCTATCGACTTTTGCGTGTAGTATTACCGAATCTGTTCTTAAGCAATAGTAAGTACAAAACCATGTAACCATTCATTTACCTGTTAAAGTTTTAAAAACACACAATTTAGAATGTTACTTTATTGAAATGCTAACTTAGTTCATGGTTCACTCGCCTTAACGGTAAGCCTAGACTAAAGGTTCGCAACTCGTTTGCTAAATATTGCTACATACATTATCGAGAAACCTCTGTGGTTACTCCATATTAGCACCTCTTACTCTATGGTCAAAATAAAGTTTACAGGTTACTTTTAACTAATATCTTCACAAAACAAAGATTGTAGGATTTGGTCGCATCACTAGCGGCTTCACATCTAATTTACTAGAGAAGGATGCATTTGATTTATAGGGAAGTGTATATTAAAGAAAATTCTTATTCTCACATTATCAGATTCAATTAGATAAAAAAACCATAGGTCAAACATGGAAACGATTGTAATTTTCAACGTATTAGCAAAGAATCCAAGTAACGCTCAATGGCATAAAATTTGAACCGCTACTTTAATAATGGCATATTATAAAAATCCCAAATTGTCAATTATCTCAACAGGTACGGAGATTGATTGATGAGATTGATGACGTGAATTAGAGGAAGTTTGATTAATAAAAGTGAACAACCTGTATAGTTAAACATAATTGTATATTATGCAATGCTTCCTCTGAAGTACTTAGGAAAGGAATATGTTCCACCCACGCACTATACAGACACGCTGTATATATTAAATCTTTTTATATTTAATATGCTCTAATTAATAAGTTCTCCTTATTTGTTCTTTTACTACTTGATTTTTATTTAAAACTATCTAACGGATGTTTGTTACCTAAACAATAAAATAATTTATGTTAATCACTTTATTTCCCGTAAACCTTAGTAATATGTAACATAGATATTTAGCACTCGAAATAAATCAAGCGTGCTCTTAATTCCAACCGACACGACACTAACAGCGCCATCTACCAGCGCTACTCGAGGACTCCGATGCATTATAACCACTTCTATTGCCCGTTTCGATAGAGCTTTTTTTAGAACAAGACACGTATTTACATCTTCCTCGGGAAGCAGCCGTATTTTTCCAAATCCGCTCTTATATATTCCAGCTTTATTGTTACTCAAGACGCTTTCAATTTACATTTCAAATTCCTCGCCTCAATCTTGCAATCGGATAAGACGGGTAGGCTTGTCAATCATTCCGTACGTCATCAGTGCAGAAATGATTTACATAACGAATATGTTCCGCATTACTATCCATCAAGTCATCCACGACGGATAGATATTTTGTAGGAATCCCAGAGTTTTATCGGAAAAGTATGAAGAGCCATAAACACACAACAGATACAGGCCAATGGCAACGCATCGCTAGCTCCCATGGTCTTGCTTGATTGGGCGTTGACTGTGGGTACCGGAAAGGCGTGGCCTATCGATCCTGCGTACACCCCACTCGGGCGGAGCATGCTCAGCATCCCTGATACTGACAGAAGTCGAATTCAGATGTTCTACCGTCGGGAAGTGCAGTTGCTCTATCGGTCAGACATAAAACTAAAATAAAACTGTGAAAATGGTATGTGCATAGAGTGCCGTAAAATTACACATTCGCGATTTCTTTTTTTTATATTTATTGCGAGTTGTGTGGCATTGTTAGCAATTGTTTTTTATTCTGTTGTTTTTCACCTCGATCTCTTAATTAAAATAAATTAATTATATCAGTGAATTGTGTTTTTGAAAAAGTTGTAAAATGTTACATCAATCGTAAGTATTTTTTTTAAATTTACATTAGCACTTAGTTGAAAAAAGAATCCCACGTTATTGAATCAACCTATGAATTAAATCAGTACTTCACTGTCATATTATCGTACTTCCGGTAGTATCTTAAAAATGTTATGACCAGTTATGGCGCGCACGAAACAACAAGTCTACATGATTAAATGTCATTTTTATAACACATCCATGAATGTAAAGAAAAGTAACGCGAAAACAATTAAGTTAATGGATTATAAATAAGTACGCATGGTACCTATATAATGATTGTTCAGCAATTTATATCTATTATTATTGGAAAATAGTTAACACCTTTAACTTACCTACATTTCCTTGCAATATAATTGCTGCTTGCAAAAATAAAGAAGGGAACAGTAGATACTTACCAATTAAGTAAAGGGTAATTAAAAAAAAAACAGGTAATTCACATATTAATCAGGTGATATGAAGTTCGTTGTTAAAGTCAAAGTAGAATAATTTAAACTTCAGGATACGAAGAAGAAGTATATTTAATAGAAAAGTAATAAATTAGAAATTATATACTTTCACAGTAACAGTTTTCTTTTTATTTATTAAAATATAAGGAAATAAATACATATAACATGTATATATAGAAAAAAGAGTTATTCAAAATCAATATTTGAATCACATTCACTTGAAGCGAAAATCAAAAAATAACCCGCTGTTACATCCAACAACTTTTCTCTTTCATACCACTCTTTTGGAGTTTCTCGGGGTGAATTATACACTGATCTAACACTTCTTTCTAAATTGCACGAACTTGCTCATCTCCATATCCATCCTTAGCAACATTTCTATCATAATAATCATTTGCGTTTGCCCATATGATTCCTACTTGACATCTCTTTTGTGGTAGGCGTTCAACTAATATTAGGAAGTTATCCTTGGTTACATATTCAATAGAAAAAACTTTCTTCCAAGAAGATGAAGGCATTCTCTCAACTAACGTGAGTGATATGAAGCAAACAATAACGAGATATTCTGTATATCATCATCTTGTCACGACGCTCTTTGAAGATATACAAGTCTCATCTGCAGGTTTCGGATTACGAGAAGTTTTGCATATAATTTCTCAAAATCTGCAATATGTGGTTTTTCCATTCAAGCTCTTGCCGTCTTTTTTAAACTTGAAACCTATCGAATGAAGCGTACGATTCAAGCTGTTGTTACTCAGTATAATTTGATTTTCTCGCAGTTCATCATTCTACAACTTCACCGGTGCTTGTCCCCTTGTAAAATGCATAAACCATATTACAATAATAATACAGTAATGTGAACACATGGTATACAACATATTCCTGATGTTCATTTCAATAAGTTCTGGTGAGTCTTTTTGTTTTCTTACATGGCCTTCTTTACCAGGACTTGAAAGCACTGTTCCGGTTTTTAACTCTCTTTATCGAAGACGCAGTAATTTTTGCAGCATCTGCTACCCGCTGCAATTAAAAATACATGTCAATATAACAAAAAACAAATGCAATACCTTTTTCCATCTTGCGCTGATGATTGTCGCAATAAAGGTCCATTCTTTCTTTCCAAAATATCCAGATTTAATATGAATTGTTGGTTTCTTCACAAGCAAACATGATATTGATAAACATTGTGTTTGAACGCCGTAAACAAAGCAATAAATTACAAGTAACAAAGTGACTTATCTGACTTTCGACAGCCGGTAAAATAACGTTAACCATATCATCTTCCAACACATACAATACAACTGTATGTGGCGGGAAAAGAAAGATCACTTGTATTTCTCATTTATTATTGAATACATGAGGGTTCCTAAAACGCATTGTTCACGGTCGTTACGAACGAATGACATACGTCTATGTTGTTAGCTTTATCGTTTAAATTATTTTGACTAATAGTATTACAAATGCTTGTCATTACTAGAGGCAAAAATTTATGACGCAGGGCTCATATCTTATGATTAGGACAATACCTGCAATATTGGTAGCAAGCAGATTATATTACTGGTAATATATAATTAGGTTTATTACGGAGTATTCAAAAAATAAGGTAAATAAATGCACTTATGTAGGGAATAAGGATCCTATATTTACTTAGTATTATGTAGCTAAGTTATTGGGGTCTTACTAAATATTAGGGTTCAATCGGAATACCGTGTTTATAGTTAGTTGAGGCGTTCTGCTGGAAGCTTGTTGTTGCATACGCCATAAGAATGCTGGAAGACTGATTTCCAATGATTTTTCGTGTTTTGGAAAGTGCTTGTGATGTGATTGTTTTGTGACAAATGTCATGATTTCGCTGGGTTGTATATTCAATGACAACTCTACTGTTAGTTGAAATTAAATCAAATCATTTTTTTAGCCTGATTTAGCCTTATTAGTAATAATACAATCTAACAAAGACCCGTAAGTTGTTACAGCATGGAGAAATCTAACATCATATTAGAGAGAATTAGCGCGATAAGGTTTTGTAGATGGGTGAAATAGGAATACCACTAGTTACAATTACAGCAATATTATAAAAAATTATTCCACACCACAGTTTGAAGTTATGATCAGGAATTTGCTCATCCTATGAAAAATGTCTTCGCTAAGATATACCAAATACTTTTTTGAATATTCTAAATGAAATCACCGTAAGACTATATAACCCAATAGATCCAAATATTTACTTTGTATTTAGGCAAGCTTAAATCACTTTTTCTCTCATAGTAATGCCTTGCTAGTTTACGTCAGTACAGAATATTAATTAATAATAACACTTGGAAGTGGTCACATGCACGAGAGTTTTTCTGAGCATTTTCGAGTATAGGCAATTGCGAAAAGAATTTCCCATAAGATAACAATTTATTATGGCCATATTTTTTACACTCAGATTGGAAAGTGCTTGAATTTTCAGTACGTACTAATACGCTAAAATTATGTACAAGTAAGGAAAATATGTTCTTCTGTCACTATTTTTACATATTTGTAACAAGCGCTTTCAGGAAGAAATGAAGCTCTTAATTATGTATTTTAATTGCTTAAAAGGTAACAACCATATCCATAAACTATATTACCCATAATATAAATTAACTAGCCAAAAGGAACTTATCTCTTTCAATAACATCCACACGTGTTATGAAATCTACAAAATTTACTTTTTTATATGTGTACAAGTCACTCCTCAAATCAACTCCTTAACAACATATTGTTAACACTGGCACTAATTGACTATTACAACAAGAAGGCGGTTGTTGAAATCAGTAACCAAATTAAGATGTTATTTAAGACAATTTGCACCCTATAAATCATGTTTACATTGATCTATTTTACTTTCAGTTGTATCTCTAGAAATTAAGGACCATCAAGGCATAACTTTGAATCCATTCCAAAAGAAAATTGTTGATAATGATACTAAAGCCTTAATCTGAATATAGATTCTTTCCGCGCAGCAGAAAATAATTCTAAGGTTACGTATATGGAATTGTCACAAAGTAAGGGATATATACTTTAAATCCGTAGAGCTTTTTAGGAAGCTGCACTAATTGCCAGTATGAATTGGATTCTACTTGCTACAGTAATGTCACGCCATTACAACTACTGTAACAAGTTAAAAAAAAATGATTACAGTTCAGTGATTTATTCTTAAAATATAACTGATCTTGACGTAACTTTAAACGAGTTTAACTTGAAAGATGGATCTGCAAGCAAGAATAGGTTCAGTACAATGTGCATTATTTAATGTGATAGGAATTATGCCGTTGCTTTAGGAGAATTCGTATGAAAATGCGTTTGAAAGCAGGGCCTCTGTAAAGCGAAGGCGTACCGCAATTTGATTAGCAAATTTCAAAGGACAGAGTCTGTAATTGTCATCCCAAGAATTATTGATGCAAGTTGCAGAAGTTCTTTAGGAAAATCAAAACATAGCCAATACCGATCCGCTAAGAGGTCGAATCCAGCGAATTTTTGGCTTTGGGGTTATTAAAAACAATTAGTGCTTAAAATACGACCAGAAACGCTAGCAGAAGAAAGAAAGATAATATTAAGGATTAAATTGTTGCTCAACCAGAAGTGTTGCCTAATGCAGTGTATAACATGACGAAAAGCTTATGCCATCAAAATGGAAGTAGTATTGTACACTTGCGGTAAATAGTTTGGACATAAGAAATCCTATTATTCAAGAAATTCAGTATCAATTAATTTTTGTTGTTAGCTTAATTTGATGAGAATCGCAATGTACCATCCGATCTATGAACTAGTAACATTCTAGTAAAACAGGCATAGATAGTGGTTGTCAAATTGTTTTAAATTTCTTCTATCCGCATCGGAACTGTATCTGCATGTTTCCTATGCGCATCAGAACTGTATCCGTGTTTCTATTATCCGTACTCGCCTCATATGATTTCGTATCGGCATTCGTATTTTATATTGATAATTAGTCATTCTATTGTGCATAAACGTAATTGATCTCTATTTAAGAGCTAATAAAATATCTTGCGATCTTTCGGCGTTGCTATCTTTGTTTTTTCTCTAATTAATATTTTGAACAATTGGCAAGCCTAAAGCCCGTAGGTATCCTTCACTTCCCAGAATGTAATAATTCTACCATCAATCTTCCAACCGGGATGTATTCCAATCGACGTAACTTGTTGAAATCACAAAACACACATTTTCAGTGGCTACAGCCACGAAGATATCACTTAATTGTCTGGAGGACATCCTCCGCTGACTAAATCTGGACTGTCAGATGCATGACGAAGAATTTTGAATCCCAAGTCCTCTAATTTTGTCGTTGCATTTGCCAATGAGAGAATGAATCGTGATGATTTTTTCTAGCCAAATGCAATCATTTTCCCTTTCATTTTTCGTTCAGTGATAGTTTTGTCCATTTGAAGATAATATGGCAAGCATCCAAAAATACGAAATATAGTGGCTGATGGAGCCACTTTTGCTTTCTTTAGTGTATTACAACCGACTTCTACAGATTATTTGAATTGAATTTTCGTTTCAGGTGTATTCAAGTCTCGTCGACAATAATAAATCGAAGCAAAAAATTTTGTGCGATTACGTTTAAAAAAGCTCAAAGAGTACTCAGAAGTGGTTACATGAATTCGTTTCTGGTCCTCAGTTAGCGAACGCGGCGGTACCCATCTTGCTGACAGTTTTCTCATATGCAAATATTCATGTAAAATATGACCAACACGTTGTTTTCATACGCCAATAGTGTCGGGTATTGCATGCACCTTCAATCAACGATCATTTAAACCGAACTCACGACCTTTAGTGACCACTTCGTCAGTGGTAGCTTCTATCGAACGTCCTGATCTTGATTTGTCTTCGATATCCTACGACCACGTTTAAATTCATTGATCCAAGTCTTAAGTTGTGGTGCGGATTCACCTTGAGCACGATCTAAGTTCTCTTTGAACTTTTTTGGTTTGTTCCCATCAAGATGAAAGTGTTTAATAACCGCATGAATTTTTTTTATCCGTATTCACAAAACAAGCGAACTCGTTTATTGTTTATAACTGCGGTGCAACGTATTTGGCTCACACTTTAACAATTGTTTTGTGAAAGGTTATAAATATAATCGCCGTCGCATATCCGCATTCGATCTGTATCTACATAAAAAATAATGAAAATTATCCTCATCCGCAAAAATTCGCCCTAATCTAACGTGGCAACCTGTGAATTCAAAAAGAGCGCCAATAGGAAGATATTACTTTATTACTAAATTTACAAACTATAATACCTTTCATCAACAGTACCTTTTGTAGTGCTAATAGTGACCTCTATCGGTGTAGATGCTTATTTAATCAAAGAAAATGTAGGAGTAAATTCGATGACTAACCGAACTGGAACTCGTTTTTATTCACTATGCAATGCTCGAACAAACAATCATAGAAACATTAACGAACTTCTTCCAATAAATAATAGAATATTTAACGCTATAAAAACTGACGTACACGGAAAATTTAATTCACTATATGTCCATGTACCGGAAGTAGCGTGTGTAACATATACGCATACATGTATTTATTAATATAAAAATTACATATAATAAAAGAGATTTGTATCTAGCATTAATTAATGCGGTTTAAGTTCTAGTGTTGTATTATAAAAAGTTTGTTTTATAATTAGCGTTTTCTGTTATACAGACTGTATAAAAATCCATAGGATACATACGACCAATGCGCGCCATACATGTAGAGATGCCGCTATCTCCCTTTCCAAAATATTCAACGGGCTGCACTTTACTTTACTTACCTTGCCAAAGCGCGTAAAATTAAAGCAACCTTTGTACAAGATGATAAATTTTACCATTTTTAAGCAATCTGTATATTCTTTTATTCATGTACCTGACTATAAATGCGGTAATTTTAGAATTTATCTGGCGTATATATTTCGCGTAAACTAACCAACATGCTTGAAACAATTTTAGTTAATTTAAGTATAATTAAGATATTTGTAAATATAATTTTTGCACGCTGATGGTTGCCTAATGCTAGTTTATTGTTTTGTAGTTGTAACTAGCATGCCATTATCTAAAGCTCTTTAAATTATGATACTAACAGATTATCGTGTCTCAGGAATTTAACTCTGTCACTACTACATTGTAAAAAGTCGTACAATATGAAGTAACAGTACTATATTCTTCAAATAATTTTGCTTTAGTAAGTATTTGGGAATGATTTGTACTGACACTAAGCGCGCTGGAAATGCTGTTAATTTGTGTGAATTCGAATGCGATTCTAGCATTACCTTTCGATCAAACAGAAAGTTACTTATGGAACAAGGAATAGTAATCTACAGACCATCGGGGATCTATCTACTAGCGTCAACATGAATGTAGCGTTATTCGTCAAAAATATTCTGGTAACATAATCTGACGCATACGTTGAAAGATACTTTTGAAAATTCTCATATTTCGCTCAGTCGTTATTTAACAATTGTTTGTGTCAGTCGATGTTAATATACGCAGGCAATACGTCTGCGCAAATTAAAGCCGAGATAGACGCTATTTACAAGGATTCAGCCCGATTTGCCACAGTGCTTCATGTTCCTGTAGCTAACCAACAGACCATTCTCGATGGAAACATAGTTATCTTTTCTGTTGCCTAAAACGATCTTCACAATTGCTTTGAAAGTAGACCAAGCAGCTAATTCGATATTTGCGAGAATCTTGCAACAATTTTCTTATTTGTGGTCCAACAAATATACCTTCCTTCGCTTTGCTTTACTCAATTTGAAAAACCTTTCTTTCGAATGATTGAAGGTCTAACCTCCTTTATCTAGAGCTTTCACAAAGTGCTTCTCAAAGCCCAACTCGACAGGAAGGCGAGTAAAAATGATTTTACCGAACTCAAACAATGATGTGTTTTTCGCACTGATTCTTGGTGTCACGGCTGTCCCATAGGCACAGAAAACAGCAATATTTTGTCAATCTCCCTATAAACCTGTAAGAAGTATAACAACTTTTAAATCACAGCAAAGATGACATTCATATTTGATTGCTTCTAACGGCGAAGCCAAGGTTTCATAACTTTCTTGCGTGTCTATTGCATAAGCCAAAGGCATCAATGGGAATGTATTGCCATTGTGCAGTATTACTGCTTTCAAGCTGGTTTTACTGGAGTCGATGAATAATCGCCACTCCTGTGAGTTATGTTGTACACCTAGCTGCATCACCAAACCACTGACATCTCTACGATTTCTGCGTGTCGAAATATCGAGCGAAGGATGTACCTCTTGATCTAAAATTGGAAATTTTTGTCCCTGGAGTTAGAAGGCTAGGTTGTTGCAGTCTCGACCGCAAGCATTCAGCTTGCAGTTTCAAAAGTTTTTGATCGTGAATCAAATCGTTCAGTTCCTTTTGATTAAAGAGTTGATGCGAAATGAGGGCAGTACTGTTCTACATGATCAGAAAATAAATATGATCCACAACATGTACTACATCATAAAGTCTCTTTCGAACTACCGGTTACCACTTTACCACACACACTTTACCACACCTACCATCTAGTGACGATTTGTAGATCTGGAAATTTGTAATAACATTATTAGCTTTTAAAGATAGATCCCTAAAATGACCACCGTTTCCTTCTACGCATTGCCTGTTCCTAGAATTAAGCACAACCTACCTGAGTAAATCTTCATTTATCGAATTTATCTCTTCGCGAATTGTGGTTTTGATTTCAATGAGTGGTTTGGGACGGGTTCAGTACACTTTAGACTTCCCACAGAACACAGTGAGGTCGGGTGATCTTGGTGGATATGCAATATTGCTAGATATTGATATTGAACGATTCGGGAGCAAGCGCAACAACAGTCCATCAGGTTGTGTACGCTGCGGCGGTATCCTGCTGGAACCAGACCGCATTTTGATTCATCCTTTGAAGCTTCACTGTCACAAATGTTTACAACATTTCTATATACCGGTGTGGATTGGAAACGGCGGCATTTGAAGAAAAAAAGGGTTGTTCCACCAAGACACTGCGGCGATCGCTGTGGCAGAAACTCATCAGATCAGATCTTTCTCCTGCTTTCTAGATTCAAAGTTTCACTTAGAGATCACAGATATTGATCGGTTATCACATTTGTAAAGGCCAATTACACGGAATAAGATTAATAACGTTACTACTAGTGGACGGATTAAAAAGGTAGGAGAATCGCTGGGAAAAGTGACTTACTGTTCGACTCAAATTCGACAAAAAAATAATTGTTTCCGCGTTAAACCGGAAACTTTTGAGACTACCCTCGTAGATTCCGTGGGGTTCGTTGATGTTTTCGGAGTCTAGGCGACCTGTTCGAATTCCCCCCACTTTATTTATTTCTAAATATAAAAAAATAATAATAGTTCCGCTTTACGAAATCCTGCAACATAAATAGTTTACCTATTGTTCAGTAATATTAAATATTAGTGGAATGGCACAAAGCACAGGACATTTGAATATCGGTATTGAATATGCTCAGCAATATGTTTATGCATGTCGTACTAAAATTTAGCTTTACCTTCTTTCCTTCGAAAAATACAAAAAAATACAAGAGTAATTTGCAAAAATGCCTTCTTAATAACATTGTTGACATTGATAACGAAATATTACACATAACATCCTCAAAGATCGGGCACCCCATAGTTGCCCATGATCTCTGGCGTAAGTTCACCAAATTCTCTTTACTGTGTACTAGAAATTGCTTGCAGTAATTTGACTTCAGAAATATTAAAGCATTTCTAAGCCTTCTCTAAGGAGTACCACTGTAACAGATAATGATAAGCTATGTTAGGCAAGTTATCTGACATTTCTATTGACTGAGTAAAATTAAACTTTTGCATAGTAACCAAGTATCAAATGATTGGATATGCCGATGATATGACGTTCAGTAGCGTAAAGCTGAGAGATGGATTGGATATTCCCAATTACATCGTCATTTGCTTTTCTTGTTCCTCTGTATAATCCAAGAAAAAGTGAATTGTAAGAACCTATAGTTGGATTCCAACTTTCAAAGTATATAAAAAGACAACGAATAACTTGCAACATCATTCTCAAAAATATTTCTAAACTTTCTCCTTAAGGTTTCCGTTGAACAAAGAATAATCTTTAAGTATTGCTTCAAAATAAACGCTTGTGTCTTTCCACATTTGTGACATTTGGGACATCGTACCTGACTTAATAAAATTGTTACATAAAAAGAGGTTCGCAGAGAAATGTAAAATGGTAACAATAAGCGAGTGATAACACTAACTCTGGCTACGTTAAGCTGAACTGCTGTTCTATACTTCCTGTTTTATTAAAATAGATAAAAGTTGAAACCTCTGTTGAATTATAGAAGTAAATAATTACAACAACTTATATTATTAGGATATTTTTTCCAATACTTTGTACATTTTAAATTCCATAATTGGCAGAACTACTTCGTAATAGGCTAATTACAATATATATTTATATAAATAATATGTTCAGTCAGTGACGCCAACATTATACATTATTCAGATGTATATAAATAATTACATTTTCCCTCTGTGCACCTACGTATATTTTCTACCTTGGCCTATGATAAATCAGATTGATTTAAGTCGTAGCGTTTATCGTTAGATAGAAATCAAAAGTGATGTTTCCCTGGATATTCTTGCTTGCACCTTTAATGTATGTTTGCACGCTCAGTTTATTGGCAAAAACGTTTATCTATTTCGCCATTAGCAAGTTTCAATCGAGAAACTTTAGAAGCCGGAATTAATGAAGCAATTAAAGGCAATTACTTGTAATATGCACACATTAGTTCGAAGAGTTTTCGTTTAATTAATGCGAAATTGCTGCTATCAGTAGTCGATTTTGTGTAGTAGTAACGAAATTTTTATCAAAAAAGGCAGAAAACTTATGATTATCTTGCCACACGCATCTACAAATAAATTCTGAATAATAGCTCAATAGATTATATGCTGGTAATTCAAATAATTACTCGAATCAAGCTAAGTAAAGAGTTCTATGTAATTCCTACTACACTGAAGAAATTAATTAACAAAGCGTGAAAAAATAGAAACTCTATTTAAAAAAAAAATACTTTGTTTATGATTCTTTCGAAACAAATATGAATACCCATTCAAATCAAATAATAGGTTTCGTCGCACGCGAAGATCCTTAAGATTTGAAAATAAGAGATGGAGATGTTTAAAGGAGTAGTTACATGTGAATAGTTGGCGGTTTCATTTCGCAGCACATTTGAACCCGCAGTTAAGTTATTGCATTTAAATTACGATATCAAACAGTAATAAAAAAACTTGATACTCTACCCATTTTACAAATATAGCCAGTGTGACGACTCGATCGGCTACGTGCAATATTTATGTGGGTACCTCTCCATTCGACACAAATATAGCTTCGCAGATACAAGAATCAGCAGTGCTTCTTAGAAGTTAAAACCCATTCAACAGATCATTAATTCGAATAATCTTTCTTCTTGATGACTCACGTTGGGTATTGTGGTGATAATTATTCAAATGCTCATTTAGTTCAGTAGCATCTCATTTTATCGGCATTGGAAAAATTCAATCGATCCTGGAGATGAGATCAGCGAAAACCCGCGATAAGTTTTCATCCATTGCAAGATACAGTTAGTAGACTTCTACATTCCAGATCAGTCAGTAGAATTCTTCATATGGTGAAATTTCTTGGTCTGAATACGGTTCTTCTAGTTCCAATTCGTTTTATCGTACCAATGACATCGCCCAATTAATTAAAGTCCGAAAAGGGTGTCTTACATAACGGAACAATATTAAATCGCCCATTTACGACGATCTCGCCATTTTTGTATCGGTATCGGCTTTACCGGTGATGACGTATCCATAGTAACACCAGATCGACGTAAGAGCGAGACCTGTGCATCGCGCGTACGCAAAAAAGAGGGCCCTTATGCGTTCGTCCATAAAATTAGATAAAAAGGCACCTACATTGCCTTACCAGTATAATTGGTGTAACAAGTCGCGCATTCAAGACTCCTAAGCTAATTATATCAATTAACAACAAACAAAATGAGCCAATTTATTAGGCAGTTGGTAACATGCAATTGGCAACAGGCATTGGTGGCGTGGCACCGTCTCCGTTCGACTCGAGACAAAAGCGCAGACGATCTTCCTTGCGCTAATTGAATCCGCGACTCTTTATTTAGTTTATGTTATTCGACGTCTCCGTCCGAGAATTCTGCCCTTCTTTGTCGCTCGCTTTCTGTTCTTCGCGAAGAGAAGCGCGAGCGCAGATGATGCCTTCTATTCCACTCTTTTAATTGATGCTTTGTTTATGTGATTCGCGGACAAATGTATGTGTTGTTAATTTGTTAATTACTAATTGTTATTGTTTATTGTTTTTTGTGAGAATTAAATTGGAATTTACTGCCTTTCCCCTCGAGGCGTTTCTCTCTTCTTGCTTTACGCGAATACGCTTCGCGATTCTCCAATGTAATTGGAAAAAATCGATGTCGATTGCTTTGACGACGCAACAGCCGTAACGCGTATCGTTCGCAATTATAAATTCTCGATTCAGTTCGCTTTGATTTATTTTAATTACATTCTACAATCACTTGGGTATAGGCTACAACTGACATCTCTTACATCCATTACCTTTGACTTAATACTAACAAAACTCGTTTCAACATTTAAAGTCTCCACTAGCTTTGATTTTTTTCATCTCTACAATAAATAGCTTTGTTTTAACAGAAAACTGTGGAATAGTTTTAGAAGTACTAGTTTTTTCTCCACGACAATTCGGTGAGCTAGCTCTGACTCATATGTGTCATGATATGGGTCATATGAATACGTGAATAAAATACAGAACAGTCAGTTATATACCAAATACTCGATACTCTTATTTTGTTAATAAGCTAATAATAAACATAAACCATTTAAATGAAGCTCGGCTCATAGAAAAGTCGAGGGAAAATTTGGAAAAACTGAAAAATACCATCCTGACAAAATACGACTATTACAAGAGCCCAGTGAAGATGTCCTTGATTGTAATCCACGCTGCATTCGTCACATTCTCTTTTCGGATCAAGCTTCATTTTGTCTAAATGGAACAGTAAATTGACAAAATTGCAAGTATTGCAGGTGCACATATTCAACACTTGTAAAATTAATGGGTAACCAAGGATATGTGACAATGCAATCATTGGTCCATTCTTCTTTGAGGAGACTCTCACGAGGCAGCGATATCTGACTTTTTGAGGGATGCACCTGTACTTACACTTGAAAATACTTTTTCAAATGAGATTTACCAAAAAGGCGATACTTAGTTTCAGTAAGCTAGTGTACCTTCGCACTTTGCACATCCTCTTCGCGTGTTTTTAAACGACTGCTAGGTCCACAGATCTTACGCCCCTTGATTTTGCCCTATGGATTATTTAAAATAAAAATCTATGGTATCATTTAAACAATTAAATGATCTATAAAATAAAAAAATTCAGGAATTGCCATTTAAGTAAGTTGTCGGAGACGTCATTAATTGGAAACCAGAAATGGGGAAAACTTCAAATTCATGCAAGTATGTTTATTTTTGAAAAATCAAGCTGTATAGATGTTAAGCCGGGTCCACACAGAACCAACAAAAAACAACATCAACGTCGACTTTTTTGGAAGTATGTTTCTTATCATTAAAGATATGCTGCAGAAAGAGAAAACTAGTGTCGACACAAAAAAGAACTCGTTAATGAAGGTTCTTGGCAGTGAAACATATGTCGCAAATGTAGGAAATTTAAATGTTCCTACAAAGGACGCTTGTTTATAATCAGTGGAACCACGCCACAATAGAAAACCTAGGCTAGAAATGTTGTGTTGAAAATAATTTACTAATTTGATTTTTCCAATTTCACAAACATTCCTCCTTTCTAGTTACAATATTATCTTACGTTTGTCCACCGGGCCATAATAATTATTTCACCGCTTTACTCATAGCAGCAGCACAGCAAGACACAAGCTATTATTTATTAATAAATGACAAAGAATCCTGTAGAGAGAAGGGACTGATTACTGAAGACAATCGTCCACACTAAAGGAGCAAGAATCGCAAGTCACAACTTGTCGACGCTTGTTGCTCAATATTCTTTGAAATTTGTCTCTAAGCGAAAAAACATGCGACAAGGGGAAACATTCGTAGATGCGACATGAACAGCCAGAAACATTTGTCAACAAACAGCAACCTTGTTTCTGCAAACTGGTCATTCATGACAAATATTGCTCCTTGTGTCTTATGTGTGGACCCGGATTTAGAATTACGATAATTCAAACATTTTGATGCAACGTCGCGAAGCTTAATGCCTTTAAAATGAGAAAGTTGTAATAGGTAATTAATTTAACGAAGAAGGACGAATTTTATGTTTTAATTAAGGAAATATTTAGAAATAACTCTTGATAAAAATATCGATATGTTGGATAAACCGGCAAACATTAAAGGTATCGGTGCACTCCACACCGCATAAAATATATGTCTCGGAAATTGTGAATTTCTGTCTTTAGTCAACCGTACGATCAAATAATGTAAACAAGGTGTGGCTTTTTCCCACATCATTCGATTATACGGTTGATCACAGAGACATGCAAGTTTCCAAAACATATGCGGCATAAACTGAAAGGGTTTAGTTTTATTTTTCATTGGTGGTTGTTATTTCAAATATCAATTGATGATTTTTAAGTACTAACAAATTTTATTAATATTTTATCAATATCATTAATAAAATGTTGTAACAATAAATTATAATGTTGAGTCGGTCGATTAGAAAGTAGCAAAATATTTGCTCTAATATGGGTAACGCTTTACCTTATTTATTATGTTCTGAAGAAGTACAGCTGTACTCATTAAGTCCACAAGGAATGGATACTAGGCAGGAAAGCTAAAAATGATTGATCATTCAATTATTCGAATTCTGAACTCTTGCAACTAGCTTCATCGGAAAAACCCAAAAATGAGTGACAAAATAAACAGAAAACTAGACAAACAATGACGCACTGGCAAGACAAAGCACGCCAAAAATAGATGAAAGCATGTGTTATCGCGTAAAGCGGCAAATATTGTTCATCCGCCGCAAATACTGAGAGAGACCAGAGATGGGTGCTTTCTCTGTTTCTGTTGTAACTTGTTGTACTTTCTTGTTTCTCATTGACTTGTCTTATGCCTCTAAAGGTTTCTTCTGATAATGGAAATATCAAGTAGAAAGTACTCATTTAACGGCATTTGAGGCCCTTAAGATACTTGAAGTACTGTAAAGTATTCCAAACATACCAGAAGTGCTGATCTAGCTTTGAAAGAGATCGTAATGCAATGAAAACAGCACTACTGGCTGTAGGAAGATTAGGGGCTGTACGTTTGAGTTTGGCAATTTTTTTCTGGTGGTTTCGATATAATCACCATTTGTATGTTAGGGAAAACTTAGCTGCGCCTCACCCTTTACGGCAAGGGGGTGATAGTAACAATGCCATGGAACTCTGGCAGAATGACAAATTATTTCATGAACAATACATCCCTTAAAGTAGTTTTATTTATCAAATTTATAAGCATGCTAAGGCGTAATATTCATTATTCTTCCTAAATGAAATGAGGGTGTGAAGTGTTACTTAAGTGAATGAGACTTAGGAAACGCTCAAGGTATACTTGAATGATAGACTGAATTATTTAGTATTTGCCTATTTTGCATACAACTTGACAACCGTTCCCTACCACACTCCTAGAGTATAGATTACTATAAATTAGTTGGGTACAGTTACGGCAATAGAACAAACGTAGAAAATAGAAAGTTTTAATCTCGTCGTGGTTAAAAATTTAATGGATTTCACTAATTGATAGTATCCAATTTTCATATCAAGACTAAATCAAACTGAGCAAAATAAAATAATGAACCGCTGCATGCAGAAAGCAATAATTGCTTTTATACTAAATGTAAGATTCTTCAACGGCAGATTAGAAACTGTAACTTATTAAAAAAAAAGATTAAAATAGCTAATTTTCTTATCTGATTCAACTGTTTTGTTGCAAAATTTGCTTCAGATAAAATTTATTCCGGATTTTTTTTTTCGTGTAGATCTAGAAACACAGTTACACTAGCACGATAGGCAGAATAATTCGTACATTGGCCTGTAAATTTTATACGTGAATCTAAGGAAAGTTATTGATATCCTAATATAGCTAGAATGAGAATGTACTAAACTACTAAGTAATTCATGTTTATTTATGGCGGGATAATTATCAATACAACCGTAGGGAAATTTACGTCTAGATTAAACGTAAGAAACAGATTAACATGCATCGTCATTTCCGGTTTTCCGGAACAACGTACTGTCTGGGTCGCTAATAAATATCCCGCTATCAGATTAGTCTGCAACCAATTTATTATAATTAATAAATCACTCCCTGCTTAAGAGGCAGACACGCAAATTGTAACTTGTTACAATTAACTAAAAGGCGCGTACCACAACGTCGCCGTCTTTTACCGATATGCCTACTACTAAACCGTTGACTTTACCATTCGCCCCTATAATTACCGCTTAAATGATATGACGATTAATTAATTTGGTGACCCGATTTCTTCTTAAGCTCTAATTACATTTGCTTAGTACTTTAAATAAATTTCTCTTTTTTCCATTCATTATTACCCTACCTTTTTCAGGTGAAGTCGGGTATGGATTAGTTCAGTGCAGAAAATCGTACCGGATCGCCTTAGAAACTGACTGCGTCTTCTCGCGAGAGATGCTAAAGGAACGTGAAAGTTTGGAACGCGGTGGTTCATCGCCTTGTTCATTAGGCAGTACGGGATTGGAAGTGGCCACCTGTGCCGGTTGCGGAGGAAGAATCCATGACAGATATTATCTCCTAGCAGTTGATAGACAATGGCATGCTCATTGCCTTAAATGCTGCGAATGCAAACTGCCTTTAGACGCCGAATTAACATGTTTTGCCAGGGATGGGAATATTTACTGCAAAGAAGATTATTACAGGTAATTTCAGTACTATATTCTATTAATCGGATTCGTTTCCTATCTCCTGCTTTGAGTATAGACATAGTGAGTTCGTGGTAAAACAATGGTAGATAAAATGAGAAAGGGCTAAATCTTACAAATACCTTTATTAGATCCTATTTAGGCTAGATTTAGTGTAGAGACCTAAATACGAGATATTTGTGAGATTTATTTCGTCTAGGATTGTTTATAAACGTAATTATACTTAGCGTTAAATCGATAATTAGTCTGTTATTACTTGTTGCTAATTGGTAAATTTGTTCCGGTAATGATTAATTGAGATTATCGCGATCAGACTTTTTCGATCATTTATCAGATTTTTTCATGAAGGTATATTGCTTTTACTACCTTTAACTAAAGAAGCATTTACACATATCACTTTAGTATCAGTACGGGTTCTGTTTAGCTCACCAATAACAGTGAAAAATAATATCGTTGCTTTGTTTGGCCAGTGCCAACACGATCATCGCACAGTGCCGATACTATGACCTTCTGATTTTAGTCCCGAGTATTTTGCTTTATCTTTTCATTAATAACATACTTAAACGCAGTCACTTTTAAGGTTATAAGAAATGAACTGGTTGAGCCCATGAGCAAATTTACCTATTGTTTTAATAATAAATCCTGTAGATAGATCGGCAACTGCAACGACACGATCCCGACATGTCTCGAAGTGAGTCCTTTTAATTATATAAGATTTGCTGTTCACCGGTATCATTGTCGGTGTCGTGCTGCTACAGTGTCGGCAAATATGAAAACGGTCTTTCTCATAGATGTATTCCGATAGGCCGTCACTTACATCTTATGGCTTCAGGAGAACGGGCGGAGTTTTACTCTATTATTGGTCTTCTATTCGTTACTCCGTTTCACAAACATTTGATAGATATCTTCATAGCGTTGCCTGAATTTATCGAAAATAATGACATGTATTCAAATATTTTAATCGTCTCTCTATTTGGCATTGATAATGGCTTATTCTCCTCGTTTAAGCTTAAAAGTATGCTGGTTGTGTAAAAAATATCATAAGCATCACGATCATTAAGGATCGCCAATTCCAGACAATATTAAAACTTATTGTTTTCGATCGACATCCTCCAAATATTTGATATACTATAAATATATTGTGAAAAAAACTCATAAATGACAAACACTGTGAAAATAATAATTTATTATTATGGTATCTTCAAATTAACGTAATCTGACATTGGTGTTACCTATTTTAATTCTAATAGGCAAATTTCCAAAATAGGAGAAGCTTTAATCATGTAACCGAATATATTGTATTTTATGTACAACATGATTTACTTTAATTTAATGTTGAGGATGTCATATGAATTAATTACGCTGAATCAAGTCTAATGTATGTATATTTATAAAAAAGCTTGTACAAATTACAATGATGCAACGATTTTTGTTATTGGTGAGGCATTCTAACTTTAACGTAGGGAACGTTAACAACATTTTGATTGGTTTGGCTGTAATATTACAATTCAAATAATGTTGTCATTTGACAAACAACCTAAAAGCCTTTCCTCTGAATATGCAAATATCTACAATATTTATTCACATAAAGATAAGTAGCCTGCTCGTATTTTATTACAAACACACCTTTAACACCTATAATTGCTTGTGCACATGCAATTCCTGTTTAGAATGTACCAATTATAGAAATTATAGCGTTAATTTGTAAAATGTTAGTTCCTTTCAGTTACGGTCATGTAGCGCAATATATACTCGTAGTATATTAAAAGGGATAGCTTCTCACTATTTACTTTTTAGCCCTTTTAACTATAGACCAAATAAGTTAATGAAAATACACAAATCTGTTAAAGAAAAAAAATACATTTTTCTCTCTGAGATGAGCGACGTCAAGTCTTGCTCTTTCTAAACTTTTGTTTTGAGATGACTTAATACGTATAAATTGTAATAACCAGAGAATCTAATTTTAATCACACCAAGCACAATTTTTTGTAAAATTAAATATAAATATATTAAGGACAAATATATTTTATATTTAAATGTGGGACACTAACTAAATATATTTAGATCTAATATAAATTTGTTGTTAAAAATGTAGGTTCAAATTGAAATGTTTCTACTTTTTAAATTATTTAAACACTTGATATTAAGCGGGACATTAAATAAGAGATCAACTTTACAATAACTTTTATTTATTTTAAATACCCCTTATGCCTCAATTTTTCTGTATTTTGAATACCTTTTATGTGGCAAATTAACAAGAATTTTTATTTATTTAACATAAATAAGTGTCTATTTAATAGTTCAATAGTTTCTATTCCTTTAGATACACATTATCTCAATCTAATGAACGCTACATAGGCTTTCAAAACCGTGCACTTATTACTGGTGACATCTTTCAGGTTTCGCTGTGTCCAAATTTCATTTTGGCACCTTGTTCAGGTTAACTGAACTATTATACATTACTTCTTGATTTCGTATTTATCCAGTAGAAAGTCTACCATAATTTGTGTTAATTTTAATCATGAATTAGGTTTTGCTTGTTTAAAAGAATTCTTCCCTCTGCTTTGTTTTTCAGAAACTTTTCTGATCCATACAATTTAATTTGCCCAAATTTGTATCTATCTATATATATAATATATATCTATATCTATATATATATGTATCTATATATATAACTTGACGGTATATATTTTTATTACTTGAATAATAAAATCACAACAAATAATTCATCTCATTTAGTAATATAATCTCCATTTAACTGTAAACACGTAACTAAACGTTCAGGTAATCCCGAAACGAGGCCAACGCTATACTTTTCGGTGATCCAAGGTCCAGGCTTGTAAAACTGACCGAATCAAATCTTCTTTATTTCGTGGTACTGCTCGTTCTACTTCAATTTTCATTATTCCCCATATGTTTTCGATGGGACGAAGATCTGGGAAGCTGCTGGCCATGGAATTGTTGCCAAGTTTTGTTCTAGCATCCAAGCTTTAATGTAGGCAGAAGTATGGCATCTTGCATCATCCTGTTGAAAACGCCACCCCTCGGGATATAAAGCACGAGCCACTTCAAGAAGAAAGCCATTAAGAATTTCATAATACTTTGCACTATTAACGGTGCCATCAATTATAGAGAGAGGTGTAGCACCACGCTGAGAGATTGTTCCCCAAACCATTATTTTTGTGGGAAATTTGGAAATTTGAACGGTAACATTTTCTCTTGATAGGTTTTTTAAATGATTTGCACCAAGCTGAAAACAACTTTCGTCAGATATAAAAACATCACTAAAAATATCGTCTCGAAATTGTTAGCAAAAAAATCTACTCTTCGTTGCTTTTGTAGAGGTGTCATTACAGGGATTTTTCTTGGTTTCCTTGATAAGTAACCTTGTCTTCTCAGTGAAATGCAGACAGTTTCTGGACACACTCCTGTTTGACGTTGATTTCCAAATCTGTTAACCCTAGGCGCGGGTTTTGTCGTCCTAAAATCACTAAAGCGTTTAGATTGCTTCCGCTAATCTTACGCGGTCTTCCAGAAATTGGTCCTTGGCTCATATCTCTCCTATTTTTAATCCTCTTTATTGTCTCATATACTGCACTTTCTTTCTACTTGCGACATTATTTCACAAATATTAAGCCTGTTGATAATCAACCATATTTGACAGCTGGTGTTGTTATATGATTTTTATCATGGCCTACAGTCGGCACAACCTACTTAATGCATTGCTTTTGTCTTAGGATGTAACAAAAAAGAAATATATTAAAATTAAGAAAAATAATAAATTCCGCATACTTTCTAGACGGACTATACTTAATTCATACATTGTGGAAAACTGTTTCTGTTTAAATTCTTTTTCAAATTTATTACAAATTTTAGTACATTTACGTTTTTTGTCTTATTAATTAGGAGGAACGTCTCTGTACGAAACCTGCAGTAACACTAATGTACTATCTTAAATCATGTATAGGTACTTACGGTCAAATACTTCTATAAATTTTTCAAATACCCATGGAGTCTGTTAATAACCATGGTACTGCTTCATCCACTGCTTTTATAATAAATATAGATTTAAATAATGTAAATACACACACATATGTAGCATATACCCCTATATTTATATGCGAATCATCATGGATTTAGGACGAGTAAGTACACTGTTACTATACACTTTTTTTTTTTTTTAGGACGAGTAAGTACACTTGTTGTCATTCTATGATATCGTACTAGAACAAATTGATAAAAGGCATTCCCTATCGGCAATCCTCTGTGATTTTGGTAAGGCCTTCAACTGCTTACAACAATTCATATTGTTGAACAAGTTAACTAGTTATGGTATCAGAGGAGATGCCCTAGATTGGATATGCTTGTACCTCAAAGGTATGTGCAGACGCAGTATAAACAGGAAGCATCTCTTGAAAGCTTTAGGTCCAGTTGCTTGCCTGTCCCTCATGGCATTTTTCAGGGCACTATATTGGGTTCAGTTCTCTTCCACCTGTATTCAAGTGACTTCTACTTGGATATACTAGCTTCCATGTATGCGGATAACACCACCGCACTCGCAACTGGATCAACTCTACCACAAGCCGAGATACTAGCAAATAGTGCTCTCAATAGGCTACACGATTGGTTTTGTGCCAACAAATTAGGCCTTAATGAGGAGAAGACAAGCTTTTTGCTTTTACACACACGCCAGCACACACAAAATATATATACCTCGGTAGCTATTCATGGTAAACCTATCATCTACACAGAGTTGGGTGTACATATTCAAGATAATCTGCTCTGGAATGCTCATTATAACCACTTAGTGAAAATGTTAAATACCAAGATGTTCCCTTTTCGCAGCCTGAAGGAACAACCACCACTACACACGGAAATTGAGGCGCGTCTGAGATACGGGATACTCCTCTGGGGATCCTCATCTATGATTTCAAAGGTCCTTGTGGCACAGAAGCAAATCCAGAGAGTCATGTAAACCACTTTTTCTAACGTTGCGTGTTCTAACTCTTCCGTCTTTATACATTCTTGAAGCTGTCTGCTACCACCATAATCACAAGGATAAATATAGCGCTATAAAAGACATACATCCCTATGAAACCCGGCAAGGAAGTCGTTTCCCTATTTCCAGATGTGCACTAAATATTACTGATAAAGAATTAACGAGGATTTAAAAAAAGCTATACAATAAATTACCTCGTGAAATAATAGTTAGCGCCAGATATAAACAATCCACTGAAAGGTATTTAATAGAACAAGGCCACTATAGTACAGAAAGAAGAATTTCTTAACCAGAGCAATTAACCAACAGGGTTAAGCCACCTCATCGTTCCGTTTTGCTTTTATGTTTAGTACTAAGTTCTATTTTATTTTGTTTCTTTAAGAAAAGAACTAATCAGTATATGCGTAGTTTACCCCAAGTGAAATAAATACAAGCAAAAAATTTAAAAATGTACCAATAAGAATGAGTTTATACAACTGCGTAAAATAAATAAAAAATTTTGAATATAAAAACATTGTTCTCAGTGTAGCAACAAAGTTGAATAAATTATTACAGTATTAATTTAACATGTGCCATAATTTCTTAGCCAACTAAAGGTAAGCGCTACTCAATGCGTTAAAATGTAAAATACACAACTTTTGGTTTAATTTTGTCTTAAATCAAGAAAACATCTATTTCGAATTAAATTAAGTACAAAAGAAATAGTAATACTAGTCTCTTCTTAGATATCTAGACATTTCTGAATGATTCGTAGATTGTTACCTGGTGTAGGTGGGATAAGTTTATTAACCACAATATAGATTTTCAGAAACTTTCAACAAACATTATCAGATCTTTCTACATATAAAGTCAAGTTTCTTACATTTGGAGAATACGGTAACCATTCACGATAGCTCGCTTATCTATGCAGATATCAATCACGGTATAGAGCTTACCATTTGTAACCTTATTTCCGTCGTTATAGTCTTTTCAAGGTTTGACGAACGAATACGTTTGAATGAAATTCCCAAAAGAATAGCTTCGTATTGAATGCAGGGACTAATGCAACAAATAGGAAATTCCTGGGCGAGATAATATTGAGAGAATGTTAATGAATCCCGTTGTGGAATGTGTCCTCATTATTTCGGTTATATAAGAGGTTAAATATTCAGATCCGGAGAATCGGTCAGTAAGAAGAAGCATAGGGACAGTCGGGTGAAATAATGAATGAAAACTCTATCTGATTTCTTTGGTAAAATTTAGTGGTTTGACGCTCAATTTAAATTAGATGGTGGAATTTTGACATTCGGATTAGAAACTTGGGATGGTCTTCTACACTAATGAGGGATGAATTTGCATAGAATTAAATTTAGACAAGAGATCTGAAACTCTAATGTTAACAAAAAGCGGTGTTTATTGACATCCATTGTTTGGCTAATTATTTATTATGTCTTCAGTGGTCAATATCTTCTTTCCTTTTCGTGCCTTACGTATTGAGCCTGTTTCTTATCCAACTTAATAGAGAATGTTTTATACCTTCTCAATTAGTTTTATCGCTAACGTTGTATGATATGCAAACAATGAAAGTTTGATTAGATATGCAGATTTTGGTGCGAAGTAAATTAAACATTACAAGAGGTTCTTATAGTATTTGTAAATGGTCCGTGTCGTAAGATGAAATAAAAAATCCACTGTCGTTGCTTACAAATTGTATCTTTATCTACATTGGAAGTAGTTCTAGCAGTATACCATCATTAACCTGAATCTAAGAATACATCAATATAAAATTATAGAGCAATATGCAGTACTTACAGTCGAGTATTCAAAACTTATAGTAAAACGTTACAATAAAAAATTTGAAGTTTACAACAGTAAAATGGTAAATTTTGAAATAAAATAGGAGTTGAAAGAAGCTATGGATATGTAAATAAAATTGGAAGAAAGTTAAATTAAATTTGATGCCTAAATTGAAATGCAAAGAGTAATAGAGAATTATAGTAACATGTAACAATTCAACGGCATGTGTACTTAGAACTAATTAAGGAGGAGCAGAAGCGGGATTCTCAAACTAATGTCAAGTTCTCAACAGAGGCAAAATCTTGTAAAATTAAGAAAATAAAACAAGCAAGAAAATAATTTTAATTTATCCGGGATTCATGTATACAACTCTCTGTACAAACATGAAAGTGGACGTTTTATGATTAGTGTATGCTTTTTCTCTACATTCAAAATTTAATTTTATATCCGCCTGCATAATAATAATCAATCAAAAAAGGTTATCCACGGAAGCAGAAGCTGTTGCAAATATTTGTTTTAGAAAAGTACGCACTCAAAACCAATGATAATGATCAAGGTTCTAGTCATTATTTACTTTATCAAATAAATTATTTGCGGAAAAGGTAAGCTTCAAAAAGAAAAGTGTCGTGAATGGAGTCTAAAGAACTAGCTTTTGAGTAAACTCAACAACTAAAAAATTAATTTCCTCATTTAGAAAGAAACTACACTCAGATGAAAAAATTCGTTCCATTACCTGTTTCATCTTTATTTGTACTTTTAAAATTCTGGATTTGCGACATAATGTACCCAAATTTAGAATTTACACTGATATTATTAGAATGTATTAAGCTGCTGAGTTTTTATTTGCATTTTGCAGACAGACGAGGAATGGTGGTTTATTAACAAATTTGTGATCGATAACAGAGTGTGCCTTGTGTTTATTTTTAGAGCTCGATATTTTAACAGCAAAAAAGTATCATTTTAACAGTTAAGAATTGCTTAAAATTGGAAGCTTCACTAGTTTTCTTTCAAAAAATATCTTTAATTCCAACGGATGTGCCCAGGGCCAGTAGCTTTAGTTCAAAATGGCTGTAGCCAGTATTATGCTGCTTACGTACTAGGCGTTACTCGTTCATCAGTCTAAAGTGCCGTTCTGCGTTTCAATGAAATCGGCAGCTATATTAGAAGACCAGGATCAGGGTAAAAAAGCAACATCCGGTTTGTGGTTTCTCCAGTTTTGAGAGATAGGCGTTTGATTTCGGATAAGATGGCTAATCGACTGAGCTAAGTAAGAAATGTGCATGTCAACAGATGGGCAGTTCGTTGACAACTAGCCAAAATTAATTTAAGGTCCAGAAGAATGTCCACAACTGTCTGTGGAACATCCTAGAGCTCGACCAGCTTTTGCACAAGATCACGAAAACTAGAATCACGCCGATTAGATCAACATATTATTCTCGAGTGAATACGGATTTTGCCTAAGATCACCAGATAACCAAGAAGAATTTCGAGAAGACAGGGAGAACGATTTATTCAATACAATATTTTGAAAAGCGTCAGCTGCGATATTGGTGGTTGACGGCTGCAAGTCATGAAAGTCAGTTTAGAATAGCACGTGTATAAGATAAGGCATGCTTGGACAGTCTGCGAGTACTTACAAATTTTGTTAACTCAATGCCGATACATATGCAAGCTGTCAGAAGGGTTCGAGGAGGAAACATTCGGTATTAGTTTGCCTTAAGATATCTCAAAGAATTTCTTTTTACGAAGAAAAATTGCAAAGGATCGAATTTTTTGCATTTGTGTGGTTGTTTCAAAGAGACTTTGGAGCTAGAATATTGATAGTGGTATATAAATTTAAAGACAAAATTTTAAAAATTGACAACTAAAAGAAAAATCGCTAGTAGCTTGTTTATGTCTATATAGACTTAATATCCAACAATTATTATTATTTGGAAGAGCCCTCAAAATTTACTGGAAGCCTTACTAATAGAGATCAAATCATAACAAAGCAATAGGCTACCTTTATAAATAAATGAAACGAGTTCATGGGCAGAATAGTTAATTGCTTTTATTGTATAGCTATCTTTGTTCCTTTCCGCCTCGTTTTTACCTGTATGTATCCTCGCAGGTACGGTTTAGAACATGTTTAGTCACATTTTTAGTACCTCTAACATTGCCTTAGTCTGCAAGTGATAAATCTAATATGTTTTACTCGCACGACACTTCAATTTGTGTTCTTGTGCGTTTCCGTTGGATCAAAGAAGTATTCTATCGATTTGTGTCGGTTCGGCTCGAATGACAGAAAAATGTGCAATAATCATGGAAAAAACATCGCTACAAAACGGGACGCAGCAATTACCGACTAGTTGTAAAATATGTCTTTTCCCATGAGAACGAGAACATGTTTCTGACGTTCGACGGAAGAGGCAGCACCTATCAAGTTCCATATTTGTGATACCGCGGGGTTTTGTTATCATAGCGATCGCGATTGTTATCATAATATTAAAGCACAACGTTGCTATTTGTTAGACGTACGTCAATTACTACATTACATAATACTGACGTGTAAACATTTTTCTAACTTGCCTTCGACTGGCCTTTTCTTATCGATTGTCGATGTTGACGGGAATTCAAGTATTGGTAGGACAGCGGATTAAAAATGTATATAATTAATTCTCGGATTAGATTTGACGATATTTTACTTGATGGATTGGAATTTGTTCATTTCGAGTTCGTTAGTAGCGGTTATCAATTTGTTGTAACAATACGCTAGATTAATATTTAATGAAATATTAATCAATACAGAATAATATTTATATTGTCCGTCTAGAAAGTATCCGGAATTTATAATTTTTTTAAATTTTAATATATTTCTTTTTTGTTACATCCTAAGACAAAAGTAATGCATCAAGTAGTTTGTGCCATCTGTAGGCCATGGCAAAAATCATATAACAACACCAGCCGTCAAATATTGTTGATTATCAACAGGCTTAATATTTGTGAAATAATGTCGCAAGTAGAAAGAAGAAAGTTGGAATATTTGTATAGAAAAGGTGTTCAAAACGTAAAAAAATTAGTGCAATTGACTGAACTCGGAAAAAGTGCAGTGCATATGAGACAATAAAGAGGATAAAAAATGGGAGAGATATGAGCCACGGACCAGTTTCTGGAAGACCGCGTAAGATTAGTAGAAACAATCCAAACGCTTTAGTGACTTTAGGACGACAAAACCCGCGCCTAGGGTTTCGAAAACTGGCTAACAGATTTGCAAATCAACGTCAAATAAGAGTGTGTCCAGAAACTGTCGGCATTTCACTGAGAAGACAAGGTTACTTATCAAGGAAACCAAACAAAATCCCTGCATCCTCTACAAAAGCAACGAAGAGATTTTTGCCAACGATTTCCCAACGATACGCCAATAATTTTTGTGATGTTTTTATATCTGACGAAAGTTGTTTTCAGCTTGGTGCAAATCATTTGAAAATCCTATCAAGAGAAAATATTACCGTTCAAATTTCCAAATTTCCCACAAAAATAATGGTTTGGGGAGCAATCTCTCAGCGTGGTGCTACACCTCTCTGTATAATTGATGGCACCGTTAATAGTGCAAAATATTATGAAATTCTTAATGGCTTTCTTCTGGAAACGGCCCGTGCTTTATATCCCGAAGAGTGGTGTTTTCAACAGGATAATGCAAGATGCCACACGTCTGCCTACACTAAAGCTTGGATGCTAGAACAAAACTTGGCAACAATTCCATGGCCAGCAGCTTCCCCAGATCTTCGTCCCATCGAAAACATATGGGGATTAATGAAAATTGAAGTAGAACGAGCAGCACCACGAAATAAAAAAGATTTGATTCGGTCAGTTTTACAAGCCTGGATCACTATCACCGAAAAGTATAGCGTTGACCTCGTTTCGGGATTACCTGAACGTTTAGTGAAGTGTTTACAGTTAAATGGAGATTGTATTAGTAAATGAGATGAATTATTTGTTGTGATTTTATTATTCAAGTAATAAAAATATATACTGTCAAATTATAGCTGTGCTTTTTGTTTTCCGGATACTTTCTAGACGGACTATACTTTTCATTATTTAAAGCATGCATGAATAAAATATAGACACATTCCTGGACAAAATTAACACTTCAATACATTCAATTACAATTAAAAATGTTTTTAATTAAATAAATGAATGGAAATTAAATGAAAAGTAATCAATTGCATTAATTAAGAGTTTATAATTGTATTATATGAAAAACAAAACATTGACAGAATTTAGTTTCAAAAACTGGCACTCTGGGAATTATAGAAAAAGTGAAAAACAACTAAATAGTAATACAAATGAATCGACGACGCAATAATAGCATGTGTTGCCTTCTTTATCTCTGCCTAAAACATTCCCCATTGATATTCTGTCGGATTTATATCAGGACTTTTAGGTCTCTCGATGTACAGTATATGAACATCAGTGAAATAGTCCAGTACGTCTCTAGCCAATGTGAGCTCAGACATTGTATTGCATAAAAAAAAGTCGTCTTCCACTCCATTGCTTTCGATTTAAAAATATATAATCATCATCAGCATCATAACAAACGCCACCCTAGAACATTACAGAGACACTATCGAATGGAATCATCACACACACCTTCCTGTGTTCCTTTATGTTCATCAGGACATTCTAGGCTCACGCAAGGTTTACCAGAGGATAAAATGCGTTTCCAATCATTTGCAGGTCTCCTACTATCTGTCCAGCTTCTTTCAACTGTTAAAGCAGTAATCGACTATTGTCTTAATGTAGACGCTCTAAACAGACCTTTATAAAAAATATTTTGATAGTTCTGTTTGTCACCGAAAGCAAGCACTGAACCAGTAGATATGTTTTCCTCGGAGAATCCAGAGTACCAGAAATAGCATCGAACACTAAATACTATATCCGACGGTGCCGGTTTCACACGCATGTACGACCTTACCTCCAAAATTCAGCAGAGTATTGTTTTTATCACAAAATTACAAAATATTCATCAGCGTAGTAAAATGTTTAATAAAGTTAGAAAAGAAAACTTCGCTGCTCCTATAGAGCTTTTCACACGTTGCCCGTTATAACCGTCTTACTACATTCAAGTATCTAATATCTGTTAGTTTTGTTGGCTTCAGTTTTGAATCTCAATGATTTTTTTTATATCTTTCTTTTAATATCCAGCTTTCGTATCCATGCATAAGTGTTGGTACATACAGCTTAAACAGAGATAATTCGTCTCCTAAGTAATTTAGAGAAAAACTTTCAAATAAAAGATATTCGGGTACAAATGCTGCATAATACAAAAATTATACTGAAATATACAGAGTGTTCAGTTAGCGCTACGCGCAATGCAAGTTTGGTTTTCTAAATGAGATGCACTCGATATATTATTACGTTTTTGGATGCACTCCTTCAATTTACGTCAGTTTTCTTCTATACTCCCCATACAAATTAATTTAAAATTTTTGCGAAATGCTGCTGTTTCTTTAGTAGCCAATATTTTAAACGATAGAACGACGATTCCAATTATATTCGATTGAATATTTTATGAAGTTCGGCAAGATGACGAAGATTTGCACTATGAGCATCTTAACAAAAAACACATCTGCATAACTTCATGGTTAATTTACTAAAGAACGACGCATTTTAGGGATAGGGAGATATTTATTAAAAACTCTATAGTGCTCTCTCTCTGTCAGATGGTAAAAAAACATACAGGGTTCCATTTAAAAAATTGACAAAGATTGCGATGACCATCGTGTAGACTCTAGTTGACATAAAAAATTTGTCAAGGTATTGCTTAAAATTCCAAGAAATACCCGATCGTATAAAATTTCAATCATCACCTTAGCATAAAACTAATCTTGCTTTTACAAAACGAAGTTTGTCCGTTTAGGTTATTATGTGTATAATAGACCACGTGCCCAAGTTCAAGTTGAGAATTTATATTTGGCAAGAGAAACGTGTGCAAACTTTTCTTTTAATACAGTAACTTCCCTATTTTACTTACATGAATCTGCAGCTTACTTTTAAGTAGCCGGAATGTACAGTCCATAGCAAATTGTATTCATAAAGTAAAATATAACAAATACCTTATGTAATGCATACTTCAGTTCATGCGTAAATTTCACATACATAAGTATGTACATATACGCAACATTCAATTACAGTTGCAGTCAGAATATTCATTCCAAAAAGATAATAAATTATATTGCAACCTCAATTCTTGAAATCGACATATACGGTTCGCCATATGTTTGCCGCAAAAGATACGTATTCATTTCTAAATGGCAAATATCTCGTGTAGAAAATGTACCCACGTCAACTATCTCTATACACGAAAAGACCACCAGCGGTTTTAACTAGTCCTAGTACAGCCTAGTACGCCGCTGTTTTTTTTTTTATCTGTGTACTACGTCAATTCATCAGCATTTGCAAGTTTTATTGTCTGCGTTTTTATTGCGTCGTACTTGGTAAAATATGGCTCTTACTATGTATGTACTACTGTACGTACAAGTTTTTTATTTCATTTGACAATAGTTCTGCGATTATAATTGGTTTCCTCGTTTCCGTTAAGAATTGTGAAGTTTTCATTGTTAGTTTCTATTTTATCCATGGATGTTTTGACCATTTTTGGGACTAATTTAGTTAATTAATTAATCTTAGCTTTCTTTCATAGGAGTGGCGGTTTCATGCAATTGTATGCGAGTTAGCTTGCAACCGTTTTAACCTTTGATATGTATACGTAGTTTGTGCAAAGTGCTCTATTGCTTTGTTGCTTCACGCACAGTGCCGGGTGAAACGAACTTACAACAGCAAACAGCGCTTCAGAAAATGTATCGAAACCATCAGGGAATAGATCCTGTTACAGATACAAACAGACCATATACCGAGAGAAAGAATTGGTTGAACCAACCAAAAATTGATCAATTCAACCAACCCTGCTCATTAAATATACTCATATGGTTTAAAACAACAGCATATAATTAGTTGAAGGGTTTGTGAAGGGTTAATCAGCCTATATTAGGATAGATTTGTACAATCAGCGTTTGTATTTATTACAAACGCTGCACAATCATTGTGTTATCTTATATAGAGAAGAATGTCTTTATCGAACTCTATTTACGTCTGTTGTAATTTTGTGATTAATCTAAAAGTAATATGTTTTGGGGCACAACCAACACAAACATTGATTTGATTTAACAAAAAAAAATAAACCAAAGCTAATGGGTTCTGTTAAGTTGCAAGGTAAGTTGGACCTACTTGCTAAGGTCTTGAATAAACATACTTTTAGTTAAATGGACACATAAACGTGCATGGCGCTTCATGGTTTGTTTAATGAACCAATTCCTTTTTCTGGGTGTGCAGCGGATACCTCGTAAGTTTTTACAAAAACTTAAAGAAATGGTAACAAATTGTTTTATCGTTTTTAAAAATATTCGGCATTAAAATTTATGTATATAAGATTTATATTAAGAAAGTGAACAAAAATATAGACAAAGAACGGTACAATAAAGGAGGAGAGAATGCCCAAAAGCAAAGAAACCTTGCAAGAATCAAATGGATAAATAAAAAGAAATAACATAAACGAGAATATGTAATACAAAGAAATATAACAAATACAACATACAAGAAAAGAAAGAACGAATAGTTAGGTAAAAAGCTGGAGGAGGAGAATAGATTAGAAGGGACGTAAACAGAATCTAAACTAAGACTATAAAAGAATAAAGCACCAAACCGCTACACCAAAAAAAAGAAAACAAGGGGAATGAAAGACCAGAATGGCGAGATGCAAAGTAATGCCTAAATAATGGGAGAAATATGGAAAGAATACTACAAAAACTTGCTGCATGAAAAAGGAAAAAATATAACCCATGAAAATGACGAAACAAGAACAGAAGAAGAGGATGAAACAGAATACCCGACGAAAAACGAAATCGGAAAGCAGATAAACAAACTGCGAAGTAGGAAAGCACCAAAAGAAAATGGAATAGGGGCTGAGCTATTAAGATATGGAGGAGGACAAATGAAAAAAGGAATCTACCAGATAATCAAGCAAATTTGGAAACAAAGTAAGATACCAGAAAATTGGAACATTGGAATAATAATACCAATACATAAAACGGGAGTTAAGGAAAACTGCAAAAACTGTAGGGCTATAATACTTCTCAAAAGTTATAATGATTAAATAAGAACAATGGGAGTAATTCACAAAGAAATGTATTTTAAATGCATGAGCGTTAGTTATAATCAATTGGAGTTAATGATGACGAAGATTTATTCACATTTTTATGCGTTCAAACCAATTCTCTCATTCTGAAGATGGTATCTCCAAAACATAGCTTCAACAGCTTCTAGCGATGGCAAAATGAGAAGTAGTTCCGTGTTTTTCCCCTTCAAATAATCAATTGTTTAACATGTTGTGAGGGAGGAGGCACTATCATGATGAAGGATGCGACATTCCCGATAATTTCTCCTAATTTCATCGACGACTTATGGCAAATAAATTGTTGTACATCATTCAGCATTAACTATTCTTCGATCGTCCAAAGCGATGCTTGCAACATGTCATTGCTCTGGACGAGCAACGGTTCCAAAATTGGATTAGCAACCTTTTTAACTGTAATTGGAGGAACCTCATCTAATCCTGATAACCCTTGACTGTGACACGGTGTAAAAAGAGAGACTCTAATTGATTAGAATGCAATATTAATGTTGAAAAAGCATTGTACAGTTTGTTTCCAGACTTGCGGCTTGTGACTCGATTTACTCAAACAGTCATAATAATCAACTTATACAACCAGTAAATCTCTTATCATGATCATGATTAGTCAATCAGTCGATTTTCAGCACTGAAACTCACCTTAAAATGAATTTTGGATTTGCTGCACTCTCTGAATGAGGCTAAAGGTATTAGGAATTCCCCCCAATTTTAAAATTGTTCCACATTTCTCTTATTACAATGGTGACCAAAACAATTGAGCAAAAATGAGTTAATTGAACATTTAACATACTTTATCAATTTCTGTTTTAAATATGGTCAGTTTCCTGATTGCATGAAAATTCCCAAAGTAACGCCAATCTCTAAGAAAGGTGATAATTCCCTACCTACAGGCCAATATCTGCAGTTTCTATTTTATAAAAATTACTAGAAACAGGTTTCAGATCTAGACTGCTGAAATACTTACAAATGAAAAATTTGTTAACCAATATTGTTTTACTGGGGACAGATTTACCGAAACTTTCTCCATCGATACCACATTCATTACTGACGAGCTTGAGGTGGAAAATGTGATTGATAGTGGGCTGTTCCCTGGACTTGATTAACGCATTCGATTGAGTATCTCACAGTTTATTGCTGGACAAGTTAACAAATCATGGCATTAAATGCCATGCTATGGGATTTGTTGAAAATTTTATAAAAGAAATCGTCCCTCAAGGCTCAATATTAGGGCCAATACTTTTTATCTTTTTATCTATATATAAATTATACTGATGAACATATTAAATTTAAAAATATTGAATATATCGATGACTCCACTATATTGATAATCCATGAAAAGTTATAATTATTAAATTAAATATATGATGAAGCAGTTGGAGTGATTACTGGTTCTCCATTTGGTCCTTTGTTCTACATAATGGTTTTGATACTCATAAATTAACTAATTTGAAATCGTATTTCTGCATATTTTATATAATCTAAAGTAAAAGCTAACTTGGTTTTAATTTAGCTTAACACTTACATTTAGTCTTCTACAATATCAAATATTAATTTTGACCTAACAAATTTTGCAAACTGAGTAACAAACCAGATACGTTCTGCAACAAACACTAAATAATATGTCCATTCCGACAATTTCAGACAACTTTAATAACAATATCAGATAAAAGTATGCACGTCCCGTACCACTGACAGGACAGGTCCGCCTGAATAGATTTCGAACTGCACAATTCTGAACGAAACGGAACTCAACAGCTACTCTTCATTAGGGACATATTCAGACGTCCGCTCGTAATGATACGAATTACATGGTCCCTGAACAATGGACATACGGACGGGCGGAACGGTGCCCGAGCGTTTCGATTGATTCGGCGATAGCGTTTGTCACTATTAAAATAACTTATCTGAAAGTGTCATAACAACGGAAATACAAATTATGATGAATCTATAGGTCGATCGCCTACAACCTACATGTATACGTATGCATTCTGGAAGCCTGTCTACTCAACAGCTATCACTTAATTTCTTTTACATTGACGGATGTCTTCGTGCATGAATTGATATCACGTTTGATGATCGTGGTAGCCGTTATGGTGGACAACGGTCACGAAGTCGATTCAACTTGGATATTTGCTGAGTGTTTTAATTTATGGTTTTATAGATAGCACTTCTACGCTGCATTTAAAAAACAAAGAATGCTACACTTTTAATTCAGTACATTATTAAATCGTTCTAATATACATACGTAGCATATCCACGTATATAATAAATGTTAATAACAACAATATAATGCTCTAGGTTATTATTTATTTCTTTTCAACACGTTTAACATACATAAACTCTGCAAAAATAAAAATTGTTATTTTGGATTTCAATTGTTTATAGAGATGGTATTTCTGGTAATATCAATTTAATACTCCAGTTTAATATGGTGTGCGGCCGTAATGTTCTCATTCTGTTCGGCATTCTTCCTATTAAGTTGTTAATAAAAGGCTGGGGAATGTTTTGTCAAATGTCTGGCAAAACATTGGCAAGCTGCTACAATGTCAGAAATGCCTGTTCTACCCGCTTAAATCGTCGCCCGAGACAATTCATACATTTCATTATATCGCTTTCCACGCCAAAATTTGACCGTCGGAAACATACGGGGGTTTGCCGAAAGAAGCTATTAATTCTATATGCTGCGAAGGGAAGGTTTCTTCGTACAGTAAGGATTAAAAGACGATCTTCGCGCAGCTCTTTCTCTCCCTGCACCATGCGACATTCCCTATACTTCTCTATTGATTCCATGCTTTACTACTAACAACTGTTTAATTAACGCAGTAATTGTCGAAGATTGCCGAATTTTAAACGCATTTTAAAGCAATAAAGTTTAAGCCACAAATGATAACAATCACTAGAAAATCTACTTTCCTTTAAGATATGGGCGAATATTTTGTGGATTTTTAAGAATAATGAAAACCTATGTATTATTCTCTAGTTTTTTTTCCGTCAGGATGTCCAGCTGTTCACATTTTTCGTTACTAGTACTGGGTTCTGTTGTCTTCGGCATTATTTCAGGTATTGGTCTGTATATGACCTCCGCTCAAATAAAATCGCCCTCCTCAAATAAATACGGATGTAACGATAAATTCCAGTACAGGAAAATCCGTTAATAATACTAAAAGGGACAAATATGCATTTCCAACTAATTGAGGTATAGTTCTTAAACCAATTGTTTGCCCAGGATGGTTAACCATCCAAATGTCTACCTCTTCATTAAAGGGACCATACGCTGTCACATCTAGCGATGATTAGATTGTAGAGGTAATGTCACTAACACAATAACATTACTTCGACAAATATTGCTAGATATGAGAGAAACATGACTCTCCTAATCGTCTAGTGTTAGTAAACATTTCTTATCGGTGCTACATTTAACATGTTTGATAAAATGTTCAAGATATTTGATAAAGTCATCCAACCACCTTCATGTGTAACAGCAACTGAGCTGGGAGAAGCGCCTTATGTCATGTAATCTTGATGCCTAAGACGAGAAAAAATTAAAGGAAAGGAAATTTCCAAATACAGAAAGTAAATTTTCGTAAAATTTAACTAAGCTTGTCCGTTTTGTTTATTGTCCAATTGTCCCGGAGATGTTTACTATTTTATGTTGCAAACACAACAAATTTTCTAGTTTGGGAAGGTGTGTGAGGGCACAGTAAAGATTTGCAGACGCTAATAAATACTCCTTACAAGTACGTTCTCCTCTGGTCCTGTAAAAATTTGTGAAGTCGCAAAATTTTGGGAAAAACTAATATCCGGATTTGTTTTATATCTCAGTAAAGTAATTTTATCAAGATTGTATCTTGAAGCTGTAGCCTTTATTTCTTTGCTTTCATTAACAATTTCAAGCACAACAGTTTTAACCATAGTTGGTGAATTTGGTCGACGTTGATTTCCATTTAAACAGTATCTATAACGTGGAAAACAGTGTTTATAAAATTAGCCTCATTACCAGGAAAGTGTGGAAGGTTTGATACATCTATCAAGCCTCCCTTGCGAATATGTATCAACCTTCCCCTAATAGCATATTAAAATTATTGACCATTATCATGTATAACCTCACTTTTCAAAACAAATAGAACAGATTTTTTCTACATTCACAGTACTTCCCCATTAAAAATAAAACTGTCTTACATATAAGTAACAAGCAAGTGCAAAATCTGTTAATGGAATAACCAAAATAAGTGCATAAATTGTTTCTGGGATGTATATGGCGAGTAATATCAAGATGTATCTAACCTCCCACTGAATCATTCCTCCCTAGTCTCTGCTACCTCCTGCTTAAATTTTGTAGGAAACATCTTGCCACTGCAATGCAGTACTGGCCGGGAAACATTTTATCATATTTACATTGATGTGATCGCAGCCTTTTCCATCACCAGCTATATCAATAAAAATCATTAAATCGACGTTTTCTTAATGTTCGCACCTCCAAATTTTACTGTCAAATACAAAACTGGGCAGGCCATATATATACGAGGTAGTACTCAAAAGTTCCCGAATTATGGCGATAAATAAAATTAAATACCACGATTGCATTCATCTTCATTACTTTCAAAATAGTCGATTAGAGAGTGCAGACGTCGCTACCAGCGCCTCTGCTGAACCGGAAGTCTTGTTTTGTTCCCCTTCATCGTGTCAAATCTTAGTGCTTCGATTTAATGTTCGTCTTTGGAAAAGGGAATAAGTAGCAAACAACTAAAAAAAGGGAGTACTTTGGATGACGAGAAACAGTCATGTTGTTTTTTGCTAAAAACTGCTATGCGATGAAAGCGATATGCGACCTCCCGTCACAATGATGGAGAACCCATTGATCCTTGAGCCACTTCCTACCTTAGCTGCATTATAACAATACGAATGAGCTTTGCATGATCCCATCAATATTGAAAGAGCCTGACGAAGACGCAGCATTGTAATGTTGGTCATTTTTGAAACATACAAGTTTGCGTTTGACACAAGGCGTCATTTCAGAATGCCTCCCTTAACATTTTGTGTATCTCTGTGGCAGGTTTATAGATACATTGTCCCTGACGCAACTTAACAAGTTAACTCATAAAGAGTGTATATAACTCTATGTAGCAGCATTTGACTGTAATACATGGGAATTTTCGTTTACCTTCTCTAAATTCTAAATCTTTATTGTGTTCCTTACTATAAGCTGTTTTTTTTTTCATTTATACTTAAAGCGGCCGTCAAATCCATTCACTTCCACTTTATTTGAACACCAAATCATACCGCTTTATACTATACATACATCATCATTAAATGTTACTTTCTTTGCAGAATGTTCGCAGTTTCCAGGTGCGGTAGGTGCCACGCAGGAATTTCTGCAAATGAACTTGTGATGAGAGCCAGAGACTTAGTGTATCACTTACATTGTTTTTCGTGTAGCTCTTGCGGTGTTCTCTTGTCGAAGGGGGACCACTTTGGGATGAGAGAAGGATTAGTCTATTGTAGGTAAGAAATAGCACCCAATGTAACAAATGTCGTGGGATCGAATTTTTACGTTTTTGATAGTACTGATAGTGATATTTACCTAAAAGAGTGTGAAAAAATCTATGTTATTATATGTAATTATCACATAATCGGTTAACACTGTATTTAGTTTTCCCATGTTTCTTTTTGCTTGATTCTTTTATTATTTATTTGTTTGACATGAAGTGGTACTTCTGTAATTTTCAAGAATAGATTACCAAGTATGCACAGTTTCTTTTAAAACAAAAAAAGAAACAAGCGGCAAGTACAAAAAATGGTTTGGCCTATAGTTTTTTTTTAGTAGACTTGGTAACAATAACAAATTTTAACTATCGGTTCAAAGGAAGTAGACTATGTCAAGATAACACATGTTTAAAGACAATTTTCTTGTGATTTCTTTTTTCAATAGGAGAATAACGAAAAATGCCCTTAACCTTCTCTAAATTATAATGGGAGATGTCTTTAAATACGCATCTATCTCTTCTGACAAAATGTCCAATAACTTTCTTAGCTATTTGTGATCATTTTTTTTTAAGAAATGTGGGGTACTCACCAACATCATTTTGATTGCCATTTTCACATTTTCCTATTTTGTTTCTATAAACACACGGTATATCTGGAAAGATGTAGGTACCGCTTCACCCCACAAAATGATATTTTTTCAAAGAAAAAAAGAATATTTAAAAAGTAATTAAATAAAGAAGGTTGTTATAGATATGTTGAAAATTATTCGAGACTGGTGGCACAGTACCTAGCACGCTCTCTCGGGGTATCAAATTTGAACCCCAGGCTCGTCATTCTTAGAGTAAGTTTTTCCGTAGTTTTCCTTGGTGCAAATTTGGCGAGTGGTGAAGGTAAACACCTTAAGATGCTCTACGGACGCAAGCGTAATAATAGGTGATGGCTGGCCGATGCCCCGATCGCGAAAGCTATCGAGGGATGTGAAAGCATGCATTATTATTATTATCAAACAAATTAAAATACATTTTGATGAAGCTTTTAAATACCTCAATTCTTTTGTGGAACAGCTTGTTTTAATATTTGGTAAAATAATTCATATTTCCAGTAAGTTCTATTAATTAGGTTACCCACCCCGAACAAAACTTTCACTTTTACTTAAACAATAGTTCAACAATGCTGGGAAATTGGAACAGGCGCTCAAGATGTTCAGTAACATTTGCACGTCAAAATTAAGTAAACATCGTAACCTTGATTCGCTTATTCGCCTCTCAGTTTCGAGTCTAAAGACAGATTATCGTGCTCTTTGGCGAATGCCGAGAATGAATATTTTTAACTCATACTCAACCGATGCCCCTTGTAATTGGCGATAATTGACATATGGTATATATGTGGTACTTGTCTAAACACTTTTCATAGAATCGATTTTACATATTTCATCAAACACCGGATAAATAAGGTCATTACATACTAATTTTTTTTACGTATAACAACGTAGTTCCCTTCCTGTCAGAATTAGATAGAAATTATTATCGCACTTATTCAGCAAACTGACTACCGAAACTACAAATCCTTTAATAAATCTTCATTAATACTAAAAAACACGTTACTAACAATTTTAATATTTAAATAAGTAATTTTTTGCCATAACGAATTGCTTACATAAGAAATTTAGTGCGCATTGTTTCCTTCTTTCCTTAAAATTTCACAATTTTTGTTCATGCCAGAATATGTGTAGTATGCTGAGGATCATCTGCAACAAATTGTAATTTTATTGTAATGAATACGAAGCCAACATGAATTATTACATCTGTATTTTCTCGCTGGAATTATTAAGCCAGCGCTAACATTGTGTTAGTTCATAATTATGAAGGTAACTGATTTATTCTCTGGGAATAAATTGGTAACGCACAATGCTGCGTCATCATGCATAAAAGAAATGAATGGTTGTGTATTTTATATTATGGAAGATCCTCTCTCAGACTATGAGAGCTGAGAAGAATATATCAGTGTCGTAAGCCACTAGAAGCGAGCATTTAAACAGAAATATATTCAAGGTGCCATTCTTTTAATATGAAGGTTATGCGTAGGAAGAAATAAATTAATAAAACATTGCTTTAATGTAAACATATGAAGGTATAAATGGAAAAAAGTCGTTGGGAGCCTGAGTTGGTAATATCATTTTGATATAAATTTGAACCCCATTAATTTTTGCCTGCACTGAAATGCGAGACGGTTTGTTGCCTTGGTGAGATAAACTCGATTTGTGTGCAGTGTGCCCCGTTATTGTTTTATCTTTTTCCAGGGAGTCTATTAACACAACGCCACGACTATACATCACCATCAGTTTCCGGGCACTTCGCGTTTTTCGGGGCCGATCCACCCTTCCTAGTGTACTGATATATCCAAGTTTCATCTATAGTTATTAATTGACATCAAACCTCCGATTTATTTCTTCAACGGGACTTTGGTAATATTTGTTCGACACGTTTTTGGTCCTGAGTGTGGAAGGATTGCGCCAAACACGCACATAGCTTGAAATCTTATTCTATGAAAGCCAAAGTAACTGGATTACAAAATTTTTTTAGTCTTTAGTCAATTTTTGGCGCCAATGGTTAATTATGAATGAGAGCTAATATGTAACAATGTCAATATATCCTTCACAAAACTCATAACAACAAACAATTGTTGTCTCAAAACTTTTGCTGCATCTTTTACCGCTAGCGGATTATATGGATAGATAGAGTGGAAAATTTCCAAATTTCAAAAACTAATTGCATCCACTCAGAGTGAAGGGGCGCATAATATCATAACCTTACTTCTGCAAAAAAAACAGTCTATAGCAACAAAACCGTTCAGCAGCATTTCAAACGTTTTCTGTCACCACACCAAAAACATGTTTATAGTGAACGTAAACAGTTGTGCCGCTTGAACGCGTCTAATATTAGCAGAAAAACAAAAATACGTAATACATATCTATATGTGCTCTACATGCTCCCAAAAATTCATATTTTTTTTAATTTTAACGTTCGGAATTATCCCTTATCAGTGCCGTACGTTTTATAACACCGTGCATTCATTTATTATATGTAAAAATCGCGGGATATTATGTAAACTAGCATTACTCGTAGGAACATATGCAAGTTGTACTTATCATAAGTGCACTTAAGACACAGACATATCACGATAATCACATTTATTACGCCTCTTTTTCTGTAATTAAAGTTAGTGTGCGTTATATTGCGAACGTATGCAAAAAGCGTATTCATATAATTATTTACTTTTCAATTATGCCGGCTTCTTCTACATATATATCTTTAGTTATTCATTAATATAACTAAAGTAGTAATTTGTTCCTTTTATAAATACCGCCGCTGCTGCTGATAATGTCGTTCTTTCTTCATTAGGTACAGCTACGGTTTCATTTTTTACATTATCTTGGGTAGTTAATGAACGCAAATAGTAGACAGTAGTTCCACCAACAAATTTACAAATGCAATGACTTTATAATTGGAGTGGGATACAAAAAGCACTCCTATGCAAATGAGGTAGATCTTGGTTGATATAAGATGTTTGCGCACTCCATAAAGTAAAAAGGAAAGTAATATAATTATATATTGTTGACGTTTGGCGCAATTTTTATTTGGCTATTATATGTATATGTAAGTCAGACAGTGAGATTAGATTTTTATTATGAATAAATTTAGATTCTGTATATCCCGCAAATACATGGTAACAGAATAACTATGCCTCGTAGCACCACAGGAAGAACTATCTCGAAAAGTACAAACCAAGAAAGGAAGTAAGCTAAGCAAGGCACTGTCTTGACAGCCATTGGGCCCTGTTTAACGTAGCTAAAGATTCGGCAGTAAAAGTCACCAATAAAGCTCAACAGTAAACAAATCCACGAAGATGTTAGTATATGCGAAAATTCGAATAGGCAGCTTACCCTTTGCTAAAAAAGCAGGGGAAAGGGAACTCAAAATCGATGAAAGGAAAACAAAATATATGAACTGAAATAGCAGAAAAAGAACAATAAGACGAATAAAGATAGAAACACAGTATGTGGAAGGGATCACTGACTACAATTACCAAAGTAAAATATTACACATGGCGAATATAAGGAGAGTAGAAAGGATCCAAGTAGGAAGTAAAGCTTGCTATACCTACAAGTGTCTTTTAATCCTTAGGACACAGATTTACATTCAACGTATTAGGTTGGCGCATTTTATGTGACATCCAGTTTTTTACAATTCTACACCTATTTAATCATATAAAGCTTTATTCTGTTACGTCATACTGTGATTAGATGATAGACAAACAAAATAACATTTTTTTCATTTACACTTAATGTTTTACAAAACTTAAACCTAAAGAGTTTTCTTTTTTGTGTTTGATTCCAACCATTGGTTGTCAGTAAATAAATAGTTAAAAAAGGTCCATCTCTGCGAAAACTCATGAATTATAGGTGCAAGCACTTACAAAATAAAGAAACTGGCAACGCTTTCAAGCTTGAAAAACTTCATCAAATTAACGATTTTTTTTTATTGATGCATCAGATCAAATGAGTAACTTTCACTGGATCAAAAACATAGGCACTTAGAAAAACTAAAACTTAAAAAACTAACAGAAATCAGAATAAATAAGCAAATATTCAATTGATGCACGAGATCTAATAGAAACCCAATATATTTTTTACAAGAAAATTTTTTGCACTCCGAAGTAATAATGGTCTTCAGGCTCTACCACAAAGAACCCACCGTCCACGTTTCTTATTTTGAATTCCAGTTTCTCGAGCTGTTTTGCTTACAGGCAGCAATTTCCGGGTGATGGCACTGCTGCCAGGAGAAATATTTTTCGTTTGCAAGCGTTATTGAAGTTGACACTTTATGAGCGCAATCAGTTTCTCAAAAAAAATCGTCTGCAATTTGGAGAGACATCTAGTTTCTGAAACTTGACTGAACGCCCCAACATAAAAACAACAAAAGAGCATAAAATATCACCAGCGGTAACCTATACATTTTTCTGGTTATAATCCGCAACGGGTTGGCTTATGGCATCAATTGTTGCTTTATTTCTATTATAATCCATAATGAAGAGGGGTTTTCGAGTCCCTGTATAGATTGTGTCATCGTCAGGAGGAGTGGCTAGGCGCATAACACAGTTTTTGTGAGTGATATACTACGAGAAGCTACGGTGATATCTTTCTGAAATCCAGACATTGTGAAACCCTCCACTCTTTCTTTTGGCGGGAGAGATTCTTGGGCGATCTCTTCTGTATTCTCTTTTACAGTTCCAATGTTGCCGAGAAGTGTTTGAATCAATGAATAACTGGTTACCAGTTATCATCGGTCAAATTCAATGAGAATTTTTGTAGAGAGTAATAAACCAATCGACAGTACCATGAGTACTGTTAAAAACTAGCTGGGCTCCACAATAAATTTCCATGCCCGATGTATAGAATCAATAGTGGCAAATATCTTAATACCATATTTCGTGAGCTTATTAGGGATGTACTGGATAAAAAAAACATCGCCCGTTAAATATCTTGAGCTTTTCATCTATAGTGAATTGTTCTCCAGGTATGAAATGATTTTTGCAATTTTCGTAGAACAAAATTCTCTGATGGGCACCAACTCTCTTTTTGAATTGGCCGTGACGAGCTGTCGTCAAATCTAATTGAACCCAATAAAAATTTAAATCTAGTCAAAGTCATTGAGGCACGCAAAAATTTTTATCCCAATACTATTATTTGCGCAAACTTCTGCGAGGTTAACTTCCAACACTTTTTTCTGTCCCGATAAAAGCCAATAATTCTCATTTTTACATTTCATTTTTGCTCTTTCTTAACATTCTAGTGAAGCTCTATTCTAACGAAGTTTCTCTATTTTGCATGTTACCATATTTCACTATTCCATCAACCATTTCCTAATTCCTAATTGTTTCTAATGCAGGAATGTCATTGTACACATCCTCTCAGTTTATACTGAACGGAAGAATTTTTTTTAATGTTTCTTAGAGAAGTTGAGTGAATTTGCTTCGAACTGGGACCCTGTCCTCTCCGTGAGCTGAGTTACCCTCCACTTCAATCTCAGAATTTGTTTCCCGGTCACTGTGTTGAGTCACTTCAGCTTCATTGGTATCTGATGCATCAGTCTCTTCCTTAGTGAGCCCATCTTTCTTGCTGAATTCTTCTAAAACAACCGCGAACCACTCTGCAGAGGTAAGTTCGCGTCGATTCAACATTGCAAGGTTGACGGATAGCGCCGTACCTGTGGGCAAAGTGTTTAAGGACATACAATCAGCCAAGTCACCTCCACGATCTTATTTTTACCTGTTGTATTAAGTTTTGATACTTTATCATCCTATCATTATTTATGGTAGGTTTGATTCACTTACCACCTTTTGATAATGATAATATACCTATTTCCAGTTTTATGTTATTGGTTTGACAATGGTCTAGGCATGGACCATAAACTTTAGTTTTAATGTTCAGTAAATCTGGCAAATTTACTACAAAGTAAACCGTAATGAACGCTATCCTTGTAGAGCTGGTAATACTTGAACTTCGCACTAATTGTAAGAGCAAGTAAGCAGGATGGTTAGGTTAAAATCTGCAGAGTGAACTGCTTTGTAGTAGCACAATTTATTCAGCGGCCACGGCAAATAAGGCGACAATTACTGGCAAAATTTCCGAATATTAAAATTGACGCAGCAGTTTTGCATCGTTTCCTTCAAAACTATCCTAAAAGTAACAACATAAAAAGCCGGAAAGTGACGTATTGTCCGTTTAAAACTGACAAATTTAGACAAACCGTTAATTAATCACAATGAAGTTCGATAAAGCAAAAAAATAATAACCATTAATAAAATGGATAAAAATAAAAGAAAACAATAGCAGGAACAAGAAACAAAAAATATAAAAGATGCAGAATATAATAGTAATAAATAATCAAAATCGTTTAGGTTGTTAGAATTAAAATTTTGGGGCTGTATATACTGATCATAGGGTATAAATTGTTTATAGACAAATAGTCCGTTAAATAGATTAGAAAGGATTTATTCTTTTTCTATTTTTCACGATTTATGCTCTACGACCTTTGTTTTTTTCAACTCGAAAAGTTGGGTTGAGTTTTGTGGTTTGGTATAATACTTGCAAGGGTGAACCTTGAATGTTTTATTCAAATGTGTTCTAGACAATTTGCAACGGTCTTATGTTGAAACAACATTAAAAGTCATAATTTGGCTTCCGTCGCTGAGTTATGAAAATCTCGAATTTCTTTGCCATTTCCGTCGTAATTGTTTCTTGTTTTTCAAAAAAAATCTCATCCCGACGAGGAATCGTTTGTCGGACGGACCACTCCAGCACGGGGACCTTGGTACCAAGAATCACTTTTCAATACCTGAATATTACTTATCTATAAATATATCGTAATACTTCAACAGACAATTTTTATTCTCAAGCGGCAAGCACCTAATTAATTCATATAATTTGGTTGGTGATTTATGAAAACCTAAAAATTCCTTAGTATTTTCGAGGGTTCTAACCACTAGCACGCCCGTCCGGCAAATGGGAGATGACTGATTCGATATTAAAAAAAAAAAGAATTAATTGCGTCGGAAATGACAGCCATTAACTTAAAGTCGTAGAAAGAAATATCTTTTTAAGTATTTATCAAATAATTTTATTTAGATTAGTTATTCCAAATGAATGGCAATCGCCCGGTTCCTTTGAAAGGCTAATTACTGTAAAGTAAATTTCCCTATTTGAAAAAGATGACGTCTGCAAAGGACACCACATATTACTTTGTATATGAAATTCTAATAATTATTCCAAAATTAATTTATTCTTATTTATTTACATTTGCAAGTAAGGTTGTTTACATTTTTTGTTGCATATGGTCGCAAAATTGTGAGCCTCTTCCCAGATCTTTTTTTTTTCCTCCTTGTCTCACACATAAGGATAAAATCCATTCTTGTTTAAGAAAAAGAAGAAAAGTCCAGTAAACAACATTTAATGCCCAAAATAAAAATAACCATGAGAAATCATATTTCTAAAATTCAAAATTATTTAAGTGATAGTATTAAATAATAAAGGTTGATGGTAACATTTTTGACAAAACGAAAATTTCAAAATCCTTGAACGAACGAATTAAAACTTTCAAATAAGTACAAAACCATATCGACATTAAAATATAAGCACTACATATTAGATCAATGTGCATCCTTCAATTTAGCCAAATTAATACAAACTAATTTATTTCTATTCAACAATTAACAGAATTAAATTAGACCCCACACATTTAGAATTGCAATTATCATTTTTCCCAGAGAAGTTCAAAATTTCTCATTACAACGTTTGTATATCTTATGGATACACCGATACGTACCTTATTTTATCAGCGCTTCAAATTTACAAAAGCTACGGAGCAACATCTTCTATAGATTTTAACAATAACTCGCAGATTTTTACGTTCCCTATACGAACTTCATCTTCTTTTTTTCTTTCTTTGTCAATACAGGCCTCATTACGAACTGCTCGACTACTGCGACCACGCAGATCCGATGGATTTGGTATACAGAGGGGGTGAATCTCCCGGTTATTACCCCAGTACGCCCCCGCATCATCAGAAGGGGAGGCCGAGGAAAAGAAAATTGGGAAGTGATGGCGAATCGACGTGCAGGGAACTTCCTATGACGATGCGCATGGCGGCGGCAACGTTGGGTACGATTTTTATTGATATTTTCTCCTTTAAGCAGTGTAGATACTGTAATGGTGTATAAATACATTCAAGCAGAAGCTATTCGAATATAACAGAATGCGCTAGAAAATGGTTTGAAAATCAATGCTACTTACAGTGAAAAGTTTTGTTGATTTAACGTTGTAGACATGGTAGCTAGGACGGAAATTGGGTTCTTTTTAATTTGTTTGACTTTGAATTACAATTAAATAAATTAAAATAACATAAACTTGCTCGCATCCTCTTTTTAACATGACATACTTACGGAATACCAAAGAAATAGTACAACTTGTAAACAATGGTCACCAGTTACATTTTTTACACTGTTAATAATAATGTCGCTAATCTCGTTTGCAATAACATGTTATCTAATTTTTATTCCTATTAAAAATTAAATGTAAGATTTTCCGTCGTTTCATCTGCGCTTATCCAAAGATATCTTTCTCCTAGTTTTGACCTGATCTTATCGTTCATTATTTATCGAACTACTTATGTGCGTAATACTTTCTAACTTTCGAAAAATAGGGTATATTATTTCTTTAACAAACCATCCAGAACAGGTGGATCCCGTTATCTATTTAAATGCACATTGGCGTTAAAAAAAGCTACGCATCGATCATTTTCAAATTCTTGATGGGAAATTTCTCATTCGTATTCAATGTACCTTATCTATTTTAGATGCCGTTCAAGAATACATTTGCCCCTGAAACCTAATTTAAAAGAACCAACAGTACATGGCAATGGCAAAGTACTTTTAGTTAACGTGAAGATATTGATATATATTGAGACAATGATATTTTTGGCATTATTGCAAAGTAATTAATTAAAGATATCAAAATAACGAAAGAATGTGTAACCGGAACATATGAAACGGTTCAATATATTATAAAATAAACAAAAAATAAATCAAGAAGAAAATTTCTAAAATTGAACAATAACGAAATATCTGTGTACTTTGATACAAAGCTTACGCTTAAGCTTGGCAAACGTTACAAAGCTAGTATTTAATACTCTCCACTCGCTTACTAGCAATGTACTGCGCGTTCTCCTATCGTCAATACCGCTGACGTTCGAGTCTTCCACCTAACGTAACGCCAATGACAAACTGCACTCAACATTGCCACTCTATTGATTACAGATTTATCTACAATAATATTTCCTAAAAATTTGTCTTACATCAGATGACAGTCTTATGGACATTCTGGAAATGCTTCGTGTTCATATTTTAGCTACTCACATTATTAGCAGGATAAGGCTGGGTGAAAGTACGCACCTAATTTACAATTAGTCTTCCAGTTACAGTAGCACTTAAAACGTTGAATTTGTACAGGTTTTGCATATATCAATTTGCCATATAAAAAAAAGCTCACGTATTCTTGCCGTAAGAATTTCGCAGTAAATTTTGTTAAGCATTTGCAAAATCGCGTTCTCTACACTACGTGCTGTATAAGAATACGGACATATACAACTATTAATGTACAAGATTCAATAGCGTTTACACATGAATTAGCACCAGTTACTGCAGTTTTTGTTCCACCGGTCTTTGCATTTGAAACACTCTATATCCGGTTTTCGATTAAACGATTTGGGTGCTGCTACTAACTAACTCAAAATATAATTGAGCTTTTGCGTTCTCATAACAACTATATGAAGTTTCGAGATTGTGCTTACTTTAAATAATGTTTTTCCGTATTATTACTTACTTTAACTGTTTCTCTGAAGAAACGTGATGATTTCTAAAAGTGTATTGCGCAAAGATTTATTTAAAGTTGCCTGTTTTAAAAAAGAAATTTTAGAAAAATGGAAATTTCACGTGAAGATTTTCGGTGGATGTCTTTTCACAATGTTAATAAAAACGTAATTCAACAACAATACCTTGAATCGCTTTGCTCGACTTTTGGTAAGGAAACACCATCAGAGAAACCTGGTTTGCAGAATTTCGCCGTAGCCATGCTTCCGTCAGTGATGAATTTCGTGAAGCTCAACCAAAAACATCAATGCTGTGCGCAACATAATTCAAGAGGATCGGTATGTGACTTACACTCTATTTTGTATGAACATTTAGGTATGAAAAAGATCTGTTTCTGATCGATTCCGTATAATTTGTCCCAAACACAAAAAAAGATAGTGTCAATTGATAAGGAAATATTCAACAAATTTGACAGAGGAACTTCAAAATCGTAGTCGAGTCGGAAACTAAGAGTGTTCCCAGATGAACCAAATTCAATAGAAGCATTTCCAAGAAATTGATAACTTGGTTCTTTCGTTGTATTGGACTCGTCGCAAGCATCGCCTTGAAGAGTCTGAAAACAGTTAACAGTGAACGGTATACAACAATTTGTCTGCTAGAAGTCATCAATGAAATCAAGAAAAACAATCGACAACGTCCTTCCTTATGACAATCCCAATTGTCTCACACAGCACATTAAGCAATTGACTATTTGAAGGAGAAAAACATTGAATTAGTGTCCCATTTCCCGTATTCACCTGATTTATCGTATAACGACATTTTTTCGTTCCCACAGCCCGGTTGACAGCGATTTTTATCACCTCAAGAAGCTGTTGAAGTCTTCAAAGCTATGTTTGGAAAAATAATAAGTTCGAACGCTTACAAAAGTGTATAAATGCTAATGGCGAAAATAAAACGATTTATACCTGCAATTTTTTTTTCAATGTTTTTCTAAAAATTTAAGCGATATTCCTCGTAATTCGTATAATAGGACAATTTATTATTCTATAAATTAAAATTGGAGTACTGAAAGTAAGCAGTACTTGGCTTTGCTGTTTCTGCAATTTATGTACGTTATCCAAGTATATCAGAAACAAAACAGTGGCATATTATTCAAAATACGATGATTGCCGTCCATGCTGTCCGTACAAACAATGCTGATTTCAAATTTTTCACTAACGAAATCAATTATGGCGAAAGGAGTTTCAAAAGAGAATTTATGGTTAACAGCGTATTTCCATTCAGGTATACCAGGTGTGTCGGTAATTCTTTTCCGGTTTTTTCGCTAA
>LR737390.1:629010-723884 GCA_902655005.2 Marronus borbonicus
TGCCGGAAAAACCGGAAAGGAATTACCGACACACCTGGTACATTTGATAACGGATCAGCTTCTATTATATACAACTTAGGTGCGTTTTGCAGTTAATGGTTACTCCAGTGATATTAATATATTTCTTGACTTCTCATTTTCAAACTGAGTTTACAGTAACCTTTCACTTATTTTTTGCTTTTAAAGTTACAAACCAGAAAATTTATCTAACTCTACCTCATCATTTTGAACCAAATAAAATGTTTGATGCTTACGCTATTAAATGTGGTTTTATCACAAGCAAAAGATGTCTTTTTCTCTACCAAAAGGATATATATCCCGCAAATTGCATTCAAATCGGTGAATTGAGTTGAAAATATTTCTTTATACTATTTCGTAGTAATTGATTCGTATAATTTGTGTCAAAGTCACTTCTATATGCAGGAACACAGCAACAATTAGAGTTTTGACATTACTAATGTTGCTATTAAATAAGAAACATTATATCCAGACTTAAGTTGCGCAAAATTGAATCATATTTTTCATTATTTAGAAATCATTTTGTATCATCTCTTTAAATGATAAAATCTAAAAACATATTAGACGGTGTTTCCTTTCTAATAAGATTCGGTATAACGCATGTACAAAGGCAATGTTATTGTAGCCGTTAATTAAACTTACACTAATTGGTTAGAGGATAGGAATGAAACTGCTAATCTGCAGAATCAATTAATTCAATCCAAAGGTAAAAGAACTGCTTTCAAAAATTCGTAACAAAGGAAAGGAACAACCATATTTTCATCTGAAATGGAACACTCTAAATAGTAACCTAAACGGTATAGATTACTTTTCACTATTCTAAGCCCACATTGATTCTTTCTAGTTAATAAAAGCATAAGGTTATAGGTTGGAATTATCCTTAAATTCTCAATGATGAAGCGGTCCTTAATGATCGAAGACGAGTCAACTTATGAATTAATGAATAATTATGCTATATTTACCTACTAGTTTAAGTTCTAGCGTAGTAATTCCATCCGCGATAAAGTATATAGCGTTCGGATTCTTTTAATTTCTTTCTTTCTCGTTGACATGAAGAGAGACATGATGAGAGATTGTTGGGACAAAAATTAATTGGTTGACGACTAGGGGCTAATTCCCGACCAAAGTTGGAAGTTGTGTACGGGGACAGGTGTCGCGGAACAATAAATAAATAGAGGGCTGGTTCGATCGCCAGGAATGTACAATTGATAGTGCCGGACAAGAATGCGAACGATCGAGCGGCCATAGCGTCTGCCCAATTGGCTACCGGATTCATTTTATCCAATCGTTGATCTGTGGATACTTTTCATCTGTCAACGGGCTCTGTTTGGCCACCCACGGTTAAAGTGAAGCCTATAAATAAAAACAGGGCCGGAACAGATTGAATTCTATAAGATATCAAGAAAAATGCTTCGCGTTATCGACTGTCGAAGTTACCGCAATGATTTCTCTTCACTTTACAATACGATTCGCGATAAAAGGTAACCGCGAACTTTTTAATCCACTTAGGCGGCATTTTAATCTAAGTAGTTGTTTCGCGGTAACAGGCAATTGTTATCATATCAAATAAGAGAGTACATTTTAAGTAGCTTACTTAGCACAACAGCTCAAAAACAAAAAGGAGCTCCCTTAGTTTGAGGGAACTAAAGGTATTGAACAAATTCCCATGCTCTTCTTAGAGCTAGCAAAGCGTTCTCTAAGAGGTGTCACTAGTAGCAATTTAATCGACACTTTCGAATATTTCAATCGCTAAACTTTGAAGTGTTAGAAAAATATGCATTTGCTTGTATTTTATCCAATAACTAATTTCTATCAACTGAAACCAGTTACAAGGAGGTTTATTTTATTGAAGCGCATGTTAGCTGTTTTTCAGATCCTTTATTATATTATGCTATAACCTCAAAAAATTCATTAAGTTGTATTCCTTCGATGGACTCGATATTATGGGATTTACAACCAAGGGGATGGGTCAATGAATAATGTGAATAAAACAACTTCCTTTTAATGGAACCTAACTTTTCGAATTTATTTCTTCGCCAAAGAGTCACAATTCGGAGAATATATAAAGTAGAAAGGAAGATACATATGATAAAACTTACCTGAGAGTAATCAATTCAGACAAATATAGTATTGAATAGACGACATCGTCTCTAATGGCAATGATAACACCTTAAAACCTAGTTATTATGTTATGCTATGACCAACGAGAGGGTTACCATGCATATCAGCATTCAGCAGTAGGGAACCCTTTAGACAAACCTACTGTCCTACCATTACTTATGATCTTCCAGCAAAATGTTCCACAGTCTGACCAAATCTAGGTAATTCGGGTTAGTAACAATTTCTCCATTTTGATAACTAAAACTTTCAAATTTCTCGCCGGTAGTAGCTTTATAGTTTGGTCTGAGAAGAAAACTTATTTACCCTATTTTTCTCGAATCAAAGAATAAGGACATTGGCATCAAGAAATGTTAAACTGTTTAGGTAATTAATTGCTAAAAGATTCAAAGCATGTAGTTTACAATTTCCTTAACTTGTGAACTGTGAACATTTAGAAATTTATGATTTTTTGAAATTGTTTAGATAAAATTTAATCGCGGGATTCGGGAGCGACACTCTATCGACAATTTAAATTTTATTGTAAGAAATAAATGGATTTTTTAAATTAATATTAAAAATTTAAACGAAGACTAACTTTTCTCTGAAAATCAGCTACTTCTAAAGAGTAAGCGTGGCTCGCACCTTGAACTACAATTAGAATTCTAGAGATTAACACCTTCTCATTGGAAATACACTCAGACATAGGTGGCTTGGAAGACAACATGACTTAAAGTCTAGCGTCACCTCACTCCATTATTTAATCACGACGGCGATTCTTTTAACACCACAGCAAATTTGGATAATCTTTCTATCTAGAAAGAGGTTGGAATCTTGTTATGAGATTTTACATTAACTTGGACGTTTTGGGAAAATGAGAAGATGGAAATCAAACAAAATTATTGTCCCATTTCACCACTAGCGCCTTTGACTGGGCTTATAACCTCCTAACTTCCTTACTCCCTAGATAATAGGCCAGAAAAAGGAATTTTCTCTCTAGAAATCGAGCCCTGAACCACTACAGGAACCCCTTTATTTTACTAAACGTGTCGTCTGGGTTGCACTGATGACAATTAACCTCTGAGATGTTTGTTGCAATATTAGAGTATATTTTAAATACGAACATAATTTAAGGCGTCTTTAAATAAAAACTTTTTAGATCATCTGTTTTCCTTCTTATTTAAAATTTGTCACTATGTATATGCAAGATTTATTATGTACTGCTACCTGCTCCCAGTAGATTAAATACCCATGCCCTGGTGTCCCCATCCATCAGACTTAAATTTTATCAAGATTATAGAAGTGATTGTGACCCCCGATGTCTGTGCCTACTGAAGTTATAGTAATAATGGACATGGTATTTAAGTACCAACCACATAACAAAAGGTTACCAAAAAAGAGCTGTAACTATTATACGAACGGTTATCAAGAAATTTTGGAAATTAGACGAACAGTGGTGGCCCGGCATACAAGTAGTGGCAAAAAGTTTGTGATGAATTATGCGTGACGTTGAGGACTAATTGAAAATTAAGTATATTTTATTAAGAAAAAAAAAAAAAAACAAGAAAACGGACATTAGCTTAATCAAGTTTTGATCTGTAATTCGATATATATATTGTGGTTGTTTTTGACTAATTTAATGCAGCTTGTTCCATACTCACAGTTATAGGTTTTGAAAACTATTAAAGATGGCGATCGTAATCTTATAGCATATATCTCTATTCGAAGCACAGCCCCAGAACGAACCTAACAACTTTCTTTAGTAACTTAAAAATATTGCGGAAAGATGACAGTTTTTGGCACTTTTGGCTCAATGGCATATAAGGAAACGCTCCCTTCGTGATCATGAAGCTCAAAAATATTGACAGCTACATTTCGCTATTTTACATGTCTGGATAATAATAACAACAAAAAAAAACATTTGAGCTGAACAAATTCTAAGCTGAAATGCCCTAGAAAGCTTGTTGCCATTTCATGTAAAAGCGACAGGAAAAGACCTGCTCACTAGAAATCAGTTAGGTTAGACCATCGATACCATCTATAAAATCTGTGATTTGCTTAAGGCAACGGGATCAAATTGAAAATCAAGTATGCTTTGTTCATGTGGAGAAGTTACATCAATCTTTTACTCTTGCTTAAACGCAACATGTCAGCTCACTAAAAAACAGTTGTGTTTATTCTCTGAGGTATAGTGCGGTCACATATAAACGGTAAACATTTCACGCACTACTCTTAATCTGGAACATAATTCTTTATCTGTCAAATGCCGAAAATATTACATTAATAATCATGGTAGCTCCTTATACTCATAGAATCAGTCTGGCAACGCAAAAGTATTTTAAAACCGGCCCTGCGCTTGCTGCCGATATTTGAGAGACAGATTCGATTTTCCTAACCCGTTTTTCGGAAACAAAATAAAACCGTTTCTGCCTCTTGCCTCTCCCGTTCGTCGTTTTGTTCTTGGCGTGACCTCACAGATGTACAGGTAGTGCTCGGATAGTGTCGCTGGAAATTGGAAGGTTGACCCTTATATGTTGGCATTCTTTATATGTACCGTTAATTGGGTGTTGTGATCTTATTGTGTTTTTCGATCACTTGATCGCTTCTCTGCTCAGACAGTTGTTGTTTTTCCAAGAACGATCGCTTTGTAATGCGACCGAAGAATAACGATCTTGTTCTCGAAAAAGATCTTACGCGCATAAACCAAAAGATGCCCGGGAAATTTTCATTCTTAGTCATTTCTTTGTTTAGTCATTTACAAAATATCAACATATTGGAATACGGTGAATGTGTACGAAGGGCCAACAGAACATAATTAAATTTGCAGAAAATGTATTAAATCATCATTTGATCAGGACAGTTTGAAATAAAACAGAGAAAAGGTACAAAGCAAAATGAAAACAATACAATCTCCAAATTTAAGCAAGAAGAAATAGTTAAATAATGAGTCAAAGTCAATTCATTCAATGAAGGATAATAACCAAGATTTTACTGTTTTTCTAAATTTACTGAAGTTATACATTTTCCACTTATCCGGAATGCTGTCATGAATTTTTACTTAAACATACAAATACAATATTAGAGACTAACAGTGCGCAACATGATTACAGCATAAGAGATCCTAAAATACATCCTATGAAGCATAGTTTAAAAGTAACAACCGATTATGAACACAATCGGTTGTTACTTTTAAACTATGCTTCATAGGATGTATTTTAGGATCTCTTATGCTGTAATCATGTTGCGCACTGTTAGTCTCTAATATTGTATTTTTATGTTTGTGAACATAGCAAGCTTCTAAAATGTATAATTCAAATATGGTTAGAATTTTTAGAGAGACAAAATAGTTTCTACAAGTTGTTAGTTAACTGATACCAGTAGTACACCTAATTGCTAGCTTGCTTGAGGAAACTTCATTGGTAAAAAAGCTAGTCCTCCAAAGAAGAATTCCTTATAGTAATCGAGAATGAAATTTAGAGAAATATACAGCTCTTAAAGAGTCAATGCTCATTGTTTCAATTGCCTTAATTTTAAAATTATTCTATTTAATTTTGAGGTTAAACACTAACAATGAAGATTCCATTTCAGAGACGAAGCTAGAGTTACTCTCAACAACTCGGCTGAACTGGTTTGTAATCTGCAAATTTGGTTAGTAGTTGATTTCCTTTTGGTTGGTGTAAAACAGAAATGTACTTACAATTAGTTTTATCAAAATTTAGCAAAAATCCGTTTTCACAACATTCGGTCTAACATGTTATTTGCCACACTCTGAACATCCCGCTCATTGCTAGTACCCAGTACAATTGTATCGTCTGCATAACACACAACATTGTAGTCACCAAAAAAATCAACGACGTCGTCAATAAATAATGAAAATAAAACTGGCCCGACGACGGATCCTTGTAAAAGTAATATTTATTTAATTAATTATTAATTGTAAATGCAGAAATTCTACCTGTAATACATGCGTAATACGGTTTGATAAGATCAGGGATCTCTTTACAAAATTCGAATTGCCAAAAGCACTAGACATAGTAGGACTATCTACTAACTATCGACGAAACGTTAGGGGCAGCAATTTTCGCGTGTACATGCCAAATAAACCTAAAAAGTGCTCGCATTTTCGAATGCGAAAATACATTGCACTGTGAAAATTGATATACACGTTCGACCACAAGTCCAGGCCTACATGCGCTTGATAGTTGCGCATGAACTGTTGTAGAAAGTTTATACCGGTCGATTTCTCGAACAAGGAGGAATGTGACTGTCGATAGCTGAGTTATCAGCTAAAAATCAGCTAAATCTTTGAAGAAAGAACAAGCCTCAGAGTTCAAGTGAATTTGTTTATCGAAAGACCAAACAAAAACGTGTTAAAACTTGGCCACTATATAGATTTAAGCACGACAAAAACTGAAACGTGAAGACCTATGATTGTTCTTTATAGTGTGCTGAATATTGCCAGTAAGCTCCATATATTTCAAATAATACCGAGAGAAATTATCTTTTGCTCTAATACATAAACAATTAAGTACGTGATATAAGAACAAATTACTTTTGTAAAAAGAGGTGATGATTTTTCAAACAATCATGGTTTGCTTGTTTAGTCTTTTATTTGGAGAAAACTACATGGCTTGAACCTCTTTCTGGTGCTTAGAATCTGTGAAACACTATGGAAATTAAAATGTTTTACGGAAGAGGAAATCGTTGTTGACTCAAAATATTTTTGGTGAGTTGGTCTTATGAATGTTAATAAACTGAATATATTCAGACTTCTTCGTTTCATACTTTTGTAGATATCAACAGCTATAGATTTTGATGAGACGCTATGTACAGGCTGATCAAAATTAACGAACAAATCAGCTGTTATTGGTACTTAAAGATTGGTTAGATTGGCAAAGTGTAATGTACTTTTTTTTGCTGATGATGTTGATAGCAAAAGAATTGTATAAAGCATTTTTATTTAGCAAAATCAATTTTCAAGTCTTTTTTAAATGAAACATCCTGTATTTGTTAAAAATTTTAATAATTCAACAATAATCTATATAAGATATCGGCATCCTTTCTTACCGTGCGATATATAAAATGCGGCTGAAAAATCACACGACCCGTAATCAAGGTTATGTACAAAAGCTTTTACCAGGTCGACAAGTAAATGAATAAGTTTTTAAAGACGACATCTTGTACTATTCATATATGGCCACTACGAATTCTTGTCCTGGAAAACTATATCCTATGGGCCCCGCCTCTAGGCAATCCTCCCAATTTAAACGGATATATAATAAAAGAAGTAGTATAGCTGCATGATTGTCCAAACGAGGATCTTCTTCCACAACCTATTTTTCAAAGTTTGCTACCCAGAATTGGATCGCGACCCAATGGTTACCGTCCAGTGGCCTATAATCTTATTTTTTCTTCTGTTAAAGGTACTGATTTGTAGCCCAGTAGATATTTACAATATGTTGTCGTAACTTTATGCAAAAACAAATAGCCTACTGCCCAAAGTGCCAAAAAGATACATTTCACAATTTAATGCGGAAAAAATTATAATATGTGTCCTTTTGACTCTTTAAAGATGAAAACTTAGTTTCGCATAGCAAAAACTCAAAAAAACCACAGTAACACTCTTTTAATTAATTTCAGAGCAATAGTCTATAGAGCTTTTGTAACAGAAACGGAACAGCACAAAAAGCACAATTAGTTTACCAATTTAATCGATTTCGTAGAACTAATAATAACGGACATAGCAATACCGACCCAATAATTTGGATCACCATCGATAGTACTCGTAATTTAACTCAGACTTATTGCTTTGATCTTAATCATTAATATCAATACTAACATTAATAACATATAATACTAATAACAACGGTAATAAATTTAACCGGTCTTTTTCATTGGACATTGTTTCCAACTCGTTCATATAATGCCCGAACTTTTGTGCGCCTTTAAAGTCGTTTGACATATAGAGAGAGGACGTTGCGACGTAGCAAACCAATGACAATCATCGATCCGAAACGTCCGAACAATAAGAGAAGTAAAGCAGGAATTCGAACTGTATAGAGAGGACGGCGAAACGAAATGACATAAAATATGCCGGGCATTTTTACGAAGGTTCGACCGAAACGCGGCAAAAACTTGTCCGAGTCATCTCCGCAACCGGTACTCGCGGAAATTGTTTTGATTGGACTTGCAAAAATAGAGCAGCTGAACGGACGGACGTGATGCGTGACAGGCGGCAGCACCAGCGCATTCTGTCGGTCGTTCTCCAATCTATTGATTGATTTAGTGAACGCACAGAGTAATCGCTAATTAGCATCTGAATCATTACCGATTTCTGCTTCGCATTTACAGAAATTTTAACGAGAACTGTATCTCGCATGCATGCGCGCATTACAAATGAAACGCGAGAATTCATCAATGATCAAAAGAAACTGCATTTATATGAATCTTATTTATATCGCGGGTTTCGCTGAAAACAGCTGCAGAATTAAACAAACGAAATACTAAGAATCATCATATAAAGCTTTATTAATATGTGATTTAAAAATTATTCATAAATTATTTAATTACATTAGATATTCCAAATGTATATATAGTCCGTCTAGAAAGTATCCGGAAAACAAAAAGCACAGCTATAATTTGACGGCATATGTTTTTATTACTTGAATAATAAAATCACAACAAATAATTCATCTCATTTAGTAATATAATCTCCATTTAACTGTAAACACGTAACTAAACGTTCAGGTAATCCCGAAACGAGGCCAATGCTATACTTTTCGGTGATCCAAGGTCCAGGCTTGTAAAACTGACCGAATCAAATCTTCTTTATTTCATTTTTCATTATTCCCCATATGTTTTCGATGGGACTAAGATCTGGGAAGCTGCTGGCCATGGAATTGTTGCCAAGTTTTGTTCTAGCATCCAAGCTTTAATGTAGGCAGAAGTATGGCATCTTGCATCATCCTGTTGAAAACGCCACCCCTCGGGATATAAAGCACGAGCCACTTCAAGAAGAAAGCCATTAAGAATTTCATAATACTTTGCACTATTAACGGTGCCATCAATTATAGAGAGAGGTGTAGCACCACGCTGAGAAACTGCTCCCCAAACCATTATTTTTGTGGGAAATTTGAACGGTACCATTTTCTCTTGATGGGTTTTTTAAATGATTTGCACCAAGCTGAAAACAACAACAAGCAAAAATCTATTCTTCGTTGGTTTTGTAGAGGTGTCATCAGGGATTTTTTTTTGGTTTCCATGATAAGTAACCTTGTCTTCTCAGTGAAATGCGGACAGTTTCAGGACACACTCTTATTTGACGTTGATTTCCAAATCTGTTAGCAAGTTTTCGAAACCCAAGGCGCGCGTTTTGTCGTTCTAAAGTCACTAAACCGTTTAGATTGTTTCCGCTAATCTTATGCGGTCTTCCAGAAACTGGTCCATGGCTCATATCTCTCCTATTTTTGATCCTCTTTATTGTCTCATATACTGCACTTTTTCCGAGTTCAGTCAACTGCACTAATTTTTTAACGTTTTGAACACCTTTTCTATACAAATACTCCACCAACTTTCTTCTTTCTACTTGCGACATTATTTCACAAATATTAAGCCTGTTGATTAGCAACAATATTTGACAGCTGGTGTTGTTATATGATTTTTGCCATGGCCTACAGTCGGCACAACCTACTTGATGCACTACTTTTGTCTTAGGATGTAACAAAAAAGAAATATATTAAAATTAAGAAAAATAATAAATTCCGGATACTTTCTAGACGGACAATACCTTTGGTATATACCTTAGAATGAGATTTGCTGCAAAATGAAAGAGTTATTAACCCCTTGATGCCCTCTATCATAGAATACATATAGGTATAGTAAGGATATCAACAGCACAGAGTTCGTACACTACATACGTAGTTATGCACCCTTTGAATAAAGTATGGAACCAAGCAATATCTTTAAAATGGGAACAATGATATTGATGAAACTTTGCAGGTAAGTGTAACGACACGTGCATTTGATTTCGAGTTTTTTGTTTTAGTATGTTTCCGATTTAAATGGGACACCTGTAAATTTTTGCAGATTACAATACACTTTATATTTCCCAATCCGTCCATAATAGTTTTACGACCAATGTATGTAAAAAATTGAAATAGAAATATGCAAGCGTGTCAAAAAATTCTTAAGTTACCTTTTCCAGGACTTCACTACGGATTAATTCACATTCAACGACAATTTCTTGTTTGAACTCCTGCAAAGCAGTTAGTCGTCTGACGCGATTTGTGATTACCCCAAAAGTAACATTTAATGGACTAAAGTTTGGACAACAATGAATCGTCAACATCCAATCCATCGATTTGGAAAAGCAGTATCCAAAAAATTATTAATTTGTCTCGTAATCATAATAGGAAGACACTCCATCCTGCTCAAACCAAAATTCTGAGGTAACTGCCCATTGTATTAAAGTGCAGGAACAATTTAGTTATCTAATAAATCCAAATACTTCACCCTGCTCAAATTACCGTCTATAAAAAATGGAGATATTAACCGGTTTTCTACGATTCCCATCCAAACACTTAACTGTGGATGTTGAGTATGTGCTTCATGAATCCAGTGAGGATTCTTATTTTGCCAATAGCTTGAATTATGGCGACTAACTGTTCCCTTTAAACAAAACATTGCCTCGTCAGAAAATAACACATTACTTGCAGAATGTTCGTCTACATTATAAATTTCCTTCCTTTCGCAAAACTTCAGCTGTCGGTCAACATTATCATCTGATAATTCTTGAATCAAGTGTATTTTGTCGGAGGATACTTTTCTCTTTTCAATATATTCGCTAGAGAACGACGGCTTAAACCACTTAATCACGTGCCAAAGTTGTGGTAGAAGTGTAAGGTGAATTTTCTAACTCTCTTTTAAAGCATCATTGGATTGCGATAATTGTAATATGTACTGTGTTAACCAAGCTTAATGGTATTTGGCAACTCCAGCTGCATATAAAGAACAAAATAACCATATTATTTTTAAGGATTGCCTTTTATATTTTTATTATCAAAGATGAGAAGGAAGAAAAAAGTCGACTCATTAAATTCTATTTAATGAATGCACATCATCAGACCAAACTTCGGTAATAAACCAGAAAGTTGTTCCCTGAAGAAGACTAGATAAATCGTTTGTTATTTGATAATAATAATGTTTATTTCATTACTTGACACAAATGTGTATATAACAAGTCAAGAAAAACAAAGAAAAGAAAACAAAAAAAAATTTTATCAATATTTATAACTATATAACCAACTTATGTACACAAATATTCATCAATGGAATAAACTAAGGACTAGGTTGCTTTTAAAATGAAAGAGTGTCCCGCTCTCCCTAATAAACAAAGAAATCTTATTATATATAGTTATGCCAATACTGTTTACGCCTGATCGAGTTATACTCATCAGTCTATCAGTAACATGCAAATTATTTCTGGCTCGCGTAGCGTAATTGTGTACGTCTGCATTTTTGATATACTGCTCTTGATGTTGGAAAATGTGACAACACACTTCAAATATGTAAAGGCACGGAAGCGGCAGAATGTTAGATTGCTTAAACAGTGGTTTACAGGAATCAGTGAAGTGAGCACCCACCATACTACGAATTACCGCCTTCTGCGCTAGAAACACTTCCTTCGCAGCTACCGAAGAACCCCATAACAGTAGTCCATATTGAAGTCGTGACTGAATTTCCGCAAAATACAGTGCTCTAAGGCAAGATGGTGCAATCTGTGATCCTATACAACGAAAACATAGCATTTGCTCGATATATAATGAACTATCTTTTGACAATGGTTCGTCCAGCATAGGGTGGCTTCGAATGTAATACCTAGAAACTAGAAAATTACCAAGTTTCCAAAATTCACTTGTCTCTGTCTTGTGTGAAATATCATGTACTTTGTTTTTTCTAAACTAAGCGACAGCTTGTTTTCAGAGAACCACCGTATTAAAACTTCTAATAGACGGTTAGATATATTAGAACCATCGCCATCAACAGTTAAAACAGATATATCATCCGCATAAATAGTTAAGTACTTACTTAAATACTTACAAAATTGTAAAACTTCGCAAAGAGGGCACAAATGTTACAGATTAAAAGAACTACCGCTAATTCAATGGATTATTTATATTTTCATTATTGCATTGGCAATAGCATAAATATACAACTATGTAACTAACTTTTGGATTGCCTTTAACGAAATTCTGTAGATTTAATTTGTTGCTATATTACTTTTTATTGAGCCGTAAAATATCGGCCTACCTCGCGCCGCACAATATCCCGAAATAGTTGTTCTGAATTAATCCTTACTGTCATAATTTATTTTTTGTTAATACAGTTTATTTTGCGACGAATTAATAAAATTGGACCAATTTGTACATTACCATTGATTCTTGTTCTAAATTGTTTTGCCATGTGACGAATAGTGTAGACCACAATTTGGACCCAAAACTGATAGGTGCGCTAACATTGCTAAGAATTAGTAATTGGTTTCTGTACATTGTGTATAAACACTTCAATACAACAAATTACATATTTTATGATATGTATAATTTTTTAAGCAAAGATTATGAAGAATGCTGTTTTACCCAAACCATATACAAGCCACATGCGCACTTATTATCAGTAATATCACACGGTCTTAAATAACTATAGGGTAACGTACCTTCGCCATTCACGTTATTTACACAGTTTTATGCATACGGCAAGTTGAAGTGCGCACTCGTGATATATGTATAGGTGGCAGCGTCGGAGGATTGAGAATCTCACGGGGGCGTACTTGCCACTGCCAACTTGAACAACCCTACATACGTGCTCAAGTGTCCTGTTTGTGTTTATTCCCTTTCATGTCAATGCGAACGCGCTTATTGATTTCGATTATTACGGTGAAGAGCACGGTCCTATATGCACGAAGCATACGCGACCTATGCGAAGAGATTCTGTAATGGAAAAATCGTTCTGCAACTTTCACGAAGCCTACGATATTCTAAACAACCTGAATGTTGTCGTTTCAAAAATATGAATAAAATATAAAAATAATTACAAATTCTACTTTGATATCTTGTTCAGGAAGGCATTTAAAAAAAAATGTTAAATAGATAAATTACTATGTAACACAATATTGCCTACAATAGTTGTTCGAAATGCCATCCTTGAGCTTAAATACAACCATTGGGTTGTAAACATGCGCTTATTCTGCCATATTGACGAATTTTTTTAAATCTGTTATTTGGGTAAGTAATTGTTCACGTGTGTTCATTTCGATACTGTAAACCAGCTGCTTCAAATCGCCTCAAAGAAAAATAAAATACAAGGTGTTTAGGTCAGAGATGTTGAGGGACAAGTATACCTCATCCATCAAACGGAATGTGAAAGCTATTATTGATGCAGCGAGTTTTTGTAGTACAGAACTCTACACGCTGATTTTAATCGTCCAGTTGTAATGCTTGGACGCGATGAACGTGATGGGTGTAAGGGTGTAACTACTCACGATGCAGTGCGTCTAAGCCTAAGCACCAACTACATTTTCTTCGTTGTTTACATGACTTTCTCTAGCGTGATTACCTCGATTGCAGGCTTCTCCAAGTCGTTGAAAAGTTCGGCCGAAAACTCTATGAGAAAGCTCACGTCTACTAGGAGATGTTCGGCGATACTCTCTAAATGGCTGAAGACTGTTACCATCACAGTACCCATACGCATAAACAATATCTGCATATTCAGCTGTTTTAAACTCATTCATTTTGAAAACTGTCGAACTAATTTTTTCACAAATTATGTTCTTTGGTTTTTAAATGTAGACCTTACCTAATCTAAGCTAAAAACTTCACTGAACCTTATTTTGAGAATAGTAAGTTTCATTATTTCAAATCATGTAGTTCAGCTTTTAAATACAAGGTACTAGATGACCTAATCTATATGCACGCGATAATAACATTCAACATATCTAAATCAATAAAATTTCAATCTGTTGTTGCTCTGTAAATAGAAGAAAATAGTACCTATGTTTATATCACACCTTTTGCTTTAAATATCTTCATAAACAAGATATGAAAGCCTTTATACCTATTATAAGTCATCCTGTGTGTACATTGTTTGAGTTTATTACTTTGAATGAAACATTACAAAAGAAATTATATGTCTTGCATATTATCTGGAATAGTCTCATGTGACCCCATAAAGAAATCTAAAGGTGTCAGCTCAGGGGATCTTGCAGAAAGAATTCTTGCAGGGCTAATAACAAATGTAACAACTGGTTCAGACATAATGAAGTACACTGTACACATTGCGAAACGAGCCATCTTAACAGAATTTATTTTACGACAGTACATTTGGCAATGATGACCAAATTAAAACGCGGTACCCGTGAAGTCAGTCGTTTTGTTAAAAAAAAAACAATTGACTGTTGCCATTATTAAATTGAATTAATTTGCTGCTCATTACATTGTCCATACTTTTTAGAAAATTCTGAACTAAATTCGTACTACTTAAAACAGTTTATTTCCATTTGCAACATTTATTTACATTTGCCATGCTAGGGAGTAATATGTAACAGTACGAGAGTTTTAAGTTTTTATCACATGGGGATGGTACAGCCAGGACACAGCTACCTTTAACGATAGTTGTTTTCTTTTAATTACTTGCGTTTTACTAATTTATGTACGAAAGAGACTTCAATTTATTTAGTCGCACCATCTCCTTTACCCATGATTTGGGTTTAGGAGCGGTTCTCTGGATTATCAAATTGTTCATATTTCCACATAACTAAGCATTTGTAAAATGCAAAGACAATATTACGTTTACTTCTACGTAAATACCAAACTAGTTAGAACCGTTGTGATTTTGTTCCGTCAAATATTATGCTCTATCTACACTCCCCGACAAAAACTTAAAGACGCGGTAAGATGTTTTACGGGTTTTAAGGGTTACAACATTTCTTTGCGAAACTAGGAAGATATCTAATTAAGTTTTTATTCATAAAAGTTAAATAAACTTAAAAATATCTCCCCCAGTAATATATGAAGTAAATAATAAATTATTACTCCAATATTTAAACAATTTCTGCGACAAAAATTTAAACGATCTGTTGCAAATGTAAAACAAAAATCAACAAATGAGTGATCAGTAATGCGTAGATCCTCCATTGTTCTTAATCACTTCCAATAGTCTGTTATTAATAGATTTATATATATTTAACACATAATTTTGAGTGATATTCTGCCATTCGGTCACTATTGAAGTTTTCAGTTTCTGTACCGTGAAATATTGGCGGCCTCCGCCATAAACGTTACGTTCCAATTCACCCCACATGTTTTCAATAATGTTTAAGTCTGGTGACCGTGCCGGCCACTGTAAAGTTTTAATCTTTTTCTCTTTAAACCATTCAGTAATGGTTTTTGCTTTATGAATTGGCGCGTTATCTTGCTGAAAAATAGAATTGCGCCCGCCCCATTGGTTTCGAAAACGTAGAAGAATGTCACGCAATAAGTCTTTATACGTCACAGATGTCATTTTGTTTGTGCAAAACACTATCTCACTTTTATCGCGAAATCCAATCGCTGCCCATATCATCACAGATCCACCTCCTAATTGTCTGGTCATTTTCATTTTTGGTTCCTTTCTCAGATCATGAGAATAATGCGAGTACCCATCCGGTCCGTCCAAATTAAAACATTTCTCACCGGAAAATATAACTTTTTCCCATTGTTTCTTCCAGGATACGTGTTCTTCAGCAAATCTCAACCTCGCTTTTTTATGTTTCGCCGAAAGTGGTGGTTTTCTCAACATTTTCTTCCGTGATATTACCGGTGCCGCCTTTGAAATCCTTTGAACTTTACGCACGTGCGTTTATACCCCCGCCTGTTCTGCAATAACTCTCGCCGACGCAGAAGAATTGGATGCACCCCACAATATCATGCGTTTATCCCGGTCGCCCCTGGCCTTTTGGTTTGCCGTAATTTTCCGGATCTTTTAGGAAATTTCTAACGGAATGATCGCTTCTTCGTAACCGACGAGCAATTTCCTTCTTACTAACACCATCCTGGTGCCAGGCTAGAACTTTACCTCTTTCTATCAAGGATAATTGCTTTTTTCTACCCATATAAAATAAATACCTTTATAAAATATAATTTCTCGTGGTGAAATGTGTACACTTTACCAGCACAACCACTGCATATAAAGAGAAGTATCAAATTAAATCATTTTTGCTTATATTAATGTAACAAATGCACAGGGTCTAAATTTTTGTCGCATTTAAAATTCCTATTTTGATCTGGGAAAATCTCATTTACCCCTCATAAAGCAATAAATACCCAGAAATATCTATAAATGGACTATTTACATAACAAGTATTAATAACCCTCATTTACATTTTATATAATGTATATAAACTTTGTTTCGTAAATAGAAACGATACCGCGTCTATGTTTTTATCGGGTAGTGTAGTTTGTGATTTTTGCAAAAGCAAGCCTATTAATATTCAAACGCCGAAAGGGAAAGACAGTATTATGTTGGCTGACTGTACAATGAAGAAATGAGATAATATCAAGTATAAAAAATATAATATCTATCATTATAATTTATTATACCTTTCATCATATGCGAACAGCCACATTTTTTTTAATAAGAAGTATACATTGTACATTAAAATGATATATAAGCTAATATGATTCTATTACGTACACTTTATTTCAAATTAAATACCTTTGCCTACCTATAAATAACGCAAATTAATTAGAAGATAAAATAAAAATATGACAGTAATGTGATGTGTTAGTGGGCTTTGCATAATTCCAGGGATAAAGATAGAATTTTATTGTAATAGTTATAATTGCCTTACTTGAATTGCAAAACCATAAGAGAATCTCATATTTAGTAAAGCACTTAGAAGCAATGTTAAATAATTGTAGGTAGCGATCAAATAGAAATTAAACACTTGCACTGCGACATCATCGTGCTATACAGTGATGCCAAACAAACAACTACACAGTTGAAACTTTATTACAAACTTACAAAAAAGCATTATTATTAATTTCAACGAACTAACTGCATACCAATAATTATTCTATAACCTGCTCACATACATAAAAATGAGGGACTATCAATTTCACTGGGTGGATATTTCACCGACATGCACCTTTTATAACAATTGCATTGACCTGGTTGTCACATTGTAAATACGTACGGCAAAGAGAGTGGTATTGTACCAATAGTAATGAACAAATACAATAAATTTGACTGGTATCCCTGCTACCGTACATTCACATATTTCTATTGTTCCCCTTTGTTTGAGTATAATTGCGACATACATACAACGAAAATATAAACATTTCAGTGAAGGGCGCCTGTTGTGTTTGCTACTATCAAAGGCATGTACACATGTGTTCTTCTCGATGGCGATTTAAAAGGGGCAATACCTTGTTTAGGATATGTATGTATATCCCTTGAAAATACTCGTTAAGTGCTTCTACGTACCATATAATATGTATAACGCGATTCTTTATGGGTGTAATAATACTAATCTATAAATTTATTAGCTTGCATCTTAATCCTTACAAATATATGCGCAATTATCTCGTTGCATTATCAGCGTAATTACATAAATTTAATGTATTTACCATTCGCGATAAAAATTTTTTTTTACGCCTAATCAAAATTTTTCAAGAAATATTTTCATTTTCCCGAAAAAGTAGTGCTTAAAGTGCTTCTAAACAACCCTCCCGTGACATACGTTTTATTCTTACACTATTTATTTTCTACATTGGCCATAACTGACTAAAAACTAACACTTTTCAAAGAAAAAAAAACCAAAGTTAGCATAATAAAGAGAATAAATAAACGAAAACTTATTTGCTTATACATTAATCTGTCTGGTGGTTTAACATTTCGTCTAGATCTATAAGTAATCGAACTACATATTTGGAGCTGGATTGGAGGCATCAATGTTAATTGGAAGAGAGATGAATTTCAATACAAAGTTTTGAATTTGATTAGCATGACGCTTCCATTCCATACACAGTTCGAGAATTTGTACAATGTAAGGTACTAAGTTACTTCCGGTTGAACCGTTTCGTTTCGTTGGCAAAAATATTTTAAATGAATAGATCTCATGCTAAAAAATTTCGGAGTTCTATTCGCAGTATCAACTACAAAACTCGCTATCCCGCTTTTCAGATAACTAGTAACATCGGATAACATCGTTTCGAGGAAAATGTGGTGTGTTAAAGGAAATGATAAAAATAATAGCACAAGAAACTGTAGGATAGGATCCAAATGAAAAGTGGTTGAATCGAGAAAAATGAGATTGAGTAGCGGTAAATTTGGAGCTAGCCTAAGTACATATCGAAGAAAAAAATACTCTCCATCATTGTTCAAAAGCTCATTGGAAGGGATTTAAACAAAATCCTAGTCGTTCAACTAGTAGACAGGTCTGAAAGAATTTATCGAACTTATGAGTGTAACTATTACCCGTACTGATATGTCGCTTGATATATCAAATTTTCTTGCTGCAAGTCACAATGGTTTAACCATCAACAGACGGAAGTGTCGATAAAAACTACTTTCCTTATTTCGAATCCAATAATAATGTGGTCAATATTTAACCAATAGAAAAAAGTGTGGACTCTCAAAGAGTTGGAGGTTTTGGAACTAGAAAAGGATCCTGAATGGTTGCCGAATTTTCAAGTGAAATCATTTTTATGAAAAACTCGTACCATAATTAGTTAAACATTTATAAAAATTAATTGTTTTTTATTTACATGTATATCTTTGAAAATTAGTTAATGATGCTACGACTTGAAATAATAGTCCCATTATAAACTCTCATTTTTTGCATTCCCTTTTTTGCTTGAATATGTACTTTTGCATAGATTTGGTCCTCTGTAAATTGTCCTGATGTAACGAAGGAAGGGTTATTTGAAGGTGTAGCTGGTAATATGTCCATGAACTAGAACCTTATCCGGGTTTTAAATCGCCGGGTTCCAAGGGTTGCATTATTCCACAATGTTGAAATATCTCTTTATTTAAATTAAATTTGGGAATAAGATCACTAACATATATGGTAACGCCACTGAGAGAACCCTTTCCCGATATTTCTGTGTTTGTAGGCTATGTTTTCTTCTTCATATTAAAATTTTATGAAAACAAATATTCTTAGAATATTTTTAATAAATGAGTAATCTGTCTTTGTTTTTAAGCAAATTTGACTAGAAGCACGTGGCATTTTAAGCTCGTTACTACGCAACGCTTGCTATGTTTTGTTGTTAAACACCACATCTTTCACATTTTCGTTACTATTTCCCGCTATTGTCTCCTGATTTGTTGGTTGCTGTTTGTTTATTGCGATTAGTTATTTGTTATGGTACGTTCGCCTAAAGTTGTTAGATTTTGGTAAATATTATGCTTATTTTTCCGATTTCTAAATTGTGACTTTTGCGACATTTTGAATGAAATATTCTTTTCTTCAACATTAATTTTTTTAAATGTAGTAACTTAATTTTTGTAATATTATAAAGCAGAATTCTAGAGACTTCCTTCGACATTTCTTGTTTGTTCTTCCTTAACTATAAAGATGAATAGTTTGTCTCCTTCTACTCTTAAAAAAACAATTACAACTATAAAGACAAAAAGAAACGCCTAAATCTATTATAAAAATATATTTTCACATATTTAAAGATTCAAAATTAAATATTTTCCAACACGTATTTACTTTTTTATAGAAATGTTGCAACAAAGCGAATTATCATCATCAATGGATTCCCTATCTTATGATTCCTCCGTAACGTCGCCCGCATCAAGCACGGGACAACAGTCGCAGAGAACAAAAAGAATGCGAACGTCGTTTAAACACCACCAATTGAGGACCATGAAAACCTACTTCGCCATAAACCAAAATCCAGATGCGAAAGATCTCAAACAATTGGCGCAGAAAACCGGTTTATCCAAGAGGGTTTTGCAAGTAAGTGAAAATTTCGGTAGAATTATCGATTTAAAAGATATAAAAAAAAAGTTAAATTTGGAATATGTTTATTTTAAATTACAGCAAATTTTCCACTTTTATACGTATTATACACCGCAGAGGTGCATCGGCTCTCTTACGTGGATGTAGACAAGTCTTGTCTCAGTGTGGCAAAAGTTATTAAAGGCAACGCTAACCAAAAATAATGCTAATATAAAATAAAAACGTAGGCTTCCACGGCCAGAGTCAGTTGAAACTAAACGTGTTCCGGGTTTGAATTATTTTTATATTTTAACCAACGGCGTGACACGGTTCAAACCCGGAACACGTTTAGTTTCAATGCTAATATAGCTCATAGTATTGATCATAAATAAAATAATAAAATGGTAACTTATTATTAAAAATATGAGCCTCAAAGTGCCACGTGGTATTTCACCGAGGACTATTTTATTTTAGTTTTTTTTATTGAATTAATCAAATTTAAATTCCATTAATGCGTACATGAAATCCGCTTAATCGGATACAATATCTTAGGAAGCTGAGGGATAGGAAAATATATTCCAATGTTGGATAAAACATTTACTGTTCACATTCGTCTCCTACATATAATTACATACAAATTACAACATTTAATTGAACAATAGGGAAAGTAAGCTAGTTCTAATTCGCACATATTAAACTTATTCATTTCTGCAATAAAGGACCTGAATTCCTATGTTAGAACAAAACATGTAATTTTTGTTATTATATTGTTATATTCACCGTAATATCACACACCAAAAATAATGTTATAAGAAGAAACTAAACTAAATAAACTAAAACAAAAGAACTCAAAAAAATAAAAAGAAAGGATGTTAATATTCTATAATTAAACTGATGTGTACGACACCTAACAACGATTTCAACTACGAAATAATTTGTGGTAGATTATGAAAGAAAAGGTTGCACAGTCTGTCATAACGAAATGATTAACAGGTAAACCAGAACACTACTTTTCCGGCGGACTAAGTCCGCCGTCTACTATTTTGTCGTAAGCTAACCTTAATTTAATTTCAAACAAGCCATACAAATATCCCACTGCCTGGTGGTCCCAACAAAAACAATGTGAGGAGAGAAAAACACTACTCAGTTGGTTGTCCGGACCTAGGTCCATCCTCCTCCAGTGTCATCTTGGTAATCTTCCTGAGGTCTTCTTTCCTGGGTGTGTAGGCATCAGAGTCTTCGTCCTGGGCATCTTTCTCTGCTGTCCTCCTAAAAAAGAAACATATGCATTAGTATGCTATATTCGTTATGAATGATGATACTTATGCCAGCCTACTTAGGTAATCGTAGTTGGTCTTATGCTTTGCTCCTGAAAGGGTTCTTCGGATGGTAGGGATCTTCATCTTGAGATCTTCGCTAGTTTGCGTCTTCTCGAAGAAGTTTTTAATGAGCCTTGCCAGGTCTTCAGTCTCGCTCAGGTGTGTCAATGTAGCCAGCGACGCGCGTGGGGATACATGCAGTAGTAATCCCAAACAGTGATTTTGTACCCTCGCAAGAGAGTTAATGTAGCCGGGTACATCCATGATATGGCTACTGGCGTAGATAAGGATCGGGCGTATGTGTGACTTATGAAGCGGAAGTTGGAGAGGATGCGATGCAGTCGTCTGGCTGCACCTAATGCCCTGTTTCGAGCTCTTCTGAGATCCTCCGCGAAATTTAGCCTTTTGTCTTGCTGTTCCAGTCGATCTCCGTCGCTCTGACTTTGATCTTAGGAAGCGGACCATGCTGTTTCCAGGCAAACGCAATTGCTTGCGTCTTCCTAGTACTAATCGTGATGCGCCTGCACAAGTTTGACCGCCAACTCGACGTTCCGCGATACTGCCAGGATCGCTGTATCATCTGCGTAGATGGCATTTAGAACTCGTTGATCATTCCGTTTTGAAATGTCCATGATACAGATCATGAACCTATCTTTCCTGCTGTTCATCTCTCAGTTTATACCACTAATTTCCAAAAATAAAATAGCACTGAAATATTTCCTGGCGCCGCCAAGAAGTGTAGCAATGCCGTCTAGAAAGTAGCGACAGAAACCGGAATACAGATACCAAACCACCTTTGGAGTAATTCTTGGACTACTTAACGCAAGGTGACGTTGTGCTTAGGCGTTACAACATCTGCACATTCTATCGTTACTATAAGCTATATACTAGCATTATTTTGGTTACTGTTTCTAGGCACTCTTTTTATATGTTAAGTAACACTACTATGGACAAAAATATGTTTCATGGCAGATATTAGAACCAAACATTATTCACTTGGGAATATGAACATTAAAAAGGAATTATTTGTTATCATTATCGCTTCCTTTCTTGGGTATTTTTCCATAAGCAACATGATAATAAAATTCAAGTTGTTCTTCAAATATAATGTACTGCATAATTTGCTTGACATTATCAGTTTTCTTTGAGTTCAGAGGCAAAAGTTGCTGGAGTTTGAAAGCGAAGGATATTAGATCGTTTGTGTACTCATGAAATAGAATGTATCCTGGCCATGCTAGCTGCTTGTAGTTGTTTATCATAAATTTAGTAATAACAGCGATTAATCAAAACTCAAATCTCAACGAACACATTGAAGCGTAGACTTACGTTATTGAAGCCACTAACAAAGCTTGAATTTTAGCTCATTCACTCTATCACATTCAGCTCTATCTCATGCTAAATTCGCAATTTTTATGCTTGTACTATTATTGAATTCACCAATTTGTAGTATCTGCGATTGATGAATTACAGCTATTTATTTACCTTGTTAAAAAATACTTCAAACATAAGTCCCAGTATAATTTAGTAGTCCATTCTGCAAAAACATTTTAATCTATACAAGGTGTTTAATATTACAGATGGGTTACATAACTTTCTTATTTTAAACAGAATATTATGTATGTATATCATTGATTTTTGGATTCCTCGATGGAATATAAAGCAAATTTAATTCAGATACCTAAAGCTAAACGACAATTGAGATATCCTATTTTTAAGTTCTTTTGAGAAAATAATATTGCCTTTATTAGGTATTATTCTGGAGTAAGTCTTAGGCAGCGTAGTGATTATGTTTGAAATTGAGTATTTTATACCAGGAATTTTTACTGTACTCTAAAGGCCACTTTTCTAATTGTAGATATACATATGTACATAAGCGTTCTCGATTGGGTGAAACTCTTTCTTCTTTCTAAATGGAACAAAAAATACAAACGTTTTTAGAATTCTCTGAATTATAGCTAATAGCTTGATAACTATTTTGTTATTATTGTTGCTGCCATTATTAATATAATCCCAATATCGACAATGATAGTATCATGTCATGAAACCTTTACTTATTCATTTAGAGATGCTTCATTTTCGTAAAGTATGTAGCTCTGTTGTTGTAGTTAGTACATGCCACATAACCCTCTTCATTTTCACTTCATCAGGTATGGTTCCAAAATGCTAGGGCAAAATGGCGAAGGAACTTGATGCGACAAGAAGGAGGCCAAGTTAACTCCAGCGGTTCCAACCAATTAACCAATGGACCGTCTCCAACAGGAACCGGATTATTAGACGGCTCACTATCGCACCAACCATCAATCGATGATCTCCACCATCACATACATACGCAGAATGGCCAAACGCTAAATTTCGGCGACATCTACTGATTACGTACATAGCCACACAGATGGTGTATCTCAAACCATGTTCCTTTTCATAGTGATACAAATATGTACAGTTAGTTTTGAAGCCAATATTCGGATTTATTTAGTAATTTCACGTAATATGAATTAATAAACAGTAAATTTACATAGTTGTCTCATTGTTTACTACATTTTCAATGTTCAAATGTTTTTCATGTAAAATAGGCAGGAGATATGTGCAATTATTTACGTTTAGGAAGAGAGTTTAGAATGACTTACTTTGTGTATCCGTTTTATTATTTTTTGAAAACCTTTATATATTATTCTGTATGTGAATTTGTGATTATTAGCTGATAGGTGTATTATTAAGTGTAAATATAAGAAATGATTTATAATATATTTAAATAAAATGATAATAAATATACATACGTTGTTCATTAATCTGGATATATATTTTATATTTTTACGAATTTTGGGGTTTCTATAGCTCTGTGTGCAGTCCACAAAAGCATGTTGAAGCAATTAGTAGTTGTTCCCAACAAGCACACAGCGAAATACATTATACAAGCTGCTAAGATAAGGCAGTAGAAAGCAGCTCACAATTCAAGAAACTTAAGAACGGATAATCTGAATAAAATCCTTCCTCTACATTTTTATTCAAAGATCTGATCTATCGACGCTGTAAAAAAGTTCAGCCGCTAGATGTACTATTTCGCTATTCAATATCTTTCGTAGTAGAAGGTTTAATTATCATAACGAGAATACTGGCCATTATGAATTTTATCTATATACACGTAGCAAGCTCATAAACTATAATAAATCTTTTGAAACACAGATCACTGACGTTTTAATATCAATCTAGGAGCTTTAGAGAAGAACCACTGATACTGTGAATTTTTCAACTAAAAAATGTTTCGAGGCAAGCACTGCACCATACAGAATATATATGTAAGTACACAGGATATGCTGCTTCCGCAACACACGATAAAGTTTGACTTTTTACATGATTCCGTTTTTGAATATCACTTTTCAATTCGTGTCAACTCTCATCAATATTCTCTATGCATATTAATCTTTGTGTTTGAGATACCCTGGCCACAATTAAAAGTGCACCACCCCTAAATTGTTGGAATATTTCGTTAATATTCTATAAATGTGTTTCAGAAGGTCAACTTAAACGATTGCTTATCATAATGCATTAGTCTAGTTTGTTTCCCAACATTTACAAGAACGAGGTATCCCGCACATGTTTTTACAGGAACACCTGTTACGGTCCGCTAGTTGCAATCCAAATGTACAGAAATTAGCAAAATGTTTCGAGCAGTTGTGAGTAACGACTCGCAGACGAGAACGTGCACTTAGACTTAATCGCAATCATTCCGTTAAGCATTGGAACTTAGAGCAGGTTCTTCAGACGTACTCAGTAAGACCACTCCTCGAGAAGATTTTCGTTTGAAGTGATTGGTTGTTCACCACCAACATTTTTAACGCAGCAATGGTGAAACGCGTAGAACATCATTACGGACAATGGCTTTCGTAGCTGCCGACCTTCCTTATTGCAATTACCTTTAACACTCTTGTTTTATTGATTTGTCTTCCATTTGTATGTTTATAAGTAGTACAAGCATTTCTGAAGCTAATAAACATTATTTTGCAAACCTTCTTTTGGTGGTGCATGTTTAATTGCGGCCAGTGTAATTAACACAAATCTTTTAGTGTGTAAATTGCGAATATGAAGTCTTCCATTGCCTTGTTACTATCACCTCTTTGCCGTAATAAAGAATACAGTTATTGTAAATGGTGACTCGGGAGTGAATCGGGCCCACTAAAAAAATTGTCAAGCACAAGCCCTCTTACCACCCGACCACCGACCGCTGTTAGTGATTGTTTTGTAGATGTTAGATAATGTAGATGATGGACGCGAATTCCAGACGGGAGCTAACAAGAGCGCATTATTGTTGTATGACACTTGTGTTTTTGTGTTTTTAAATCCCCTTGAGGAATTTTCAGCTCAGTACAAAGGCTTCAGTTATATATATGTTATTGAGTAGAATCGGACTCGAAGAATCGATTTCGGCCACCCTCATTTACATATCGCATCTATTTTTCGAAACACCCTTAAAAAAGCCAAAGATAAGCATCAAAGTTTCCCAACATTCTAAAAGTTAGTCTAAAGCTCGTTCTAAAGGTCGCTACCATAAGAGATAGAAAATCGGGGTATTGAAATCTATAAATGAAGTTGTTCGTTGGATATATACGGGTATAGGAAAATTATGAAAATTATGGAAAAAATCTCTAAGGGGTGTACCCCTTTGCAAATTCGGACGATTTCAAAAATGTTTTAAAATATTTATTTCGATGATGGTTCCCTATATACAGTTTGATTACAGCGATTATGACGATTTTGCGGTATCTTCAATGGTTCGATGGTGCAAGCGATTTCAAGTCTACGTCATCGGTTTCAGCAATTTCACAGCATATATCCAAAAGATCTTCTATCCGCAAGATAGATGTTAAGAAGGTGTTGCTCAAAAGTGACTCTGCTATGAAATAAAATTGCTAAGCCGGTAATTAACTCGACAGGTTCGATGTTAATCTGATTAAGCTCGTAATTGTAAGTAATGGGCGGAGATACATGTATGAATGAAATTACTTCATACTTGCTGATATTCACCAGTAGATTAAACCTTGAGCGACTGTCGAAGAAGCAAAGTGTTCGGGAGGCAGAAAGTTTTGAGTTCAACATTCAGCAGCATCTAACTGCTAATGCTATAATGTAAATAATTTTTAAATTAAATTTGCCAGAAATTTAAATATGTTGAATGTGAAACTTATAAAAATATGGACCCAAAATAATACTATTTATACTTCATACCATACGTTGGGCGGGAAACGTATTTGGAAAATCGAATTTGAATGATTCACATGGATCTGTTTGGATTCATTTGACCATAAAATTTTATTTAAAAAATTTGAATTTGTATAATATTTTGCAATATTAAATAATTGCAAAATTGTATCCTTCTCAGAGCATCACCAGGAAGAAGATTACGAAATTTGTGTATTTTATAGGCTCTGTAATTATGTTGTATGTAGTATATATGTAAAAAAATAATCATATCTACGAAAATTTAACTTTTTTTTACAAGATTTGTACAGATTTAGAAATACTAAAAACGCTATCATTTTTTTTTTCATTTTTTTGTATCTATAATATCGTCGGAGAGAAAAGATGTTTCCAATTTTTATTTTCACCCTGTATGTGCAATTCTTGTTTCGAACCCTTATTTTTTAAGGATCCTTATTTTTCCTGTATTTTTCTGGAAAAATTTTAATGTAAAAGATGAGCGATAAGCGTTGAATTATAAACATTTTATACGCAATCTTATTCACCTTAAATCTTTCGTCCCTACTTATGTACCTATATAATTCCCTACGAGTTTTACAGATAATAATCGATCGCAAAGATCGCAATAATAAAATAGTATTCTTAGGGAGACACTGCTCTGGTTTCTGGACTGAAGTCTCAATTTTAGCTCGGGTCGGCCGTTCCATTATCTCCACAGTGCAAATCTCACAATAAATTCTGCCCGTAATACTGCGCGACCACGATCGTGCGAAATAATTTCGGTACTGGAAAAGTTCACCAATATCGCACTTTAATCTCGACTATAAATTAGACATGTTCGGAGTTCGGAGCTACTGAATGTTCCCGCATACCTGTTTGTATCTCCCCAATATATTTCGAGATAAGGGCGCTCGCCCCTTGCTCTCAACAACGTCCAATTATCGATTAAGTCTTATTTACTACCTGCCAGTTTTCGTTTACTTAATTCCCCTTTTTTACCTTTTAAAATTCAAGCTATAGCAAAGGCAAATACAAATCTTTAGCAGAACTACCGCACATATTGTTGTACTATCAAGGATATGTTTTAACTCGTATTATTCCGATATGTTTGTAAAAGCCCACGTTGATACTCGAGGCATAACACAATGTTTATTTCAATCTATCAACAAGAAGTCAATTAGAAAAAAAAATAAACTTAACCCTAGAATGCAAATAAAAATCGGAAAAATATGAATTTGAAGCAGTTATACAGCCTGTCTCAAGAAACTACTTCGGTCGCTGCATGAAAGAGTACACAATGGAAAATTCCAAGAAGTTGGCAGTACACTAAGGCCTACACGTACTATTGAAATAAAATATGTCTGATAATCTGATACTTCTGGTTATACCGGAAATAATTGTCAACTTTGCAATCTTAAATGGAATAGCTTACATATTATTACATTTTTGAATACCTAGCTCAATTTTAGGGTATGTTTGATAAAATAACTATGTTAGTATGTCTAGCTCTATTTTAAATATTTACCTTCTATTTAAATTCTTGACAGATTAATGAGTATATGTGAATTATTACAGCTGTGAAATTTAGAGAACTGTTGGTCGTAGTGCAGATATTTAGAAAAATGTACGTGGTACACCACTTCTTTCCAAAAGAAAAGTGCTCAGCAATGATGAAACGATGAGCTGCCAACTCTCTTGGAAATTTTGTACCATATTTTAAATACATGCATGTTCGAATTTCTCCAATAGTGAGAATTGTGCCAGTTAAGCAGATCTTCTTTTGTAAATCTGTCTTGATTCGTCCAGATAGTGTTGTCTGATGCTTTTGGGACCGTATTAAAATATATTCGCATTACTATGTTTTTGAATTTTTGCCTTGACGAATCCAAAGTTTCGCTCAATTCTGTTTTTTTATTCATTTAACTGGCGTTTGACGAGGGCTTCTGTTTTTGTGGATATCGAGCTGCAAACGTACAGCTGGCTGACATCGTTTATAATTGAAAACTCAATTACATATACATTTTTCATCAATGCTGGATTCTTCCGTAGCGATCGGATATCTCGAATGTTCGGATAACAGCTACATAAACTGCATTCTCATTGGTGAGCACTATTCCTTTTTTGTCTGAAAGCAACATTTATATTGTCAAACGAACCTTAAAATTGAGCTAGGAATTCAAAAATGTAACTAATGTATAGGATGTTCTACTTAAAATGACGAAGTTGATAGTTACTTTTCATATAACCGGAAATCTTAGACAAATATCTTAGTTTAGTTAGCGTGAGTTCATGGTTATGGATAAGTAAAACAAATTGGTCCACTGTCTCACAACATTCTTTATTAAACATATTAATACAGACCGGTTTCGTCTATAAAACACATCTTCAGGCTCTACTAGAAAAAGAAACGAGAAATTGCAAAATAAACAAAAAAACAATTTTGACTTAATTAATTAACATTGTTACGGCCTGAAGATGTGTTTTTTACACGAAGCCGGTCGCTGCTGATGTGTTTAATAGAGAATATTGTAAGACAGTCTAATTGGTTTTACTTATCCTTAATTTAGATTTTAGTATATTAGCAAGTTTTCAAAATTTTCTGATTTTCCCTTTCATATATCGCCCGATACAGTTCCTCGTGAGACACTCTGTACATTAAAAAAAAAGATTCATTTAAAAAAAAAGTAGCTATCTAACAAGCATTATCAAAGAAGAAAAACAGAAATAAAGTTGATCTTAAGCGATTCATGTGCATTTAACTTTACTTAAAAACTCACCAGTATTACGAGTTCCTTTTCTGTTTTTATTTACCCCCTTTATTTTGTAATTAATTTAAAGTTTAATTTATTATTTGGATATGCTAAGTTTAAAAATAATACTGGCAATAATTATATTAAAATATTGTAAAATTTATATTATAGGCTGCTTTTAAATAAACATTTTGAAAAACGAGTAAAACAAGATTGCGAAACGTAAATCGATTATTATTTAAATAAATACAAATAAACGACGAAATAATAAACTTTAATTTAAATTTAAAGCAGAAATGTATCACTTCTTTCGCCTCAAGTAACACGAATAAAAAACGAAACACATACTTATTAAAATAAATAATGTGTGAAAAAATATATTTGTCAATTCTCTTTACAATAGTAAATAAGACCTCGTACAACTTTCCCAATCTTTTCAAATATATAGAATCGGTTCTCCCATATTCTCCAACATAGCAAGGACATGGTGGATTATTAAAGATTTTTAAATTATTTCCAAGATGATCGATGCTATCTCCTTTGTTCCCTAGCCTAAGAGTCCGTTAAAGAAATTCACAATTTTTCCTCTAAGAGGTGTTATTTGCAAAGTACGCATCTGTATTCTTAGACGCCTCCCTCTGTATACTCCCAAAAGATATTTAAGATTAGTTTTATGTTTGAGCGTTGAATGAAGGAGAGGCATTTGCACAAAAATATGGTTTAGGCACATGTATTTTGATGCAGCCGCATCTTATTTTCACTTTGAAGTGTAATAATTCTTTTTTAAAAAACTAAAACGCCGCACGATAAAAGCACTTGAAACGAGTGAATAACAATATTTATATTTAATTGCTAGGCAAACAGTTATAACGTCGTTTTATCTCTCTACATGTACATTTTACATTACTGGGAAAATCGTCAATTCTATTGGCGTTAAATTCTATCCATTCCAGAAGCAGTTGTGGATTAAATAACTAGTATTTAATACTAAATTTTAAGATAAGCAAATTTAAAATAAATAGAAACTTCAGGTTATTATTGAATTTGTTGAACTGAAAACTAAATAAAATATTGTAGACGGGCTTCTTTACTACAGATATGCTGTATATTTCGTTCGGTTAAAAACTCTTGAATTAAAAACTCAATTTTATTAGATTAGTGCTCTATATAATTAATATAAATTATTTAATTTACAATATAACCTAGTAGTGACCTGTACTAGGCACTAGCGTATTTATAATTTTTTAAAATATTTTCTACATACGAAAAACAGGTAGCACGCATGTGGCATCGTTGGAAGGCTGCTAGTAGACGGAGTGGATTCGTCAAGCTATCAGTCACTAGATAACGCTAGCAGTTCTCTGTATTTAAAATACACGCAAACAAAAGGGAGCTATTAACGCCATAATCCGCAGATAGAAATATTGCAAGAGGTTCTGATTTATACATTTTACTGATACTATTTATTAAAAATAATTAGAAAAATTGCATTTATAGATATTAAACCTCTGTAAATGAACAAGGATGAATTTTAATAAATACACAACAATAAGATCTTTTATTAAAAAAATAAGAATTTACGCCACATGTTTCATTCACCATTAAAGATAATCCGCTCTCTTTAAAAATTTCAATTTTTTGACATCTGTAATACATCTCACCGCGTTTTTCGGATGAATGATGATGCGAGAGACCAGAGATATCTGTGTGCATTAACGAAATGTTCTAGCGCTGTCCAGGATCGGCGTAGTACTTCTCTTGTCAGCTCTTAATGTAGCAAAATTAAGGTCGGACTTCAGGCTTACTAAAGCCAGAGTTTCTGACAGCAAAGAGTATGAGCACGAAGTTCTTTCCTTATTGCAAAACAGAACCTATCAACTTCTTAAACGTGATCCTACTCTCTGAATCGGGCGGTCCATTATTAACTTCTCTAAAACATCATATATCTATACCGATACTCACAGGTCACTTCTCCCTGGTGATTCTCCAGCCACTAAGTTATACAATCTTCCCGAATTCACAAACCCAATATCCCCTTACGTCGTATTCCTATATCTAGAAATTATCGAAGTATCTTTCTAACCTCTTAACACCTTACGCTGGACACAGCGATTCTTTCATCCAAAATTCCGAACATTTCGTCAAACGACTGAAAAAGTTGACAATAGATCCTGGTGATTTACTTGTCAACCTATGTCGAATCCTTATCCACCCTATATCGAATGCAGTATCTGGCTGACTTGGTGGAAGCTTGCCTTTCTTCTACCTGTTTCTAGTTTCATGGTAAAAACCACGAGCAAGTCTCAGGCACAGCTATGGGATCTTCTCTGTTTCCTGTCATCGCCTGTATCTTTATGGAAGCGTTCGAACAACAAGTCCTTTTATTTCAGGCGACCTCATATACACGTTTAAACAATTTCCTACAGTTTCGAAATTCCCAACATGTTCCTATCTTATAAGGTAGAGCCTCCCTTTTCTAGATGTTCTCATACACTGGTGTCCTGACAGTGCGCTGGGACATTTCATTTACTACAACCGAAAACCCACGCCTACAAATAGATATCTCACTGCATCACCCAGGCCAAAAACGTAATGCTATCGATCTCCTTATCCAAAGGGCCATTTCATTTTCTAGACACATCATCGAGGCTCTGATTCGTAATAGTTATACTAAGAAAGATGTCCGAGTTACCATTAATCTCTACATCAACCCTTCTCTACAGCAACTTCCCTCATCTAATAATTTCCGTAAGCAAGCGTAGCTACTACATTCAAGATGTTACTGGCCGCATCAGCAGGATCCTTTTCAGAAACAATATAAAAACCATCTTCAAACCTAATTTCAAACTCTCAAGCTATTTTCCCATCAAAGACCTCAATCATCTAGAAGCCTCTGGCGTCTACCAGATTCTATGTTCATGCAGCAGTAGAAATAGTCTTACGCATTTACTTATTTTTGATGATTACTAACTGCAGGGAAAAACAAATTAATTTTGCCTTAAATTTTGATAGTCGTTATCCTTTAGAGCAATAAATTTATTTTTTGATATTAATTTTCGTTTGTTTTTTTATTTTTTAAACATTTATTAGTTGGGCAAACTTCAATGGACGGTAGTGTACATAGACATCAACATGATTTTCCAACTTCTTATGATATTCCTGATTTCATATGATGATTTTATAATGCGCATAAATAACTAAAGGTCCTATTCGAAGTTCACTTGAAGTATGAGAAAAGGATATCATTTCAAAGAAAGAGGAAAATCGACGTAGAAACTTAAGGAAAGTAAAGAAGGAAATAGGTTTTCAGTAATATTATTCTCAAAATTGTATAAAAAAAAGTATGTCTCAACAAAACAAACAAACTGATTGTTTAAAATTTTATTTTGTATTTATTGAAACCATATAACAATGCGGAGTCACCTTTTCCTTTTAAAGAGCATCGACAGATTAAATCCAGCCGAGTAAATTATAGATGAAATTAAGGAAAACATCAACATCCATACCTAATTCACGAAGTCTCTGTACGATACGCTGTAATTCTTCAATCTGACTGACTTCCGCCACAAGCTGGTATGATTCTTCGCCAGAAACGATGGCGAAGAATTCTTGGAAGGCTGGGCTAGTATTCAACAAATCATTAATTGTGTATGTAATCTCATCAATATCGATCAGCGCTCGTATTTCATCGAGGAAATCCCTAACAGAGCGTTGTATTTCTGCTGTTGGACGAACGCGGTCGTGTCCATGGTCATGTTCGCCTTCAATGAATTCGTGGATAGCATGGATGATGGCATCTACGTCAATACCGTTGACGCTCATGAATACTTTGAATCTTTGCCAAGTCTCGTTCTCTCGAATCAAGTCTACAAGTTCATGCCACTCTGGTCCTCGAAGGTATTCGACTACAGCTTGGAAATCTGGATCTATTTCGTTATAACGGCGAGCGACTTCCTTCATTTCCTCGATGGGAATCAAGTCAACAATTCTCTGCAGGTCTTCCTGGAGAGTGAACGTTGCGGGAAGAGCATAGCTAATTCCAAGAAGAGCGAAGAAGACTAAAAATTTAATCTGCAACGAAATGCTTGATTAAAAATTACGTTAGATGCATTCTAATAGTTTAAAGATGTCCCAACAAGAGCAGAAAATTTCAATGTATGCAATGAAAAAAATTGCTGTGAAGGTAATTGCGACAACTGTGTAGGAGCGATTTTATATTGAAAATTCACGTAATTATAGAAAGCTGGGCCATCGTCAAGGAGTAATTTTCATTAAAATATTTGAGTAATCCTATAAATAATAATAATTTTATTTTGCCAGTGGGTCTATAATGGATATTGGACAAGTCAAAATTAATAATGTGAAAAGCAACGATATCACTAAAAACATTAACACAAATGTATAAATAAAAGTGTAAATGTATAAATGCAAAAACGAACAACAGTAAGGGAATATTGCAAAATAAATCGGCCAAAGTGTAGCAACAAACAAGAAATTTTTGTTCCTGGAGCTAGAAAGTTCTGTTGTTGCAGTCTCGACCTCAAGAGTTCAGCTTGCTGTATCGAAAGTTTTACATTCCGAATCTTATCGTTCAGAGTTCCTCTTGATTGAAAAGCTGAAGCGAATTGTCATGATATTAAGAGCAGTACTCTTCTATATGATCAGCACCTTCTGATTCACTTAAAATTGGCTTACAAACTCCAGACAGGAACAGACAACCCTTCATTATGGGTCACAAGCGCTGAAGACACGTTTTGCTTAAATCCTCTGGAATAGTTGATAATAATTGAGTCAGACAAAAGTAACAGTCTGAAAAATGATCTTTAGGCTCACACCACACCATAGGAACAGCGAATGGCTCGGCGTTTTCCTTTCAACAATTTGATTAGAGTATGCAGGGTAGAGGTGCAAAACATTTATCTTGATCACTAAAAGCGCAATCAAAATACCTTCTTAACTAAATCAGTGATTGGTTTCCTGTGGGCTTTTGGGGTGAACTTAACAATGGGGCGGTCTAGAGGACAACGATGTTTAGCAGTTGCCATTTTTACAAAGTGTAAGTTCTAAACACAACAACGTTCCAATATCTCTCAAAAGAAACGCTCATTGAGATAACGAAAGCTCACAGTACACTGTTAGGCCGAAGCAAGTTCGATGAGAATTGCACCATGCGTGTTTCACCATACACTATATCATAAAGTCCCGCACTACTAGTGTATTTTGCCATCTAGTGAGTAAGTTTGAAATCTTTATCACATCTGCTACCTAGTGACAATTACAATTTGCAGATCTTCTAGCACTCGTGTACCAAACAAAAGAACAAAAATTAGAAAATCAAACATTTAAACAAAAAAACAAGAAACAGCGAAATACTGACAATAAAACACAAAATGTTTAACAATTCGTGCAAGAATATTTTGAAAGGTAAATTGGGATTCATACACCAAAGCTCAAGCATATCACATCGCAGATGCAAAATAGTGTTAGTTAGTTTATTCGTTCTTTGAACCATTGATAGGAATGTTACATAATTTGCGCTCGCTTCTGGTATAGAACGTTTTATTATTCAAATAATTGTTCCAATTTGTGTAATCTAATGTACTGACTGCTATAATTCGTTACATTAAAATTTTAATAAGTCACTCATACATTGCTGTAATGTTTACTCTAACAAATGTTGCTAGTTTTGTATCACCTTTGTGGTATAGTATCCCACCACTAACTGCTACAAATTGGTCTACGGGTCCTATAACTATTTTGTAGTGATGTTTGCTACAATCATAGAAGTTACTCTAACATTTTTTTGTGTAGCTTTAGAAAAGCAAAGATTTGTAATACGCTGGCCGCAATTAGAAATACACCAACAAAAAAATTTTGCAAAATAATGTTTACTAGTGTTAAAAATGTTTATACAACATTCTACGCGCTTCAGGGAATTCCTGAATTCCCTCAATATCGACGAGTGCGAGCACTTCGTCGACGAAGTCCCTGACCGAGCGTTGGCCTTTCTTCGATGGAAGATCTACATCTGCACATGGTTTTCGAGTTTGTTTCTGCAGATTTGCTATCCCCAGCCTTCTCTTTTTGACTCTTCCTTCGCTTCAGTTTCTTGAATCCTTCTCCATTCTCGCCTGTTTTGATTTGTTGTTTTAATTACTCCACATCTCGGTATTTTCTTATTTCCTCTAAGGGGTTTGTATCATCCTGTTCCTCTCTTCTATCTTCCGTTCTAGAGCTTCCAGGTACCTTATAATATCTTGCGTGTTCAAGCTCGCCAGGTGCCGTTCTTTTATATATTCTTCTTAGCGTTTCGTTGTCTGTCTCTAATTCCTTATCGCTCTGTTCTTTTCTCAGCATCGTGCTCCAGTCAGTTTTCAATCGAATGCACGGGTTAAGTCACAGAATGTTCCTATTGGTAATTCCCCCGTATCAAACTTTGCACAACTGTTTATGACACACGTTAAAGGCAGTCATTGTAAAACGATTAACGCGGAACTGTGTTGATGTTCTGTTAAAATACTTTATTTGTTCAAGTTATAAATGAACCTGTTCAACATGGCGTACTCAAAGATTTTTGCAAAACGCGCTACGAATTTCTATCAAAAACAAGCCACTGCTATTTTATTGCACAGCATATAATGCCAAATTTCAATAATTCCTTCAATAATTCGGTGCAGTTTTTCATAAAAGTGTGGATGTTCAGATCAGTAGAAAATTACGTTGAAAACGAAATCGTGAAATCAACAAAATTCATACAGCCCAATTATTTTTTCTTCTTGGCACTGTTATTCTTTTCAACAAGTTCGTACACGTTTTTATGAATTGAATTTTTCCAGTACTCTGGAATAATGTTCCACAAAAAGCACATTTTTTATCAAAAGTTCAGTGCAAGCCTCAATGTGAACGTACGTAACAAGCAATTGTCAGTATATAATTACATAAGTGCAACAACACTAGGCCAAAATCCAATTGAAAGGAGCTTGGATATTAACTCCTTATAATTAGCGGTGTTGAAAGTTTTGCTGAAATCTGTGTAAATAGCATCTACGACAGATGCATGTCGATAAATGAATAGGTAAGGTTTAATATAGTAAAGTCTTTCGCAAAAAAGTTGCTGGAAAGCCTTAGCACAGTTAGAGATAATACTAATTGACCTATAATTGTAGATCTAATAATTAATAAATTTTAGAAAAAATATTTGCGATTTTTATTTTATGCTTCAAATAGATATTTCTTATAATAATCGAATCATAGTAATAAATAAGAAATAAAAATAAATTATTATAATGTTACTCCATTTATAAATCTGGGTATCTATTTCGGATTACAGGCGCTGCATTACATTTTAAGAGTTTAGAAGTATCAAACTGTTATTTCTTTTGCGATATATGCGTCGGCTTGAATGTTATAAAATAATAACCAAGGTTTTTATATTTTATGTGGACTGTATTTTCTTTTGGATCCCTTCTTTTTAATTACATTGAATAATAAACCCATGATTCTCTTTTAGAAATAACTATACCTTGACTCAATAACAGGAGGAGTGATTTAAATTTTTCGCCCAAAAATTAAGCGCTTCCATTGACTCTGATCAAACACGACTTATACACAAACAATATCAAAACGAAAGTCGTCGTCGGCCATGTTTAGTGTTTACTATAACCTGTCAAGGTATCGCTAACAGTGTTTTACATGAAGTGTTGAAATAATTTCTATCTATTCGTTTATTAATGTAGTAAGTACTTTACGTACACAATTTTTTTTTTCTTATTTGCAAAAGTAGAGTAACACATAAAACATCAACAAATTCATATTGAGGTTACAGGAGATAAACGCGTTATAGATTCAAATTAGCCGCCCTCTCTATCCGTTTTGTTCGGAATCGTCGTATTTCATTATATTGTATGCGTGTGAACTGTTCTGCTTTCGCTACTCTTCCTGTTTTTGAGACATAGTATAAGTAAAAGTAGGTTTTTATATTTTTTAATATTTATTTTTAATATTAAGAATATTAAGAAAAAAATACAATATAAGTATACTCAAAGAGAGAAAATACTAGTATTAATGGTAAGTGAACTATTTTCTTCAGTAATCCTCTACTAGTTGGCAACACTGCGTAGTTATATTTTTTCCAATACGCCATAGATAACTGAAAAGTTGGTACAAACATAACCGAGAAACGGGAGTCTTTAAATTGACTTTTAGGTGCCTCAAATTAGTCTCCTGAAAAAAAGACCAATTTTAAACTCGGTGAAACATAATCTTGATAGAATCCATTTAAATCGTTATTTCACTGCCCGTTAATCGAAGCTATAGCTCACAGTTTTTCAATGGAAACAAGTCAAATTTATGTCTGACGAAGTGATATCAACTGGAACTCCCTATGGTCTCAGAAGTACGCTTAATCACGTACATATCTAGTATAGGTTATCTCTTCTTATGGTGTACTTATGGGTTATTTTATACAGAGTTTCAGTCCCTGTACAGAACAAACGTTAGGGTATAAAGCAAGAAATAATTAGAAATGCCATCGACATAGCACAAAGGAGGTGTACAGATTAACCTAATACAGCACAATGGCCAAGTATGAGCATTTAGCTTTAGCAGAATTGATAAAAAATGTGCATCAACAGCTACGAGAAGATTCAAAATTAATGGGAGCTGAAAAAGCATGGAATGAGCATATTAGGAATGAAAACCTATTACACCAATATGCAGAAGCAATGAAACAATTATCAGTAAACCATTGGGATAGTAATATGTGCAGTGATGAACAAAATTCAAAACAAATGTCTAGAATTGTGTGGGTTTGTAATATTTGTTTAGAATATTTTTGGGAAAATGGGTTAATGTGTTACAGAGAAAAGGAAATAGAAGTTGCTAAAAAAATTAATATAGATATAAGGAACGATAAAGACTTTATTTATTACGAACATAAGTCCATAAAAATATTGGATGTAGGTAGTTGTTACAATCCTTTCGACAATTTTAGTGAATATTTCGATATATTTCCAATAGACATAGCACCAGCAACATCAGATGTGTTCAAATGTGACTTCTTAACAGTCGACATAGGTGCATACACAAAAATAGATTTGAATGAAGTACATCAATTAGAAAATAATTCCTTTCATGTTGTAGTATTTAGTTTGTTGTTAGAGTATTTGCCTATTCCCGAATTAAGATCATTGTGTTGTGAAAAAGCATACAAATTATTAAAAACTGAAGGTTTACTATTGATCATTACACCAGACTCCAAACATGTTGGAGCCAATGCTAAATTAATGAAATCCTGGCAGTTTATATTGGCCAAAATGGGCTTTTCACGAATTCGTTATTTGAAATTGCAGCATATTCATTGTATGGCATTTCGTAAATCTATTTTGAAGAAGACCGCTGAAAGATGGGCAGAATTGCATCAAACGGAAAAGATTTATGAAAAAATGTACATCCCGCAAGATTTCAATTCTACAAATTTGATAAAACCAGATCCTATTCAAAAAGAATATTATGAGATAGATCATTTGCCGAATTTTAATGATATAGATGATTTACTATAAGGTATTTTAATCTAAAGTTGTAATGTGATCTAATATAATTGTAATAAATGATTTTATTAAAAAATCTGTATATCTACCCTCCTTGTACACCATATTTCATATTAGGATGTAGAAAAGCAATAAAAATCATTTGTAAACCATGGTCAGCGATGGATAGGATATGGGAAATAACTTGATTTTCAATGCAACTAGACAGACTCGTGTTTTGTTGACTTTAGAAGAAACCGGTATGCAACACGGACCCTGCTCATGGGACGAATTAGCATGAGTGTATCTAGTCGCTGCAAAACAATGACAAAATTTCTATGGGGGTACCCCCATCATTTTCTTTGGAAATTTGGACGACGACGATTTCAAAATTGTTCCAAACAATTATTTCGATGGCGCTTTCTTATGCACGTTGCTGACCTGCTAATTACGGCCATTGTTTTTCTGGAATAAAATTTAAAATTCCAAATTTTTTCAAAAAACAAATAGAAATTTTCTTTTTGAATTTTGAAATATTTCAAATGCCTAAACGTATGGGAGCCAAACACATGCTGCAATAAGAACGCTTGCGCTTATGTTACGGATCACATACACGAACGACCAACCCCCACACCGTCGCCTATGAAGCGCACGGAAAATGGCCAACTATAATTTAACGGAACAACAAATTTCAGACAACTTAAACAACTGGTTGGGATGGAATTTCAAATTTACATTTAAAACCTAATGATAGCTTTATACTGACTCCTCTAGTGTTTGCTGTTAATACTGCTTCTTCTATTAGTGTTTTTCCTGAAAAAGTACAAATTGCTTGTCAAACCGTTATTCAAAAATGGCAAAACCGAACACTTTGTCGAACTATAGACTAATTGGTTTGTTGTCTGCTTTTTTTTAAATATTTATAAAAAGGCTATATATAAAGCTTCGTGAATTTAACATTCATTTCAGCACCATTTTATGTAAACTAAGCGTTGATACACGGTGTATAATTTGTTATAAAATAGTTTCGACTGTTGATAAAAAATTGGTCAGTTTTGCACATTTTATAGATATGATTAAAGCATTTGGTTGTGTAAATCATTCATTACTTCTAGAAAAACTTTCCCTCGGGACTCGAATAATTGTAACATTCTAAATACAATTGATACAATAAATGAAACAATATCGAATGGGCGCATTGTTACAGTAGGGGTTCCTCAAGGCTTGGACCTACCTTATTCATTGTTTTTGTAAATGATGTGTGTAGCTTTTTGCAACATGATAATATTTTGATTTGCACTTCGTCGTTTGAGAAAAGCATAAATTTAACTTTTGAGGCCTTGCATAAATTTCAATACTGGGCGATGAAAAATGGACTTAAACGTAAAAAATCACATAAAAGCGAAGTGTTATTAGCGCACCTTCAAAAGGTGGTACGATATAAAAAAAAAGTTGATTTGTTAAAAATAAAAGGTGCCGAAGCACAAGATAAAACGATTTCATGAACAATAATTCTGTCAATTTCCCGAGGCACATTTAAAAAACGCTTAATACAAATGGAAACAACGTACAAATTACAAATGACACCCTTATGAAGTTCACTTAAAGGATAATCATTTTATTGTGTTCAGATCTCTTATAACAATTATAATAATATATTTTATATTAAAGACTAGTGCAAGACTTTCATCTTATTGACTAGTGGAATGGTTTAGTATTCGATAATAATACTTTGGTACATGGAAATTTAATAACTTATTCTTAAACATAAAAAGTATAAAATATAGGAAAAATGCCTTTTTATTATATGAATTATGCTCTGTCTCCCGTACCGCTCGTTGAATTGTCTTGATTGGCAAGAGGATCTAGTTCTGCAAATAAACTCAACCATGACATTTGTGTGGCTTTGTTGCTGTCCCCTTTCAATTTTAACTCGGAGGATTCATCTTGTGAAATCGTTTTGGGATCAGGAGGAAAATTATTCATGTCAAAAGTTATGCTACCTTCCTGAAGTAACTTTGATGGCATAAATTCACCGCTCAAGAAGTCTGCTGTGGCAGTAGGCCATGTTAAATCCAATAATGCTCCATTAGAAGAGTCATCTGCTTCATGGGCCGATGAAGTCATTGAATAATCTTCACCAAGAAGACTTGTAGTTTCAATTAGAGGAGTAACATCCCTAAAAGTTAAAGGAATGTTAAAATAAATGGTGACACAGAATATTATTTACCTTTCACTTGTTTCTTCTTTATTCATTTTCTCATCATCATTATCGTTGTCTGTATATTCGGCATTAAAAAAAGTTTGCTGATCTCTATCTCGATTATCAATAGGTGTTGCCAATTCAGAAATAATACAAAATTCATATGGTTTGATATCAGTAACTTTTTCAGCAGCTGCTGTAAGCATTTCAGAGGCTTTTGTAGAAAATGTAGAAACAGCATTTTGATAAGACACAAGTGCGTGAGAGAACATGTTACATCTTGCTGCAGCTAATAAGTCAACTTTTTGTAAGCAAGCTAACATATATCTATCGAACCTTGTTTTAGAAGATCTAACATATGATTGAGCTTTGCGGAACTTCTCTAATCCATGGCCAGTGTCAGGATCCAACTGACCCGATGCCGACTTCATCCAGCTTAAGGCAGCCCTATATTCCGTTCTGACTTTTTCCATTTCCAATACTGTCGCTCTTGTATCAGTTACGGCTCTACCTCTAAACGTTTCAACTTCATGGTGTAATCTAACTAGTGGCGGTCTGATTGTTAATCGTTGATGACCTGTGTACGATAGTGACTTCCCAGCTGTGGACATTATTTGACCAGCACTACAGTTTTTTTCGTTTTTACCGCATTCTTTGAGATATCTTCCTAGAGCGTTTTCTTCTTGAGCTAAGAAGCACAGACGTTCCTGGTATAAATCGACTACTCGTTGTAGTTGGACGCAAGTATCCGATATGGAGCGAAATAATTCCAACTTCGCATCCAGTTCAGCATCTGATGCAACGATGCATTCATCTTCTTTACCACCAAGTTTCCGAAGGACCGACTTTTTTGTTACCCAGTACTGATGTTGCATGGTATTCATACCAAAAACAAAATAAATTTTAAAAAAACAACCTCTTAAGTACAAAAGAATTACATTTCGTTTTATGTTTACGTCAGTGTAAGATGTCAGACAAGGCTTGACGTAAGCCTTGTCAAAACAGTGGCCTACCATTCAAAGAGAAATTAAAACCCTAAAAAGATATTTGTGTATTTCAAAAAAGTTTATTTTATAATTTATTTTATTTAATGATGTTTAATTACATTACACGAGTTAATTAGAAATGATAATAATGAAAATACATTTACTTTGTAATTATTAACTTCTTCAAAGTGTAAACGATTTATATTTAGATTATTGCATTATTTTATATTAAATTAATAAGAAATAATTAACGCTATGTAGCTTTATAAACTGTTTGCTTTTTGAAAGTATAGATCAGTATATGAAGAACATTATAGTTTTTGAATGAAGTACTAATTTTTAAAGAGCCCGACAAAAATTCAGAATGGCCAACGTAGCCGTTTGTAAATAAATGAACCACCCCTTAAAAATAAATTAATAAAATGAATTAAACAAATTGATAACAATTTATATGCGACGTCTAATACCGAAATGGGTTCTGAAACGGACGAAATAGTTATCGAAGACTCGGACGAGTCGTTGCTTGATATAAAGGAGGTTAATACTTTTATATGGGCGCATAACAAAATAATATCCTTAAATCTACTTTCCAGTTAAATGATATCGAATATGATATACCACCGGCGATACCACCTTCCTTGGAGACCATATTATGGGATATGGAGTCAGAGGAAGGTAGTGACAATACTTCCTTGCATTCGTTACAAAGCTTAATGGTGAAGTTTAGGTCGTTATTATATCACTGCATCTTACAAGGTATATCGGCACAAGTTTCATCTGCTGGTGTAAGTAAAAGATATTTGAAAGAAGTTTTATTTTTTCACTTAATGCTAGGATGGTAACTCAATAATATTTCGGATTCCAGGAACGTGTTGGTGCTGGTTTACCAACAGTCATCACAAATAGTTTGAAGTATGTAGCAATCGGAACGTCTCATGGTTATATTTTAGCATTTGATTCGGAACAAAAGTTATGCTGGTGTTGCCATGATATGATGACCAATGATCAAGGCGCTATTTCTGCGTTGGCCTTTAATTTAGATTCAACACGTCTTTTGGTTGGGTCAGTATTAATGTCTTACGCATATTGTTAATTGTTTATATCTCAAAAATTGAATAGGTGCATTTTGTTATTGATTCAGTGTTCACATTGAACATAATTCCTGCCCTACACAATTTACAGAAATAGTATTGAAATAAGAATGAATGAGAGCTGTAAAGTGCAGGATTACCCATAAAATTAAATCTAGGCATGAAATATGTCCCCTTTTCACTGCACATGATACATCGTTTTTTAAACGAAACTTACCGTCAACTTTCTTCAATATTTCCAATACTCCAACTACTTATTAACTTACTTTCTGAGATAATTGAAATTATTTGTGATTTTTATGAAGTATTGCTAGAGTAATGATTCAAATTTTATTCACTTAATTATTTCTTAGTTTTTAGCCATATATCTAATAAAAGAGTAAACTTTGAAAACTTCACTTTATTTCCGTAATTTTCAAAAGTTATTTGTTGAAACTACAGTCGCGAATGATGGAAATAAAGTAGAGCTTTTACTACAGTGTCTTACTTACTTTTTTATTATGGGTCTTCACAAATTAATGACCGACAACATCTTACATTTAATATATGTATCTAATAATTTTTTTATATCAGGTAGATAACAGAAAAACTATCCAAATTGATGTAAAATTTATTTCACATTATTTTCGTTCATACAATCTTTAATGCTATTTGTGTATTTCATTGAACATCGAGTAATATTTCTGAAATAGTATTGCGCATAAGTTAGACACTGTTACATTCTAAAAAAATATATACAGTGGGGTCCTTGAAAGAACATATTTAGATGACTATTGCTTAATTAATACAATGCTACAAATGATACTTGCATGTTTTTAAAACTTTATAAATAGTAACGGTCCAAGTACCGATCCCTGCGGTATGCCCGCCCGACAGTAAGCCTGCAGAAACGAGTGCGCATTCATTGGCGGCGAAGTCAATATTCATACGCGTACAGTTAGTATGTGTATGGATAGCGGGTTAGATTGATGATAGCGAATCGACGGCGTGCTTTGTTATATTCGACTAATCTTAATAATTAATACACTAGCACTATTATTAAATGTATTATTTACAATATCAACATTTTATCATACAATATTTACCATATTATAAATTTCTATATGACTTTATGTTAAGTGTGTGCAACATTCCACAAAACATTGTAGACGATGAAGAAAGTTTTGGGCGAAATACATTCCGGAATGGAGATTGCCAACAAGAGGTCAATTACAGTTTAATTTACCGCGGGTGGAAAACACGATTACGGATCAAATCAAGTAAAAAAAAAAAATTGGCTGACAGTGGATGAAACAACGGATGCCAGAAAGAATTGTATTTTAAATGTGTTAGTGCACAGTTTAAAAAGTGATGTGGTATCCGTACATCTTCTTTTACGTAGTACAATGTTACAGAAAACAAAAGCGGGAACGATAGTGGAAACTATAATAAATACCTTTGGGGAGTTCAATATATCGGTAACCCAACTTGTAATGTCGGTTACAGATGGGGCTTCAAACATGGTTAAAGCTGAAAAGTTATTAAAGCAATCTTATCTTCAATTGCTTCTTGTAAGCTGTTTGCTGCATGCATGTCATCTTGTAGCTGAATTTATTAGAAACAGTTATCCGAAAGTACATCAATTAATAATTTCTACCAAAAAAGTGTTTATTAAATCTCCAAAACGCATTCGTGTGTTTAAATAGACTTGTCCGGGCATTCCTCAGCCACCACAACCGGTATTGACGAGATAAGGAACGTGGCTAAAACTTATATTATAAGACATTTTTACACATTATTAAACCCTGTATCTTAAATTTAAATCCGCAATAGGCCCAAGCAATTTCAGTATGCCAGCGGCTGGTTTCAGATACCGAAATCCATATTCAAATAGCAAATTTCTGAAAATTATTCAATTCTTTTAGATACTATTTCCAAATTAGAGAAATATGTAGATGATGTCAAAGCCTCACTAGGAAATCTAACAGATAATGTAGGAAGGTTAACAACCGATAAATTATGTAGGAGTATGACTGAGTCATCAACGAAACCCATGCTGATGATACAATACTACAGCGAATTTTTGTGTCAGTCTACATCAACAACACAATCAAACTAAAATACTAATTACATACATTATTTTTAATATTGATAGTTACCGAGCCGTACGCTACTGTGAAAGCACTTGTTTCTGCAGGCTTATTTATCAATCGATTTAGCTTTATCGATCTTTCTATCAATTGTCATTTCTTTGCTTCATCGAGCTGTATTCCAGTATATAATTATGGTAGATTTGCTTATATTTACCAATTTTTGTTAGACAATGCGCTTATTTTTCAGTTTGTAAACAAAAACGGATTTCCAAAACCTTTCAATTGCCTTTCCGCAAACATATAAATATGCGGAATGTTTTATTCAGAATATGAGTACTTTTTTTTAATACTTTTGTCTCGCTGTAGAATATTTCACTGAAATTTCCTTGGCCGTCTTGTGGAACCTTATTTATAAAAAAAAAAATTTCAACATACCCCATAACAAAAAAGATAATTTTGTTATAAAACTCCTATTAATTTCAGGAACAAAAACAAAATACAGAAAAAAATATTTATGTAGATACAGATCTTTTAAATTTATTATAAATAAATTTAATTAATTTATAAATTATTTAGTCAATGTTACTATTAATGTGCAGTTTGAGTAAAATAAATATAGGGAAAGGTAGAAACGAATACTGAGTACTTTTTATTTGTTTATACGATTGTTACTTGTTTCTGTTCTATCGATCAAAAATTTGCATATTATTTTATTCTAGTTATTTCAATAAATCTTCAGAATTGTGTTTTTCAAGAAAATGTTTTATAATTTTTGATATGTAAATGGTATCCTGAAATTCTGTATAATTCGTTCAATATCAATGCGTTACATTGTTTCTAGGTATGAAAGGGGCTATATATCAATGGTGGATGCTTTAAGTGGCGACGTTATCCGAAGATTACCCGACGCGCATGCTCCTCAATCGGCGGTATTACAGTTGAGATTTACATCACTGAATAGCTTAGCTTTATGTGGAGATTCATCAGGTTGCGTATTTTCACTAACGTTCGGAAGAAGGTTAGGCGTACGAGTTTCTGATAGCAAATGTTTATTTTCTGGAGCCAGAGGTGAAGTTTGCTGTTTCGAGCCGCTTGTCCACGGACAGGAATTATTAGGAAATCATATAGTTGTTGCAATGGCTACACTATCGAAGGTAGTGACCCTGCACAAATTGAAAATTAATGCTTCCATTGCCATATACATGTCGTTAAAAAAGATTCAGTCATTCATTCAGTCCAATCTCCTAACTGTACTTTAATCATATACTTATACATATACTTTTACATATACTTCTTCAATCGCCGTGCGAAAATGTAATGAAAATCGCTATTACGAAGGATCCTAATAAATAAACCACTCTTTACTTTGTCTATTCCATCGTTATCAAATTTATGACCAAGAAGGCATTAGTTTTCAACACGCCCTCGTATAACACCAAATAATGCTTTACTTTTTAGGTGATCGTTATAATAATCAAACCAAGACTGAAAGTTCTATTTAGCCAACAATTACCGAGATTGACTACGGCTTTGCCTTTGCTTTGTTGGCAATTGGTGCCAGTAGGTAAAACTTGGCAACCAGTCTTAGCATGGGGTCGAGGCGTAGAACTGAATTATACACGGATAGTATTTACTGGTTTAAACAGTAACCGAATACGTTTGTCAGCCTTGCGACAGGTTCGTTTACCTTACCAGTTATCCGCGTTACATTGGCTTGGTCCTAGACATCTAGCTATCCTGGATACTAGCGAGAATTTAAGACTAGTCGAAGTTAGAACGCAAAGAGAGCTCGAAGTGCTTGACCTGACCAACGCAGGTTTAGTATACAGTTCTGCGCATTTCAAGGCATTGGCGATAGGAGGCGGAGTCAGCGAAGCTTTCGCTTTGGCCGGTGAAAGAGCCTGTTATAACAGTTTGTCTAGTCGCGGTGAGCAGTTATTAGTACTGGGTACTAAAGCAGTGCATATGGTTAAATTGAGGACATGGCATGAAAGATTGATGTATTTAAGTGATCAAGGTCGCTGGTCGGAAGCTTTAAATCTCGCGGCAGAAGAAGGCGTCCATAGAGAGAAAAGTACAGCATCCTTGTTGGAACGGTATTTGGAAAACTTGGATAAACAATCTACTGACAAGGATAGTTTAACCGCTGCAATTAATTGCTGTATTAAGCTGAAAAAGACGTAAGTTTTTCTTTGCTTTTGAAAATAAATGTTAAACAATCTTACTCTAGTTAGTATTTGTCTTTTTCTGTTTTTAGAGACATACTGTGCAACGAATTATGGGATGCGATTTCTAAAGATCATCACCATCAAGATTGGTTCTTTCTGCTATTATCCGACCATATTCACAACGGCAGCTTATACTTCTTATCTCCAACTGTAACGCAAGCATTAGTCGCTTACTTAGAACCACGTGATACAGAAACTTTGGAAAACGTCCTTTTATCATTAGACCTGAGTTGCCTTGATTTAAACCAAGTGCTAAGAATATGTAAGGAGAAGAAACTTTACAACGCCTGGATACATATTACTACGAAAACAATTGGCGACTACACCGGACCCTTGACCGAATTCCTATCCGATTTGATACCAGAGAATCATAAACTTGGAAATACTATGTTAGTATACGTATCTTCCTGTTTAACTGGCCTTGGTTATCCTAGAGGAAAGATACCGGAAGACCATGTTGTTAGGGTTAAGAGTGACGTCTTGCGATGCTTAGAGACCATACATTCTATGAACTTCAACGAAAACGAACCAAAGTATCCTTACCTAAGAGCATTGTTGAAATATAATACAAGAGAATTTCTCAACGTCGTAGAAATAGCTTTTAAAGAGGAAGAATTTTCAGGAGAGATGGGACTACTTCAAAGAGAACGGTTGGTGCACATACTTTTACAAATCGTCGTCGTTCCAGATTTTCATGTAAGTAACGGAACTTTGAATTTAAAATAATCAGAAGTGAAGTAAATGAAGGCTTATCGTGCCGTCATTACATCAAATCGATGTCTCTTTTATACAGTTTTTCGTTACTGAGTAACAAATTGCCCGCAAGGTTTCTTGATACCTTACAGCATTAATCTTAACCTCAATTAATTTAAATTGGCCCAATTGATTTTTGGAAATTTAACACTCTCTTTGAGACAGTCTTTTATTTTTATTCCATTTATTTTATATTTTTTATTTCTAATCATCCGTTTTCGATTATCGTCTGCGTAAACGTCGAATTTAGACTGAAAATAACTTTCAAACGTGAAAAAAATCCAATTTGATTTTTTGAAGTCTGAGTCCAGTTTTACGTATATTTTTCTGACAACACTCTTGAGCATTGCGCTGACTCCAAGAGACCGTCATTGCCCTTGCTTCTGTGAATTTTTTTTGACTTCGTTTGGTTATAATTCTAGGTCTACCAGTACACTGATCGTTCCAGTTCGACTATAATGTTTAATAATATTTCCTATTGACGATTTTGCCATTTCTAATTCAGCGAGGATTTGCTTGAAGGATCTTCCCCCACAATAATGGGATACGATACTTTCGCGTAATTTTTGTGAATCTCGTATTATATGCAACTATCTATTTCTGGCATGCACACGAGTCGCGTGGAAATTCTGCCGAACCTATATGTGAAAAAATGTTATTATCAAAGCCGGCCATGCATATCGGTAGGAAATAAGAGTGCACAAATTCGGTCTCTCTTAGATAGTAGAAGGTTTCACAGCGTTCCGATATCGAATTTTATTTGTACACATACGTAGCTTCGCCGTCTTATATATTTCTGTTTGTCTTTTAAATTATCTGTAAGTTCAGATTTTTGTAATATAGTAGAACGATAAAATCTATTGCATGGCATGTCTATGGAAGCGATAAAAATAACGTATTTCAGTCAAATTCGCCAACTACGTGTGGGTCTTCCCGTACGCCTGGACCAGTTTTGGTCATTATATAGTGACGCCACCACTGGAGATAGTAATTCACTCATACGAATTTATCTTGTGTACCTCTTACTACATTCATATTCTATTGTTTTAGGTTTTTGCATCACAGAAATGATATCCTTTCCTCCACGTCATACAAAATATATATATTCTGTTTCTTCTGATTTTACGTCATTGTTTAAACTAACTAACAACGAAAATCAACGCTAGTGCTTTTCCCATTAATGTACTCTGTAGTCTTTCTAATTTGTTGACGAATAATAACAAAGCGAAAGATTTGTCTTGGATTGTGCTGTCACAATTTCTTTCAACACCATTGTTATACACTATCACTAGATACTGAAGGAAGTTAGTAGTTAAACATTGATTTGTACGCCGTAGCCCAAAGTTGTAATATACTTCCTGAATGAAAATTGAAATGCTTATATAATTAATACTGTTTTTATTCATGTTTAGGAGACGCAAGTAATAAACCTAGCTTGCTTTATATGTCGCTTGATTACATCTAACAACTTGAATCTGGAGGAGGATACGCTAAGTGATGTAATGAAGTCTTTAACGCATACAGTGACCGACAAGATGTCATTTAGGGATCATTCCGAACGTGAACAAGCATGGTTGGATTTTCTCAATGCTGGCAAGTTATCGTCTTTCACTTTGGATGAAATACTCCAAATGGCGCTTAACTCGAAGTGTTATCATGTCGCGGAGTTTATCTACGAACAGCAAAAAGATTACTCAAACATCCTAGAATGTTACCTGAAAGACGAAATAAGAAAATCGGAGGTGTTCGGGTATATACTGACCTATATAAATGTGAGTGAAAGGTGCATTCAAGAACAATTTATTGTCAATTTTAAAGATCTAGTCAAAGTGAACAGTAAAAAGACGGCGGACCTAGTAATAGAACATTTTTCTAATCTTTTAGACGAGCTATTCGCTAGTATAGAGAATCAAGACGATTTGGAATATTCTTTTTTAGCGGAAATAGTTTATAGTGATATTAAAATTCCCCCGAGAATAGCGGAAACCTATTTAGAACTCCTATGTGTTCGTGATCCAAATTATGTAGTCAGTTATGTAAGACTGGGACTGTGTAGAGTCGAAGAAGCGTTGAGGATCACAGAAAAGTACGGAATACCAGCAGCTACCGCGATTCTTCTCGAGAAAATGGGAGAGTGGTTCCAAGCTTTGCATTTGTTACTGAAAAATCAAATGGGTAACGAAGCGGTCGAGTTATGCGTGCGAGGCGCTGAGCATTTGGATTCAAAGAGCGCGCAGAATTTGTGGTTAGAATTAGTGAAGAATTCGAGCGGAGAAGGTGCAATGTCTCCTCGGCAGTTGCTTCATGCCGCAGCGCCGCATGTTCCTCCAGCACAATTATTGGAATTAGTGTCCGATGCTAGCTTTGGTGATGTTAAGACTCTATTGGAGGGTATAATGGTTGACTATACGCATGATATAAGCATGCTAACAACCACGCTTAAGCTGTTGGGAAAAGATTTGCATCAAGGTAAGCAATACTTAAGTCGAATTTATAGATTTCCGTCCGCCCGCCCGTACCGCTTCCGTACACCCGTAGAAAGATCATTTGGGTACATGTCGTTTCAAATATTGACAGCGGTTTCATAATTTGTGAATTTATGTGAAGAATGGATATGGGTTTATTGATTGATATAATTTAAAAATATATCCGCATCTGTGATAAGTCTTTACCGGAATTTAAGATCAACTAGCTTAAGGAAAATAATTTTCTAGCTATCGCGGATTGTTTAAGCATAATTTCTTTTATGCTCTAAAAGGAAATCTTCCTCACCCCATCCGTTACTGTAAAGTCCAAAGGTTTTTCCATCTATTCATGCTGCAAACCTTACTTTAAACTTGAAACTGTTCGATGATGTTCCTTTAATTTTATTCAAAATTTGTGGCATCTTCAAGGCGCGATTGTGGAAAAGACTGGTTTGTTGCTCATTTGAAATTTAAAAATTCATCATCGAAATTTTGGAAAGTGATCTCTTTTGATGGGTAGGTTGCAGTATTAAATAGTAGGCTGTAGTAAGAATAAAAACTTATAACTCATAGACACCTTCTGTTTGTTAAATGTAATATGTAATTGAGACTGAGGATTAACCTTAAATATAGCACATGCCTCTTCGTTGGATCTCCTCCTGTTACAGAACTCAATCATCGTCAAAATTTCCTTTTCAGTTGAACGTGTTTCGAAACAGTTTAAAGATAGCTTTATTGGGAGTAGTAAAATATACACAAACATTAATAATAAAGGACTAGCATCAATGTTCCTTACGTTGTATCAGGTTGTACGTAGGACAACATTAACATAATTTGTTTTTAGGTTTAGCCAAAGCGTTATTTAATAGTGGCAAGGCGATATCTATACATTTACCCATATGTAATTTGTGCCAAAAACCACTACTAACGATACCGAACGAGGAGACGGAAAATGTATCTGTTTGGGGATGTGGTCATTGCTTTCACAGTGGGTGCTTTAACGTGAACGATCATACAAGCGCCTGTCCACTTTGTAGAGTACTAGCCAGTCGAATGGGGCCCCCGAAAGGAAAAATAATACATCCGACTAATAATTTCACGCCAGCTCGTGTACGACCAGATCTCGAAGGCCATTTTTAACCTAGCGATTGTTTCTAGTCTATTGTATTCAGAACGATCTGTACACAATTTATTTTCACATATCTGTCCAAGCAATTGTCCGTGTATTTTGTTTTCATTTTTTTCAATTATGGTAATGATGCAATATTCTCAACATTATTTAGCATGCGATGACTAGCACAGACATTATCTTGAAAGATGAATTGTAGGAGCAGTTAATAATTCGAAATTCTTTCAAACTACTTTAATTATAAATAAATACAAACAAATTGTATAGAAACTGCCAAATAGGATTTCTTTTCTTACTAGGTGGTACACGTTTCTTTTTATTAATAAATAGAAATTCAAGTTGCTTATGCTTATCTCCATAGTTTTTACGCTAATGTGGTAGAACTAAACAGCAAATATGAACTACTTTATGTTACTAAGGTTTACTATAATCCGCAAAAATATACATGGTGTTCCCTTTAAATAAAAAAAATGCTTTTAACTTCTCGCTTTCGCCGTGCGTCGAAAGTTTCGCTCGACGTTCATGCTGACGGCTTCTTCAGGATAACTGAATTGATTCTTCGTTGTCGGATATTCTTCTTATACACGCCGTTGGTGCATTCCACCGCGAAGTTCCACTCCACTGAGCGTGGCGGTTCTGCGTAGTAGACTCTCTCTACATGTTGCTAAGTTGGTACCCTTCTTCTCTATTGACCGTCTTGTTCTATTCTATTTCTATGGCTTCCCTGATGAGTCTTTTTCCGTAGTTCTTTGTGGTAGCTATCACTTTTACGTTTTTGAAGTCCATTTTATGTCCAATCTCGTGTATAAGTTCTACCACCGCTGATTGCATGATTCTTTTAAATCTTGCGTCCCTTTCGTATTTCTTTATTCTTACCGCGATAGCTCTTCCTGTTTGTCCGACGTAGCACTGCCCGCATTGACATGTTATCTTGTACATACCTTCTGTGCGATTTTTGTCTGTCCTGACCTTAGCAGTCGGTATGGTAAACACGCCACCCTCTCTGTGGTTCTGTAGTCGTCTTTAGAGGCAACCTTTTCCTAGTGGCTCTTCTGCCAATTCCCCAGATCACATAGTAAAAAAGGACAAGGCCATCAACAGAGAGGAGGGGTACCACTTTAGCAACACGTGAAAGAGTCCACTACGTTGAGTGGAGCGGAAACTTCACGGTTGAATGTACCAAAGGCGTATATAAGAAGAATGTCAGACAACGGAGAATCAGTTCAGTTACCCTGAAGGAGCCGTCAGCATGAACGGCGAAACGTCGAGCGAAAGTTTTGATACACGGCGAAACCCGGAAGAAGTTAATAGTAATAACAAAACATTCGAAATAAGATGCATTATCGGTCATTACACTCATCTGCAAAGTTTTATCTATATTATCGTGTCCCTTTTTAAAGATATTTGCTTGGTTCCATACTTTATCTCAACCCTGTATTTATATGAAATATTTTACGCCTTTTTAATACTCTGTATGTTTCATTTCGATTAAAAATATAATTAAAGTAATTATTTGTACAGTCAGCATACCCTAGTCAAACGAATTTTCTTATTCATTAGCCATATCACCAATTACATCTTTCCCATTTTGGATTGTGTATTTGTCCAACTAATATGGTCTGTGCAAATAAATTTCTATTGGTTAAGTCCATTACGTTACAAAATGAAATCTTACTATGTAGAATCTTGTATTATTTAGCAATCATTAACTTCTTTTATGTTAATGTGAAATATAGTTTCTTGTTTGAATCAATTTTCAAAATCTTTTCGACCTAAATTTTACTTTTATCTTAGAAATGCTTTTCTTTCTTTATGTAATTTCAGTAGATAATTATATTCTCGGTTATGTAACCAGACAAGCAATACTTGTCTGGTTATCTATTGTACCCATCCTATTTTACATGTTTCTTGAAGGATTTCAAAATCTCGTTATATTCTTTTAATAAATTTTAATTACATGTATCACACATTGTTTAATTTATTGGGAATACGCGTTCCGGAAATTCGTGGATACCCATTCCCAATTGATAGTGGATGCAAAATCGTACAATTGCACGACTGATTGCTGAAATAGGTTAATCAATTTTGCGAGATGCGCAGTTTGCCAACACCTTTCTCATCAGTTATACTACTACGCAGGCCTTGATTGTAATAAATATGATTTATCTTTCAAAGGTAAAATTTTAAATTGTATATATTTCCGTTAATGATCCTGATTGAATGGCGTTATTAAAACTGTTCTGTAAAAACAATGCGAAAAGGGATATACAAAAGATAACTAGCACTTTGTGATATTTTTATTATTTATATAAATTATATATTATACAAAACAAATACAATTATTGTAATAGATTATTGCAGTATTTATAATTTTAGTGTTTGTAAAAATTTTAAAATAAATTTTTAATATATTATCGTGCTTAGTTTTATTTAAAGTGCAAACTAAAGTATCAAGCAGCACCAATTTAATGCTTGTTATCAAACCGTAACTAACAAATATATCACACATTCTTCTGTTGACTATCAGCTTGAGGGTATAACGTCTTGTAATGCTGTACATAGTGCGCTAATCTTTCATCTGTAACAAAAGTTAATTAATCAGAGTTCAAATTAAATTAGCTATTCATATTTACCTTTAACAAATGCGTTTGCAAGATGAGGATTACTTTTTAAGTGGAATAACGTGCTGTGAAATAAAGCTGGATCTTTGGACTCTTCTGCTGCTTCCAAAAATTTTCGTGGATTTATATTATCTTGTCCTAGCTTAAGGGCAGCTAGCAGTTGATTTTGACTTAGAAGAATTTCTTGTATTTCCTCTGTTGCAACTGTGCAAAATAGCATACAATCAATTTATTAATTGATTTAATATTTTCGTCATGTTGATTTAAAAATTTCAATTACTTATAAACATGTAGTTAATATATTAGTAGATGTGACAAAGGCGGGTGAAATTATTACTTTTTTGTAACGACTAGACAGACTCGTGTTTTGTCGACTCTCGGGGAAACCAGTAGGCAACATGAACCCATTCTCATGAGACGACGAATAGACACGAGTCTATGTAGTCGCTGCAAAAAAGCAATAATTTCACCTGCTCTGGTCATCTTTATATATTAGTTATTAGTGATACAATCAATTTTTTTTTTAATCCGCCTGTACGCAATGCGACAAAGATTAATCTTAAAGCAACTCGTGATGCACAAGTTACACCAAAGCGTAATAGAAAGAAAACAACTATTCCAATTTTGCTTTTTTGTCATATAGGGTGAACAGGGAGGAATGGAAGATATTGTATAGGTAGATACAAATGGTCAACATAAAGGAATCCGGTTGTTAACCATTTTTGATATAAAAACAAGTCAGATTTTTTAAATGGCGTTGAAGAGGAAAATTAATAAAAAGAAACTTCAGAAAGTGCAGATAATAAATATTTTAAGCAACTGGTAGACGGTTCAGTTGGTACAACGTTGAACGGTACACAAAATCAATGGCACTTTTCTAACGTTGGGTATCGATCGGCTTTGGGTCAGCAAGATCAGTTAAGCGTTGGTCAACAATCCAGAAATGATAAACTCCGGCTGGTAGTAAACACTTGAGTGTCATAAGCAGGTCGATGTAGAACCAATTTAGTCGGCGCAGCGTCGGTTGATGATCAGTTGTCAAACGTTGTAAACATGTGACGTCACGCTCGGCAGGAAACCGTGAACCGATTATCAGGGAATGTTCGTTAAAGGTCGGTGTACGACAAAGGTTCGCCTAAAGATCAGGTAAGTAGAACGTCGGGAGTCAATGTTCGCCAAAAAGATGTCGATCAGCTATTATTAGTATACCCGAAAAGTGATTATTCTCATTTTCAGAAATTTTTCTCATTTTCAGAAAAACCTTTCCTAAAAGCAGACTTTATGTTGCAACGTTCGTAATTGTAACATAAACCTTTTTTGAAATAAGTGTTATTGTATGATGTTCATCGGTTATATAAGATGAACCAAGTTCACTATAATATACCATAAGTACTTGATCATACTGAATTAGGTAATCTTGGGCATAGTATTAAAAGAGAACTTTTTGTTGATTTTAGGACGAGATTGTTTCTCCATTTTTTTATACACCGTAACTTAACCAAATAATGTAAAATCTTATCTCCTATGGGTTGGTATTAATGGATGCCATCAATGACATCTACAGCGTCTGTAGAAGCACGTTAAAAAAGCCGATGGCATATATTTAATAATGTCAAGAACATTTTTTATTACTGAGCCCAATTCTCCTCGTACTTTCACTCGCGTTTTCTTCAGCAATGTTGAAAATATTCTCTTCATTTCGTAAATCTTTCTCTTTCAGAGAGCGTATTTACGCCTGCAAATACGCCAGATCACCGATCACTAGTGTCATCTTGAAAAAACTTTCTGTTGGGGACATTTCGATTTGGAAAACGGCATCGATATTCGTTAAACGTTTGAATTGCATTTCCATTCCATAAACTATAAACAAAGGTCATAAATCTAACACTTAACAACTTAATTTGTCAAAAACACATCTTGCATTTTTTATGCAGCAATATTTAACATACAGTATTTTATAAGTATATGCTTAACAGCTTGCTCTGGCCTTGCCATAGACGTGGACTTTGCTATACATTGCTGGATAAACTAATCGGAAGTACTATAGAAAGCGTTGCCATTCTCTTCACGTTGTTAGCAACGTCGTGACAACGTGTAAAACACGTGTTTTAACTTTTGCGATTTTGCGATCAATATAGCACGTCTTTAGAAGATTTCATTCAATCAAGCGCAAATTCAGTCAAGCGGGGACTTTCCGTATCTACCTATAAAATATTTCGCATTACTTTGGATTCGTCCACTTATTAGTCTAGCGTTCTCCAGCTTGATGCAAAAGCAAAAGAAACGTTGATTTGCAATTACCACAGGGACAACTTTACAAATACATACGCTATCGTTTTTACGGACTTCGTTAATTTTTATTACAGGTTGTAATAGTAATAAACATCGTTCAATCTTGGTGCTGCTTACCTAATCTTGCTAACATATCCAAAGCCAATTGAGTAGCAGATGGATGCATATTACCAAGTGATAATAATAAACAAGCTAGCGGTTTCGAATCTGACACTACACCGTATTGCAGCATCTGTTGTAATGCAGAAAATCTACTTCTTCGAACCTAAAAATTTAAAAAAGATTGCTCCTTCACATTTTACCATTACATCACAATTCTTACTAAAGTAGTAACCAATAGTTCATTCAGGTTATGTTGTGCAGCAATACCATGTCCAGACAACGAGGTCAGATACGCTACTAGAACCCACTCTAACTTCTTCAGTTCCTCCTCAGAGTCTAATTTTTGAAAAACATTATGGAACATATGATTTTGATCTATCAATACAACAGGAGCAGTATAAGTTCTGGATGGAAGTGGAGCATCTGGTGGTGAAGCTATTTGCATTTGCAACTCTTCGTTTATCGAGTTCCTGTAAACCGCGTTAATGTGATTGAAGGATTCTTGAAGCTTCCTTAATGGTGGCTTCTCCATTTTCATATTTCTCAATAATAACTATAAAATCTGATTTACGAACGATGAATACAATTGGAATCAAAAACTTACGGATAATAAGACATCTTTGGCACCTGTACGTTTTAAAGCTAATTGGGTACATATGGCTAAATCAGTAATTTGATCACAAAGTTCTGGTAAACTGAGTTTTATATACCACAAACATCCCAATTTGGCATCAATCACAATGTTTGGTTGGAAAACTACCCAATTCGGTGAATCTATAAAGAATTGTTGAGGAAAATATCTAGAAAATTTCGTAAGTTGCAAAACTGAGAACAGCCTTTATTGAATTTTGTTTTTGGTACAGTCAGGATACATAATTCACACATATGAGTTTGTGGTTCAACCAATCCAGGAAGAGCTAAACAAGCTGGCTTTAAGGATCTCGCTGGACCTACACTTGTATGGTAAGTGACGACTCCATCATGTTCACCAGACAGAGCTATATCGAATATTTGAGAACATCTTGAAGCCTACAAATAAGATAATCAATTTTTTTTTCAGAAGCTTCATCTTGAGATTACCTGATGATGGACAATGACTAAATTGTCAACAACATTAATTGCAAATCTTCCTGATAAACCCAATCTTAAAACATGGGTCTTAACTGGAGCTTGACCTGAACCACTCATAGTGTGAATATGGACTTCCGCAGTTTGCGGCCCGCTCTGGTGCCTTACTATGAGTACAGATGGCGTCTTATACAATGTGGCCAAAGTTACATCTCTTTCCAATGCCATTCGGCCAGGTTCAGCTGCAATACTCTATTCGTCATGATGATTTTAGCAAAAAAATTAACAATTTACTTTCTACTTTCGGTAATTTGCTAACAGAACCGGGTTTAAATACTACAGGTTGTAAATTGGATCCATGAGCAGAGGCAAGGAGCGCAATCTTATTTTGAGGACACCACACAAACCATTGTACGGTAACCGATGTAGTTTTCAAATGTTTCAAACTCCTCTTTTCAGGTATTACTAAATATAGTTCGATCCCATGATCAGTAACTAACGCGACCTCGTTACTCTGCGACCATACAAAGCCTAATACGCTTGAATTCTTCTTGCAGCTCTGCGAATATTCTGCTTCGATTGACGTGCCGTTGAAGTTCATAAATTCTACTGAGGACGTTGTTCGCTGTACCGCTAGTACCTTCTTATTTAAAGAGAATTTGATCGAAATGACTGGACCATGGTCTTCCATTCTGAAGTTGATTGGGCGATCATTTTCGGTTGGCCCTTTAACAACCACACCCATGACGCCGCCGGATCGAACAGCAAACACCTTAAAATAAAAAGATACAAAAAAATGAAAATTTTAAGAAGTTGGGTTTCTAAAAATAGCACATTACTTACTAAATTAATTTAGTTCTCAATATTCAAATTTAGTGAGTAAGTAGCGGTTGCTTTAATTTTGAGAAAGTTAACTTGAACCAATCACGGCGTATGTATGTAGACTCATATCATTCAAATAAGAAAGCCTTTTTTATTTTATAAAAGGTTAATGGTGCCAGGATAATTTAGAAATATATCTTCACAGCATGTGCGCATACTTTCAAATTCCATGCAGTGACTGTAATAACGAAAAGAGCGATAAGCACCAGATTTAAGGAACATATCAGGTGTTTTCACTTCGGTAGATTAGATTCGTCACGTGTAGCCCAACACATAAACGAAACCGAGCATAATATTAAATTAGAAAACTTGGAATTGATTAAGAATGTAACTTCGTCGCGGGAATTAGACGCGTACGACACGGTTTACATAAAAAGCAACAAAAATCTGATGAATGGAGAGAACGCACCGTTGTCGTACTCAGTTCTATTTGATTTATTGGGGTAAACCTTGCAATGTTTTATGTTTCGGGCTACAATAACAAGAGACCCTTCCATCTATTTGTTCATATCCTGTTTTTTTCGCACGTCTTAGTTTTAAGGCACGTAGGCGATAAAAGTAGATACTTGTAAATAATATTTTTCTCGTAGGTAGGGATGTTAGTTTTAGAGATTTCTCACATCATTCGGTCACCGGTGTGGTGCCGATTCTGCGTGGTTAAAGGTGTTACTGGGAGGCTAGTTGCGAGCTATTTCTGAAACACTCACTATATTCAAAGCTTCTTAGATTTACTATTTTATAGAGGGTTACTATAGCTTCAATTAAAAAAAAAAAAACGTCTCTGTTTTTAGTCTGTCTGACTCTGTCTCTTACTCGATCTCCCGGCAATGGTACCCGGTCACAGGCACATCCATAGCCTCGGCTTGCTTGCGAATTTATTCTAAAAAATTAACTCTGCGGAATTTTTGAGTATGTCAGTTGCAAAGTATACTATACTTATAATTATAATTAATTTTATTAGACAAATCTATGTAAAGGAATGTTAATCAACAAAAGTTAATATATATAACAAAATATTTCGATTTTTATTGTTAACCAATTTTAAATTGATTAGGTAACTATTACAACTTATACAGTTTAACCTTCACAAAATGTAAATATATCATAAATGAAATTGTATTATTAGTCAGTCTACATTCAATTCTTAGATTTAGAAAAGGTGCAGCTGCTAATATGCCTTGTAAAATAATACGGCAACTACAACAAATTTGATAAATTAAATAACAATTAATATAAACAATTATATAACTACTTTCCATGAGCAATGGCGTTTAAACTCTGCCTTTAATTGTACTTTTATTTGTGTGCATGTAAATGACTTCTGTAAGCCTTTCTTCCAACAAATTTCGATTTACATATTACACATGTAAACATTGTTTGATGGTATTTATTTAACCAACCGCTACTTAACAAATCCGTTTCAGAAAGAAGTATTTGGCTTTGAATCCTTTGACTGTTACTACTTTTTGTGAAACTCATATTTGTACACAATTCTTCAGCACCATCATCAATTATAATTGGTTCAGAAAAATTAGAACAAGTTGTTATTCTTTTGAGGGAACACACATTGTTATTAAAAATGAATTCTTTATTCAAATTTTGGACTTTTGGTGGTGAATTATCTACAAATATAACATCTTCATCTTCTACACCATTAGAATGTGGCTTGCTACTTGGTAACACTTTTCTAGACAATTCCACAGATTTTAACGTAGATTGCAATACTTGCGTATCTAATTTCATGTTACTAACATTAATTATATTATTATTTTTACAGTAACTGCTATCAAAATCGATACTGTTATCTTCTCTTAACATGTTATTATCGCAGATTCTTAAGTCTATATTAGAGATGAATCTTTTAATGCGATAACCTTTTATTTTGTTTGGTGAAATTGGTGCAGTTTTAGGTGGACTTCTTTTAAATTGCCTTAAAGGCTCAATTTTATTTTCAATGCTTCGATTTACATCACTCAGTTTGATGTCATTTGAGTTTTCTTCTTGAGTTTTACTAAATAATTCATCATTAAAAATATCAATAGGTGTTTTACGTATGAGGCTATCATCTAAAGATTGAATGCTGCGTCTTTTCTGTTTCACAATTTCTTCGATATACGCATCAAAATTAGTCTTTTTCTTTTTTGAAAAACTTTCAACTATATCCTGATTATTATTAGTTTCATCAGCCGTGAAATATTTAGAACTAATTTTTTTCTTATTCGGCATTTCTAGTTTACCTAGAATTACACAGAGATGTTAGATAGCAAATATAGAAATCATATAAAAACTATAACTACATTCGTCAGAGCAATTAGCCGTTATAAAAATATCAGATTCATTACTAAGAGGTATCCTTGTATTTGTGGGCTTTGCACTGTAGTAAATGCTATCACTACGACGTAGGTTGGTTAAAGATACTTTCTTTTCGTTGACAACCTTTCGAGTAAGCATGAGAAATCAATTTAAACGAACTAAACGCAAGGTATTCGCTACTAATTTCTAAAAAAATATGTTAAGGTTATTAAACATTTACCTGCTTATTTGAATCATCGAAAAACACATTTGTTACTTGATTCACTGCTTCAAATCTTACAGGATCATCAGAAAGTTCTAAATAAGGTTTTAATGGTTCACTCATATTTTTATACAAATTAACAACAGACTAAACTATTGCACATTATTCAACAACAAATACAAATAAACAACAGACTTTGGACAAGTGTTTCTTTTAATAAGTAAAATATACGGGAAAAGTATGCACAAATCTAGTTATTTTGTTAAATAGTTACTTTTTGTTTTAGTTCATAAAATTTTATTAGATTACATTTGGATCATACATAGCTGCGAAACTCTCGCATCTCATAAACTAATTTCGCCATTTTGTAAATGGGGTTATCAATCTAATGTTCACATTTATGAATTATATAAATAATTCGACGTAGTGGTAATATAGCTACTTACATAGCCATACGATTATTACATGTACACGTAATACATATTTTGTATTTTAAAAAAGATAATATTCAATTTTACATTCTTGGTTTCGCGCATTTTTTCAATTATTTAAAAACATCTTCTTCATAATTGCTCATACACGTATATAATATAAATGCAACTATTATTGATCAAATTGTGATAACGTAATAAACCTCGTTGGCTATAATTTGAGCTTTTGCATCTAAGACAAATAATAGCAGCGGCGGTGCGTGATGACTAAGGCGGGTGAAATTATTCATTTTTTGCAGCGACTCTAAGCAGACTCGTGTCTATTCGTCTCATAAGAAAGGGTTCGTGTTGCCCACTGGTTTCCCCGAGAGTCGACAAAACACGAGTCTGTCTAGTCGCTGCAGAAATAAATTTCTCCTGCTTTGTCATCTCTAGTGATGACGGAACGGATAGTTTCCCACGAAAATTCCTCTTCCTCGTGTATTTCCGTTACATACTAAAATGAATACAGTGAATATTCAAGGAAAATACACGAGGACGCCGAATAATACGTTTATTTTCTTTGAAATAACAATATTTTTTTATGATAATTTTATCTCTTAGATTGGATCGCATTCTTTTCTGTTTTATAACTGTTATACAACTCTATAACTGCAGGCAGTATGTTCTTTTACGAGATGACATTATAAATTAGTAAAGTTCGTTACTTTTTATGCGCTTCACGGGCGTCAATGTGGAGGTGGTGTGACTCATACGTGTAGGCATTTGAAACATTTCAAAATTATCAATTTTACGTAGAAATCATCTGAAGGTATCTAGGGATGAAACGCCTACTTAAAAAAAAATCAAAATTTAAATTGGAACATTTATATTAAGATGATACAAATGAAACGACTTCGATATTGTGCTAATTGCACTGTAACATCTTTTCTTGGCATTTCACATTGCCCACCTATCGAGTATAAGGGTCCATCTAGTGGTACAAAGCTCGATACCTATTAGAAAATGCCTTCTTTTAGCCAAATATCTTTGAGCCGTTTTCTAAATTTTTCAAAAAATTTAAACAGAAATTTTCTTTTTGAATTTTGAAATTATTCAAATGCCTAAACGTATGGAGGCCAACGACATACTGGATGCGTTACTACTGCAATAAGATCGCTTGCGCATATATCACGAACCACGCTACCTCCACACCGAAGCACGTGAAGCACGGAAAATGTCGAACGTTATAATTTACTATATCATGGGCATAGCCAGAATTTGATCAAGGGGAAGGCCAATGGGTCGCTTCTCGGCGGATTAAAAAATAAGAAATGAAAGTGAAATTATTTCAGAGATTTAGAGGAGGGTCCCTCCCTGCCCTTCACTGACTACGCCTATGGATAAAATACAATTATATAATTAAAGAAGCATATTTATGAAGGCTACATTAAAAAAGAATACCAAATGCACTAATAAAAGTTTTAAAAATAAATCACTACATCCATAAAATATATGAGGAAGTGCAATGTTAAATAGTTCCGAATTGACAACTCCGTTTACAAAATGGAGATCTTATGCATACGTCATGAAATAATTTTAGGGAGTTCGTGTCTTTAAAGGTATATTTTCTGGTTCTATACATGTTCTGTAAGTTGCCGAAATTTTGACGATTGCCAAAACATGGTCCAAACACCAAACAAGACCAAAGTTTAGAGTTATTTTTTACTGTCCTATCACAACCATTATTATTAATTAATGGCAAATTTAAAGTGTATTTTTTGTAAGATTATAGCACGTGAAGAGCCAGCGGAAATATTGTATGAAGATGAAGAAATTGTAGTATTTAGAGATATTAAACCAGCATCGCAACATCATTATTTAGTTATTCCAAAAAGACATATAAAGGCAGCAAATTGTTTAAGAAATAATGATTTACCATTATGTGAGTATTATTACTACTGTGTATATGAAAATATATAATTTGTACATTTTCTATTTATAGTGCAAAAGATGATTGAAATTGGTACACAAGTATTGGTAGAAAATGATGGAGATCCCAATGATGTTAGACTTGGTTTTCACTGGCCTCCTTTCAATTCAATTCCCCACTTACATTTACATGTTATTTCCCCAGTATCTCAATTGGGTTTCTTAGCTAGGCAAATTTATAAACCAGATACCCTCTGGTTTGTTTCTGTAAGTTTGCATAAGTAGTAAGAGTATATATCCATGGTATCTGCAAAAGATATAAAAGATTAAATGTACTTTATTACCTACACTCCCCGACAAAAACTTAGACACGGTAAGATGTTTTACGGGTTTTAAGGGTTACAACATTACTTTGCGAAACTAGCAAGATATCTAATTAAGTTTTTATTCATAAAAGTAAAATAAACTTAAAAATATCTCCTCCAGTAATATATGAACTAAATAATAAATTATTACTCCAATGTTTAAACAATTTCTGCGACAAAAATTTAGACACTGTTGCAAATGTAAAACAAAAATCAACAAATGAGCGATCAGTAATGCGTAGATCCTCCATTCTTCTTAATCACTTCCAATAGTCTGTTATTAATAGATTTATATAAATTTAACACATAATTTTGAGTGATATTCTGCCATTCGGTCACTATTGAAGTTTTCAGTTCCTGTACCGTGAAATATTGACGGCCTCCGCCATAAACGCGACGTGTCAATTCACCTCACATGTTTTCAATAATGTTTAAGTCTGGTGACCGTGCCGGCCACTGTAAAGTTTTAATCTTTTTCTCTTTAAACCATTCAGTAATGGTTTTTGCTTTATGAATTGGCGCGTTATCTTGCTGAAAAACAAAATTGCGCCCGCCCCATTGGTTTCGAAAACGTAGAAGATTGTCACGCAATAAGTCTTTATACGTCACAGATATCATTTTGTTTGTGCAAAACACTATCTCACTTTTATCGCGAAATCCAATCGCTGCCCATATCACAGATCCAGCCCCTAATTGTCTGGTCATTTTCACTTTTGGTTCCTTTCTCAGATCATGATAATAATGCGAGTACCCATCCGGTCCGTCCAAATTAAAACGTTTCTCATCGGAAAATATTCCCATTGTTTCTTCCAGGATACGTGTTCTTCAGCAAATCTCAACCTCGCTTCTTTGTGTTTCGCCCAAAGTGGCGGTTTTCCCAACATTTTCTTCCGTGATATTATCGGTGACGCCTTCAAAATCCTTTGAATATTACGCACGTGCGTTTGTACCCCCGCCCGTTCTGCAATAACTCTCGCCGACGCAGAAGAATTGGATGCACACCGCAATATCATGCGTTTATCCCGCTCACTTATAGCTTTCGGCCGCCCCTGGCCTTTTGGTTTGCCGTAATTTTCCGGATCTTTTAGGAAATTTCTAACGGAATGATCGCTTCTTCGTAACCGACGAGCAATTTCCTTCTTACTAACACCATCCTGGTGCCCGGCTAGAACTTTACCCCTTTCTATTAAGGATAATTGTTTTTTTCTACCCACATTGCAAACACTTTATAAAATATAATTTCTCGTGGTGAAATGTGTACACTTTACCAGCACAACCACTGCATATGAAGAGAAGTATCAAATTAAAACATTTTTGCTTATATTAATGTAATAAATGCACAGGGTCTAAATTTTTGTCGCATTTAAAATTCCTATTTTGATCTGGGAAAATCTCAATTACCCCTCATAAAGCAATAAATACCCAGAAATATCTATAAATTGACTATTTACATAACAAGTATTAATAACCCTCATTCACATTTTATATAATGTCTATAAACTTTGTTTCGTAAATAGAAACGATACCGCGTCTATGTTTTTGTCGGGTAGTGTATTTGTTCTACAGGTTTTAACACCATAATTTATGCCAAATATCTAAATTAGAATTTAATTTTATCATAGATATATACAAATAAAGTGTAAGTACGGAGCAGTGACGTATATATATTTTTTATATTTCAGACTGAGTATATGTTAAAATATTTACATACAAGCAACTTGTGAAAAAACCTTTAACTTTAGTATGACTAAAAAAATCTAAATATAATTTATGTAAATTCAAGTATTTTGAATTGGAATTTTATATTGTGGTCTTTTTAACAATTCAAAGTATGGCTCTGTATTTCTAGTCAATCTTAGGCTCTGTTTTTTGTTAGTTAAATAAAATATTTTAATTACCTTATAACGAAAGTTGGGTTGTAAAGGAATTTTCACAAAAATAAGAATAAAATTAAGTGAAAATGAACTTTTAGTTTAATACTTATTTATATTGACGTTCAGTATTTTCTGCAAAAAATATTTGGAAAGGGAACAAACATTTTAAGTAGTTTCAGTTGCACTTTATCTAATATCATTTGCATTCTACTTTGTTTTGGTTTTCTATAAAGTCCGTTCAAATTGAAAACAGACGGATAAAATCATATGAGCTTGCTAGCCCGATATAATCGAACAGATGTTATCTCATGGGTGAAGTAGCAAGTTGCTTGTATATCAAGACCATACCAACATTCCCTGATAAACACCTTCCACTGCTGCTTCCTGCTGGGTATATTTTTATAAGAAGTTGTGATGGGTTGTTCTAATGAGATATTTGTACATACTTGTTTTTTTTAATTGTTGTTGTTTTGTATATATGTTGATATTATCAATAAAGCTTTTACAAGATTGTATAAAGTTTATTTGGTGGTGTTTTTGGATATAATAGTATTGCTTACATGCCAAATGGGTGCAGAAAGCAACCCGGAAAAATGTTTCGTAGAATGTGGTCAAGGTTTAAATAATGGTTTGTAAGTGGATCCACCTACTCTATAAGGATATCTATCTAAAGCAATCAAGTAAAAAAAATTTCGCTCAACACAAAATTATGTCCAAGTATACAAGATGTTTGGTTTCCCCCAAGAATCTAATAGAGAAACTAAGTATTTTTTTATAAACATTTCTTTATGCCTGAAGTATGCCGTTCTTTAAGTAAATTAAACAGACCAGTTGTTCCTTTAAAAATAGAGTGGTGCCATGAAATGCTAGAAAATGTTTTGCTAAGGATATTAAAACTAATCAGTAAAGGTTTTTCTTTTCTTTTTTTATAAAATTCCGAAATAATCATCTTCCTACATATATTGCCAAGCAAGTATAACAAGTATATTGTGAATAACGGGTCTTGATTAGAGTTCAGCATAAGACAAATAGATTTATTTGAAGCATCGCACACAAAATTTTTTCAGCAGTAAAAAATATAAAATACTAAGTAGAAATTTTTATGTAGATGAATGCTTTGAGACAATAGGTAACGTGCACATTAAACAAAATCCTACTCCCGATATGTTCAACAAAATGCGTTATTATTTGCATAGAAGAATGTTGCTAATTTCCAATAAATGTCGATGTTGTAGCCGTAAATTAAATCATATATAAATCATTAACGGATATTTTTAGAAAAACAAAGATTTATAGTATTTCGTCTCAGTACTGCACATATTTTAACAAATAACATCTACATGGCTTCATCAAAGAACGACGCACGAATGTTCGGTATAAGGAAATATTTATAAAAAAATTCGGCATTTTCTCAGATTTTTGAAAATTGTACAGAGTATTCCGTTAAAAGAAAATGAAATAGCATGAATTATAAATTGGAAAAAGGTGTCCAAAAACGTCGTAAACGTCGCAGGCCTTCCGTAAAACAAATTGTATCGTGTCCTCCAGAAACTGAACGCCTTGTATATTTAAACATAATTTTATGTTGTGCAGCGTTTGTCCGGGAGTACTTTTTATTTGAAAACTTTCTATAAATTACTCAAGGAAGAAGTTATCTCTCATCTGCGCGTTAACTCACTGTACAGTGTCATTTTTATTTTTTGTCTCCCCCTGAGACACTTTCTACCATTGCTTACCGTGCCTTTGGATTATTTTAGGATTCGAAGATAGATTTTATTATTCCCATTTTAGTTCATGTTGGGTATCCCCAATAAAAGCGCTTTTGGGCTTTTATTTATGAAAGTACAGCTCCCGCAGTATAAGTTGGCGAGCGGTGGGAGTGAGTTCGCCCAGGTAGACGAAGGGTAGCTTACGTTTTATTCGTTCTTAAATATAATAAGATTTCCGTATCAGAGGCGCACCTCTCCGCAAAGCTCTTGATTAAATTTATATTTAAGAAACTAACTTATGTTTGAAATACATACGATTTCCTTTTAAACTTAATTGTATTTTAATTTACTAATAGTTGTAATGTGTTTATGTTTCGAAACATTTGTTGTTCCAATCCAATACGGGTAATGGGATTTATAAACTTATAACAATAATAATATTTATTATCACAAGTTACATATTTAATATACAAGTTGTCAGTCAGTAGGATACAATAATAATGAAAAGTGCATAATATAGATAATAAAACTAGAAATATGCACAATATTAAATGGAGTTACAAACTCAGTGAATTAAAAGACAGTAAAACTAATCTCTCATTTCGGCCTTTATACCTTTATATCTTTATATCTTTCTTTTAATATCCAGTTTTCGCATCCATGCATTAGTGTTGGTACATACAGCGATGCAGTTCCTCGTGAGACACTCTGCACCCTAAAAAAAAAGATTCGTTTTAAAAAAAGTAGCTCTCTAATAAGCATTATCAAAGAAGAAAAACAGAAATAAAGTTGATCTTAAGCGATTGGTGCCCATTTAACTTTACTTAAAAACTAACCAGTATTACGAGTTCCTTTTATGTTTTTATTTAACCAGTTTTGTAATTAATTTAAAGTTTAATTTATTATTTGGATGTGCTAAGTTTAAAAATAATACTGTCAATAATTATATTAAAATATTGTAAAATTTATATTGTAGGCCGCTTTTAAATAAACATTTTGAAAAACGAATAAAACAAGATTCCGAAAAGTAATTCGATTATTATTTAAATAAATAAAAATAAACGACGAAATAATAAACTTTAATTTAAATTTAAAGCCGAAATGTATCACTTCTTTCGCCTCAAGTAACACGAATAAAAAGCGAAACACGTACTTATTAAAATAAATAATGTGTGAAAAAATGTATTTGTCAATTCTCTCTAATAATAGTAAATAAGACCTCGTACAACTTTCTCAATCTTTTCAAATATGTAAAATCGGTTCTCCAATGTTTTCCAAAATAGCAAGGACATGGTGGATATTAAAGATTTTTAAATTATTTCAAAGATGATCGATGCTATCTCCTTTGTTCCTTAGCATAAGACTCCATTAAAGAAATTCACAATTTTTCCTCTAAGAGGTGTTATTTGCAAAGTACGCATCTGTATTCTTAGACGCCTCCCTCTATATACTCCTGAAAGTAGTTCTATGTTTGAGCATTGAGTGAAGGAATTCAACAATTTTTTCATTCAACGGTTTGAGAGAAAGGCGTTTGCACAAAAATATGGTTTAGCCACATCTATTTTGATGCAGACGCATCTTGTTTGCATCCATTTTTACTTTGAAATGTAATAATTCTTTTTTAAAAAACTAAAACTCCACACGATAAAAGCACTTTGAAAAGATCGAATAAAATTATTTACATTCCACTGCTAGGTAAACAGTTATTGTTTTATCTCTCTACATATAGATTTTACATTACTGGCAAAATCGTCAATTTTATTAGCGTTAAATTCTGTCCATTCCAGAAGCAGTTGTGGATTAAATAACTAGTAATTAATACTAAATTTTAAGATAGGCAAATTTAAAATAAATACAAACTTCAGGTTATTATTGAATTTGTTGAACTGAAAACTAAATAAAATATTGTAGATATGCTTCTTTACTACAGATATGGTTTAGATTTCGTTCGGTTAAAAACTCTTGAATTAAAAACTCAGTTTTATTAGATTAGTGCTCTATATAATTAATATAAATTATTTAAGTTATAATATAACCTAGTAGTGACCTCTACTAGGCCGCCTTAGCATATTTATAATCTTTTAAAATGTTTTCTACATACGAAAAACAGGTAGCACGCATGTGGCATCGTTGGAAGGCTGCTAGTAGACGGAGTTTATATTCGTCAAGTGCATCAGTCACTAGATAACGCTAGCAGTTCTCTGTATTTAAAATATTTAATACACGCAAACAAAGAGAGCTATAAATGATATATTAACGCCATAATCCGCAGATAGAAATATTGCAAGAGGTTTTGAATTATACATTTTACTGAACTATTTGTTAAAAATAATTAGAAAAATTGCATTTATAGATATTAAACTTCTGTAAATGAACAAGGATGAATTTTAATAAATATTAGTAACAATAAGATCTTTTAATAAAAAATAAAAATTTACGCCACATGGTTCATTCACCATTAAAGATAATCTGCTCTCTATAGAAATGTCAATTTTTTGGCATCTGCAATACATCTCACCGCGTTTTCGGACTGAATGATAATGTAAGTGACCAGAGATATCTGTGTGTATGGGTTTTCGGTTAATGGAATGTTCTAGCGCTCTCCAGGATTGCCGTAGCACTTCTCTTATCAGCGCTTAGTGTAGCAAAACTAAGGTCGGATTTCAGGTTTATTAAAGCCAGAGTTTTTGACTTAGGGAGGTTTGATTTCGTAGGGTTGACTCGTGCAAGAATTTCGGATGTTCTAAAGCGAATGGGACGCACACGCCAAATCAAAAAGAGAAATATTCCGGTGATCTTGGACAGCGAAGAGTATGAGCAAGAAGTTCTTTCCTTATTGCAAGATGGACCTATCAACTTCTTAAACGTGATTTTACTCTCCGAATTGGGGGGTCCATTATTAACTCCTTTAAAACTTCATATATCTATACCGATACTCAGAGGTCACTTCTCCCTAGTGATTCTTCAGCCACTAAGTTATACGGTCTTCCCGAATTCACAAACCCAATTCGTACCCCTTCCGTCCTATTCCTACATATAGAAATTATCGAAGTACCTTTCTAACCTCTTCACACCTTACGCTGGACACAGCGATTCTTTCATCCAAAATTCCCAACATTTCGTCAAACGACTGAAAGAGTTGACAATAGATCCTGGTGATTTACTTGTCAACTTATGTCGAATTCTTATCCATCCTATATCGAATGCAGTATCTGGCTGACTTGGTGGAAGCTTGCCTTTGTTTTACCTATTTCTAGTTTCGTGGTAAAAACAACGAGCAAGTCTCAAGCACAACTATGGGATCTCCTCTTCTTTCTTGTCATCGCCAATATCTTCATATGCAAGTTTAAACAATATCCTTCAGTTTCGAAATTCCCAACTTGTTCCTATCTTATAAGGTAGAGCCTCCCTTTTCCAGATGTTCTCATACACTGGTGTCCTGACAGTGCGCTGGGACATTTCATTTACTACAACCGAAAACCCACGCCTACAAATAGATATCTCACTGCATCATCCTTTAGAGCAATAAATTCATTTTTTGATATTAATTTCCGTGTTTTTTTATATTTTAAACATTTATTAGTTGGCCAAACTTCAATAGACGGTAGTGTACATAGACATCAACATGATTTTCCAACTTCTTATGATATTCCTGATTTCATATGATGATTTTATAAACTTATGCGCATAAACTAAAGATCCTATTCGAAGTTCACTTGAAGTATGAGAAAAGGATATCATTTCAAAGAAAGAGGAAAATCGACGTAGAAACTTAATGAAAGTAAAGAAGGAAATAGGTTTTCAGTAATATTATTCTCAAAATTGTATAAAAAAGGTATGTATCAACAAAGCAAACAAACTAATTGTTTAAAATTTTATTTTGTATTTATTGGAACCATATAACAATGCGGAGTTACCTTTTCCTTTTAAAGAGCATCGACAGATTAAATCCAGCCGAGTAAATTATAGATGAAATTAAGGAAAACATCAACATCCATACCTAATTCACGAAGACTCTGTACGATACGCTGTAATTCTTCAATCTGACTGACTTCCGCCACAAGCTGGTATGATTCTTCGCCAGAAACGATGGCAAAGAATTCTTGGAAGGCTGGACTAGTATTCAACAAATCATTAATTGTGTATGTGATCTCATCAACATCGATCAGCGCTCGTATTTCATCGAGGAAATCCCTAACAGAGCGTTGTATTTCTGCTGTTGGACGGACGCGGTCGTGTCCATGGTCATGGTCGCCTTCAATGAATTCGTGGATAGCATGGATGATTGCATCTACGTCAATACCGTTGTCGCTCATGAATACTTTGAATCTTTGCCAAGTCTCGTCCTCTCCAATCAAGTCTACAAGTTCATGCCACTCTGGTCCTCGAAGGTATTCGACTACAGCTTGGAAATCTGGATCTATTTCGTTATAACGGCGAGCGACTTCCTTCATTTCATCGATGGGAATCAAGTCAACAATTCTCTGCAGGTCGTCCTGGAGGGTGAACGTTGCGGGAAGAGCATAGCTAATTCCAAGAAGAGCGAAGAAGACTAAAAATTTCATCTGCAACAAAATGCTTTATTAAAAATTACATTAGATGCGTTTTAATGGTTTTAAAGGTGCAGAAAATTTAAATTCGGCGACATTCTTCTATTGTGTTCTGATAGGAAAACGATTACGATAGTTCGATGGTAGACGGATCGTCATTACTGAAAATAGATCGCTATTCACGCCACAACGCATTCTTATTGGTAAACATTATTCAAAAATTGTGAAAATTTGTCTATCACGATTCACAAATTACGTGCATTTTTTGGATAAACAAAAATTCAAGAAGGCAGGGTCAATTACTGATATCCAACCATTGATACGTGTTCGTGAGCTCGTTCAGCAGAAAACATCACAACTGTAAGCCAGAATGTGGCCGAGGGTCCGAGGACATCCGTTTAGTATCGTGTTCAAAAATTGAAAATTTCAAGAAGCGCTATTCACCGTATTCTCACGGAAGATTTGTGTCTTCATACCTACAAAATTGAACTAACTCGACCGCTCATGTCTACAGACTATGCACATAAACAGCAACAAGTGAACGATGACTTTTCCAACAACATCCCCATGAGGCCCATTTTCATGTAAACCAGCAAAATTGCGGCATTTGGAATGATGAAAACCCACACGTGTTTCACGAGAAGGAAATGCATCCCAAACGTGTCATTGGTTGGTGTGGAATTTGGGCTAGAGGCACCATTCAAGCATTTTTCTTCGAAGACACTGCAAGGAATTCACAAACAGTTAATGGCGAACGGGATCAGGACTTGATAATCCAGCCTCAAATCGGTAGTACGGTTCTCGAAAACATGTGGTTCCAACACTGTCGCTCATCACGTCAAACAATGATATTATTGTTTAAAGGATATCTTTCCCTGGGGTATTTTCAGGTGAAAAATTAATATGAACACGCCCAATGCCACCCACGTCGTGAAGGAAGTCGCTGTATTCCTGAAATCCAGCCACACCGAAATTGATAATTTTATTAAAAGGACGCAAATGTACCAACAAAGCCGAGAAGGGAATTTATCGTATATTTTATGCTTAAATCAACATGTCGGTATTTTCTGAAAAAAATTATTTATATTTTATTCAAAATTTTAATTTTCCCCGCTTGTTGGGGCACTCATTATTAGATATTAAACGTTGTACTGAATTACATGAAGGATGAAATAAGCGACACAATACAAAACAAATAAAAAATTAACTAACCTAAATATTGAAGCTTCAGAAGCTGTTAAAATTTTACAAAAGAGCCTAAGTAATTACATTTCAATCTCAGTACTTAAGGTAGAAACGTGCCAGTGCTCAGTGACGATACTGTTGTAACATATTTTTACAAGTACTACCTGGGAACCGAACATTGTATAACAGCGGCGAAGCTGTGTGCGAAGCCCCAACTGTTGCGCAACAAAGTTTCTTTAGTTTGTTCCCAAGATATACCACATGAAATTCTGAGCAACACAGATGATTAACCGACTACAACGTAATAAATCATAAACGACCTAAAAAGCTAATCATAAGATTATATGTATAATGTTCATAAAAGAAAACGAACTCATCTGGAGTAATTGTACTAAATTGAGACAAATAAAAACCAATTGAATTAGAACTTTTTGTTTAAGTTATGCCAATAAATACGGTTTATAGTTAGCTGTAATAAATAAATTGAAGTTAGTTATAAGAATCTTACCTTTGCAAGTTGTTGATTGCTTCGTACCAACTGATGTCTAAAGTAAGGGAAAATGGGTATATATATCCAAAAAAGCTGATGGATACAGAAGGTGGAAGTGTTAAAAATAGTAAATTTTAGACTTAATTAAAAAGATTTATAGCTTCACAAATTAGTAACTTTGAAAGTGTTTGAAGATGTTTCGTTGATAACGTTCGTTGGACAACGCTGCATTTAGATTATCATGTCAGATTATTTTGCCCAACGCAACGATATATCAACGATTACTATAAATAACACCAACGTACAATGCGACACAATGAACAATATGTAAAACATGTTCAAAGAGGTGACTGAAAACACTTGAAAAACAAGCCTTTATACGATTCTAAACTCTCCATAGTAATTACTCATCCCGTATATCTACAATAACTGATGTACAGGATGAGTAGTTGCCGATGGCGTGACACGAAAAGCCTCTCATACTTGTAGATCTATTCAGTAGATAACAAGATGGCACGTAGACCTTATGCTTAATTTAGAAAAAACAATATTTTTCATATCCCAAATCATCTTCAGTCGCTAGCCAGTACGCTTGAAGAAAGCATCTTTACTGGTGCATTAACCATATGAAGATTGTCAAATTGGTAAGTAAAATATTCACAAATTTGTAAGATGAAATTAACTGTATTTGTTGCAAACATATACACAAGATTTTAACTGTACGTTTAATTACGGAACAATAAAGCGCCTTCTTACGATTGGAGAGTATCGAGTAATACTGCGTTTTCGATTAACATCATAGTCATTGTTCTTAGTTTAGCTGTATTGCTTAGTTGATTTAAATGCAATAACTGTTGTTCATAATTATATCACCACATTAATCGCATTATTATCGGGAGCATTGATTTTGGCTTTAGATCTTATTAGTCTGTAACTGTATTAAATAAAACAATTATTTAATACTGTAAGACCGTGAGTTTTTGGCAAAACATTGAAGATTTTTTCTAAGAAAATCATGAATATCGTTGCTAGGTTTGATTCACGTTATATCAGTTCTTTTAAATGGAACATCCTGTATATTTTTACAAAATGTAATAGAAAAGCTGCTCTAGAATCTTTATTATAGACACAATACTATACCCAAAACACGTCGATTTTTAGTGAATTAAATATGAAACTATGCCGGTAGGTATTTTGTTTAAAAGCAGGGTGCTGTGCCGAAATACTGCAAACTTCGTTAATGCAAATGTATTTTTTTGGTATATATTCGAAGTAACCAGCATTCACCTACATGCGTGGTCCTGTAAGTTAACCAACACGTATGAATAATAAATAGCGAAAATACGTAAAAAAATACTGATTACAGTTGAACGTAAAATGACTAGATTTAGTTTTTTCATCAGTGAAAGTTGTTGAAAAATTTCCGCAATAAAAACTTTCTGGATAAATTTCTTGACGCAATGCCTGACACAAAATAATACTTCGGAGATGCTAGTAAATGTTCAATAAAATACAAAGAATCGCATTACAGATTGTAAGAAACAAAGAGGCGTTCATTTAGAACGGAGGTTGAAATTGTATGCATAAATTAGAAGTATTTTCAATGTATGCAATGAAAAAGATTCTTGTGAAGGTAATTGCGACAACTTTGTAGAAGCGATTTTATATTGAAAATTCACGTAGTTATAGAAAGCTGGGCCATCGTCAAGGAGTAATTTTCATGAAAATATTTGAGTAATCCTATTAATAATAATAATTTTATTTTGCCAGTAGGTCTACAATGGATATTGGACAAGTCAAAATTAATAATGCGAAAAGTAACGATATCACTAAAAACATTAACACAAATGTATAAATGCAAAAACGAACAACACTAAGGGAATATTGCGAAATAAGTCGGCCAATGTGTAGTAACAAACAAGAAATTTTTGTTCCTGGAACTAGAAGGTTCTGTTGTTGCAATCTCGACCTCAAGAGTTCAGGTTGCTGTATCGAAAGTTTTACATTCTGAATCATATCGTCTAGTTCCTCTTGATTAAAAAGAGCAGTACTCTTCTATATGTTCAGCACCTTCTGATTCACTTAAAATTGGCTTACAAATTCTAGACAGGAACAGACATCCCTTCATTATGCGTCACAAGCGCTGAAGATACGTTTTACTTAAATCCTCTGGAATAATTGTGAGACAAAAGTAACAGTGTTTACAGTCACACTACACCATATGAACAGCGAATGACATGGCTCGGCGTTTTCCCTTCAACAATTTAATTAGAGTAGGGCTATGCAGGTAATATGAGGTGCAAAATGTTTACCTTGATCACCAAAAGCACAATCGAAATACCTTCTTAACTAAATCAGTGATTGGTTTCCTCTGGGCTTTTGGGGTGAACAGACACAACAATGGGGCGGTCTAGAGGACAACGATGTTGAGCAGTTGCCATTTTTACTAAGTGTAAGTTCTAAACACCACAACGTTCCAATATCTCTCAAAAGAAACGCTCAATGAGGTAACGAAAGCTCACAATACACACAAAATGTTTAACAATTCGCGTTAGAATATTTTTAAAGGTAGATTGGGATTCTACACATCAAAGCTCCTGCATATCACATCGCAGATGCAAAATAGCTGTTGACTAATGTTAGTTAGTTTATTCCTTCTTTGAACCATTGTATAACTATAGGAACGTTACATAATTTGTGCTCGCTGCTGGTATAGAACGTTTTATTATTCAAATAATTGTTCTAGTTCGTGTAATCTAATGTACAAGGCGGGCCAAATTCGATACTTTTAATAGGGAACATATATTTCTATAGGAATTAGACAAAAACTGACCTAAGCTTCCGGAGCTCGATTTTAAAGAGAAATCGATTGGTGAAATCCCTATTTTTTTTATATCTTCCTTAATATAAGAGATACAGAGCGTTTTCTTAAAATGTGCAATTTTTAAAAACCTTTGTAACTTTCTTATTTGTGAAAATGCTCGATTTATATAAAAACTATATTAGGGCGCTTTTTGACGCACTATGCTCTACTTTTTTCTTTTTTTAAACTCCTATTTTTTGAGATATTATCAAGACTTGTGTTTTTTTATATGTAACACCCTATATATTTTTACACTATTTAAAAGCATATAAAATTACCTTTAAAATGATATAACCCACTTGATATTTTATTTAAACAATTTTTTAATTATTTGTTCTTCTTCGTTTTACATTATTTTAAGATGGCTATGGATGGCGGTAAATAAACAAATAAAAGATTTCAACAGCTTCTAATTCCTGTTTTGAATTAGGAGAATGCTTAAACGTAAGATTTTTAATTCTTCCCCAAAGGAAAAAATCCAATGGGGTTAGATCAGGCGACCTTGCCGGCCAATGTATCGGTCCTTGATTCCCGATCCAATTGTTACCGAATTGTTGGTTTAGAAACTCATTAATCTGGCTAGCATTGTGAGGAGGAGCTCCGTCATGCTGCCAGTAAACGAATTCCAATTGATTTAAAGGTATTTCGTTTACGAAAGGTTTAATAAATTGTTGCAAAATTTGCAAGTATCTTTCAGAATTCCGTTATTATCCAATTATCCTGCCACGGAAAATTCCTACCCACACATTCAAACTGTATCGTCCTTGGTTTCTCCTCTCAACAGTAACATGGTGATTTTCACGCGACCAAGTATAAGAATTAAACCTGTTAAAAATTCCCGCACTGCTTACGTTACATTCATCCGTCCATACACAGTTTAGAGCAAAATTATGATTTTCTTCACATTTTCCCAAAAGCCGTTGACAATATACCATACGACGCTCCAAATCCGCGGCAAAAAGGTAGTGCACTTTCCTTGTCGCAAAATGCGCCTTGCCGATGATCTTGCTAAACCTGTTGTTTGTGTCATCTGGCGAGTGGAAAGTGTCGGGTTATTTACAGTTTCCCCTAAAACAGCAATTTCCTCTAATTCTTTTTCTCTATTTTGAGCCACATAATCCACAATCATGGAAGTTACTAAAATAATGTCTACTAGTATAAAAAATGCTTATACAACTTATAAACATGTAAATAAAAAACAATCCTCCAAAAGAAAAGTAAAAAGGTTCGTTTGGCGCGTCTGCGCTAAGGTAGTAAAGGTAATCGCTACTTGTAGCGATCCTTACTCCTTATCCGTAGTAATTACGGATGACCAAGGCAGGTGAAATTATAACTTTTTTGCAGCGACTAGACAGACTCGTGTTTTGTCGACTCTCGGGGAAATTAGTAGGCAACACGAACCCTTCGCTGCAAAAAAGTAATAATTTCACCTGCCTTGGTCATCTCTAGTAATAATGTTCTAGGACCGATACGATTCCACCACTGTTGCACTAAAAATGTTATCGACTGAAATCAGCGCTGGGCAGCCCAGCGCTTCAAAAGAAAATCTTCTCGGGGGGTGATCCTTTCTGGGTGCGTCTGAACCTGCTGTACGAGCTTTACCTTGTTTTGCTATCCACAGGTTTCAGTACGTAATACAGTTGAATGATTACGATTAAGACTATGCGCAATTTCCCAGAAACTAACACCGCCTTCATGTAGCCTAATAATCTGACTACGTTCGAAGGAGGTTAATTGTTTATAACGTACACCTATTCGTCTCCGAATATTTCTTATTTGAAACCTCTTTCCCTAGTTACTGGGAAAATAAGTTATCTTCCACCCACGTACTCGGTGTATGTACATACATGTATATTTTGGCGTTATAATATGATGCAGTAGTACTTTTGATTAGGCAGATACGATTTACAACTTCTCTTTAGTCGACTATTCGGCAGAACAAAAAATTAGATTAGTGTACACATTTAAACGTATACGTATTAATTCTATTGAATTTATTTGAAGAAAATCTATTTATATGCTATCTACTTGAAAGCTTTTTCCCACGAAGTTGTTTCCTATAAATTAATTTGAATTTAGTTTTAGTTCAATACAGGCGAGGAAAACAGTTTGGCAACTAACTTTCGATATAGTTTGGCGCACTAAACCTAATTATCCGTAGTAGTTCCAGAAGCTACGCTTGCCTGCATCAACGACAAATAGCCATTCAACGGTATCAAATGTAACGCAGAAGTATAAGTGAGTTTCTTCGTAGGCTCTGAATTTTTATTCAATCAAAGGCAATCATATGTATGTAATGTATTTATTTATATATCAATCCACACAAACATTCTACAAGCTATTCCCAACCAAGAAGAGTCTGGAAGAATGCAAGAACCCTATTAACATCAATGCCAAGTTCACGAAGCGTTTGCGACATATATTGCACTTCCGGTATAGCGCGAACTTCGGCAACCATCTGGCGCGCTTCATCGCTTGAAACGTTGGCATGGAACTCTTCGAAATCGGGACTGGTGGCCAACAGCTCGTTTATCAAATTCTGAATTCCCTCAATATCGACGAGTGCGAGCACTTCGTCGACGAAGTCCTTGACCGAGCGTTGCCCTTTCTTTGATGGAAGCTCTACACCTGCGATCATATCGCGAATTGCTTCAGCGATAGCAGCAATGTCGATACCGTTTTCGAGCATGTACGCCGTGAATCGTTGCCAATGTTCGCGTTCACTCACAGCATCAACGACACCGCGCCATTCTTCTCCTTGCAGGTAGGCAACGACGGACTGGAATTCTGCGTCGTCAATGGCATAACGGCGAGCAACTTCACGCATTTCGTCAATGGGAATCATTGCAACAATTTGTTGCAAATCTTCTTGGAGACTACGAGTTGGTGGAGCAGCCCAGCTGGCTCCCAAAAGGGCTACGAGCACTAGGAGGAATTTCATCTGAAAGAGAATAGTATATTATTTAGCCATGCACTAGAAAAACGTCTTTCCCAATTCAATAGTTCTTAATACGCCATCGTAACAACATTTCTTTCTAATTTTTTTGTTTAAACATTAGTTTAACGTAACTTTATTAGATTTAAGATGGCAAAATCGTTTGATTTTGTCTTACAAATTCTACTTTCAATTTTCCTTATGTACGAATTTGTACTTCTCCCTGTTTGGATTATTTTAGTTTATATACCATACATGTGAAATAACTTAAGGCTCTGGTGTATGCATCTAAAGAAACTAAGTTATTTTAAGTGCAAGCTGGGTAACATAGTTCATTGTTTTTTTATATCAAAGCATTTTACAAATGGAACTTACCTTTCAGGTGTGTAGAATAGCTTCTTGCAAACTGATGCTAATACCAGAGCAGAGGTGGATATATATACCGAAAAAACTTGTATACTACAAGAAATAAAGATGCTAATTACGACGTACTTTGCTTGATACAATTAGCAAGATTTCTATCTTCGCAATTTATCTATTTCTGAGTACAATTTAAAGTACAACCGCACTCATCTGCATTTAGAAATAGAAGAACATAAAAACCCTGCCCTAACCCAGCGGTCGGCAATTTTCTCGTTGCAAACAACCATTTTTAGAATTACGGAATAATGTAAAACGATAAATGAATTTTAAACGTATGTTAGAAATTTAAAACGAGAATTAACCTGATATAGCGATATTGCAAACATGAACACTATATTTACACGATTCTTTCTGGAACTTAGCTTTTTCGAACCACCACACCTGACTCGAACTTCGAAACAAAAAGAATTCCAATGATGAACAGTTTGGTTTTGGAAATACAACCAAATGCGAGTTATCTAGATAACCATTTTACTCAAAGTCAGAAATTTAATTAACAGCACCTCTCTCCGTTATTTAATCTTGATAATTTTATTTTCCAAAAAATATCCTGATGACGAAACTCAAACGGAAACTCTCTCTCTTTACTCTTTAGAAGTGGCATAACGTAAGCGATGCAGGGACGCAACTGAAGCGCTGATTTTAAGCTATTCTGTAACGTTTTATACCACAAGCTGCACAAATTTAAATTTTACTGACAAATAAGACAACTCTCAAACGAACAATAATTAATTTTCGAAATTACACTGAGATGTGCCTAATTTAATCAGAAGATTGTTTTAAGGAGATTCTACATTAAAGTGGATGTTTTAGAAGTTGAGGGAGAAAAGAGAAGTTATTATTCCATTCCACGACTACCTAGATAATATGAGATAAAAAGAATTGCAATTTTAGACACACTGAACTCACAATACGTTGTGTCCTCCGTGGCACTAATGACGGCCAGCGGATTATATGTAACTTATCAGAAATGTTTGGGTCAATTCGGTAAATATGACGTTACTTTCCTTTTCAAACAAGAGTCGCTGTTCAGCCGATCTCTCAGATTATTTTTAACAAAATTCATGTTCGAAACATCTGTTCGCAAAAATATATCGATCCGAAAATCGACAGAAGTCCAAATTAAGTTGGAGTATAACTAAGGCAAACTATTATAAGTATCAGAGTAACTCCAACTCAATCTTGCATTTTGAGATTTTGTATCCCAGACTATTGACACTGCGCAGCAAAAGTAGGCTTTAAATTCGCTTTTAAGGTTTGCAAACTTTGAAACCCACATTTCCTTGATTTTTAAGTTGAGAAATTGTTATCAATACCTCAAAACGGGAGAAATTCAAATCAGCCGAATTAATTTCGGGAGATATCAATTAAACGATCAGTTTGCATGTTTCTTTCACAACTCTTTAAATCCATCTTCTGATTTCTGATTTCCTTTTTATGAGTTATCTTTTCCTTTCGATTAAATTTAAAATTTTATTTTTTTACACCCATACTTTACTAGCTTAAAAAAAGCCGCGAGAATACATAACAAGCCAGATGCAGCGTTGGAGCCGCAGGTTATCTAGTCCTGCATTAAACAGATAAACCTCGTTTAGGTGTAACGTTTATAATTTGCAAGCACTGCTCCGTATGAGACCGTTATCTACAATAATCACCTATTTGTTCCTAAGTTAATTAAAATTTTTGGTGAATTAAGAAAACGGTCAATGGTCCTAAAATTTTAAAGTAGTTTTTGAAAAATATAAAATAGTTTGCAATTAAATTTCCAGACCGGACATATATTAAGCAAAGCGACTTATACAAATCGTAACATTAAATAGACAGTTTTATCGAAGAAATATTTTACTGCACCACTGGCTTTGTTTTTCGATTCTGTAATAAAAGAATCTTAACTCAATAGATACATTCTCTTAGTGTATGTTTACACACAGGGTCGTTCAAAAGTAATTAAAGTAACATCTTCTAAGTTTGACGTACAATATTATCGATAAATGACAGAAGAATTTGAAAATAAATACTTGTCTTATCTAAAGTCGCGATATTGTATTTTTTCAAGATTTGCAGAGGGCCAAATGGATCGTAAACTAAATACATAAAAAGCATATTATTGGAGGTGGAAAGCGTATTTTTGGCAAACTTTTCTAAAGAACGCGACATATTTATATATATATATTTGTAAATTTTTGTTCGCATAATTTTTGTCACCGACATTATTAGTTCTTAAAATGTATACTTAGGCAAGTATTCAGCAAGACATCTGCTCTGGATGTCTTTTTTTCTTTGCAATATTCATTTGATACGTGTAGGTTCGACTAGATTCAATCATACAAACTCAAGGGGAAAGGCAGGTTTCGAAGAAGAACTTTAACATGTTTGCCTTACCGATATTCTCACTTACTCGACAATCCCTCTGTAGGATAGCCCTTGCATCCAAAGAACTATAATTTTCATTTGTGTCTCACTGCTTAATATAGCGACATCGATCCATAGATTTGATATGAATATTACGAACACAAAGTTGCTTCAATCTCAAATATTGGATATAATTACGCAAAAATCACTCCAACACCAATAATTAGTTCACAAAAAATCAAAAACTGACTTCAGAACCTCACTATATATTTTACAAGATCGCACAACAGAAGCATTAGAAATGAAGTCTATAGACCAGAGCGCATTTAATCAGTTTAGGGCCTATTCACTTTGATATTAAGTTATATAACAAGGTTGCTTCTATTTATTAATCTTGATGTCATCCGGAAAATTTTTAAAACCAGGGTAGCTAAATGCCTTAGACAACATTGTTTCGCTCACACAATGTCGTCACCGTAGGTGTGTATTCTAACTACCCACGTAACCAAAAATTGTGTTAATTCGGCAACTTGTTACACAGATTTGTCAATATCCCGTTCTCAAGCGAAGCTTTTAATATACAAGTTGATGTTATCAAGCAGATCGCACAACGTAACAGTACGACCTCTTTGAAATCGACGAACTTTTAAATAAAGTCTTACGTAAGGAGATGGAGAGTTCTGTTTATTAAAATTTTGTATTTTTTCTATAACTTGCACTACTCCGATGTAATTGCTGTGAATAGTTTGTAAACTTTTGGGGATTTCAGAAACACTGCCTTTGTACTCGCAATTACTGCGTCAACCTGTGGATAACATCTACAAATTGTCTCTGCCACAAGATGCAGAGCATGTAATATGTAAAAACTTAGCACGCTACTCCCTAAGAGACCGGCCTACAGAAAGCATGGTTGCGGCACCATCTCTCATAAACATTAAGACTTGATCTCTGGATATTTCAAATTCTTCCAATGTGCTTAGCACCACTTTTGAAATTACTTGGACACTGCATTATTCTATTCATCTAGAAGCTAATAAAATTGAAGATAACGATTGATAGGGTTCCATTTTGCCCACCATTAACATTAACTACAGACAGTTGTTTCATCCACACACAAGCACACTTTTTTATTTTTCAGTTCAACCTAAATGTACACGCACAGATGGTAAATAATTTCGTAATGTGGTCCTGCTCGGTAGTGTAATATTGGCGTATTTATTCCAAAATGAAGTAAATGAATCATTGCTTAACAAAGTAAACGCCAGATTACACTGAATCCATTGTACATAAATCAAATAAGAATTGTTCGTATTTTGGGGCGACCGGTTTTGATATTATTATGGTTTGCACTTTGCACATGCCGTTTACAATGTGTTTGTGACCAACACGTTAGATATATATCGCACACTAAACATTTAAGTAAGTCAAATCCACATAATGCTTAATGAACCTATTCACTGTCTTTAATGACAGCTGTTTTCTCAATCTACGCGCCTTCGACATTATTAAAAACAGAACCCAGAGTACTTTGCTGCTAACTATTACGTACGCTCCAGGCGGCAGCGAACTAGATACTGACTAGTGTTTCGCATGCGAGAGTCCATTCGTTATCTGCGCCGACGGTGCAGTGGTCTACATCGTTCATCACTGACTTTGTTAACCATTTCTCTACGTGTGCTAATTTGGTGTTTCTGTATATATAAAAAGATTGTTGAATACTGGTGTTCAACTCTATTGTCTTTGGATATCTTCTTAGCTGGCTTGATAGTGTGTCTTTTTAACATAAATCAGGTCGCCAAAATTTTGAAATATGGTAGATTTTTGTGAGATAGGACCAGCTTATTCAACCCGCCCTGTGTTAACTTGATCTCACATAAAGTCACTATGGACTTTTTTAACACTGTTTCTATTCAGCTGATGCTTCTTTGGATGGTAACTCAAGTAACGTATACCAACACTCTCACGATACTTATGTTGCATACATTTCTTTTGTTTAAAAGGTTCAGTAGTATTACTTGCTAATTTTTCATATTTATTATCTGTTTCTCTACTATCAATTTTGTTTTCCTTTTGCACATTTTGTATAGTTAAGTAATCAGTAAATATTGTAATATGTTTTATAATTTATCTACGGATTGTTGTAGAACTATTTTTATAGGGATAGGTAACTATAATTATAGCAATAGGCATAAATCAACTATTTATAAAATATATTTACACGCATCTATTTATTTACAAATTATTCCCAACCAAGCAAAGTCTCCAAGAATGCAATGACTCTATCAACATCAATGCCAAGGTCACGAAGCCTTTGCGACATATATTGCACTTCCGGTATGGCGCGAATTTCGGCAACCATCTGGCGCGCTTCATCGCTTGAAACGTTGGCACTGAACTCTTGGAAATCGGGACTGGTGGCCAACAGCTCGTTTATCAAATTCTGAATTCCCTCAAGATCGACGAGTGCGAGCACTTCGTCGACGAAGTCCCTGACCGAGCGTTGGCCTTTCTTCGATGGAAGCTCTACACCTGCGATCATATTGCGAATTGCTTCAGCTATAGCAACAATGTCGATACCGTTTTCGAGCATGTACGCCTTGAATTCTTGCCAATCTTCGCGTTCACTCACAGCATCAACGACACCGCGCCATTCGTCTCCTTGCAGGTAGGCAACGACGGACTGGAATTCTGCGTCGTCAATGGCATAACGGCGAGCAACTTCACGCATTTCGTCAATGGGAATCATTGCAACAATTTGTTGCAAATCTTCTTGGAGACTACGAGTTGGTGGAGCAGCCCAGCTGGCTCCCAAAAGGGCTACGAGCACTAGGAGGAATTTCATCTGAAATAGAATAGTATATTATTTAACGATGCACAATTAAAACGTATTTTCTAATAATTCTTAATACACAACTTTCTTTTAATTTTCAAATATTTATTCATTATTTTTCTACATTAAGAGGATGGAAAAGGAACTCACCTTTGAAGTGTGTAGAACTGCTTCGTACAAACTCATGCTCACACTAAAGCTGAGGTGGGTATATATACCAAATGGACTTGTTCATCACAAGAGATAAAGACTCTTATTAGGATGTACTTTGCTTGATACAATTAGCGAGATTTGTATCTTCGCAACTTATCAGCCTTTCGAGAATATTTTGCAATCGCTTTCATCATCCGCTTTCGATTAAATTTCATTGTAGCTGTAAGTTTAGTAAATTTACTGTATATGGGACAATATTAGTGCTATGTATAAAGAATTATAGGCCAAACAGACTAACTTCATTTAATTACAACATTTATGATCTACAGACATTGCTATATATGAAGCTGTTATATAAATCACATGTCTTATACTGAACAACTTTATTTAGATACGGTATTAAAACGCCTTTCAAACATGTAGGCTATTCAGTATTGAACACCACTTTGTTAAATAGAAGCACCAGTCACTTTCGTCAAATGGTCGTCAAAAACCATATATTTTGTTTCCGTGTCCACCGCATAGGAAATTTATATTTTCAACAGTTTATATTTTCAACCTTTTTACTTTCCATGATAATATGGAAAGTAAAAGGGATATACCGTTAAAATTTTATGCTTAAGTAGCTACTTGCAAAACAAATTGCGTAAAAACGTGTTAATGTATATGATTTGCAGGTACGGTTAACGCAAACATCCTGGAGTGTAACAATTAGTGTGCTAAGAAAAATACAAAACAACTTTAAATACACAAATAATTGCGTAAGTAATATCGAGGTGCAGGGAAGAAATTTTGAGCATTCACTGAAGATTGATAAGTAAGCACCTCCATTGATGGAACCATCCACGGCAAACGCAACTCAAGGAGACTACCCACGGTCATTAGCGTGGTTCCGAGAGTACTTTATCTCTGCCCTGTGTCGATGTTGCCTCACAGTTTAATTTGTGCCACCACCTTTCGAAACGAGGAAGCTATGTTAGAATTTTTTTTTTTTATTGTTTCTAGGCATTTTCTGATGTGTTCTGTGTTATTATTGATTATTGCAATAAAAATTGCGATAAAGGTACTAAGCTGTGTTGTTGTTCGGCTGTGTTATTTATTACATATTATTTTTTCTTGTTTGTGTCAGATAAAAATTATCGAATTAATAAAACTGTATCTTAAAATTTTAAAATATATCTCGGTAGTACTAAGTAAATTACTTAACGAATAATTACGACGAACAATTAAAACGACAACTTATTGTTAGTTCTACATTAATCGTTTATTTAATAATATTATTTCAATTGTGATTTTATGGTTATTTCTCAGGTGACCTGAGGATGAGCTGTTCGCAGCTCGAAATTGGCAGCTGTTTGTTAAAGTTTTGTGAGATTTGAACTACATAAGTTCGACATTTTTAATTATGAATTATTAAAACAAAAAAATATTTAATAAAAACTAGGATCATCGATGACAGTATGTTTTGTTTACTCTTGTCATGGTAACCAAACTATATTATTAATACCAGAAACCATTTGAACGCAATTTCTAAATGCAAGACTCGCCTTTGTAGTTTGGGTTCCAACATTTCAAAACAATAGTTTCGAAACGATAATGTTAGTACCTTTTGTTTAATGTTGTCGTGGTAGCCAAATTATACACCAGACACCAGAAACTAATTGGGTGCAGTATCCCAATGCTGAACTCCTGTTTTCACTTTCAATATTGGACAAAGTCATCATTATACAAGAATAACCGTTCTATACTCTGGATTCAGAAAAAAAATTATTTATTTACTTTAGTGTTGTACTGAAATTTTACAATTCCATCCCGTATGAAACATTTTGTAGCTCCGGTAATTTTTTTTTCGATTTTGTAATAGAAAATCTTGACCTAATAGGTACATTTCCTTACTACGTACACTGCCGTTCAGTGAAGTTCGGCCATACAAAAAACAAATCTATTATATCACACTGTATACAATTATTAATAGATAAAATTAGAAAAATATTAAGCATACACTTTTTTCTAAGGGATTAAAGCCATAAATTATTATAAATTATTATGTAAAGTAGAAATATTGTGACAACCACAATAAAGTCCCTTTTATTATCATTCCAAGAATTTCTCGGAAGTACCGATCTTTTGAAACGGGTCGTTTGGGGATTATTAACGAACAATACATTTAGGAAATATACCGCAGTATCATTCTTGTTTATTTATCACAGACGTAAAGATATAAATTTGCTTCATTTTATTGTTAAACGTGTGTTGGTGTGCATCTGTCGTTTTTGCGCGAAAGTTTTAAGAAAATTTACTTCACAATGGTACGTGGCAAGTCTATCAGTGTAGAAAAACGTTCACGCATTATTACGCTGTTTGAAGAAGGATATTCGGGGCGACAAATTGCTGAAAAAATAAATATGAGAAGTTCAACAGTAAATGACATCATAAAGCGATATCGGACAACTGGAACTATAGAAAATCGTGTTCGTCCTGGAGCATCTAGGAAAACAACAAGAGCTGAAGATTTGAGAATTGTATTATTAAGCAAACGCAATAGAAAATTAACAGCGCCACAAATAGCAGCCGAAGTAAATCGCGGCCGTGAAGAAAAAGTTTCGGCGAGTACGGTAAAACGTCGACTTCAACAAGCGGACCTTCATGGACGCATTGCCATTCGAAAACCCTTATTACGCGGGGCAACAAGGCAAAACAGCTACAGTGGGCCCGTTCTCATCTAGATTGGTCGTTAGATGATTGGAAACACGTGCTTTGGAGGACGAGTCAAAGTTTGAGGTTTTTCGGCAAAATCGACAAGTTTATGTCCGAAGATCTAAAACCGAAAAGTGATCCCGGACTGCATTGTGCCAACAATGAAGCAAGGGCGTAGTTCTGTGTTAGTGTGGGGATGTTTCTCCTTTGCTGAGACGGGAGATTTATGCAGAGTGCAGGGTGTAATGAGGAAGGAAAATTATTTTGCAATACTCCAGAATCATAATAGGCCGTAACTTTACATTCATGCATGACAACGACCCAAAACACACTGCGTTAGTGTGTAAGAACTATCTAAAGGAGCAAGAAGAACAGCACACCCTGAAAGTAATGACATGGCCCCCATAAAGCCCAGATTTGAACTCTATAGAGTTGTTGTGGGATGAACTGGACAGGAGAATCCGAGAAATATGCCCAACTTCACAAGAACATTTACGGAATATTCTGCAACATGAATGGGTTAATATTCCACAATCCGTTTTAACAAAACTTATCGAAAGAATGCCTAGAATAGTTCGTGCGGTGATTAACAGCAAAGGAGGTTTTTTCGATGAAAAAAAAATATAATGTTCAGTATGTTATACTAGGCCAGAATAACTTTTTATTTATTTATTTTTGTCTTTTTTACCTGTACATACAATAAAATTGCATTTTGTGTTTAGTTTTGTTTGTTTCTGTAACCTTTTCATGTTTTTTACTAACCGACCGAACTTCTCTGAGCGGCAGTGTACATACTTACTTATACAGAGTCGTTTATAACAATAGCCTATTAGACGAAGATCTTCTTGATATTTTGGTGGACGATATTATGGAAAAAGACGTACCAACTTTGTCAAATTATATTTTTCTCAAAATTTTCAATTTAAGCATCATTATCTCTTCTTTGACTAACTATGCAACGTAGTTTTGAGATGTAACTGAAACGTTATACAAGCGTTCCAAGCATGGACACATTCGGCTTGAGAAAAAGTAAGTTTTAAGGAACCCCACTTTTGATCATCTCTACACATTCTACTTCAAACGCAAAAGTAAAACATATTTTGCGCTTTAGGCCTAAATTTTCTGATTTTCGGATTTATTTCAAGAAATTCGCAAAATCAATCAATTTTCCAATAAAAAGCAAGAGAACTAACAAGGTGGGCCTTGCTTTACTTAAATTAGTGATAGGTTCTGATGATGATTAACGGTGAAGTCCGGCAATTTCTTGGAAACGCATTACGAACCCAAGGAGCAATTGTTGTAGGAAGTGTAGATTCTAATGAATCGTATTCCTATTTTGCGGATGCACCATTTCGCTATTATGTGTAATTTTGCGTAGACCGCTTTAAGTTCTATCCAGAAATTCATAGCTTCAAAAAAAAATTCTCAGTTAGTACGTCTTAGACCCATAATATATCGTAGCATGTAACTGGCATTTAAGAGGACTATACAAAGGTATGCGTCCATCAAAATTTCATAATCAATTACTTTCAGGGTACGTCTAATAGGCCAACGTCGTAAACGACCTTGCATAATTACATGAAACCGTCAAATAAAAAGAGTTTTCTCATTTCATAGTTTATAATAAAGTATTATGTAATAATACGAAATATCGACAATATTTACAAATTTAATCCCAACCTAATATCATGTAGACTACTTTTACAATGGTATCCGCATCAAAACCCATTTCACGTAGTACCTGTCCAAGCCTTTTCACTTCCTCGATCTGCCTAACTTCCTCCACAAATTGGTGAGCTTCCTTACTCGACATTTTTTCCCAAAATAGTTGGAAATCGGCGCTATTTTGCATCTTATCACTGATCTTCACCAACAAAACGTCTACAGGAATCACCGAGACAATTTCGTTAACAAACTCCTTAATGCCTCGTGTTGTCTGATGCTTAGCTTCGGGATTGGCTCCTTGAATAACTTCGAAGACTGAATTAGCGAGGGCTTCGATATCAAGGCCTTGTTGCAGCATGAATTCTTTGAATTTTACCCATGAAGGATTTTTTGCGATATTTGAAATTAGTTCTTCAAATTCTTCACTCTGAAGATAACTAACAACTTGCTGCACCTCTGGGTCGTTATTCAGGTACTTCTGAGCAATCTCCTTCATTTTATCTAGAGGAATGACTTCGAGGATTTCTTCAAAGTCCTGCTGAAGATTCTTGGAAGCAGTTGCTGCAGCTAGCAACGTTAAGAGAATGATGGTTTCCGTAAACTTCATCTAAAAATTACAATGTTAACAGTAATCAACACAATGTTTAGGAAAATGGTTGCGTTTACCTTGATTGTTAAAGTCGCAGTAAGCGTTTCTTGTTATGAATGAAGCTAGGGTACATCTTCAATTCTTTATATACCTAAATAAAATGCAGGTTATCGATATATCGACAATTGCTTTAGGAGATTAACATATCGTTGACCCTTTTGATTTTCGTGTGGTGCAATTAACTTTCAAATATTTACTATTCGATTTGATAAGCTTTTACTTTTAAATACTTTGATCTCATGTCTCAATTTTAATCAAATATTTTTACACCAAAACGTTAATAGCTTATTTTATAATAGTCTGACCTAATACAGTCACAATAGTTACACGATTATCAGTTTATGAAAACACACTCATACGAAGAAGGGGGCAATCTATTTTAAAAAATATAGTTTAGAGTATCATTTTAATTTTGTGTTTAATATCACTTTAAAAATGTTAATAGGATGCACTCATAAGAAATGTGTATATGTTCATTCATGCTCATTTGATGTAAATTTATTGGTTTAGTAAGCATATTGATTTGGTCTCTGTTCCTTTACGGTGTTGTTATACAATATCAAGCCTTTTTCCGGAAATTTGCGGGATACGAACTTCTGCATAAAAATAGCAGTAACCACAAGCGTAAATTAATAACAAAGTTAATAATAATAATGTTATTCGTCGCGGATCCAAAATATATAGACTTTGTTAACAATAAACGCATTAATAGAAATAATAATAATACATATTTTATTGCATACTACACAAAAAGGCATTGTTGTGACATTGTGACATTGTGTATGAGGCAGTATAGAGAAGTAATACAATGCAAATACAAATACTCTTACAATTGTTTTTAAGTGAGGAGGTAAAGCATGCAAAAGAACAAGCATGCGAGAACAGTTTTCTGGTAACTTTAATGAATAACTAAGTATGTGAGGATTAGATTTTGCTCTAATATTGTGCTGGTGGATATCGTTATTACACAGAAATTTATCTCTCTATATATAAATTAAATGTTCCATTACATATACCGCTATAGGAAGAGTATTTGATTTTTTTAAAGCAAGGTGTACATGACTGTCTACTGTCAATTCTCACAATGCATCTAATAATTGTCTTCTGAACCAAAAACACATGTTTACTATACGATGATTTTCCCCATATGCTATGTGGTTTGGTTTACTCCCCCTTCATGTACCTCTTGGGTTTCCTGTATCTTTGAAAGGGTGTCTTCCTTCTTCTCTGCTTTCTTTTTCTTCCCCATGGTTTTCGATTTTGTTGCCGTAGATTTGCTATCCACATCCTTCTCTTTTTAACTCTTCCTTCGCTTCACTTTCTTCAATCCTTCTCCATTCTCGCCTGTTTTGAGTTGTTTTAATTACTCCATATTTTCTCGGTCTTTTCTTATTTCCTCTAAGAGGGTTTGTATCATCCTGTTCTTCTCTTCAATCTTCCGTTCTAGAGCTTCCAGGCACTCCAGCACAATTTTTTGCGTGTTCTGACAAGCTTGCCAGGCGTCGTTCTTTTATAGATTCTTCTTAGCGTTTCGTTGTCTGTCTCTTCTTTTCTCGGCATCGTGTTCCAGTCAGTTTTCAATCGAATGCATGGCTTCAGTCACAGAAAGTTCCTATTGGTAACTCCCCCGAATCTAAACTTTGCACAACCTGTTCATGACACATGTTAAATGCAGTCATTGTAGAACGATTAACGCGGAAACCGTGTTGATGTTCTGTTAAAATACTTTATTTGTCCAAGTTAGAAATGAACCTGTTCAACATAGCGTACTCAAAGATTTTTGCAAAACGCGCTACGAATTTCTATCAAAAACAAGCCACTTCTATTTTATTGCGCAGCATATAATGTCCTGATCTTAAATTTCAATAATTCCTTTGACGATTCGGTGCAGTTTTTCATAACAGTGTGGATGTTCAGATCAGTAGAAAATTACGTTGAAAACGAAATCGTGAAATCAAGAAAATTCGTACAGCCCAAATATTTTTCCTCTTAGCACGGTGATTATTTTCAACAAATTCGTACATGTTTTTATGCACATTGAATTTTTCCAGTACTCTGGAATAATGTTCCACAAAAAGCACATTTTTTATCAAAAGTTCAGTGCAAGCCTCAATGTGAAACGAATGCAGTAACAATGACGTAGAAAGTCAAGCAATTTCGCTTTTAAAAAATGCAAATAATGTGCGGAGATGATAATTTAACATTTCAAGCTAAATTTTGTGCTAAAACTTAAATCTAGTTATTGGTTATATTAACTATTTTTTGAAAAAAATAAATAAGTTTTATTCATTTGTATAAATAGTCAAAGCTGCGTTTGCATTTTTCGATTTACATGATTCTTTACAGAAATATATTTTATAACCTTGTGTTTCAAATTGGAAAGATTTTTGAAACGCAGGTAGCGTAAGTGCTGTTGTTCAAATCGAAAAATGTGTTACAAAAAAATAGTATCAAATCAGGTGCGTTGAAAAATATATCAGCCTAAAAGAAACAATCCAGATTCTTTTTTGCTAAAAGCTAAAAGGCGGAAGTACATTGTTATCTTACATAATTATTTGTTAAGATGGTAATGATGATACCAAATACTGGAGGCATATTCCGTCTTGCAGCGAAGAAGACAATAAAACATAGTCCCCAACGCAGCGTCCTCGGAAAAATTCCCACAAATCTCAATTAAAACTCCTAGTGATTTAAAAGCTGAGGAATCAATAGCTTCTATACTTGAGGAAAACGACAACTACCAGAAAGAAAGAGCACACCAAGGTCCCTGCACTGGCTCACACTACGGATCATAGTGTTATAGAGGTTGTGTAGTCTAATGACTTCGACTGAGAGGAACGAGTGAAAGTAACACAAACGACACAAAAGTATCGGCACGCTCCGCACCACATTTCATTAATTAATCCGGGACAGTCGTATCGAGAATGGGTCGATCCTTATTTCCAACCGTTAATCGAATGATGTGAGAAAAAGCTAAATATTTAACATACCTGTTCTATCCCTCCTCTCGAGAAAAAAATATGTGTATATATTTACAAGTACCTACCTTTGCCGCCTAGACACTCTAAAACTAAGACATGCGAAAAATACGGAAAGATAGACCAAAGGGTGTCTTGTCATTATAGTACGAAACATAAAACATGACAACGATCCGTTCTCCCTACTCATCAAATTTGTGTTGCTTTTCATGTAAATGGTAAACAAAAATCCATGCAGTGATTATGGGAAAACCTATATGTTTGTTGTTCAAATGAAAGATTATTATTATTAAATTAAATTAGATTCGAGGAACACATTAGGCATTGTCGATATGGTAGAATAGAATCGTAAAGTATAGCACAACACATAAAACGAAAAAGGACATAACATTAACTTAGAAAACCTGAAATTTATTAAAAACGTAACTTCGCCACGGGTATTAGACGCTTACGAGGCTACTGACATAAAAAGCAACACAAATTCAATGAATAAAAGGGAACGAGAGAAGAAGAGAATGATCTGTTGTTATACTCAGTTCTATTTGATTTATTAGGATAGAGCATACACGTTTCATGCTTCGAACTACAACGACAAGAAACCTTTTCGTCTATCTTTCCACATTTTTCGCATGTCTTAATTTTAGGGTGTGTAGGCGACAAAAGTAGGTACATGTAAATAACATTTTTTTTTCTCGAGAGTAGAAATAGAACAGACATGTTAGATTTAGAGTTCCTTCTCACATCATTCGGTTAACGGTTGAAAATGGATCGACGTATCTTCGAAGCAGCTGTCTCGGATTAATTTATTAAACTTGTATGGTGCAGAGTGTACCGATGCTTTAGAGTTTGCCATACTACCTCACACTCCTTGCTATCATTATTGAAGTGCTACACATTTATCAACATTCAATTTAATGCTATTAAGCGAGCATTAATCATTAATTGCTATGATGTTTCGTTGCAAATTAAAACGATCTGACGTTAAGGTAATTTGTTATAAATTTTGAGATAGTCTCAGAGCAAGTTACAATCTAAAGTGGGTAGAAGATTTGTACGTATATGTTGAGACAAAGAAGTGGACCTGAATTTGGATCCTGAAGTACTGCACTAAATGGAATAAAGGGGCGAAATAAAAATGTATTGTAGGGTACGTAACATAACCAATTGAAAGGAGCTTAGATATTAACACCTTATAATTAGCGATGTTGAAAGTTTGCTGAAATCTGTGTAAATAGCATCTACCTGAATTCGTTTGTCAAGGTTCTGACTAATATGATGGGCATTAAATTGGTAGTAATTGATCGTTCACTGGCAAATGCATGTCGATAAATGAATAGGTAGGATTTAATATAATATAGTCTTTCGCAAAAAAGTTGTTCGAAAGCCTTAGCACAGTTGGGAATAATGCTAATTGACCTATAATTGTAGGTATCACCTCGGCCATCCTTTTTGAATCCGGACATATAGAAATGAGAAAGTTCATTGCTACCTTCCACAACTTAGATTATTTAAAAATTATACAT
>LR737390.1:728884-775531 GCA_902655005.2 Marronus borbonicus
ATGTATAATTTTTAAATAATCTAAGTTGTGGAAGGTAGCAATGAACTGCGCCCCTTTCTCATTTCTATATGTCCGGATTCAAAAAGGATGACCGAGGTGATACCTACAATTATAGGTCAATTAGCATTATCTCTAACTGTGCTAAGGCTTGGGAACAACTTTTTTGCGAAAGACTTTACTATATTAAATCCTGTGTTAGAGAATTGATTGATGAACTTAAAGAAGCCTTCCCAACCGATGCCGTTTTAACTGTTATCAATGATAAATTGAATTCCAGTCCCGAATTCTAAGAGTTAGTCGAAAAGGTTTCTAGCGAAACTGCCCGTGCTTTCGTAGAAGAAATCAGGGCTATCCCCGAAGTACAACGTCTCGCGCAAGAACTGCGCGACAGAGGCATTGATATCGACGCATTTGTCAATTTTATCGATCAACTTTTAGGATGGAGCAAATAATTGAATACAATTTATGCTACTAAAATTTGTAAAAGGAGAATGTAAAAATTTGTATGAAATAAAAATTTGTTCAAATAATGAAAACTGTGATAGAGTTACGCCTTTGCCATGATTTTCAATACAAGTTATATGAAATGTATCTGAAGGTCGAATCTGTTCGGCTTTTTAGAAATTCGTCGTCTATTTTTCATCTCACATTAGAAGGGAGGACGCCGGGTTTAAATAAATACATTTGTCGATCGAAGATTTATCATCAGATAGCGTCTTTCTGACAATCACCTACTAGTAAATATTAAAGTGAATATAAATAATTAGAACGATTAATAATCGATCATATCGCATTTTAATCCTGATCCCGACCCATTTCTCGAAATTTTTCCCTGATTTTAACATCCTCTCCGAAGGAAGCGTTCTGAATTCCCATCATGAATGCCCTGAATAATAGCTTCAATATCGAACCCTGCCACGTAGTCTCTGAATGCGACCCAGATTGGATGGGCACACACCTTCTCAACGAGCACTCGCCATTCATCTCACTGTAGGTAGATTACGACTTCCTGGACTTGGGGATCAGTGTCGATAAGTTTTCGGACAATAGCACATATAGAACATTCTCAGGAAATCTGGTAGGAATAGCAAAACCTAGGGCCACGAGAGCAAACATAACCAAAAGCAATTTGATCTGTAGGGGTATATAGCTAAAAAGTAATAAGAGAAGTATACATCATACGTACCCTGACTGTATGAACAGAAGTCTAGAAGGGAACTGCATATCATTGGCAATCTATACTATTTCCCTTAAAAGTATAACTATTCATTTATCGCTTCCAATTAAATTTAAATTGCCGAGAGTGTTTTAGAGGCACTCTCGATTGTCACGAACCCTAAATTTATCTATTAATTTGGGAAAATCATTTTCTTTTATCAGTTTTTTCCCCTCGTAATACATCACAATACAGTATTGGTAGTAAGCTTCTGCTCTATGGTAATCCATACTCTGTATATTGTAGTAAGCTTTCTGTTTTGTTTATTTCGTCTGTTTGTTCCGTATTTGTAATATATGTTTGAATTAGGTCTAAGTTTTCTCCTATTATTCCTATTCCTTTTAGTTTAGTGAGCCATGTTCGATTTGGAAATCGTATCGAAAGCTTTTTCATGTCGATGAAGGTTGCAACTGACATTTTTTTTGTCTAAGGGTTGGACGATCTTGCCTATGAGTTGATAAGCAGCTGATGTGCCTTTTGTAAAAGCGGATTGCTCATTATTTATTGCACTGTGTTTGTGTACGTGTTCGATTATTCTGTATTGTATAATTGTCTCCAATATTAAGTTTAAACTTGACAATATAAGTCAATAATTTACGGATATTTTCCTATAATTGTTCTTAAATATTTGCCCAGCAATTGTAGTCTGGATATATACCGCTTTCTAATACTACTAATATGATAGGTGTTCCTTTTGTTACTTCGTCAAAACCTGGCGATTCATTTTTGTTCAATTAATCGGCGCTTCATTCTTCACTTCGTCATTTATATCTTTTCTGTTCGTAATTGTAATTTGTGGTTCCTTCTTAGCTTTCGATATTAGGTTTTGAACTCACCATAAAATCTCCCGCAAATAAGAGTAGATTAAGAAAAGATCGTTATGTCGTTACATCTCATTGACTCAAAGCAGTGAATACCGTTCACTAGAACCAGCCACAACCCTGCCATTTATCTCATTGTGTCAACTCATGCAACGCGATGAAGTAATCTACCATATCAAGATGAACATAAAAAAACGACGCAAGCTTTCTAAAATTCTCTCATGGAGGACCAATGAGGGGTTAGGCATATTTTATAGGTTTGAATTTGGCTATACCTTCCCACGCTGATAAACCAAAACTGTACAATATTTGGCTTCTACCTCTCTTTGTAAATATTGGCTTAGCTTCTTGGAATACATCTTATGTTGAGTGTAGGGTTTCACGACTACTCTAAAATAATCCTCCATATGTTGGCGAGCAGCTCGGTAGATAATTCTACAATTAATTTAATATAAATAAAGGTTGAGATGGTGCTGGTTACTGCTGCTTCTTACCCACTACCCAAAATGGTGAATATCCTAATAAATAAATCTCATGAACCACAATGCAGCTACTTGTTAAGAAAATAGAGATGCTTAGTATCGTCTTTGCGACCGTCGCTGTAATGAATTCTTTTGAAGATTTTTAGAGCTTGGCTAAGTGAAAACGACAAAAACATTGCCAGTACACAAAGCGCACTATACGTTTTCAAACAGTACTAAATGCTGCACCATTATTTTTGCTAGAGCAGGAAATCGTCTACATTACAGAAAAAATAGTGCAAACGCTTATTATATGACAGAGGACATAGAAAGAAAACTCAGTTACATTGAAAAAGTATATAATTTTAACTAGAGCAAGTTCATCACGAGGTTGAGTAAATATCCTTATCAAAGTGCATCTTGCAGTTCCAAGGTAGTTCTATTTTTTTACACAAAAATGGTATAAATTGCCAACGAAGTGCACGTAATGTCAGTTGTTAGAATTCTGTTCATACAGTCATCGTAAGTATAAACTTACTTAATATAAATAATAAACTCAGATACTACATTTTCCTACAGATAAAATTCGTTTTGGTCATTTTTGCTCTTATAGTCGCAGCTTCTACTGTTCCTACCAGATCTCTGGAGGACACTGTTGCGGCTATACCAAAACTCCGTGTTCATAAATATATCGAGACCAATTCCGAAGTACAGGAAGCCCCGATTTTCAAAGATTATCGGAAAATATTTTCAGCGGAACTCCACGCTCTCATAGAAATAATCAGAGCTCTCCCAGAACTGCAACGTTGGCTTCAAGAACTTCGCGATAGAGGTATTGATGTTGACACAGCTATCGATGTTATCTACGGACTTTTAGGATGGCTCAGATAATCGAATTTAGGGTCTTATTTTAGTGCTACTTACATCTATATTAGAAATTAGTTAAAACTATTTTCAGCTTTAGAACCTTGTCCCTTAATTCAAAATCAGGTTGAAGCTTAATGTTAAAGTAAAGTTTCTTATCTTCTGACTATGTCTCGTATGTATTTGCTTGATTACATGTTAAAACAATCCATGCCCTCGTAATAGAATTTTATGATTCTATATGTAGCAAAGATAAATCTCTTATTAGGCACATGCTATTACTAAATGTTTTAAAGTACCTGATACACTGTTTTAGAATTTAGTAGCTTTAACCAAAGAAAACGTTCTTCTTCGAATATATATTAAATAAATAAAAATCATCCAGGGAGTTCATGAAAATTGTTTATTCACCTGCAAACATTTAGGGATGGTCATGAAGTATACAACGAAGAGCGTTTCTCAGCAATACATTCTTTTTTTTTTTTCAAAACGAGCTTCCTCTAATTGTAGTAAACAATTAATGAGAAGACTATCCTAACATTTAACTATTAACTTATCTGCATTAAATAGAACTGATGCGCAGCGGCGACATATCTGAGAAGAGGGTACAAACTACCATGTTAGATTCAAATGCTCAGCGTTAAATCGACACCAATACGCTCCAGCAAGACTCAATCAAAAGACTAAAAGTGAAAACAAATCAAACACATAAGAGGCTTTTTGGGCTGTAAAGTTAAGAGTTCAAAAATCAATAAGGTTAATTGTAAAAACAAATTAGAATTAACATGTTGAAAGAAACATTGTGAGGACGTCATTTTATAATTTATAAAATCAGTCTAGCCTATTTGGATATCTTCTAAAATGAATTATTTATTATTTATCTTCAAGTTTAATTCAAATCAGAATTCTGGGAAACGAATATTACATATCTTTTTATTGTTATTTAAAGAACTACAAAAAAAAGAAAGTGTATATTTAGTGTCACACCAAACTTCTATCCATATACGTGATATAATACACAGGCCAATATAAATTTTCTACAAGAGAAACATGACTCCAATTAGATGGTATAAGGAGTACCCGTGTTTGGAAACAGATAGCGCTATTCTTTAATCGACGTAAAGATCCATCGAGTAACGTTGATTTGGGAGCTGTTGAAACTGAGCAAGTTTATGTATTTGTGGAATCAATACCGGTCAGTTATTCGATTTCTTTTTTTGGATGGGAAAACGTATCCAGAAATCAAAGAGTTTACAAGGGCCATCAACCTTCGATGACTACCATCATTTACGGCCGAGGATCCGTATTCATGAGGAGCAGTTTCAGGTTACTACAGACGATATGATCAGTAAAGTTCATGATATTGTTAGTCGACCGATGGATGGACTGCTTATATGGAATTATCCTTCACAAAAAATTGAATATGAGAAAACTATTGGCGATATGAGTGCCGCCTCTGCTGACGATTAATCAAAAACGAAATCGCGTGATAACTTCAATGCAATGTTTGGACATGTTTAAGCGCAGTACGAGTGAGTTTCTGCGACGTTATGTGACTGTAGATGGGACACGGATACATCACTACACGCCAGAAACCAAAGGTCAGTCAGCAAAATGGTTTTTTCTAGCGAACCTTCACTAAAGAAGGTGAAGAGGATTCCATCAGCCGGACGACGACTTTTTGGAATTCGTAAAGCATAATCGTGATTAATTATTTGGAAAGGGGAAGGACAATCGTGGAACAGTACAATGGTGATTTATTAGACCGATTCGACTTTGAACTAAAGAGAAAAATGCCCCACTTAGCTAAGAAACAAATTCTCTACTATCATGAATACACATCGGTCCATTCACCACCAATTGCGACAACAAAACTAATCCAGTTATTATATGAATTGGTGCTCCAAAAATGAAATTTACCGTATTTGGTGCCCTCTGACTTCTTTCCTTTTCCAATTTGAAAAAATAGCTTGGTGAAAAGTGGCCTATTTTGCAGAGTTCAACAAATCCCTTTATTTAGACGGCTTAAAAAAGTGGGAATATCGCCGAATTAAGTTTATAATGTTGCAGGGAGAAATGTGTTGTTTTTCTTAATACGGCTATTTATTGCACCATCCTCATATATGCGTAGAATGTAATAGATGAACCATTTTTGATTTCTCTGTACTATCAGCAGCTCAAAACGTTCGCAAAACGCCTAAGCCTAATAATAAATGCGGCCTTTATTTGAACAAATTTGTCTATCGTATTCACGAAGGTATGTGCTCATTAATTCAATAGACAGCCTTTTATTGAAATAAACTTGTTCGTTGAACCAACATCAGCGTATTTTTTTGTAGTTAAGAACTATTCCAGTTGAATAAGAGACTTTAAAAAATAACAAACGTTACGGCCAAAATAGTGATATAATGAATTATTTAGGTAATAAATAATACAGAATTAATTTTAGAAAATATCGAAGTAAAATTTAGTTTAATTACTTTTATAAATTATAAAATGAAGACCTCGCAGTGTTTCTTCCAAGACTTTAATTTTTATGGTCTTTAAAACTAGCTTAACTGATTTTTGAATCCTTGACATTACGGCCCAGCGTTAATCTTGCATTTTTTTTTCAGTTTTTCTCGAACAGGCTTAGTAGTCTGTTCCTTCCTCTTCATAGGAGTTCGTCTGCAAAGACCCTCTTCTACAGGTCACTTGAGCCAGGTAGATCCTAGTTGCCGCACTAATTGCATTCTATTTAATGTAAGTATGTCAGCAATTGAATGTTGGAATAGTTTCCTCATTATTTGCATGCTGTAACTAGCTTAGCAATAACTTAATTATGCTACTGCCAATAACTCATGTCAATCATACTTATTTACATAATTTAATCGAAAAAAGTATTTTGTTTAGCTAGAGTTTCGGCACTTCAAACAAACAAACATTACGTATCTCTGCTATACGTAGAATCATAAAATTTCATTATCTGGGTGTGGACATATTCAAGTAAATCAATATTGTTTAAAGTACGACTTAAACGAGAAATCTTATCTATACTAAATTTAAATCCCGAATTGTGACAGAATAACCACAAATTTCTAAAGTTGAACATTGTTTATTTAATTTCTAACATATAAGCACCACTAGTATAAGATTCTAGAGCCGATTATTTACTCCACCCCAAAAGTCCGTAAATAACTTCGAGAGCTGCAGCAACATTAACACCTCCATCGAGGAGTTCTTGAGCGAGACGTTGCACTTCTGGGATAGCTCTAACTTCTTCTACGAGTCTGTGGGCAGTTTCACTAGAGACCTTTTCAAATAATTCTTGGAATTCGGGGCTGGAGTTCAGTTTATCGTTGACAGCGGCCAATACGGCATCGGTTGGGAAAGCTTCTTTCAGTTCGTCAATCAATTCTCTAATACCACGGGGGGTTGCCGATTTTTGTGATCTGCCAAGTCCGGTGATTAGGTCATGTATAGCCTGAATAATAGCTTCGATATTGAGCCCAGCATCAGCCAAGTACTCTTTGAATGCGATCCAGGTCGGATTGGCACGGACCTCCTTAACGAGCGCTGCCCAGTCATCTCCTTGTAGGTAGGCTACAGCTTCCTGTACTTCGGGATCGGTGTCGATATATTTACGGACAATAGCACGAAGTTCGTTAACTGGTATAACCGCAACAATATCCTGCAGATCGTCCTGAAGAGATCTGGTAGGAGTAGCAGAAGCTACGGCTACAAGAGCAAAGATAACCGAAGCGAATTTCATCTGTAGGAGAGTATAACATTTTAGGTTTTTGGAAATAATAGTACGGGTATATATTATACTTACGTTGATTGTATGAACAGGATTCTAGACAGTTACTGAAATTTGATACATTTCGTGGGCAATTTATACAATTTTCACGTAAAATTAAAACCTCTTAGATCCTAGAACTACACGGTTCAATTTGATAAGGATATTTACGCAACCTAGTAACATGCATTAGTTAAAATTATATGAAGCAACGAAATTTAAAATGTAACCGGGTACTTCATTTGTTTTCTATGCGCTCTGATATGTTATATACATAGCTTTAATAGATTTGACATTTTGATAATTGAGCAAGCGTTTGTAGTATTTTCTTCTGCAGATAATTTTCTGTTCAAGCAGTTTTGTAGTCAATACTGTTTGCATACTTGTAGAGTGTACTTTATTCTAATTCTTAAACTAATTCTAATTTTTAATTTTTAATTAATTTTAATTTCTAATTCTTAAAAAATGTCCACAATATTTCGGTCCCGACTAGAGTACTTTGCTCTAAATTGGTTTCCCGCTTATATAACCTACATAAATTCTGTACAGTCTGTCCAAAGAAGGTTCCTTAAACTTCTGCATTTCTTACTTCAGGAATTTATGCAATTAGAAACTGAAAATGGTGAAAAAATGATTTCCCAGCTCTTTACCCAAGAAAGATTACATCGCTACTTAAGTTCTTGTTTTCTCTGTTGCATAATCGAATCAGTAGTCCATGACTGCTACATAAATGTAATTTTTTGGTACCTAGAACCAGCACCAGAACTTCCTTTACCTTTTACTGCAAGCCTAACAGAACAAATATGTGAATAAGGTCTCCGATGTGTCAACTTCAATCGTATCACGGACCTCTGTGATACCATGCCGACTTTTTGAGTTCAATCCTTTCTGCCATTTTTACTGGCTTGACCATGTAATTTTAGTTTTATTACTAGATTTTTTTGATTTAGTTTGATTATGTTAGTTTCAAGTAGTTTTAGAAATTTATTGTACCTATCTTATCTAACTCTTTAACTTCATATTTAATTCATTTTCTAGAACTAGATGTATACCTGTTTCAAATTAATGTACCGGGTGAGGCAACCACCTGTATACGGCAACTTATAATTTAACTAATCATTTAATTGAAAAATCTTCGGAATAAAAATTGCTTAGAATCAAGTGGCCTTTGACCGAAAAGATACGTTGTGTAATTTTTTTATTTTAAATGGAACGCCTGTATATTATTACATTTTTGGATCCCTTGACAAAAAATAAGTCTGATTTGTATGATACATTATCAACCTAAAATGACCGTTTATTGAGATATTCGCCTTTGAAGGAAAAAAATATATTTACGGAATTTTCTAAAAAATGTCATATCTCCTTTGTTGGTCATTATTTTACAAGAACTTTTATTATCGCGGTGCAGGTTCAATAACCAATGTTTCTCATACAGGGAGTTGAAGAACGTAAAATTAATTTGAGCATGTTTGAACAGTTGAAACTTGTTTTTTTTTTTAAGATTACCTATATATTTTTACAACATCCGATGTTTTTTAAAGTCTCTCTTAATCCTACAAAACACTTCATATACTTAAAGTTCATACTTTTTGAGCTGTACTGTACTTAGTGGAAAGCTCAGATAATTTCGAAAAGAATGTAATAGGCCTTGACGATTAACAAAAATAATAATCTAATAATAAAAATCTAATTAAATGTTAAATTCTACGTTACTGTCAAATCTTCTACATATATTTTTCTCCGTGTTTATTTCAGGATTAATTTACTTTCCTCATACTTTTGCTGTTATCCATTTGTTTTTTTGTTATTTATTTCGTTCTTTTCGTTAGTTGTTTCTTTTTCAGGTTAATTGTTTTTTAAAACGATTTTAACTAAAGAAGTGTTGGTCAATATATTAATCAGTGGCGAAACCCAGAGAAGTTGTTTATTGAGAAATTGGACAAATTGTTCGTGTTAAGCAAAATACCGTCAATACCGCATTTGTCTAAAAGCAATATTTATTGTAGGGAATGTAAAATATAGAAAATAAAAAAACTTTTAGAGAATCCACATAGCAATGTCCGAGTTATGAGTCAAAATCTCGAAATCAGCGAAAAATCAATATCGAGAATATTAAAGAAGAACAAATTTCATCCGTATAAAGTATAATTGCACCAAGGATATTGGACAATACAGACTAAAATCCAGTTTTTTCTTTATATATAAAGTACTTTGGACAGACAAAGCTGTATTCCATAATAATGAGCAATTTTTATTGTTACGCAGCCGCAAATCTTCACATAGTGTACGAAACTCAGCGTCAAAGTAGATGGTCACTCAGGTATCATTGGTACTATCGTAGTTGTAAATTTTTTTATGGTCACTTAAACAGCGCAATATAGAGGCACTTTGTTATTAATGAAAGGGTGCTAGAATACCTATGACTTGGTGTAAGAGTCAATATCTGGTACCAGCACGATGGAGTCCCAAGCCATAACTGTGCTGCAGTCAGGCGGTTGCTGCACAAAATTTATAGAAACATGTGGATTGAGATCGGAGGAGCAATAGCACGACTAACAAGATCTTTTAATCTGACATCTTTGAATTGGATCTGAATTGGAAGCGTGTCCAGCTAGATCTTCTGATCTGACGCCTAAATTAGTTTCTACAACGTGAGGGAGATCGCCTACGAATACTCCAGAAAAGAAGGATAAAACTTCTTTTGCTTTTCACGAAGTAGCACGAAATACTTTTGCGAATAAAGGATTCGCTTCAGCAACGGTTGTGTATTTGCATAAACAACGAAGGCGACCATTTTGAAGAGCTTTTGTAATGTATTTATATTTCTGTTTTAATTGTTATTTACATATTAATTTTTATTATAAAATGTTGGCATGAAACCTTTTGTTTATCTTCTAATACAGATGTTTTTTCTTAAGTGATATATAACGTTGTCCCACTCAACCTATTACGTTCATTTGGAAATTACCCAAGGTACGCATGAATAATAAAGGATGTAATCTGTTTTTAGCTTAGTAAGTCTACTATGATTAATGTTTCATTGTTAGTCGTAGTTTATTCTGTAAAATATCTATGACCTACACTAAACACAATATAACTAAAAAAATATTAACTTTAATTATAGGTTCAAAGAGATTTTAAACATGTATCGAATGGAATAAAAATATACAAGGTGTTCCATTTGAAGAAAACAGGTTTAAACTGTTTGAAGATGTTCCAATTGATGAACTTGAGAGGACAGTAAAGAGATTTTGTAAGCAGAAGTGATATGAAATATTTGAGAAAACCATTTTTTTTTTGAAAAGCGAATATCTGAAAAACTGTTTATTTTAAGTATATAGTGTGTCATACAAATTTGCTTTATTTTTTATCAAGGGATCTAATATAGAAATGCAGAAAATAAACTTAAGCAATTTCCGGTTGTAGATCACTTCATTCTAAGCAACTTTTGTTCAGAATATTTTTTATAGATAAGCTATAATTCACCGCATACACATTTGCCGCAATCGGTGTATTATTATTATCTAAATCTGAGTGATGAAACTCCAACATAAAATCAAATCGATTAGAGATTTGTAAATTTGGGCTGACGATAGTGGGACAATCTTAATTAATCGACAAGCTAAGTGCTGTTACTCATGGAAACAGTATCGGAGAGGAAATAATAATAGTAATATACTACATATCAGGCAGATATTATTATTAGGAAAGTCACCACAAAATGAAGTCAACACTGTATGAAAGTTCATCAATGTTTAATATAAATGGCTTCGGCCCGTAACGTTGATGATAGATATACATACATGCCTATTTTTCCAAGAGCCTCAAATTAAATAACGTGTGCTTTGTTGTAGCAATCTTTCAATTTGTTTAACGAATGAGACAATTATTTGTTGTACTTCCTTGCACAATGTTTCAACACTACAGCATTTCAAACTTAATGTTGATTCACTAGTTCCGGTAAAGACTATTCCATTACAAATGTTAACAGAATGTTTATCTCTATCCAAAATGATGGTTATTAAATGACACCGATTATAGAATATAACAAACTGTACACTCACATTCAGATTTTATGTCTCCCCCTATGCGAGACAATATATCAACTATATTTCCACTAACACCATACTTTGTATCGGCCTACCCATTTAACGTCTTAACAATTCTCATTTAAATAATAAAAATAAAGAAAATAGACAAGCTTTGACATTTTGTTCGGGAAGACATTTAAAAAAAAAAAATGTTGAATAAACATTGATTTTATTGTTTTATTTACAGGACTGGAAGAGGTTTAAATTTAAAAAAAAATAGCGATGATGAATAAATAAATAACTAAAAAAAAATTAATCAGTGTTCAAAATGTCCTCCTTGAAGTCGAATATCTCCGAACCATTAAGTCGCAAACGCGCTATTATGGCACCACCTTGAGGAATTTCGCTAAATCAAATTATTATTTGGTCGAGTAATTGTTCACGTGTGTTATTTTGTAAACCGGTCACTTCAAACGACCCCAAAGAAAAAAATCCAAGAAATTGCGAGATCTTGGGGACTAAGAAACCTCTCATCCATCGTTCAGGAAAATGTGCATTCAACATTGAATTACGTGTCTACTGTAGTGTATTAGAGCGTCATCGTGTTGAAACCACAGTGGTTGATCGATCTTCTCAAAAAGCGTTTCCTCTAGATAAGTTAGCATTCCGCCTTTAGCCTGTGTGTTAAAACTTCTTAAAGATGCCAGCCCAAGTTTTTACATTGAAGATTCCATAAATGGTAATTGTTAGTCCTATCCTAGTTACCATCTCTAATAATGATAGTAAGGACTGTGGGGTAATATGGTAAACAACAAAAAAGTATCGGCACACTCCGCACCACACAGGTTTAATTAGTTCATCCGCTTCAGCTGTTACGAGGATACGTTAATCCTCATTTTCAACCGTAGATCGAATGATGCGAGAAAAAACTCTAAGTCTAACACGTCTGTTCTCTCCCTCATCTCAAGAAGAAAATATCATATACAAGTACCTACTTTTGTACCTACACACCCTAAGATATGCGAAAAATATGGAAAAATGGACAAAAAGGTTTCTTGTCATTGCAGCACGAAACATAAATCATCCTAATAAATCAAACAGAACTGAGAATGACAACGGTCCGCTCTTTCTATACATCAAATGTTGCTTTTATGTAAATAGTTTCGTAAGCGTCTAATTCTCGCTATTTACAAATGTTACTCTTCTATAATGGTGGATCGCGTGCTTAAGAAAGTCCAACATAGACATTATGTAAGAAATTCCACAACTTTAATCCCGAAATTTGTGAAATTCGGGTTTCACAAATATCGAAAAGTATTAGTAAAGCCCTTAAAACTGTTAATCCGAAAGATAAACCGGACATGAAGGAAATGTCGGGAATTTATATAATTGCATATGGAACTGTGACAAAGCCTACATTGGTCAAACGAAAAGAGTGATAGGCACCAGATTCATGGAACACATTGGGTCTTATTGATGTGGTAGAATAGAATCGTCAAATGTAGTACAACACATAAACGAAACCAAGCATAATATTAAATTAGAAAACCAAAAATTGATTAAGAACATAAGTTCTCCGTGGAAACTGTTTACATGAAAAGCAACACCAATTTGACGAACGAAGAGAATTCATGTCATTCTTAGTTTTGTTTGATTTATTAGGGTAAGACACATGTTTTATGTTTCATGCTGCAATCACCTTTTTCGTGAATGTTTTCATATTTTTCGCGTGTCTTAGATTTAGGGTATGTTGGCTTGTAAGTAACATTTTTCTAGACTAGGGATAGGAACAGGCCTAATAGAGAATTTTTTTCTCACATCATTCGGTCTACGGTTGAAGATGAGAATCGATGTATCCTCAAAACAGCTGTCTCGGATTAATTAAACTTGTGTGGTGCGAAGTGTGGTGATACTTTTGTATTGTTTGCCGTACCATTTCTACTAAATTGGGCCTCGTCTGTCCATAATATTCTAGATAAATACGTTGCATCTTCGGCAATATTTTGTAGCAGCAAAGTACAGTACTCTATGTAATGTTTGGACGCGATAAATGTGATAGGGGTGCAGGTATTCACAATGTAATGTTAGTCATACAAAATCTTGAGAAGAACGAAATTGCGCTGCAATGCTTCTAGTGCTCAGGATGGGGGCGTCGAACATTGTGTGAACTACATTTTTTCGTTGACATTATTTTTTCTAGCGTGATTACCTGGGCCATTACTTAGAGCAACGAGTGGACCGGTTTCTCTGAGTTGTTGAAAAGTACAGCAGAAAACTATGTGAAAAAGTACGAGAGTTGACGTATATCAGGAAATCTTTGGGGATATTCTCCGGACTAATTTTTCACACATATTATTCTAGGCATTGCCCATTGAAACAATACGACAAACGATAAGTGTCATAACCTGGCAAGTTAGCCATACATTTCTCTTAAAATAAAGTTAATAGACAGAAATTCGCTATGTTGGTGGACGTGTTGAAATTTACACATTGTCGAGTCCATTTATTATTTGTAGCAATTTTTTTGTAAAAGTAACACCACACACGAAAATGACTCAATAAATTCGATTTACTAATTCAGTTTTTTTTTGTAGTACAAGTTTTATATACATTGTAATAGCATTTTTATTTCTGTCACCTCAGTATATCTGCAGTAGATAAGACATTCGCTGAAAAATTTACAATATTTATTTAACATAAAAAATTACGGATTACGAAAAGATAACATTTCAGTTCCTGACAATATAAACAGAAAATTCCATAATGACGTACACATCCTCGTGTGTAAATGAATAAAGTGTCAAGGAAAAAAGCGGCAAATGCAGTCCAGACTTTACCTTCAATGATGGCGAATATGTATATGGTAAGTGACTGCAGCATTTTGGTAAAAGAATTCCTATAAAGATCCATTTAATTTAATTTTACGAGAATTAAAATATTTTTTATCATTACTTATTTTGTGTATGTGAGAAGCCTTTTACTAGACTTTACTTTAAAATGGAGTATGTTTTCTAAATGTAAAACTCGTGTGCACTATATAGCGTAATATAAAGCTGCAAAGGTATGCTTACGGCTAAAAAAATTGCAATAAAATTAATCTTCACTTAAAAGTCTTTTATTGTGTAAGAATTGGTGGGTACAAGATCGTATTTTTAAATCCTGTCTCTTAATAAAACAATATTACAATTAACTCTATATACTGCGCTATTTCAAAGAATTTATTTGATAATATTGACAAAACGTATATAAAATTTTATATAAGTAAACAGTAACAGCCAGCAAATAAAAAATGTACAGAAACAAACATAACAGACAAATAAATTTAATATTTTGTAATTCCACCGTTATTGACAATTATTGTTGCGAGTCGTCGAGGTATAGGGACGATTGTTAATATTATTTTTATAAATGGATTTTATTACGAGTGATCACGCATTTTCTTGGGTAGACATCTGAGTTTTTGGAAGTCGACGGTAGTATCTCAACGTCAATGTTGCTACACCACTTCTCACCAATTCGCATGTATCTTAGTCACATAAAATACGTGTTTACACCACATCTGTGCAAAGATGTTTTTAAATTAAAAATAGAATTAACAATGAAAGAAATATAATTGCATTTTCTTCACTTCCACATGAAGTCACTCGCATACCTCAAAGGAAGATCCAAGCTTTCGGAAGTTACCTAATTGCATGTATTTTTGCAAGCGCTGTTACCTGTATCTGTGCGAGTTATTCACGACTTCACAGTAGGCGGTAGAGGGGAACACAGAAAAACGGGAAAATTTCTGAACATTTCATATAATTTATTAATATATATCATTTCTTAGAAATTCCAGTTTCGCGTAGAAGGCAAATTTTCCTTTGTTATTTATTGGTTGTTTAGAATAATAATTCCAGTTATTGTTTCTATTGTGAAATGTCCATATTATTTTAAATAGATTTCACATTATGAATCAGTAAGGTTTACTAAAACGATGTAATAAAACCCTGCTGCAGTTTTCTAAACGCCAAGTCCGTTAGTGTTACATGCACGGCAAAATCCAAAAGACACAACATTAATGAAAAATAGCCACCCATCATATTATCGATGCATAGTCAAAGTGTAAACGAAAACAGTTATGGTCTGTCTTACATTCGTGTGCAATGTGTGAAATCACGTATCATAAAATGTGTAAGCCGCACATTAAAAATATGCTGAATTTTTGAAAAAAGTCATTAACCGTCCCGATATTTGTTCTTAGGGCTCGTATTTCTTCATTTTTTTCTGCCTTTGTTGACTTTAACTATGTTCCTTTTAATTTCTTTTTCATTTGGAGACCTTGTAGGTTCTTTCATCTTATTGCTATCCTTTGTGGCTTTCCGACGATTCCTGCAAAATAACGTTATTCAATTTTGATATGCCGTCAAAGTTATTTATGAATCAAGTGAAAAGTTCTATTAAATACATAGTTGTTAGATAATGATAGTTTTCATGACATTCACAACGAAATATTAAAATTGCCTCAAGTATATCTTCACATAAGAAATTGAAGAATAAGTACGATAAATACCTGCCTCCTTTCACGTCGATATGTTTAGTTCAACATCTTTCTATTTTAAAGAATTTGTGTTTCCGGGTTGAAACCGCGTCGTAATTACATGAGAATGCCGATGTCTCGCTCTCAATTGCATGCAGCAGCCCAGAAGAAGTTTCATACTATTGAGAGCGAAACGTAGGCAATTTCATGCAATTACGACGCGGTTTCAACGCGGAAACCCACATTCTTTAAAAGAAAACCACGACCCCGGAAGTCTACAACAACATAACGTCTTTCTATGTTTTGTATCCCATCTAAATCCTTTGAGCCAAATCTTTTTCCGCCGAACAATTTTGTCATATTCGGAAATAGGAAATAATCCCTGGAGGCTAAATTTGGCACACATGGAATTTTGCCGTGACGACGAAACATGTGTGCAGCGTGCATTGTCTTCTCGAAAAAAAGCGATCCAACAAGTTGGCATAATACTTGCTATTAACTGCTTTGCCTTTTTTATGCCATAACCTTGTTGGCCGATAAAATGGTTTGGCCTTCTTTGGCGCCGGTTGGCCACGAAACATCCACTGTTTTGGCTGTTCTTTGGTATCTAGTGTGCTATGATGAATCCGTATTTCATCATTTTATGATGTAGCCTTTCATTAAGACGGCCTCGACGTTTTTAATAAAAAATGCTCGTAGGGCCGCGTTTAAATTCATCTGCACAACATTTTATGGTTGATAACGAAATTGCAGAGTTCCCATAAGCTACAGTGAATTCAACTTTTCATCTCATCATTCATTTATTTTTTAAAAACAAATATCTAATCACTGTTCCATATTCGATTTTTTCCGTCGTTGTTAAATCACAAAAGTTGTTCACTTTAAATGGTTGTCATTCACAAACTAATAATCGTATCTATTTGAAAACTTGACACGAGCCTTGTCAAAGGCTGCTTTTACGAAAAATAGTGTTATTTCTATTCTAAAGCGCTAACTCTTGCCGCCACCAGGTAATTTTCGAACACCTCTCGTATATTGTGTATTAAAAAATAAAAACAAATTTATCAGAATTAGGGTACTTGTAATAAAATATAGTATACTGAATAAATAACAAAAAGCACAGAGAGAAGAAGGGAAATAATAACGAGAAATATAAATAATTTTCGCTTTTAAAATCTAGATTTGACAAATTCACAGTTGTCCCTAATATCACAGAAAACAATTTAGCGCTTCCTTCTAGCCTATTTTGCATGAGAACCAAAACACATTATCAAAATTATTATTGCTGCATATTATAACAATTCTTACGTTAAAATATAACATACTTATGTGATATCGTCGATTCATCTCTCCATACGGAATTTTAAATGGTTAACAATGTTAATTTCCTACTACCCCTACTATAACGCCGCAGCGCAATTTAGCCAATCGTATAGTTTGCTTTAGCTGTACTATTTTTGCTGTTTTAAAGTATCTGGTAGAAAATTTTAATCTTCCCACTATTTGACTCCTAAAAAGAAATGAAAGAATGAATGAATATAATGAGAGCATTTTGTAATTGTTATGGCTAATTAATAAATAGGATATGGTAAAGTTACTAATATGTGAGTAAAGTTAACGTAAAACTTGAGTTCCCCCGTATTATTTATAGTAGTATATTAATCTGTAGTAGTATAAAATTTACGCAATTTTTATTTATATATTTATCGTTATATTCCTTTATTTTTCCTTTGCTATTCGTCATTGCCTTATACATAAGTCGCGAGTAATACTTTAACTAATTCAAACGTATCTTTCTTTTGCAGCGATATTTCCTGTGGCTTTTCATTCTCAGTACCTCGGCAGTTCTCACCGCCTCCAAGATATGTACAGGCGACCCAGATATAAACACTCAACTACGAACCGCTCTTAGCTTCACCAAAACCAAAGAGTTCGAGGATTTATTTAACCCTATTCGTGATTCAATGGAATGGGAAGAATATTCGAACTATATCGAGAATACGTTTGGGATTGATGTAGAAAACATTGTCCGGAATGCTAATCCCAACGATACGATAACATCTTTCAAAAGAAAAGCAATACGTTATATTCCATTGGATATTAAAATGCGGCTCGTATTTGCTCGGTGGTCTTTCGATCTTAAAAGAGGAATTGTTTTATACGAATCTTTAAGTACCTTGCCTGAAGTTCAAACAATTATGAACACGTTATGCTCTTTGAACGTAAATGTAGAAGAGATCGCAGCCGCTTTAGCGCAGTAGTATGTTCATCTTGTTTAATTTTCTTTTTTACAACAGCAAAGGCTATTTCATTAATACCAATGCATTTTTATAGGCATTGGAAGACACTTATGCATGTAAGCTTACGTTATGTGAAATAATAAAATATTTGTATATAAAAGTGTTCGCTACCAAGAAGAAAATTCTTGTTTTATTGGAAGATACTCATCTAGAGTTAAATGCATCCCAACACGCATACTATTTCTCCTCGCAACTAATAACACGTTATTATAGCCTATTCTACTTATAATTGTAAGACACTCGCAGCATGCTCGGAACGGGACTTATATGTCTCATTGAGAAAGTTAGAGCAACAATTTGTGTTCCATTGGTAAAGTCAGAGCAGTCAGAGTTCCGCTCAAAGCAATTCTTGCCGTTCTGACTAGAGTCGGTTCAGAGCAATATGACAACAGCTGATATTGACCAATACAGCAAACGCAATTATAGCTAATGTACTTAAACTCTCCCATTGAAACATAACATATAAAATCGCCCTGCGTAGGAATTGTGTTCTAAGTGCGTTCCAATGCAACCCAATGGAATACGTTTTTGTCACAGATTCAATACAAATATACTTCTAACCACATGATCACGGCCTGGTAACGTCACAAAAAGGTTTTAGGTATCACAACAAAATGAAATTTAGATATTGAAAATATTTTGTTGACAGCTCTCAGTGGCAAGTGGAAATCTCCAGCCATCACACTGAAAATCAAAAGTGTACCGCCTCTTCGAACTCTGTCTATCCTGTAAAAATAAGTACAAAACTATCCTTCCTTGAATTGTTATAAAATCATTGTAGGGGCGCACTTCTAGGTGACATTTACTTGAAAAAATCTATTCGTAGATGGTTCGTACAAATGAACATAAACTACCAATAGTGCTATATTTATGGATAACTTCAATGGTGGTCTCCCTGACAACAGAATTATATTTTCTGAATAATTGTTTGTTACGAACAGCTATTAATGTTTGCAAAGAGCCTTTCATTAAAAGTGATAAGATTGTACAAAATAACAACGGTTTGGTATATCAATGTAGTTTTTGCTTTATTTTGAAGCTTGGAGAATGCAGTTATGTTCGGAACAAAGTATTATTCAAATGCCCATCATGGTTTTGATTAGACTAACACACCCGAGCGATCCAATTGTGGATCAATCTATTCAACATTTGCGGCGATTGCTTGACAAATGCTGGTTTCCAGGCGATCCAAACTCTGTGAATTGTCGGCATAGACGTGTGCTTTGATGTGGCCCCACAGAAAATAATCTAAGTGTGCCAAATCAGATAACCGCGGCAGCACCGAATTATATGTTGGCGTCCTATAACTCCAAAAAAAACTCCAACTCCAAACTCATCCCTCAACAAATTGAGCGTAGCATTAGCTGTATGGCACGTAGCGCAGTCTTACTGGAACCACATCTCTTCAATATCGATGTTCTCAAGTTTGAGTAACATGGTTCTATAGAGCGGTTACTATTCTTCCCCCCTCATTTTGGAAGAAATATGGTGGCCGCCATTCCACACAGTGAGCTTTCCGGTATGCAACAGACTCTTATGCAGCACTTGTGGGTTGTTCTCACATCAATAACGGCACTTTACAAAACCATTCATCCAAAAATGCGGCTCGTCTGAGAATTTAAATTTTTTGCTGATATCAGGATCATCTTATAAGCCCTTAAGGGCCCAATGAGCAAATTGCCGATACAATCTGTGATCGTTTGACTTCGGTTTTTTGTAAGAATGTACTTGGATCATCGGCAATACTGGCTGTTGCAGATACAATATTCTCTTCACATCGCGTTTGTCGCTGTCTGCTTGATGTTCTATTACCCTGTAAGATGAGCTCACACTCAAACTTTACCACAGTGCGGCGTGTAACCTACGCAAAGTAACGGTGGTGGCGACCCAATCATGTAATGAACAAATGTAAAACGCTGCGTGATGAAGCTGCAAACTATACTGAATATTTTGACAGCTGGAACTAAAAACAAAACTAAACGTTTGAAGTACAAAAGTAACGCAAAATACTAAAACATAAGCGCGTCATCTATTACAAACTGACAAATTTAAACAAATGTCATAAATAATTAAATGCAATAAAGTAAAGAATTAATAACAGCTAACAAAAGTAATAACAAGAGCGAAAGAACAAAAATAAAGAAAAGCATAGAGTAAATAGCAAGAATAAAGAAATAATAATAAAAAAAAAATAACAGGTGGACAATTCATGCGATTATGTTGCTTATTCATTAGATAAACCTGGGGTCGAAGGAGACAGCTTGGTGCTTTTCCCTAGACAACTGAGCATATAAGCAACCGCAGATTACTCAAACCTTTATTGCTGCACATCAGGAGACTTTCCAAGTTAAAGTATAATGTACATGTGGTACCGTTGGATTTGCCTTTCCATTGCCTTTCCAAAAATGTGAAAATATAAGGATATTCTATTTAATACAGGATAGTTGGCATAACTTGCGCTGACACAGGAAATGCGGTTGAACTGCGGATAACACCAAAAGTTGGTTAATAAAAAATAGTAGTCGATTTCCTTTTTATAAAAAAGCTAGTTTTTTGTTGTTCAAAAGTTAGTATGAGGGAAATACTTTAGAACTTCACTGTGAATAGTCGAACACCATTGTTAAGGCATTCTATTTTCTATTTGTAATCTATTCATATTTTGTAACATTCAAATTGCTTCTGATTATTTGATTCACAATTTCTTTATATTTTATTTCAAATTCTCTCGCTATTTGTATTAACGTTTCAAATCAAGGCCGAAGGTAATAGAACAGGTAATGGGAAACCTACCATCAGAAAGAGTCAGGCCAGCCAAACCATTCGAGAACGTGGGAATTGACTATTTCGGACCTATCTACATTCGCGAAGGTAGAAGGCGTAATAGTGCAGGCATAAAAACATATGGTGCCATATTCGTCTGTTTTGCAACAAAAGCAGTACATCTGGAGCTAGTCGGCAATTTAAGCACTGACGCTTTCTTGGCAGCTTTGAAGCGATTCATGGGTCGTCGAGGCAGACCAAGCAAAATCTTTTCGGATAACGGCACGCAATTTGTCGGTGCCAACAGGGAGTTAATGGACTTGAAGAACCTGCTTCAATCACAGGAAAACCAAAGTAAGATTCAGCGGGACTTATCAAAGGACAATATTGAATGGCATTTCATACCACCAAGAGCATCACATTTTGGAGGGCTATGGGAGTCGGCAGTTAAGTTCGCAAAGGGTTACTTAACAAAGGTAGTGGGGAAGACGTCGCTAAATTTTGAAGAATTGAGTACCTTGTTAATTCAAATTGAAGCTATTCTGAACTCCCGTCCTTTGTGTCCTATGTCAAATGATCCCAACGATTTAGCCGCTCTTACTCCCGCACAATTTTTAATTGGAGGCTCTTTAATGTCAAATGCAGAACCACATATAACACATTTAAAGGTTAATCAGCTATCCAGGTGGCAGTACATACAACAGATGCAACAACATTTTTGGACCCGTTGGTGCAAAGAATATTTGAGCCAACTTCAAACCAAAACCAAGTGGAAGAAGTCGACAGAAGGTCAAGAACTCAAGCCAGGGGCACTAGTTCTCATCAAAGAAGAAGCCGTTCGTCCGATGAATTGGGTCACCGGTCGCATCGTCGAGGTCCACCCAGGTGACGGTGGAGTAGTTCGCGTGGCAACAGTCAAAACGTCTACTGGCATCTTTAAGAGAGCTGCGGCCCGATTGTGCTTACTACCAATCAATTGAGCATTGAATTGTTGAAAGCCAAGCCTTTCAAGGCGGGGTGTATGTTAAGGCATTCTATTTTCTATTTGTAATACTATTCATATTTTGTAACATTCAAATTGCTTCTGATTATTTGATTCACAATTTCTTTATATTTTATTTCAAATTCTCTCGCTATTTGTATTAACGTTTCAAATTCATTTACGACGTTGTTGACGCATCCGTTTGTGGTAGTTTCTAAAACGTGCATTTTCTGAGTCATCAGTTTTATTTACGTTTTACTTGGGGTATTTCTGCGAACTAAGGTATTCTGACAATCTGCACACCCGGCTATTATAATTACGTGTCAAGCTACGGGTACAACTTTATTAAGGCTTCTAGAACTTTCATATACCAACTAATCGTATCCAGTCTTAGAATGACGTCATTTTTACGCATTACCTCCCCCCGTATTACCGAGATGCTTATATATACAAAAAAGGAGAATAATAAAGACTGAGACTCGCACAGCAGAAACTCGCACAGACGCAACACGAAGGGGTCAGTTCCATCAGTTTTCATATATGTTTATAGTTAGGCCCAAGTATTAGAACAAAATAAAGTTTTTAATCTAAAAGGTGCAGTGTTTACTTTCTAAAAACAATTAGTGCGCGTCCAAGACCATCTTCCGGACTATCCCAGATTCTGGACGTGAGCCGCTAAACAACCATTTTCCTTTAATTGCATAAATACAAGAATTTAGCGTGGTCTACGATTACCTAAAACAAAGTATGAGAACTGTAAATGCTCCAATTACATAAAGAATCTGTTACATACTTCTACGCGGTCGTCAATAACAACTAAACTTTTCAAACCAAATATCTTCTTACGTTCTATTTTCAACACTATTAATATCTCTTACTTACATATTAACGAAGGACCTTTTTAAGCTTCGAAAACCGAAAACACAGCGACCCTTCCGTCCAAAATTCTCAACAATTCGTTAAACGACCGATTGATAGATCCTGATCCACCAAATTTCCCATACTGGATACAGTAAAACAAATGCAATATGAGAAGAGAAGAAACCCACTAGCCCACGGATATGTTTTTGGTTACTCGTCGTTATCAGCGTGGCTTCGAGCGTGCTTCATCTCCACTCACATCGATACTTGATATCACTTTATATGAAACAAAACATTTCTTGGCGCTCTCTAGTGCCAAAAGAACGTCTATAAACCAGCGACATAAACCGCGTACTGTTGATTTTGTCATGAGCGATTCCGTCAACACCGTGGGGAATCAGCTGTATCAGCATTATTTTTTTTATTGTTTATAGGCAGTTTCTGATATGTTCTAGAATTATATATTTATTATTTATGGTTGCGAATAATTCGTGTTATTAGTTTAATTCCGCGCGTGTTCTTTATCATTTGTACTTAATTTGATGGCAATGTACAACGAAAATGGTGCATACAGGCATAGGACATATTCGAGTTTGCAGCTTACATTTCAGGTTTGTAGGTTTGTACGCCTTGCTCGTCTGTTTTAAAACGTAAAATAGCAACATTATGATACCTTGAATATGATCTTGAAGAAGCTTATTTATCACCGCTTAGCGTAAGTTGCAGATCTAGATTTTCTTCATTCCCAAATCAGGGACCAAGAAGTTACTAGAGAATCAAAAACCATGAAGATCTATACAACACGCAACGTAATATCTAGAATTGAGGAACCAGTTCCTCCTTCCAATAACGAGTTGCGATGACGCGCAACTCGTTATTGGAATCGTGGATAGTTGGCTTACTAATAATCATATTTTTCCAATATTTCCAATTTCAATAATTATTGTCATCAATATTAATCATGTAGTATGAAATTGTAGATAATATATTGTGCTAAAAATATGTATAAAAATTACTGACTTAAATTCATTTTGTTATTGTTCGTGAAGAGAAGAAATAAGTTGCAAAATGCTCATTATTCATAATTATTCTTTAACAGAAACATTCTTCCTCTCCTTTCTTCATATATATTTAGATTATTTTTAGGACCGTGTTCGATGGTATCCTAAATTGTGTGATATAAACAACGATATTGTGAAATCATTAGAATAATTATAAATTAATAATCTTACTAATAGAATTATTTGAAATATCGCGCTGATTGTACAATTCGTCGTATATAATTTTCTGGAGGTGGTCTGTGGCTAAAACCTATAGCAGGAAACGATTATGTAGGTAAATACATGTTACCTAATCGATAAAATATAAGAACATTTTCTATTCCTTCCTATTTTAGGAATACATAATAATTATTACCTTACTTATTCAATTATATGTATTTCCTTATTCAATTATATTTATTTCCGAATGATTGAATTTTGACCTTATCTAATTCGTACAGAATGAATATAATATAGTTAAATTACACACGAAATTACAAGTGGCGGTTTAATGTTGATCTACAATATTGAGTATTTTGCAAGCACTTTGAAAAAAACTTATGGACGTACATTAGTGTTGCTCCTGTGCTACTTATAGCGTATTCCATTGGTAATTCTAGAGTACTCGAAGCGAGAGTTGTATGTTCCATTGGGAAGAAATAAATTGTGTTGTGTGTTGTGTAAGAGTCGGTCGCAGGAGTTGTGTTTCATTGGCACTGCTCGATTCAGAATTTTTGAACTAGAATTGCAAGCTCCAAGTGTGCTCTAGCGCAGCCCAATGGAATACGTACTAAACTAATACTGACAGCTGTCAACATCTTACCAACAAACTTGACAAGATTCACAATACTCGTAATGAAGGAAAAACTCGATGTGTATTTGGTAAATGTTACGATCTTAGAAGGTAGGCACTATGCTTGGCCAAGTATGGACTCGTACGTTCACGTTCGAATAGGAAACAGTAAACATTGCACGGCAATTCGCAAAAATACCGATTGTCCTTACTACAATGAGGTACGCAATCCTAAATACGCGTAGATTCTAAACTCACATTTTTATACATTTCGCAGTACTTTGTCTTTGAGTTCAAAACTGATCTTCAGACCTTAATGGACAAAACGATCGGCTTGACAGTTAAGTAGCTTACTGTTTTCCATTCAAGATTTTAAAAATAATGCTATTATTAGGTTATTAGGCCTAGAACATGCTGGAGAAAGAGGAAAGTTCTTGGTTATTGTAATTTAGATTTGGCTACAATATGGAATCAACCCGGTAAGTACCTACTGCTACTATAAATTACAAATTAGGATCTCAACAAACCACTTATCAATCCCAAGAACATTTATTCTTCCAAAAATGGGCTATCCTAAGTTCAAGCTCACCGGAATATGTTGGTCCAAGAGGTTACTTGAAAGTTACGCTTTGTATCCTTACAAAAGGCGAACGTGCAAAAATTCCTCTCACAAATCCAACAATTAATGACGAAATAGAAGGGTTAGTAATACATTTATGTGCTTATAGCATTTTCTCTTGAGTAGCAATTATAAACTATTTTTAGTAATCTACTGCTTCCGGAAGGTATCACATTACAACGCCGGAAGGCCTTATTTATTTTCAAAATTTATAAGGGTGAAGATATATTGAAATATAAATCGACCATGATAGACATTTTGAAGCGGCCACAGCATTACGCTAAGGTTCTACCATCTAGCGCGATAGAAGTAACGTTCGCTGGAATTACGGTATGATTTTATGTAATAAAGTGTAGTCCTGCCGCGTATGAATCGTTTTAAACACACGCTGAAACAGATGCGTATATGTACTTTCCGTAATTTATTCGGTTGTATGTCGGTTGTTTTAATTTGTTGACTATTTAATACTTCTTTCTTATTTCTTTGAACCCTCGGCAAAAGCAACGTGAGAAGAGAAAACACTAACTAACGGACATGTTTCTGCTTATCCGGAGTCATCAGCGTTATTCCGAGCGCATTGTCTACCTGACACCGCTTACTTACTTGCTACAACTTTGTAGAATGCATATATTGTAGAAAGGTGTTAAGTAACATTAATATCGTATAAAGAATAAAATTTTTTAAAATAGTGAAAATGCTTTAACACAACCATTACAGGTATCAACGACAATACAGAAGTATACGAGTAAACCAGAATGGAATGAGATGCTAACGATTGCGGAATTATTTCCACCACTATGCCAACGTGTCAAAGTAGTGCTAAAGATCACCAATTCTTCATTGCGAGCGGTGAAATACATCAACTTACACTCAATTGCCAACGATCAAGAACATGGTTTCTTACCAACCTTTGGCCCTACCTACGTACATTTCTATGCAGAAGACAAGTTTGGCAGCGTTTTCGTAGGGAAGGTATTAATGGCGCTACACACACAACTGCAACATGTACAAGCTGCCCATTTAAAATCATCCGTTAAAAAATCCGTAATGCCGATCAATGAGGTACTATTAGTTTCTAACGTAAAAATATGTATAAACTTTTGACACGTGCGTTACCTTTTCCAGAATAATCTATTTAAACAGGAGCCCGTTCTATTGTTTTGTGCACTACTCAGCGTAAATGCTATCGATAAAAGGTTTTCAAAAAAATCATTGCAATTTGCATTGTCAATTGGTAATCCCAATGCTCAAAGCTTAATGAATCCTGAAGGGGAAACATATCCACTAAATATAACCCCTCCTCTTACTCCCAAACCAGCCGATGAAATTTACTGGTACTTGGACTTTGAAGAATGGATTCCATGTCTTACTTTTCAATGCAATTTTCCTGATTTGAGAAGAAGATTTTATAACGCCAACATGATCGACAAGTTAACTACACAATTAGTACGTAAAATAAATTTACATTAAAAGATAAATAGATGAACAACAGTTAGTACATGCGTTAGAATAAAAAAAAATTTGGGCTATGCCCAGAAAGACTCTCGAGGATATTCAGCCTGCGCCAAGTGGAATAACGTGCAAAGGTTAACACGTTCAGGTTTGATATTTGGTAGTGTTGAAATCTTTATCATAACCCACTTTTTGACATAAGCATCGGTTGTTTTTACAAGCGGTGCTTACAAGTTGCCGATATCTTGTCTTTTTTTAAATTGTGGTGACGGTCCAACGGAGTGTGTAAGCTTTTTAAAGCTTGTAATAACCTCAGGAGCCTTTAGTGTGTAAACTGTGTAATAATCCATGGCTTTGTTACCCCTTCTCCGTAAAGGCTGTTAATTGCGAATGGTGACTCCTAGCCGAGCCGTTTTCTTTTTAAATAGGTATTTACAGGCAACTACCTGGTACTATACTGATACAACAAAGAGTCAATAAAGCAAGGAAGCGATATAATGGAAGAAAACTAAGAGAAGAAGAAATCTCAAAGAAGTTAGAAACAAGTAATGCAGCAAACCAAGCAATAGAGAAAGAATGGGAAATAATCCTGTCGGAAATGATAAAAGTAGCAAGTCAGTTTCTACAGACAAAAAAGAAAACAAGACAAAGAAAGATAAAGAAAGATAAAGGAATGAGAAACTTCTATCAAGGAGTTAAGAGAGCAAGACAAACCAACGACCAAAATAGAGACAAGCCAAAAATTATACAAATGGACAGAATACTTTGAAAGTAGCAACACAGAGAGGAATACGTGTACCAGAACTAAATAAGCAGGAATAAGTATAAGAACCGACAACAAATGAATGAGAATAGATAATAAAAGAGCTAAAAATGGAATCTCAGCAGAGATTATTAAAGAAGGAACTACACTACAAGGAAATTGTACAACTTAATACTGAAGGCATGGAAGGAGGAGAAAATAACAGAATGTCTTACTCCAAATCAGTATTTTATTCAAATATGTGCATCGATTGCGAAGTAGATAGGACGTCGTACAAAATTCAGTCTCATAATAATAGAAATATTTGCATCAATTGCACAGCAAACCTCTTCAGAAAAACCATACACAGCACAATTATAACCGATAACCGACATCTCCTTTTTAATGACTTGCAGTACTTGATGTACATATATACATACGTTAATACCAATACACAAAGGTTGAGTCCATGGATATAATTATGTTCATACACGTATTTATCTAAAAATATTGTTTTGTGATAGCTACAATCATTTCAAGTAATACTCATTTCCACTAAATTTGATGTAATCAAAAATTTTTAATTTTCTACCTATCCATAATTATCTAAGCAAATATTAGCTAGTTATAGAACACGGTTTAATTTTTCGTTTAAGTTAAGTAATATCCCTAAATTTAGAGCTGCCACCAAGCTACGTGAAATTTTTCCTTACTACGATAACTTTATTGATCCTTGAATTATCAATTGTGATGCTTAGCCGGAGAGTTTTATGTTTACTGTATAGTAGGAGAAGTGCTTTATTTTTCCCTAAATTAATAAATATAATTAGAAACTATTACCTTCACCCGATGTGAAACCTGTATTCTCTCCCGAAAAACATGGGATATAGGAGAACAATCTTGGAGAATGTGCTTTTATATGTATTTATTTTGTTTATCTGTACTTTCTTTGCAGAAATCTCGATTAGATGAAATAGAGCCATTTTTCGAATACGAAAGGATGCAAATACCGAGCGGTATTATAGAAGCACAATTGATCTTAACCTTAGATTGCTTAGCCACAGGATGTCGTAAATATATAGACATGGTGGAACCCACGCTAGACAAATACGTTACAGAATTGGATAAAGAAAAATTGAAGTTATGTCTGCGCGAAATGGTAGGCTTCATTCTTCTTTCTCTTCCAATGCATGCTTTAAATTGTCTAGTTATAGTATAAGGTGAGGTAATTCTAAACAGCGGGGTAATTTTAAAATCGGAATGTTTGTAAATAGCCCTCAGGTACTTCTGAACTCTTCACGATGTTGTTAATGCCATATTATGCACATTTAACCAATCACAAATGTGATCCGTGTCCATTTGAGGAGATGGAAATAAATCTCTATATTATATACGAAACTTCTACAATTAGTATCCAATAATGGTAAACAACACATAAGTATCGGCAACCTACGCACCATGCAAGTTTAATTTATTATACAGTAATATAATAATTAGTCCGAGACGGCCGTTTCGAGGCCGTTTCATCATCAACCTGTGACCGAACGATGTGAGAAAAAAAAATATTTTCTAAAACTAAACATGCATGTACTATCCCTACTTCCTAATCTAGATTCAAAGAACATATAAGAAATTCTCGCTACGGCAGATTGGACGCGTCGAGTGTAGCACAACATATAAATGAAACCGGGCATAGTATTAAATTAGAAAACTTAAAATTGATTAAAAACGTAACGTCGCCGCGAGAATTAGATGCGTACGAGACGGTTTACATAAAAAGTAATAAAAATCTGATGAACAGAGAAAACGGACCGTTGTCGTACTCTGTCCTTTTTGACCTTTTGCATAGGCTGGCACTTGTTTATCTTTTGGGTTATAAAAGAGATCTTCCCGTCTATCTGGCCGTGTTTTTCGCATGTCGTAGTTTAAGACGCGTAGGGGGTAGAATAGGCACTTGTAAAACAATATCTCTTCTCGAAAGAAGTGATAGTACATGCATGTTATTTTTTCGCACGTCGTAGCTTCAAGGCGTGCGGGAGGTAGAAATAGGCACTTGTAAAGAATATCTTTTCTAGGAAGTAGGGATAGTACATGCATGTTTAGTTTTAGAAAATATTTTTTTTTTCTCACGTCATTCGGTCACCGGTTGATGATGAGGACCATTCGTGACCTCGAAACGACCGTCCCGGACTAATTATTATATTACTATATAATAAATTAAATTTGTGTGGTGCGGAGCGTGCCGATACTTATGTGTTGTTTACCACTCTACGCCACAGTCCTTGTTATAATTATTTATTATTTAGTATCCACAATACCTGCTACAACTGTAAGTAATAGAAGGACTATCGAATTTAAGAATATTGTCCATAGAGAATGAATTACTAAGCAAAATATCTAATGATTACACATTTACAGAAGATGTCATAGATGTTTTATCTTAGATCGCTATTCTTAGTTTCCCAACGTAAGGTGCACGCTTTGTCACTGCTAACACGGATTAAGGAATTTATTAAGGCTAATCGGTATTTGTTTCACACGTGCAAATTAAATTATTTAAGTAGTAATTTATTGACTATTATAAGCATTTAGATTGTAATAAATGTTGCTATAATATCTGTTAAACTACAATTTGATATCGCCACGGTAGATCGGACCAATAGAACATGGAACGAAACGGTATTTTCCCGGCCAAAATTCAATAAGCTTTGAATTTATACTCACAGACTTATGAAACTAGGTATATATGATCTACAATAGTTATCTCTTTTGTTGAAGAACTCAATTTGTTAATATCGTTAATGTCGTACCATTAACATAGCCGTAAATACAATTTAATTGTTAGTAAGTTTATTGAAATAATTGAGAATTGTAGCTGTAATAGTTTATTATTTGAGATGATTAATAAAGCTAAGTATTATAAAAATAAAAAAATTAAGCAAACAATTATTAAACGATTTTAGTTTTTCACGTATAGAACATTGTAGTTTCTTTTTTATGTCAATACAATAATAATAGCGCAATAATAACAAGTTCATTATTTCAGTATCCAATTCTAGTTCCCGTTTATTAACTGTAAGCCTTATAGACGAGAGATAGGGATCAGAACTATAAAGTAGCTTGTTAGACATTTTGATTGCTTGCGGTTCCAGGACATTTGCAGGAATGATGCAATCTATAACTTTCATAATCTTTATTTCTAGCTTCTTGCTCCTCTTCTGATAGTTGATATATTGATAGAGTAAAATAACGTATAATAGCTTCTCCGTGTATGAGTATTTCGTCCACAGAAGCTGGCATAAAATACCAGTTGCATTTCTCGACATAGAATCCTGAAGTTTTGTAATCATACTCTATAAATTTTTGAGCATTTACAGGTCTATTAGAAGCTAATATTTGCAAATCTCCGAATTGATTCTTCAACACCTGTGATATCTGTTGTGCCAGATGGATTCGGGAAAAAATGTTTCCATCATTACTACTTCCTGTTCCTTGTTGAGGTTGATCTACTATAATTCCAATCTCATTCTCAAATCGTTTTTAGACATATTTTTTCTTTGCTGTTTTTCTTTTCTTCTGGTCAGTTACAGCAGTTACAGCAGCTCATTTCATTTTCAACATAAATATTTAGCAATTATAAGGAGAAAAAGAAGCAAACGTCGTTGGTGTACCTTTTAACCTACCAACAACGGGACATTTGCACTAATAAACATAATGTACGAGAAACGACCCCCTCTGTAAGGGGCAAATATAGGCACGAAAATTGTTATGCACAACGATATGAGCAAAATGAGTAAAAGCAAGCAGAGCAGAATTTTCTCATAATTTACAGTTCTTTGTATTTTAAACATTTTCGAAAAAAAACTATGATCTAAGTAATTTATGCTTCATGATTCTATTTGAGAAATGGATGGGAATACATAGAAAAAAAAAATAATGTAATTAGCTTCAATAGTTTTTGTGTTAGCCCCGTCCAAACTTCGCAGATAGAACGTACACTAGTAACAACGATCAATTATTTATAACTTCGAGGGGTATTTACCAATACTCTCATAACTGCATTTATTTTAATAAACCTGGAAACTTAAAATACATTCATTTTAGTATCTGAAACGACAAAGTAGTTGAGTAAAACAACTACTTTCCAAAAAGCAGGAGGAACCGTTTCGTTCCTTTGCACGGCGAAACGTTGTAGTATTGAAGTATTGAATAGAAAAATTATAAATGGCAAATTGTAAGTCAAACATTTAATACTTTGCACTTTTATAAACACCCACCGTGAGGATTGTTCAGTTTATTACACATTCTTTCAATATAAAAAATATACCTTTTAGTTTGCTTCTATTCTATTAAACTACACCGTTTTTCTCTCGGTACTAACAACACTTTTCATTACAGCGAGATATAGAACAGCTAGCTAAAACTATATACAACCCGAAGACGAAGAAGAAATCGTTTAGGAAAGCACAAAAGCTTTATCGACGATTGGCTTTACTAATAGATCACGTAAGTAAGATACACACGTCAACACTTGTGGGATATATCGCCATAGAATACCTAACAAAATAATAAATATATTTCCAAGATTACGCCTTCATAAAAAGTTTTCATTTATCACCTTACTTTGCCTTACTTTGTAATTTAGACAAGTGTTTACTACATAAATTCTCATATGATATTTATAATTCTCCTCAATCACTTAATGTAGAGATATGCAAATGTTTCTCTCAAAAAAAATCTAGCTGCAAATACATTTTGGCCCTGATTAGTCATGGTGCAGGGGCGCCTTCGAAATATACAGGATGTTCGATATTGGACGCAAAATTTTGCTAATTTCACACGCCGGAAACCTCGTTCTTTTTATTGTAATGTCCTTTTATAACAAGGCATATATATAATGTAAAAGAGACATTTATAATTAAACACGAAAATTGCAACCGAAGAATTTTTGGTCTTAATATATTTTTGTTGCCATGCTAACGGTAAGCGAAATACTAACGTTCTCATTCTGTTGAGTAAAACGAGCAAAATCATCCAGTTCTATATCTGGTGCCTCAACTAACGCAATAGAAGAAATAATTGCAACCATGCAGCATCTCAAGAAACAGCAAGAACCGCATGAGGATCATGTCTTTTTCTTTTCAGATGTTAGCGTTTTAGCTAAGTTAGATAATGAGCATTATCTGCTTCATTTATCCATTCACTTAGATAATCGTTCGGTGCATCTACAAGATTGGCTGGAGCGTAAACTCTGTCATTGGGAAGATGTGCTCCTTCCACTTCTTTAAAAAATTATGTAAACAGGCGAAGCCCTTGATGATCAACTCTACTATATTTACTGTAACATACCTAGCAAATGTATTTTCTATTGTTGTTAGAGTCGTTGATTGTCTATAATTAATATGATTTTCGTAAGATCTAAGTTCTATCCGGGATATAATTGCATTAATTATTTCTTTAAAGAAAACATTGCATCTTCAAGTAGAAAAAAAATGGAAATTTGTACTCTTAACCAGACAACTGCGTACTTGAAGGAAAGTTCGTATTTCCGGAATTAATTCGCTATCCAAGAAGAGAAAAGAAAAAAAGAGAAGGTCCTATCTTGCTGGTAGAGAGAGTTATGTTTATATGAATGGGGTGCAGGATGGTACCACCAATCTTTATGTATTACCGAGTAAGCATTTAGAGTGTGGCGTTCCACAGGGCTCTGTTCTGGCCCAGACCCTATTCCTGCTTTACATCAATGATTTGAACACTATAATGACTCCCTATATACTATCTCAGTACGCTGACGACACAAGCGTGATAGTATCTGGATCCAATGTGGAGAAGGTGTCACACGCATTGTCTGACGTTGTGGGGAGAATGGAGCGTTGGTGCGATGAGTGGGGTCTTGCGTTGAACGGTCAAAAGACGCGTGTAATACGATTTAAACCAACGTTGCCTGCTTTATCTAGTTTGTATGTTCCCTTTAAAGGTAAATCCCCAGTGGAATGCGCGTCTGTAAGTTTTTTGGGAATGACTGTGGATGCACATCTTAAATGGCAAGAACACTGCGATGAGTTGGGGCGTAGATTGTACACGGGATTATACGGCATACGACAACTGCAAAAAAGTGTTAATTTAGATTCTATCAGAATGTTTTACTTCGCTTATATCGAATCAAGGATGCGATATGGCCTAATCTTCTGGGGTTCTTCAAAGAAGGCCAATGACCTATTTGTCCTTCAGAAGAGGGTTGTGAGGTGTATGGTGGGGGTTTTCAAGTAACTTCATGCAGGCCTTGCTTTAGGCGATTAAATATACTCCCTCTACCCTCATTATACATTCTGGAGATCTTACCGTTCTTCAAGAAAAACGAGCGAAAATTTATCCTTAACCGAAATGTGTATGATGCAATGGCCACTCGTCGCTCGGGTAATTTGAACGTGCCTCGACATAGGATAACTCTATTTGAGGGGAATCCTCACTATAGAGCCATTCAATGTTATAATAGGCTTCCACATGATCTCGAAGCCTGCGTAACACTTCGCCATTTAAAAGTAAACTCAGGGTATATCTGCGTGACAAATCGTTTTATAGTGTGGCCGAGTTTCCTAGTAGCTTACACCTATTTCTTCATTATTACCGTTTATTTATTTTATGTTCTATTTTGTCCACATATACGTTTACTTATTTAAATTTTTTATCTATACAAATATTTTATTTACACTAAAGTTTTATTTATATAAAAGTTAGTTATACAATGCCCCAGTTACTTATTGAATCTCAAATCAAAAGCGGTCAACAGCACGACACTAAAAGATAACACGATATAATGACGCAATCAAAAATATACCATCTCCTGTAGCCGAATACTTAATAAAAAACAAATTTGGTATAAATGCTATTAGAAGTCAACTTCAACGTCATTACCAGATCAACCTATTTTCTGTCGTGTTTTTTTTTCAAGCTTGATTAGCTCTTTTATTATTAAACAGATATATACGTAAACACAGTAACATAGTAACAAAATAACGTGAAGAATTGCATCATAAATAACATAAATGATTCAAATAGAAATTTTAATTTCAATATTTTACATAATATTAAAATATTTCAACTTTATGTTGAGACGTTCCCTGCACTCAACATTAGTCCATAGATGTAAACGTAGTACTTAAGCTATGTATTGAGGTTCATAAGAAACAAGCCGTCAACGTTACCATTACGTTTACGTCCAATGTGAGGGTGCCTTATCTTATTTCAGCATTCCCATTTGTCAACCTTAAATTATCAACGTAAGCTTGAGGAAAAACGTAACTTAAAAACAGGATACAGATATTATATTTTTACGGAAAAATTGAAAATATAATAGGTGTGGGTTGTGGAACGTATGCTGACACAACGCTTAAACAAACGTACACAACCATACATAAGGTAACATACATTACATTATATATCAAATTTCCAAAAATAATTCAGAATTCCGAAAAAACTTAAAAATGTTATCTTAATTATTTTAGATAACGCTTTCAATGGCTCATAATGAGTGAACGGGTTACGTGTTTCGTGAAAAACAAAGAAAATCTTAGTTGATCGTCATTCTTTACCTTCATTTATGATATCCAATCTAACGTTTTCATATAAAACAATAACAATGATGACTCATGCTCGGCAACTTAAACTTTGTCCTTGATAAAACACTTAAAAATGATCTAAATCGATGTGCGCACGCTGGAGATAAAATGATCGATTAAGATCACATTGATTTACTTTGGTTTTAACTCTGTTGACATAAACCAGTTCAAGTGTTCCCATTCATCTGTGTCATAATTTGAATTTTACTACTTAGAGCTAAATACAATTATAATGGGCCCGTAATCTTCGTTTTTAAATCTAAGAATTGTGCAATTATTTAGTGACCACGGTTTTATAATTTACCCTTTAAACTACGTAAATACTTATTCAACCATATAAATTTTCAATTTTCTTAGTAGTATATTGGAATTAACACATTATACAAGGGGTCTTTTAACATACGTACACATATTATGTTCAATAGTCACCTGGCGCGAATAACACTATCTTAGTATCGTCTGGTCAACGAAGATTAGGTTTCTTTTCTCGCGACCTATTCTGGTGATCTCTGACGTTAACACTTGTCTCTTACAAGTGTTAATTTTTTCAAAAATTGTTTAGTAAGATTACGGATATTCTAAGTAATGCCGGTTTTTACACAAGAATTGTGATCAAGTAAAATGCAAGACAAAAACCAAATCTCTAGAAAGAATATTAGTCAGGTGCGCTATTTCGGAAGGAACCGCTAACTTTTATTGAGAATGTTGCTTGCCGAAATTGCTTGACGTAATCAATCTGCATCGTCAAAATAACGAAATTACCAGTCAGAATTAGCTCCAAGTCATTACGCCCGAGAATCAACACAATAGTTGTAAACGCTCCACATGTGCTTCAAGTTAGGTCTATCGAGCCGTTTTGGACTTTACTAATTGAGAAGATTTGCGAGAATGGTTGAGGCCCAAAATGGAACAGGATCTGAAATAAACACAGAGCAATTGATGCTGAATCTTGCCAACACCTTATGCGATATGTCCGAGAAAAATTGCGTTACACTGAACAATTTGGCCCATTATGTTCTATTCAGGTTATACCGAAAATTTATTCTAATACGTGTTCCAAAAATAGAATATGAGGACAATTGAAAATCCATTGAAACAAATTTCTCGTCAACATTTAAGGATTAATCTCAAAAAGAACCCACGCCAGAAACTAAAAAACATACCCTTCTAGTAACAGTTAATTTCGTTTCTCTTTTTCAAATATAAGAATTACGTTCACGATTAATGGAATAAATTCAATGAAATCCTAACAACTTTTAATAAGAAAAATACTCTGATGCGGTAAGTTGGAATTTGCCAGTTTTTGGCCTACATCACGTCATGGTATTATTTCCGGTTTTGAACAAAAATGGGAAAGAGACTATTATTTTAGAGAATATTGTATATATTTTTGAGGATTTGTTAGAGGATTAAATAAGTTTTTGAGCTATTTTAGCAAATACATAAGTTAAATAAGACAGATGAAAACGAATACTGATTAAGTTGGAAAATAAACTGAATTATATGTTAAAGCAAATACTGAAAGCTGCCCCTATCTGCTTCATAACACTTCCGAAGCCGAGATATTTTTGCTTCTTGGACATTTTTCAACATGGCTGGAGGAATTAAACGAATCTCGCCGGGTATCTGATTTTAAAATAATTTAAATTATTCTGCCTGTTACTAGAGACCTAGAAAGAACGTCACAAGAAAAAGTCTAATAGGGACATGTCAGGTGACCTAGGTGGCTGCTCCATAGTTCCCTCATTTATCCAAATACCTTCGAACATTGATTGCACAGTAGAGATGTGTATTATCTTGCTGACGCAAATCAGGTTATTTAGTACGTCGGCATCCTCTTGATTGGAAAAGGCGACAGCTGACGCGGGAATCAATTAGAACTGGAGAAATTCTAAACAGTGTTACCTGGTCAACATTCTTTCCACAAAATAAGGCTCCATAATTCCCACAATTCTTGTCCACATTTTAACTTTTTGCGGATACCGAGTGTTTTTCCCTGTCTGTAATGATTCTGTCGCCCAATATCTGCAAAGTTCCCTATCGATGGAACAATGAAGAGAAACGATTTTCCTCAAAATAAGCGATATGCTCAATGAATTCCTCGCAAAACTGGATTCTTCGGTCGAAGTCGTCTTCTGCCAATTCCTTTACCAAATTTACTTTGTAAGAGTGGTGGTTTGCTATTCGAAACGTATTTGAAACGGTGCTACCTTTAGGTAGATACCCAAGGTGGCCAAACTTTCCTCTCCTTTGCTTTCAATCTTACTTATAGTAAATTATACGTAATCGACCTCCAAAGCCAATGGTCAAAAAAACCTCAACCTTTTTTTCAGTTAAAAGTATTTTGAATATAGAGGTCTTTTCAATGAATGCTTCAAGTCCTATTTATTTAATAGAAGAGCGCGGCATGTCACAATATCAAAACAACCCGTCATATCATAAACATTAGTGTTCCCTAAGGATCAGTGTTGGGTCCTACCTTATTTTTGCCTTTTATGGATGATTTTTCCAATTTTATAGCTTTCTCTGTAGCCGTTTCTCTTAATTCGTTTGAAACACTTTTAACGTATGTTAAACTATGACTTATTTAAGTTGTTGAGTTTATTTGTCGCCTTAGTCAATTTATGGTTTGCGTTCATTTAATTTTTGCAATATTTCAAACCATTTACAACAAACCGGTATAGGAGAGGCTTACTAAAAAGCTTATTTAGCGGATCTAAATCTTTTAGGCATTGTAATAGCAAAGTAATTATTTGCGCTCAAACCAGTAGTAACATTAAATTAATAATTAATGATATAATTTAAAAAAACAGATAAAAAATGTAAATCAACATGTTTAATTTAGTATTTAAGTTTTATAATAATTTCCACTGACCCATTTAGTAGGAATCCCTACCGTGATGGCCAACACTAATCATTAGGTTAACACAAATAAGATGAAGTAGACAAATACATTATTGCAAATAAATTGACAAAAAATTTAGCAGTGCTATGGAATTCTTCAAATGTTAGTTGAAATTATAAAACAACACCAATCAAATGGCTTACTTACTCCGAACAATAGTGAAAATGTAACCTGAAAACATAAAAACAATAATTTAATTAAATCAATTTTCTTTTACAGCCGCAAGACTGTTGGCCAAGAATAATTTTTCACATGATTCACAAAAACAAAAGGGTATGTACCCACGTCATACGATCGGAAACTGTTGTATTTTCGATGGTCGAAGAAGAAGCTGGATACAACTGCGGAAAAATTCAACACATATTCCTTCGGGTAAAACAAATTCATAAATGTTTGCATTAAGACAACTAAACGAATGTATTTCATTTTTTGCAGACCCCTTTGAAATTATCAAATCCCCAGAAATCGACAATGGCCTGCAAAATAAAGCTTATACTGTGGATTGGATTACAAAGGCACATAGATTTTTGCTTTCATTCCTTGCCTGAATGCTTTCGACTTCCTAGCGAAATGAGCATCGTTCGATCAATACCACGTTACCTGATAAACCCTGAAAGACACGTAAGGAACGACTGTACTGATAACTTTGTACTATATTAAAAAACATCTTATTGATAAATAATATTAGATTATAAAACAAATAGTTCTTAATCAGCTTCTCAAATGCCTAGATTTTATCTGTATATCTTAAGTGTCGACCACATTTTTGAATATTTAAGTGTTGATCGCAGGAGGCAAATAAACATGTTCCTAAGTACACAGGTACCAAGTCGATAAAATTTATTTGATGAGGCTACTCGAAATTTGACACCGATCTTTGAAGCTTAGGTACTATCTTAACCTATATTCCTAACATAAAAATAATAGCTTCATAGTCCAATGATTCTTTTTTCACATTTTTGAAATAATGGAAAATCTAAACTATTAATGACTTCGCCTGGTAATAAGATCTCTATCTTCAGTATCATCCAATTAGTAAAATTTGATGGTAGGATTAGTTTATTGCTTTCAAGTGTATTCTTCCGTTTGTGAGCTATTGATATCCTCTCTTTAACTACTATAATCAATCTAATATGTGCCTCATGCGTATTACAGCAACATCTGCCAAGGTCGATATTTGAATAGGCAGAATGTAAATTTTAAAAGAACATTAATAATCAGGCATTTATCACTGGACCGAAGGCCTTATGCTCAACAGAAACACCACCTAAAGTGAGATTAAAAGATGCGAAGGAAATAAAGGAACTCGTTCATTTCGAGCTCGCTAATAATAACAAAGGTAATCTCTCACCAGAAGGATCTTAGGGTGATTAGAAGGGTGATAGAACACGCAGCCCTAAAATATCACATACAAATTAGAAATAGCTGAAAATCGCTGTAAAACGTAGTTTTTGAGTTAACTGTACGTTACTCTTCTGTGGGCCGCAAGCCATCAAGGGTCTAAAGAAAATGCAAAAGCAGATAAGCTGACCAAAGAAGCAACGAAAATGTCTTATATTGGTCCTAACCTCTACTGCAGTCTCTGAAAGAGCCATATAAAACAAGTAATCAAAGAATGAGAGGATGAACAAAAGGCTTCTCACTGGCAAAACATGCTCGGACAAAATCAGGCGAAAGAAGTTATATTAGGCTCGCCAAGGGTAGCTAGTAGGAAGATAGTCCTATAGTTCAGCAAAAGGAACCTTAGATTACTGGCAGGAGTTTTAACACGTAATGCAGCTCTAAAGTACCACTTATTTAAGCTAGGAAAAGTTGAAAATCAAATCTATGCTATATGCTATATGCTATGCGACCAACCACCTAACCACCGTGTAGAGACGCGTATTTTGCTGGATAACAGCTCATCAGTGCATATTTGTGGAAGGTGCTGGTCGCAATAGTAGAAATCTTTGCAAATATTTCCACAAATTATGTGATTAAGGTACCTTGAACTAGATTCTCTCATCCATATATGTTTCTACATCATCCGTATTTAGTCCATTGACTACCACTTCCACAAATGTGCACTGATGGGCTGTTACACAGCGAAACTCGTGGTTAGGTCGTAGTACAACTTCATTATTATATATTTTGAAATATATTTCTTCAAATGCGACTATTTTATGCAAGATGGTAGATATTAGTGTAGAAGTTCTTAAAATAATAATTTGCTAGGGACACACAAAAAAAATAACTGCATTTTGAATTATGCGTGAAAAAATCAAGAAGAGGACAATATCGAAATGCTTCCCAACAGGTTTCAAGTTTTAATGGTGGTGTTGTAATAGACCTCCTGAGATTGCATTGGTGTGCAACTGCAATAACAAACAATATTCTAACGTGCATATCCTTGTCATATGTCACAAAACTCATTATCTCTCAATGGTAATGCCATTTAGGAGAGAATAATCAGATATGGTTTTACCATTCCAATTTATTCTTCATAACACGCATCTTTAACATTTATCAAATCATTAAAGCACTAAAATGTATTCAACTAAAGTATTTTTCAATCACTTGCTTCGCATTTTAGATATTTCAATGCCGAGCTCATGTCTACCAGGGCAATTTCAAGTTCGGCTTGGACAAGACGGGATTGTCGGATCTCTTTGCGAGAGTAATAATGAATAAATTAAGTGCTCGAACAGAGGTACGCATACATTTGTTTACATATAATCCTGTAACGGGTAACACTTAATGTTAAAATGTAAGGTGAAAAAGGCGGTCCTCAACCCTCTTTGGAATGAAACTCTCATGGTTACAAATATAGTAGTTTGCGGCTCACGAGAGTATTTAAAAGCTTATCCACCTACAGCTATAATAGAAGTGATAGATCACGATATGAAGGTAAACACACATTGAAAGTAAAGTTCTATTTAATGTAAATCTTACCCTGGAACAGATTTATAATGATTTGGTAGGAAGAACAATTGTAAAGCCCTCCATCAAGTTCAGAGACGAACCATATACTCAGCCAGATTTTCCACCGAAGCTAGAATGGCATCAAGTTACTAAATATAATGTTATCGTTGGAGAAATATTAGCCTGTGTTGAATTACTTGAGGTATCATGCTTTTAGGTACATATTAAGGAATTTTATACTAATTTTGCCAATTTATTTAATAGATAAGCAGCTTTACAGAAATAAAAAGAACTAGAAGCAAGAAAGAGATTATAGAGATACCTGATGACATTAGACCGAGGCTTACGAGTTACAAAATCGATTTACTATTTTGGGGAGTGAGGCATTTAAAGAAACTTCACCAAATACCGGTAACGAAAGCAAAAATGTCATTCGATTGCACCATGGATATACTCGAATCAGATGTGCTACAAAAACATGAATTAAATTTTACTACTTACCATAAAGATCTCATCGTGGTAAGATATTAAAATATCTTATTAAAACAGCAATTGCTGTATGTTCTTTCAACAGGATTTGCCGCAGGAAGATAAATATGTCCCAGCTCTATCTTTCAAATTATTCGATAACAGATGTTTTGGAAAATCTACGTACGTTGGAAACCACACTACTAATATGCATCATTTTTTAGTTTACCCTCTCACAACGGAAGAAAGAGAACATAAACTATTAGAGTCTATCAGAAAGTCTTACGACAGTATGGATTCTAAGGCCCGTAAGTTTCAACTCAACTCACAAAATCCTCTTTCGTTTCTAAAATTTTCTCTTTTTAATTGAAAAAAATATTTCGATATATACAACGAAAGGAATAAACTTGATAAAATTCCAACAATTCAACAACTTTTTTAACGAATATACTCGAACATGTGGATTTATATTTTTGATTTATGCTTCTTTACCATAATTTCAAAACAAAAACGATTAATATATTCAAAATCAAACCGTCCAGATATAAATCTAACTTAATCCACCTAATTTGAATCACTATCATCACATAGTATGCTTCAGTATTACCCAAAAATCATACCGCCAAACATAACCGTTGTAGGACCTCGGTCCTGCAATTCCAAAACAACGTATACCAATTAATTTAACGTAAAAGTTTTGGAGTTTACAAATTTCTCCGTTTCTGTCAAACTTAAGAACGTTAATTTCAAACATTATCAACGAACGCGTTTAAACGCCATTGCTATACTTTACTACAGTCTACTATAAGGAGGTAGTTTCATCGGGTTGGGTATCCACCTAAAAGGCGGTGCGTTCCAGTAGCAAAGTACCGCCGTTACAAAATATATTCCGTGAAAGGCGACTTTGACCGAAGGATTGAATTCTACGAGGAAATAATTAGAATACAAGACAACAATGTAAATTTCTTCGGACGTATCGTTTTTTCTTACGAGGCGTTGTTTTCCCTTTATGGTTCCCTAAGAATTCTTAGAAAATTAATGTGTGGGCGGGAATTATTGGTATCCGAATTCTGGCATCTTATTCTATTTCAAGAAGCGCTACTTACGTTTCCCAATCAAAAGGATGCTGACCAGATAACCTAATTTGGTCCCAACAATATGGTGCACCACTATAGAGTCAATGTTTAAACCTTTTTAGATGCGACAGATGGATCGGAAGAAAAGGGAATCATCAAGTGGCCCAAATCATCCCAAATCTCTAGGTTCATATAAATAGGCCGATTAATTTAAAGTGATTTAAAAGTTTAATTTCTTCAGTAGTATTGGAGAATGTCCAGGAGGCAATAATTTCTCGAATTTAGAAATATTATAAAGAAGAGGGGCGATAGCTTGAGCATTTGCTTTTAGAAGTATTTCGGTTTATTTTTCAACGCCGTTAAGTTCTCTATGTTTTGAAACTTATTGAAAAGCTTATTTAATCTTCTAAACAAATGCGTAAAAATAGGTGGACTTTGCCATTTCCGCTCAAACCGGAAGTGATAGTGTAGGTCAAGGAATAGCAAACCAAAATTATAAGCTGATGTGTTAGAATACCTTTACTCATTTTAGAATTTGTCAGGATTTTATTGAATTTGTTCCTTTCATCGTGAACGCAGCGTTTGTATACTTGGGTGGTCGGTCCAGCACAAGCAAATATTCACGTAATAATATTACATAATAATGAATACAATAAGATAAGCAAAAGACATGAAGCAATTTATTTTTTCGATCTGCAATCAGAAAAAAAGATTTTAAACTTAACACAATACTAGTTTTCAATTTTTGTCTAATTCAATTGAAAGGTTTCTAGACGTATTTGTTTAAATGACTTCGACTATTATTTTCTCTTGACCTATTACTTCAGCCTCTATTGATGAAAGGCTACCTCCAAAATCACCAGTGATTCGAATTACTCCAACTGCGCCTGAGTTTAAAGTCGAAAACGAAGTAGTAGGTTGCTGTGCGTTCTGCAAAACAATTTGCAATAGAAAGAAAAATACCTCAAATAAAAGAGAAGAACCAACTCGAACGATTGAAGTTGAAAGGAATTTTATTGAAGAAGATGAATACGCAGATTGGTGGAACAAGTACTTTTCTTCAATAGAGGTACATATCTGAAAAAACAATTAAGGCTTACCTCTTATCGGGAATCCTTTTACAGAAGCTATCGTCATCACGAGCTACATTAATTGATGAGGCCCCAATTAGCAAACTATTTCTCTTGAAGGTGAATACTGCCAAAATAATTAATTTAATTCGACAAACTTAAAATTATACAAAACTATTCACAGATTTATAACGACGAATTGGAACACCAACCGGAATTCGGAGGTTTGCAAGATATGCTTATACCCTTCAAGATAATAAGAGGCGAAAGTACGGGAGACGACGATGTTGACGAGAAGAATGTCATGGGAATATTTAAAGGAAATATTAAAGTGTACCCATGGCCACAACGCAAAAATATAGAATATGTGAATCCCAATGGAATGCTTTTGACTAACGGCTACTTTCAGGATTATCCTATCAACGAAAACGTTAGTTATCTAGCCAGAGTATATTGCATAAGGGGCATCAAGCTTAGACCGAAAGATATTTCTGGAAAGTCTGATCCTTTTCTTATCGCGTTCATGGGAAACCAATACTACAATGAGTCTAAGAATTATATACCGAAGGAGATAAATCCAATATTCGGCAAGTAAGTAGATCTATAATAATAATATTTCTTTATTTATAAGTAATAGCATTTTGCTTCAAATGAGGTGCAATTCACGTATTCTAAGCTTAATATAGAAGAAGGGTGTGTAGAAAAGAAGGCTCTTTTTTATTCTTCATTATAATCCCATACTATTTCTATACATTTTAAATCTTTTAATTAACGTTTCAATACCACTATAAAGATACGATGGCTGTATGTACACTAAATATTCCAAATCTGCCTCGTCGCTGCTAAATTTTCTTCCTATTACTTTCGATTACAATTTTGAAAATAGAAAATAATCACTTGGGTACTACTGTAAGTAGGTGATCGAGTTCCTTGCATCCTCACTGGCGCCCAGTAGCATTCAAAAGGAGCATTGTCGTGCAAGAAGCAAGCATCTCGTCCCAGCTTTCGTCAGAGTTTGTCGATGATGACTCGTTTTAACTGGCAGTCGGCATAATATATTACGTTTACTGCAGCATTGCGCTATGCGGAAAAAATGTAGCCATTACCTTTTTCTGAGCTTTCTGTCACCTTGGCCTTCTTAGGGATGGGTTCGCATTTCCGATGCCATCCCATCGTTTCTCTTTTAAACAAAGAATCGTGGTATAGAACTATTATTTCATCGTCAGTCATTATTTGGTCAATCGTCTTCGTACAGCTCAAGAGACTTTTGTCCACGTTTGGCACGTTGTTCATTCTGAACCACGCTGGGCAATGTTGGAACCCATTTTGCGCCAATTTTTGTCATACCCAAATGCTCGAGTAAGATCTTCAAACACTAGTTTTTAAAATCCATGTTTGTTCTTCTATGGCTTAGCCTTCAGCTCTCGATCAGTCAATACTGCTTCCTCGATCAATTTCATGTTCTCTGGTGTCACTTCGCGTGGATCCTCTTCAAGAGATTTCTACCCGAACAAAATAGTTTTGACCTGCGTTTAACCGTCTTCATTCACTGTTTGATTTCGGACGGTGTCTTTCCTTTCAAGGTGAGAAACCTTATTACCGAATGATATTTAATTTTGGACATTTACCATGCACCGCTCAACATCTGATTCTCTCACTTAACGCAATGGCTGTAAACGGCCAAATTATTATTTGATCTGTCAAATGGTAACATTTTTTTTGATTACCTTCATACTGGATAAAAACCTTAGTAACACAGTTGGTACAACGTCGTACGGTTAGCCACGGTGGGTAGAGTGTCAGTAAGTGTACAAAACCAATGGTACTTTTCTAATGTTGAGTATCGATTGACTCTAGCTCAGCAAAATCAGTTAAGCAAGTTAAGCATAAGTTAAGTAAAATAGGGAAATAACAATCAAACTATGCTTGACAGTAAATACTTGAGTGACATAAGCACGTCGATGTTAAAACAATTCAGTCGGTTGAAGATCAGTTGCCAAGCATTGTAAACATGTGACGTCGTGGTCGGCAGACAACAGGCAATTTTCAAAGAATGTTCGTTAAAGGCTGGTGCACCGCGAAAGTAGATAATTCTCCCAAAAATCGAGTAAGTATGCGAGAACATTGCGGGCCAATGTTTGGCCAAAAGTGTAAAATGTTCACACTTTCACGTAATGCCCATCATCGAGCCAAGTGATCCGTAATCGGGAGCCGACATTGTGCCAACCGTCTGTGCTATTAAGGTAAGGCTTAGAATACGTGGACCGCATCTAGTATTTACTTATTACATAACTTGTTTAATGCTGTTAAAGGCTATGCCCTTTCAATTTGCGCTAGCGTTTTATTCTATTGTTTTATAATTTTTTCTACAAGTTCCTGGAAAGAACAACATTTATTATTACTCCATACCTTTTTATCAACCCCATATACGAACCTCCAACGCGTTGAAAGTTTATAAATGAAATTAAAAGTGGAAAAAGGAAGTCTACGTTTCGGAAGCAATTTTCCTTGACTCTTGTTTTGGAATTGCTAATATTTTCCATGTTTGTTATTAAAAACAATTAATAGGTATTTAAACTCCCTATATTTTATATCACAAACACGCTACTTATTGTTTTAATTATCGTTTGAAGAAATTAAACTGTTTTAGGAAAGAACGTTCGAGAAGTATATCTAACATAGTTGTCGTTATGGTGTAGTTAAACGAAAAACGATTCAAACGAAGATAAATATCTATAGCACTTCAAAGATTCTAATCCTTACTTATATGATACATGTATGTTTATTTCGAAAATAGTTACCATTGTGATCAGAGTTATCGAGGTACAAGTTGAAGTATCGACGAAATGTGTTTAAAAACACTCGGAAATTTATGTGAAGATAATTCCAAATATCGTGCGTCCGTAATTGAAGATAAGACAATTACGTAAATCTAAATTCAATCAGAGTTAATTAAAAATATTTGGGCAACTAATACTTTTTAATCTTGAAATCGAAAGCATCTACGCTAGAATAATTTTTTAGTATTTTTTTTTCGGTACTTTGACGAATTTTAAAATTTTCGTAGAGGCGGCACGAGAAATTTGGTACTTGTAAAATCTTATGTAGGTATTATTTGAATCAAAAATTTGCGTGGATACATTTTATTGCTATATTATAACAAAACACATCAGAAAATGCATAGAAACAATTAAAAAAATGCTGGAATTAGTTTACGCGTGGCATTAATGGAATCATTTACGGCAAACGCAATTTTTACGCAATCATTTACGGCACAGCAGAGAAAAAATACACTACCTACGGACATGTTTCTGCCTACCCGGCGCCATCAGCGTGATTGCGAGAGTATTTTCAGCAAAATCAGTT
>LR737390.1:775541-812681 GCA_902655005.2 Marronus borbonicus
AATTCAGTCGGTTGAAGATCAGTTGCCAAGCAAACGCAATGCAAGCAAAGAAAAAAATACACCACCCACGGAGATGTTTCTGCCTACCCGACGCCATCGGCGTGATTGCGAGAGTATTTTAACTCTACCTTGTATCGCTGTTGCCTCGCAGTTAATACCACAACATTTGGAAATGACAAACTAAACATTTCTAGCGCTGCTCGAAGCTTGATTCTACCTTATATATTGTAATGTTATAACTAACCCCTGTGACCAAAAAATAATGCTAAGGTAGCTTAGCTTCCTCATGGTATTGATGGAATAATTCACGGCAAACGCAATAAAAGGAGAGAGAAAAAAATACACTAACACACGGACATGTTTCTGCCTACCCGGCGTCATCAGCGTCGTTTCGAGAGTATTTTTCATATCCCTACCTTCTATCGCTGTTGCCTCACAGTTAATACCACAACTTTCAAAACGACAAACTCGACATTTCTTGGCGCCCTCTAGTGCCAAAGAAACGCATGCCTGCCGTTCAGGAAGCAGCGACATGAACCGGGTACTGTTCCCTCTCGAAACCACGCTGATGACGCCGAGTAGGCAGAAACATGTCCGTGTGTTAGTGTATTTTTTTCTCTCTCCCTTTATTGCGTTTTCCGTGAATTATTCCATCAATACCATGAGGAAGCTAAGCTATCTTAGCATTATTTTTTGGTTATTGTTTCTAGGCATTTTCTGATGTGTTCTGTTTAACCCCTGTGAGATTATCGGTCATCAGCGTCACTCACACATCTAGTCTAGTGACTTCGGTTTATCCACATATCGAAAATAAAGGTTCCTCTAGTGGTTGAGAGCTCGGTTTCTAGAACAAAATTCCTTTTTCTCGCCTATTATCTTTGGAGCCTGGGTGGTAGAAGGATATTATTATATATTATGTTATTAAGTCCAGCTAACGACAGTAGACAGACTTTTTAGCGTACACAAGAAAATACAATTTTACATGCGGTTTCATGTTTTCATAACAATGGGTAAAACCAATTTTTTATATGTATGTACCAACATGTTACTGCGTATTTAAAGCCAGAGATACTGTTGGCGAAGCTAGGTAACTGTAAAGTAATAGTATTATTATTTAAATTATATTTAGCTGTAGTTTTATTATTTCGTATTAACGTGTGTACATCCAAGCGTACCATTCGCCAAACATACAGTTCGCGGTTTGTTACTTCATTACTCTAAATCGTTACATAAATATTCGGTATTACTAAGCTTTAGTAAACCTAATCATATTATTACGATATTCCTATACAGTAAAATTGCTAAGCAACGTAAGGTACGTCCAAAAGAAAAAAACTGAAATTACTATTTCTACACCTATTCAGTATTTTGCATAGACATTTATAAGTACTAACTGCTCCCAACTAGCAGACATCTTCAAATTGTATTCTTATTTTGGCAGTAAGCATAATCTCAGTTTCAATTTCATTTAGTTATTCTAGATTTGCCCTCAGGTCGTACTTTGTTATCGATCTCGAGGTTCGGTGCACACTTGCAGTACTTAGTACAAGTAAATAACAACTTTAACAAGTAAATAACAACTTTAACAAGTAAATAACAACTTTAACAAATAAATAACTACTTTATAGACGGGTAAATAACATGAAAATTAAATAATGTAACCGGCAACGTTTCTTATCACTCATTTGATAGGCTGCTCTCATGTCTACTAAGATTTTATGAAAACTTGAAACACCTACATATTATTGTCATTTCTGTTATCAAAACATAATTCATCCGTAGTGCGAAGGGAAAGTATATTTGTCAATGTGATATTAATCAAATCACAAAGCGTGTATCATTAATTGATTTAATTGATTTCGTTCGCTGTTCGTATGTTCGTATTTTCGTTGGTGAAGAAATACTTGTTTTGAATCAGGCAATAAAATACTATTCGCTGATGCTTTCGCGAAATGTAATTCAGATAACAGTAATAACAAAAGCTTTTGTGCTCCCGTCTGGGACCGCTTCGCTTTCTAATTTATATCAACAATATTAGCATTTGCCCATTTTCTGTTGTATGCAGATGATATTAACATTTATATGTCTACTAATGGTATCGGGGACTATTCCCGACTACAACAAGTCTTGGATAGGCTCGATTCATATTACAAAAATACTATTTTCTTGTTAAATTTAAATTGTCATAAAAAAACTTTGACTGCACGACTACACCTTGTCTGGCAGTCTACCCCAGTCCGCTACTTCCGTGAAAGGCTTATGAGTTATCCTTGACCAAAAACTGATCTACGATGATCATAACACCTCCATTTGCAGAAAGTCGTACTCCATGCTGGGATTTATTAGGAGAAATGCATTTCGTTTTAGTCATATTGATTGTATTATTGCGTGCATATTATGCTGATGTATTTAGAACATTTAGAGCATTGGCCGTCTTGAAAATATCCAAAAAAATTTAATTACCACATAAACAACAAAGTCCGTTTACCCGCTTTTGGGGATTAATCTAATAATTAAAACTCATTTCTCCACCTGATACTCTTACGCAATTTGTACTTTATAAAATATTAAGCAAGTTTATAGACTTTCCCGAACTGGTATCATTGGTTTCTTTGAATTTTCTTTTTAACATTCCGTTTTCCAGGATTAAGTGTTGCTAATTCACCAATCACCAGGTTTGCGCGCACATGCAATGATTGATGTTATGTCGATGTAGTTTGTTGTAATGTTGCCTCTTTTCTGTCCGGGTTTTGATTTCTTTCTTAGTGCACTGACTTGTGATTTATGGCACACTATTTAATTACTTTGGCATCATTCATCACTGTTGCATATGTTTATCTCTAATTTACGGCACGGCATTCTTTTAGTATACATTGGTATATTATCATTTATTACGGGTCCTTTTTGTAATTTGTACTATACTACTAACTAGTAATATATTTCTTGATAGCATTTGTCCCACTTACCGCTTTTGCACATTTTTGTTTCTGATTTCATTTTCAACTCCATTATTTAACATATTCGTGTTATCTTGTTAACTGCGCCACATAGTGTTCTCTAAGCGGAAGTTGTGGGAATTGTCTTTTTTTAGAATGTAGCACATTATTGTACTTACCCGTGGATTTTGTGCGAGTTTGGCTCGTTCTTGTTCCAAACAAATACTAAAAATCTGTTTTAAATTATAACATTGTGTTGTTGCAAAACCAATAATTTTTAACCTCAATCCTCCAGAGAGTTGCAGGGATACTTACAAACCTTAGAATGATGATGCTACCTGGTTTATATGTTTACAGTTTCATAAGGGATGTTTTAATAACAACATTATACGTGTGAGACGATAATTTATTTTAACAAATATACAACTTCTACCTTTGAAAAATCACCCAGCTATGCAAGCAAAAATTTTGATAATAATTTAAGTGAAAACATTAGAAATCAACCTAAACATTTACATGTTACCAAAGTCAAAAAATATTTAGTATATTTGCTAAACGAACTTATAAATGCCCCATGAAGTGTTGAAACAAGGTTTCGCACCTGCAGTGCCCACTAAGCAATTGAGGGTAATATAAAGGCCGATAAACTGGCTAAAGAATTAGGGAATAGGCTTTTTGGTGGTCCAAACTCTTATTGTGTTACCTAAAACAGGAAATTGCGAAGTTGGAGTAAAATGAAGAGGTACCGTGCTGGCTTTCCAAAGATAACAAAGACAATGTTATGTTTTTGCAAAGGAAATCTTAAAATATTTTCAGGAAAAGCTGAGTAAATTCCAAGAGGATCAGGATACGGTAAAACCCATTCTATGCAAATGTTATTATTAAGCTTCGAGGCTACTGAAAGTGTTTACTGCAAAAAATCCATGATTTGTTGGAGTAATATATATATTATTCTTTAAATAGTCCCTTGTAACACTGATCCACTCAAAAGTAGAGGAAAAAAGCTTTAACCTAACGCTTTGCATTTCCAGCCATCGACTACTGTAACCATTAGCCAAACCTACTGGAATTTAGCCGAATCCAGAGATGTTAACCTCCTGTAGGGATTTTTGACATGCCAAACATCGTATTAGCACGGGGGCACAGTACTTCCTTATTCGAAAAGAAATGGCAAACTCCGATTTTTATCTGTAATTAAAAAGCAACCGTCTCAGTGGTATCGTTCGGATCGATAAGCTAGCACGGACCCTCGAGACGGTGTTACACTGAATGTGTTTCTGTAGCTGTGCCGCTCATCCCATACCACATGTTGATTATTAATTTATTTTTGTAATACCAGAACGTCAGCGCCTTTATTCTAAATTACTTTTAAAAGTTTTAAAATCGATACATGATGAGAATACAACTTTTTCTGCAAGCAAAAGCCTTCAGCTTTAGTTTCACAAAACTGACCTACCAGTAGTTCCTTGTAAAATTATATTATTAATGAATCATATGTGGTAAGAAGCACCCCGTTGGTCTTCTAAACAATATTAACAAATAAAGCAATCCATAAATGGGAGCTTTTGTGTGTACATTAGGTCATAAATTATGAAATAATCTTTAGACTGAAAAAGCGCTTTATTCTTCATATAATGCAAAATGTATTTTTTATAACAAATTAACCAGAGGAAAATACATCCTGCACCATCTAATGAACATATCCTACACTATCAAACGTTAGATGCCTGTAATTGCTTACGTATTGTACCTGGCGTCCTACTTCAAAATAATAGCAGCCGTTTCAATTTATGTTCAGCGACATTTAGCATTGTACCTTGTTTTCTAATAATATTTATTGCAGTAGATTATTGGTTATAGTACCCACCTTATAAATAGAAACTTAGGAGTTAAAAAAGATAAATATTTTTTCTGCAAAGATATACAACTTTGCTATGAGGTTGCATCGTTTACTAATACTTAATAGTTTCCTACTTCGTAAAATAAATCACAGATAGAGCTAATATACTGTATTTCATAATATTTTATTCTTTCTCGTGTATAAAAAAGAGTTGGAAGAATTAGCAGGGAAAAACCTATATAATTTTCCCTGGGTAACATATCAGCAGTTTTTCTTCTCTATACATATCAATTTTCTTTCATTACAAAAGCTACAGCGTTACCAAAGTACAAAATTTTCAGTACGTGCTGTACAAGAAAACAATAATAAACTATTTCTAGTACTATTTAAAGCTGTTTTTACATATAGGTGTTTTGAATTCTCTGGTACATTCCCACATGACACAGTCGTAACGGTTCAAGTTTGGGATTGGGATAGAAACCGAAAACACGACTTCATTGGCGAAACCCAAATCGATTTGGAAAATAGGTATTATACCAAGCACAGAGCGCACTGCGGTCTTCCCTATGAATATACCGAGTAATTTAATACGAAACACTTATAAAGCTTATTCTTTTCACTCAACTTCTAGATTTTTAGAATCGGCAGTGCTTCATGGCGAGATATGTTCACACCATCGGAGATACTGGAAAAGCTGTGCGCGAAATGCAATATACCGCAGCCGCAATATTTTGATACGTATGTGCGAATTGGTAACTTGATGTTTGCGCCCAAACCACGGGAAGGTAAACATTCAAATGGTGTGAAATTATCACATTTCTTTAAATGCTTGTTTTAGGTGAACCTCCAAAATCGGTTTATAATAAACATGAATTGGCTTTAAACGTTCTCCATCATTGGCACGAAATGCCTGTTGTTGGATGTTATTTAGTGCCAGAACATGTGGAAACCCGATCTTTGTACAATCCTCGTAATCCTGGTATAGAACAGGTAAACTCTAAAAAATATTAATGGCAACGTCCTAGATGAATCCTAAGAGAACAGTATCAAAAGATTGGGAATAACTGACATAACGTTAGAATAGTAGAACTATTCTTTTAATATAGTAAGTCAATCGACTTGTTGTAGTAATAACGAATAACGTTGCTACCTTTGTTAGGAACACGCTTCCCATTCCTCAATATCTCTAGGCAGCTTCACATACGGCAAATTACGATCACGTACGTGTTCAACATGAGCGCATACTTTAATAAGTGAATCTTAGTTCTTAATTTTTATCCCATTTATTAACTCAAACGACCGCCGATTTTTAAAATTAATACTTAAATAAAAAATGGCCCATGATTTAAAAGGAAAAATGATGTTTTCATTGTATAATATCCAATATATTGCTATTTGTAATAGCTGTCGCAGAGAAATTCCTCTAATTAGTACTTGAGTAATTTGGAATTTGATCTGTAGCAAATAATCTTTTAAATGATACATCCCAAAGTTAAGCACTGTCTAGAAGTCTACTATATTAATTACGCAGGCTGTACTATTTAGTACAAATGTTTACAATTTCTTTTATCAAATATAGATACTCACAATTTCTTTATTTATCCAGAAACATAATGTCTAAATATACACACATAATAATAAGATCAAAATTAATGTGTAATTGACATGGACCCTCAGAGGTGTAGGGTTGGGTTGAGGTCGGGCCAACCGTAGCCCCTTCGTTTCCTTATCCAGTATTTGATCATCCTCGTGTCCGTTAAGATTTTCTTCCCGTTTGGGAAGCAATTCATTTATAGAGAATCCAGTTCGCGAGTTCTTATCGTTTGGATTTGAATTTGCCATATCCGTTCGTGCGCTTATTCTCACCTTGCGTAGTCGGTCCCGATTTAAGTGCCGTGTTAAGTCTATGGTGATGTTCGGACATCCCTGAATCCTCACCCAAATGGCGCGAGCAATCTATGCGATCTGCTCCCTCGCACTCGGCAGATCCAATTCTCGCCAGTGTTTTGGCGCTCACGTAATATGGCAACCTAACTATCATCCTTAGAATCCATATCGGTATGTTTTTTGAAAGTTGTAAGATCGCCGGCGCAACTGCCCCGTACGTCATTTTGGACTTGGATAGGTATAGTCGCCTCTTCTGCTGAACATTGAGGTTGCTGTTCCTGCATATACCGACCACCTTGTAAAGTTTGAACTTAGCCTGCAGGATCATGGCGTAGACTATATTGCTTCGTGTAACGCCCAGATTGCTTTGCATGCTTTTATTTCAGGGAAAACTACAGTGTTGGGTAGATGTCTTCCCGGTTTGTGACCTACCTCCACCGCCAGCAGTAAATATAACGCCCCAAATTCCAAAAAAATATGAACTACGTGTAATAATTTGGAATACCGAAGACGTAATTTTAGAGGAAGACGATTTTTTTACTGGCGAAAAGAAAAGTGATATTTACGTTAAAGGGTAACGAATTATCATCTCATGATGTAACAATATCGGTGTGTGTCGAATTTTCCTTTCTAGATGGCTTACAGATACTGACCAAGCCCAATCGACCGATGTCCATTACAGATCCCTAGGAGGAGAGGGTAACTTTAACTGGCGCTTCGTCTTTCCGTTCAGCTATTTAAAAACAGAACACAAGATTGTGGTTGTCAAAAAAGAGAGAATATTCGATATAGTGCCTACAGAACAAAAGGTGCCATGCACATTGAAATTGCAAGTTTGGGATAACGACACCTTTTCACCAGATGACTTCTTAGGTTAGCATACGTTTTTACAGAAAGAAAATAAACCTTTTAAAAATATCTTAAGTTTGGTAATGAATAAATTTATTCTATACTTTATGTACACAATGCATTGTGGTTCTAGGTTCACTTACATTAGACCTACGGCGAATGCCGCGAGGTGCCAGAACTTCAAAGAAATGTACGTTGCAACTCCTAGAGCCCGGCACGCCGCAAATTAACTTGTTCCGAATCCAACGTGTTAGAGGCTGGTGGCCTTTCCGTGGAGTTAATAATAGCAATACTGAATATACTCTAGCTGTAGTTATCTTAACATCGTATGTAATGATACAAGAACGTTATAAACAATTTTGTAGGGCAAACTGGATGCCGAATTTAATTTATTAACAGAAGAAGAGGCTCAAGCTAATCCAGCTGGTATGGGACGTAAGGAACCACATGCTCTGGCAAAACCAAAGTAAGTGACATTCTCTATACTTATTTAAATAATATTTAAATCTACAGTTACATTACATGAAACATTTCAACAAAAAAAGAATGCCAGTTGTAATTGATAAGGAGACTTCCTTAGTATTTCCAGTTGATTACCATAAAATATCACTGAGGCTGATACCCAGTTTTAATTCCTGTCAACGTGTGCGTAGATTATCATGTTACCATCATTCATTACGAAGGTTTGACTATCGCAAGAGAATAACTGAGAGCAACAATAATTATATTTTGAATGTAATCAGTTTTGAAAAGTTTCATAATATGGCATATTATGCCATCGCATATTTGCGATTGTTTGCGATCGTTTCTCGAACTATGAGGTAAATATTGCTTCTAATTGTTCACTTACCTCTTTAGCTTCTATTGGGAAGTTAAAACTTCGATTTCAATTGCTCCAAAATGTTGTCAATCCTATTATTGTTAAAGATTGTTGTGATAATGTTAAATAAAAAAGTTGGTATGGAGGCGCCGGGTATCGATCCCGGTACCTCTCGCATGCTAAGCGAGCGCTCTACCATCTGAGCTACGCCCCCGATATTATATATACCAAAACTTATTAGAATTGTAAGATATTTTAAATGTAGAACTTTTTATGTACAAATGAACAATTTACGCATATCTCTAGGTTGTCACGTTGGAAAATATAGATGTAACAAAATTACATAATTATATATACACTGCCGTTCAGTGAAGTTCGGTCATACAATAAAAATCTGTTATATCACACTGTATACAATTATTAATACATAAAATTAGGAAAATATTAAGCATACACTCTTTTCTAAGGGATTAAAGCCATAAATTATTATGTAAAGTAGAAATATTGCGACAACTACAATAAAGTCTCTTTTATTATCATTCTAAGAATTTCTCGGAAGTACCGATCTTTTGAAACGGATCGTTTGGGGATTATTAACGAACAATACATTTAGGAAATATACCGCAGTATCACTCTTGTTTATTTATCACAGGCGTAAAGATATAAATTTGCTTCATTTTACTGTTAAACGTGTGTTGGTGTGTATCTGTCGTTTTTGCGCGAAAGTTTTAAGAAAATTTATTTCAAAATGACACGTGGCAAGCCTACCAGTGTAGAAAAACGTTCACGCATTATTACGCTGTTTGAAGAAGGATATTCGGGGCGACAAATTGCTGAAAAAATAAATATGAGAAGTTCAACAGTAAATGACATCATAAAGCGATATCGGACAACTGGAACTATAGAAAATCGTGTTCGTCCTGGAGCATCTAGGAAAACAACAAGAGCTGAAGATTTGAGAATTGTATTATTAAGCAAACGCAATAGAAAATTAACAGCGCCACAAATAGCAGCCGAAGTAAATCGCGGCCGTGAAGAAAAAGTTTCGGCGAGTACGGTAAAACGTCGACTTCAACAAGCGGACCTTCATGGACGCATTGCCATTCGTAAACCCTTATTACGTCGGGGCAACAGAGCAAAACGGCTACAGTGAGCCCGTTCTCATCTAGATTGGTCGTTAGATGATTGGAAACACGTGCTTTGGAGTGACGAGTCAAAGTTTGAGGTTTTTGGGCAAAATCGACGAGTTTATGTCCTAAGATCTAACACCGAAAAAATGATCCCCCGCCGACTGCATTGTGCCAACAGTGAAGCAAGGGCGTAGTTCTGTGTTAGTGTGGGAATATGTTTCTCCTTTGCTGGGACGGGAGCTTTATGCAGAGTGCAGGGTGTAATGAGGAAGCAAAATTATTTTGCAATACTCCAGAATCGTGCAGTGCCATCAGGATTGCGTAGAATAGGCCGTAACTTTACATTCATGCATGACAACGACCCAAAACACACTGCGTTAGTGTGGAAGAACTATCGAAAGGAGCAAGAAGAACAGCGCACCCTGAAAGTAATGACATAGCCCCCACAAAGCCCAGATTTGAACCCTATAGAGTTGTGGGATGAACTGGACAGGGGATCCGAAAAATATGCCCAACTTCACAAGAACATTTACGGAATATTCTGCAACATGAATGGATTAATATTCCACAAACCGTTTTAACAAAACTTATCGAAAGAATGCCTAGAATAGTTCGAGCGGTGATTAACAGCAAAGGAGGTTTTTTTCGATGAAAAAAAAAATAATGTTCAGTATGTTATATTAGACCAGAATAACTTTTTATTTATTTATTTTTGTCTTTTTTACCTGTACATACAATAAAATTGCATTTTGTTTTGTTTCGTTTGTTTCTGTAACCTTTTCATGTTTTTTACCAACCGACCGAACTTCTCTGAACGGCAGTGGATGTAATTAATTAGTGAACATTAGTATTTCGTACAACTCTTTTAATAGATATCTACAAACACGGATTCATTCCATTTATACGGACTTCACGTAAGTGCGTACTCTTCACCAGAGGAATCTATTATTTCGAATGTACCACTGCAACTACAACCCTTATTCTTATCGATCTAGCCAATAGCCATGAAGCAGATTTATGAAACAAAAAAAATATTTTTCAACATATCAACACTCGCTCAAAAAAATCTTTTTTTGAAAAAAAAAAACCCCTTTCAATGCTGCTTTCAACTATAAGAAAAACGCCGCCCTCTCAACTGTTTCTTTTTTCAATTAAAAGTAATAGTCGCTCGAAGCCAAGTCCGGGGTGTAGAGTGCGTACAAGTTAGTTCTAGTTTATTACTTTTCTTACTACTCTGCCATCGGGATTTTTATCAGGATGAAACTGTTGAGCTAAACGATGCCTTTCTGATTGTAGCTTCGCCATGCTTATTCCCTTCTAATCCCAAGCTTTTATAAGCATCTTCCACCGTCATAGCCGGCGGCTTCTTTTCAACTTTATATTTCCAAGCTTCCAAAACATCTTTCAACAGTTTCACCCAAAGTGTCATTATAACTTGTAATGTTTACAATAAAAAAAAGAAGACAATATTGAATCTTACCGGATCTGGAATAGGCCAATCTGGAAATTTTGTAGTATCACATAAACGCCGAAGATAAAATATGCATATCTCATCTCTATAAAACCGTAATCGTTGATTACTTTTTGAACTTGGTGAGCTTTGCAGATCTGGCATTATCACGAAGCAGCACAATCTTTCGTTCACAATTTGATGTCATTGCAGTTTTCAATTCTTTAATTGTTTCCTTGTAGGCTTTTCCGGTTACTGCAGCGGCTCTTTCCACATATTGAATTAACATTATCCCTTCTGCATCCCAAAACGCCGTAGATATCAGTTTTCCTGACGAAGACTGCGTTCTTTCTTCTTTTGGTGACGGCGATTCTTTATGAACTCATCTTATTTTGTTGGTGGATCCCAGCAATACACCCACTTCACTTCACATCGCCCGTTACAGCTTTTGAAAAGAATCTTGCTAATACCAGTAACATTTCTTAGCTTCAATGTTTAATAGCACTCCTCGCTTTTCAGTTGCGTATGGGTGGTTAAGATGGGCACAAGCAAGATTTTTTCTAAAAATAGTGACACCTATTATGCTAAAAAAGCGACAGTTAAGTGAAACTAAAAGGGCACAAATTGTGATTTTGACTTTCAAACTAAAGCTATTCAAAAGTTAAAGTGTTCACATTGTGCTCTTCAGTTAGCTATAAATAAGTGTACTACTAGATCTTATAAAAAAGATGTCGGAAGAGGACGACCCAAAATAACAACGAGAAGAAATGCACGAAGTGATCCAAAAATGTTGTGCAAAACGGTTATAAGACGCAAGATTAAAATGACGTGAGGCAAAGAAATGGCTGTTACTGTCCGAAATCAACAGAAAGGAACCATTTACTAGCACGAAAACCAACAATATGAAGAAATGTAACTCAGATACGAATGCTAAAAAGAAAAACGGCAACAAAAACTTGCTGAATTCAGTATTTATGGTATAAAAAGTAATTCACATTATCGTATTTCCGAAAGCAATATCAATAAAAGAAAGAGACAATCTTTCTGTGGTCCGTCTTTCCTACCAATTACGATTACAATCTCCAAAGCTAAAGAGGTCACAAGCGACTTAGTTAAGTAATTTTCATTTACATAGAACCGTATTCAGAAAATATTTCTATAGCTCTTAACTATATTTTCCAAAATCGTACATTCACCGGTTGCTCCTGTATTATGGTTGCGCAGCTGCAGAATGCACAAGGACAATTCTTCGATTGCCTCGTGTATTTTTTTGTCAAATGCAATGTAGACGATATGCAACGGAAGTACACAAGGAAATCGAAGAGTTGTATTTGACCTCCCATTTATGTCACCACCAACCGCCCACCGCTGCGTACATCGTAAAATGAACAACTTATTTTAACTGTTTCATTCACTGGTCCAATAGTTCTGTTTTTACCTTGTATTCAAATTAAACTAAGCATTTTATATTCTCAAGTACATTATTGTTGCTCTTGGTTTATATTTTATACTAGGCAAAGCAATTTAATTTAAAAAAAGTGTCTTCTGCTATCCTTTGTTGAAGTATTACTAATTAATTGGAGGAGAACGTACTAGAAACATATTTCAATCCCTACATCGCACAGCGAATAACGTCTAGACATTAAAAGGTCGCAACCAATTATTTTCTAGAAAATATAGGAACATGGTAAGTAGCGTGCTGGGTTAGGATTTTTTACCGAAGCTGCTCCGATCACGTTTGTCTTCATCTTGACGATTAAAATTTGCACCAAGCGAATATTAACCTTAGTAATCCCTAGAGAATAAAGTAATATGGTAAAAAGGTATTAACTCGGTTTTAATATTATGAAACGATGTTGCATGTGGTTTATGAAGTGTTTTTATTTACAAACCAACACGTCAGGATTCCGGTGGTTTGTAAATTAATATGGTCATAAAAAACATAATCGAAAAGGTCATATTTACAGCTAAATCCATTATTGAAACTCCCAATTACGATTTAGATTTATTGATAAGTTTGACAATTGAAATAGCAACGTATCTTCTAAATGTTAAAGCATGTTTACTACAGATTTCTAAACATTTATCATTCAAAGCATATTTGAAAGCTATTTACCCAGTGGGCGAAAGCAGCAGAGTGGGGAATGGTCTATGCAGTTTGTGTGGATGAATCTCGTCTTCAGTTCGAACATTCTGCAGTATCATATCTTAACATATCATATTAGCAAATTGTTCACTATGCCGCTAAATTTGACGAACCGGTGCAGTAAGTCGCGAACCCGATGGTAGTAGACTCAAGGTGAAACTGTTGTGAATGTGAGGATGCGTCTATATCATTCGCCTAAGAAATCAATTAGAAAGCTCTGACAGGAAAATAATTTGTCATATGGTCCTTGTTAGATTATTTTTAGGAAAAATTTCCATATAAAATTCGCGTTGTACGAGAATGACAAACCTTCTTCTCAGAGAATGTTAGTTAATGGTCCATTGATAAGCTTTATGTAGAAACCATTGCATTGTGAAAGTGTTGGTACTTGGATATCAGCTTCAGAGAAGAATTATTCGTCCAATATTTTTTCATGAAAGGGTAAACGCAAAAAGATACTGCAACCTTTTCTAGTTGCATGATCTGGCATTCAATCGCGAGTAATGCTAGCGTGCAATTATTCAATTACAGCAATGTGATACCATTTGCCAGTTTATTTGAAGTGCTGTAGTAATCCACATTATATTGTTAAGTTAGGTTTTTTTTTGTTTAATTATTAGTTTCTATTAGTAGGTAGCTATTTTAATTATTACCTTTGACGTATCCAACACAAAAAAATCGCTCATTACCAAGTTGATTGTATAAAGTAACTTTTTTTTAATACATACATACCCTAACAACTTTCACCAGGTTTTTATTTGAAATGTCATGAATTACTAACGTATTTCGCTCAAATTAGTGCGCCGGTTTGGTGAAGACCACACAACCACATACACCCTCTCCAAACGCGATATCCTCGCAAAGAAGAATTGCCCTCATAATAGAGAGTCACCGCACACAAAGCCAAAACACCGCGATAGGGAAGACTACCCACGAATGCCACAACACCAACCCGACGAAGCCCTACTATAGTGAAACCATGTCACCGTCACTGAGGCACATCACTCTTACGGAGTCGCCCAACCCCTGCGGAGCCACACCATCCACGCCTGGACTGAGATTACCACATCAGTTATTTACACTTTCAACAGCAACTTATTTATATCATTACTTCCAAATATGTCAAATGTAAAAACGTAGGCTTCCACGGCCTGAATCAGTTGAAACTAAACGTGTTCCGGGTTTGAACTGTGTCATGTCGTTGGTTAAAAAAAAAAAATCGACGTTTCGGCCACAATCGTATGGGGCTTCTTCAGGAGCCTTTCGGCCTGTCAAATGTAGTTCAAAGCGTAATTCTTGATATATATTTAACTGTCGAATGTATAGTTGTAACCACCAAAAATAATTCAAAAGAAAAACATGGCTTTCTCGATTACGTTTTTTATGATTGTATGATACTTTACGCAGGTCAAGTTTCCTGGATCGTGATTCAATCAACTTGTTTCATATTCTTTTCTGCTACGCTGCCATTATTGGTCTTTTCCCAAAGTAAGTTTTAGTCTATCCATTCTAATTCTTTCCTTTCTATAGACCAAGGTATAGACTAGGTACATAACTCTATTTTCATTCTGTACTTGACTTTGTTTCGCCCGCACTCGTATAATTTGGCTTAAGCACTACATGTCTTAAGTAACCATTATTTTTAATGCATGCCTAAAGACGGCGGATATAATATGTCGCAACTTGTCGCAAAATTATCTTGGAAATAGCTCCCATTTCGGCAGTAATACGTTGTATGAAAAAACTGTTTCTTTAAAATAGTCCGTGTAAATCTGAAGCTATCAAGTTTGTGCTGCTTATGCATAATTTAATAATGGATAAACAAATTTATATCTGATGAATATTCTACTTTGGAAAATGTTCATCTATTCTATTCTCATCATTTTAGTGTCTTCATGCAGAAGGTAAGAAGACAGAAGAAACGTGTACGATCAGTCGTATCAAATACACTAAGTAATATTTCAAGCATTAGAACCGAATCTTGGTGGAACCCGGGCAGTGTGTCAAGCTAACTTCGAATAAGAACTTATGTACACAATATTGTATATAACATACGTTGTAATAAAGACATTACAATTACATTAAACCCTCCATCGTTGAATTTATCTTTCAGAAAATTGCAGAGATGTTCTATTTAAAATAGGAATTGATCTTTTCTGACATTCTGTATAGTTACAAAAACGATCTTACACCTTTAGCATGCGCCGTTATTAACCACGCCGATATGGCAATTTTCAAAGTGGTTTTTGAATATCTGCAATATTCCAGGTTTTTTGACAATTTTGCAATTCACTGACGACATTATTTTTTTTTCAGCCGACCAGACACTTCGTTCTCATTTTTCAAGAACCCGTTTAAACTTATAAAATTTGTCGTATGCATACACTACAAATGGAAAATAATAATCGGCACTTTATTAGTATTTGGGGGCCTTTCAATAGCGTGGGCTATATGGCGTTTCCCAGAGATGACTATAAACAAAGTGTTAAACTTAATTCTGTAAAGTGCTTTTATTTATATGACAAGATTATTTTTCTTTACTTTTAGAGTCTTATTTGTATGATTTACAATAAATTAATTCTTAAGATTTCCTTGCATTTGCCATTTCAAAATTGTGTCTTTTGTAAAAAACATTGAAGACATCTTGAACCTACTTACACGAATCAAGCAAATTTAAATGTAATATACACTTGCAACGTCATTACGCCATTTTCAGCTGAATTGCAAGCACGTAAACGTGGCTGCTATAATTGATTCTCCCGTCAAGTTTCAAGATCAACTGTGTACACAATTGTAACGGAACACTTTTTTGTTTTATTTATATTTTTATTTATACTTTTGTCAGTAACAAGCAAAGCGCCTCGCAAATTTTTCAACACAGTAAGCCAGTTTATACCTGTATGATTTTTTGTCGTGGTCGTGCAGTAATCGTGCCATGAAGAAAAATGTGTTTGTGTTCACACAGCACGATTTTTTCGTCGCGGTCGTGTCTGAAAAGAGTTTTTGATTTTGTCATATCAACGCAGGGCAAGTGCATAAACTTGCATAGAGTTGCTTCTATCACTGTTGTTATAATGAGACTACGACATCGTGTCGTCGCAGTCTTCTTGCCGCGGTATCACGATAGTCATGTACGATATATCGTTATCGTTGACGACAATGAACAAAGGATTGTACGTATGAAAGCAGGCTAAAGTATTTATTGTTAATGTCGACTTTTTTATGAGTTAATGATTGTTTGCAAAATTGCTTATCGCAAAAATTAAACGAGCAGACAGATCTTTAATCACGTTATATTTGAAGCGTATTAATGCAAACAAAACTTATCTTTTGTAATAACTTCGCTATTGTAAACATTGCTCCCTTTTTCCTGTGCTTTTTTAATGGTATATTGCCTTTACCGACCATGTAATTGTTGTTAATTACTGATACGCTTACATATATTTGTTCTAGATTGTGATAATTACAGCGTCCAGGCGGAAATGAAAACGTTTACTTGTTTTACTGTCAAGCATCATATTTGCATGTTAAATTTATCTAATAAGACATGGAATAGCTGCTACAAATATGTTACTTTTTATGAATAGAATATAAACTGAAATGTAGCTGTTTTTAAACTTCGTTTTCAAATACTCAATATACATAGTTAAATCAATCTTTTCGTCATGGAAACCCCTCAATGGTGATTGGACTGGACAATTCAAAATAGTATGTGCAGCAAATTGAAATTGATTCTTCATCTTAGAAAATGGACCAAAGAAAATAGGCATGTTGGAAATTTAAGAATGGAAAAGAGAATAGTAAAATATTTGTTTGTAGTAACGTTCAGGTTCTGATATAAGAGAAAAGGAAGCTAGGAGTTACAATTTGAGTTGAGCTTTCCTTTCTAGCCAATTTAATTTTTCTTTGAAACATATTTCCAATTACGCCTCTGGCGTTAAATACAATGAAATAAATTGAAGCCAAAATAATCAATGGAGATGGATATACATGCTTACAAAAATGCTCGATCCATGCAGACTCAACAAGTCGAGGTGTGCTTTAACAAACAATTTTTCCTTTCTGTTTTTCTATAAAAAATATTGCAAGAAACGCTACCCAAAACATATTGCCCTTGGCATGCAAATGTTAAGCCAAGTAAGATCCTAGTATGCAGTAAATTGTTACAAGGAAGTAAGAAATGGTAATTTTAAACGAAAAAGCGTTTCGTCCGTTCATTTTTAAATCCTTTTAAGTCAATTAAGCTCCTGAGCAGCGTCAAAGGCTTTATTCAAATCCACGTTTGACTTGAGTTAACTGGAACAAATGAAATATTTTTATAAAAGCAGTGGTTAATAAAAATGTATAATTTGTTGAATAGTGTAGTTTAGCAACTCTGGCGGTACAAGTACAAGACATATATACAAGACTTGTAATTACTGTTGTTATTTGATCTCTTTAGCACCTGAATTTTAAACTAAATTCAACCTAATAAATTGTTTCATTGCTCAATCACGATATTAATCAAAATCACCGATACGCAAACATTTTCTAATTGATATGCAAACCTCTAGCAATACCTTCGTGTATATATTCTACTAATTATCTCGTGAAAAGGTAAAACAAACCCGGTTTCCAATTACTATGAACGTGTTTTAATTACCTCCACTATCAGTTTAGCTGAAATATACACTTTGGAACGATACCAGCAAGATACGATAGCATTGAAAAATGCCTAATATTCATATGGAATGTAATGGCGAAGTCTCGCGGGAAATTAGTTTAATATATAGTATACTACTTTGATATATGTCGAATAAATGATATTGGGAGGAAAATTATACCTACGCCAAATTGCATTCTATGAAATTTTGATGCTTTAAAAATTATAATAAGGTGATTAAAAATGTTTATTCCCTATACTCTCGAAAAAAAGGGTAGACGTATCGTACAGTACGCTAGAACTTAAATGGAACAATATACAAATGAATTAAAATTAACACCGTGCTGCTGTTAACTTTTCTGATATTGGTATGTACTTCAACACTGGAGCTGTAGTATTCCTTCCACTGATTACAATGGTCTACAGAGAAACAATTACGTGTGATGCATGGCATGTTGCATCGAGTATTCCATAAGGCACAAATCTCGATTAGTTATTATTCCTAATATTTGTTAATGTTTTAGACGAAAACAATTTTCAAAAATGGTATGATCTCCAAAGAGCAGTAATTGGACGGATTAATCGTAAATTGAAATTAAGAATGCTATGTCTAAACAACAACTTTCGCGGAATTTGTCGTAAAAGAAACGAAAACACTGCACGTCATCAGAGACTTTTAATAAAACTGAAATCGCATTGTTAAATAAGTAAGGGGCCAAAACGTTGCATCCTCGAATGAAAAATCCCAATAGAAGAATTTACTGCGTCAGTAGAAACGCCCAATAAGAACCCAGATGCCACAACGAAAGATTATGTAAAAAACGCATGCAAAATTACAATTTCAAAGTTAGAAGTTTAAGAAATAAGACAGGCCATTTTAAAAGAATCCAAACATAAACATTATTTTCATTTCAAAGTAAATAAAAGGAACAGAATAATCATTTTGTATAAGCAGGATTATTTCAATCTCGTTTCAACAATTTGCTATCATCAGGGCCTTGTAAAGAATTAAGAAAAAATACCTTACCACCCATGATTAGAAAAACAAAAGAGATTCTGAAAAATTGGCTTAAACTTATAAAGTTTTACATGACGGGAGCTTCGAGTTAATTTATATAGATGGTTGTTGCATGGCAATGTTTCACATTTTATTATATAAAATATCTGTAACGATGACCCACATCTACTGAGTGTCAAAATACTCCTAACCTTCATGAATGGAGAGAAGAACCCTCACTTAATACGCTAGAAATGTTATCAAAGATGACTGTCAATAAACAATTGGGCCCGGTTGTTAGATAATAATTTAATTGGCCCAAAAATCTATCTAACACCTTCGATTTTTCAACAGAAATTTATCACATCCACTACCCGACAAAGTTCCATTAGAAGCTAGATTAAATTAATAGTTCCAACGTGAAGGTACACCGGCATATTGTAGAATAAAAGTGAGAAACTTCTTGAATTAAAGTTTCCCTGAGAGATAGACCCGCTTAATGGCGGGATCTCTAGATCCCCGATCTGAATTACTATTTGGGGAGACTATTTGAACGAAAAACCACGAAGCTGTTGTGAAACCTGAAGATGTCGTAGCTCGTATTTAAGCTCCTGTGGCGCCAATAAACGGAAATATGCTACAGATGTTCGTGATCCAACAATATATCGTGCAAGAAGTACGACGCAAACATTTTGTAAAAACAGGTACAAATATTATTCGTTTCTAATAAAATGTACAAAAAACAAACTGAAAATTTTCCACTCTTCATTTATGATTTCTGTTAGCCCCCTGAATTCAATCTCAGAAGCATGAGCGTCAATTTTACAACACCATGTATAAATTACTAAACTATCAAATAAACGATGAGATATTTGCAAGAATTTGTGCCGCTTCAGTCTTACTGCTCATCTGCTATCATGCCCACTGTTTTAGTTTATGTTGTAACAATTTTGAATAGCAGTGTATATGCACCAATGTTATTTCGATTTGTTGCAATTTTCAAAGTTTCTTCTTAGTTTTTTTGTTCTTGCAAATAATTTTTACGTGCATGATCGACCGTATGAAATTCTCTTTCGTCCCTTCTCTTATGAACCTTAGTGGTGATCAGACGTGATTGCAAAGAAAAGTGATATTAAATTCGTGAGTATCTTTCCCAATGAATCTATCTTGCAATAATATCTTATTATTGAGTTATCTAGTTTGAATTTAAAAATTGTTTTTTTTCGCCTAATTTTATATTCTACTGTATCGCTTAACCATTCTTTCTTTAGTCTCGTGCACATGTTGCAATGATCTGCGTACCTTAAATTTTTCTTGATGTTAATTTTTAACGTTCAATTTTACACTTAAAATTTCTTGTAATTTACATTATTTTACTAATTGCCTAAGTTTATTCTTTTTTTTTGGCTTCGTTATTCATTTTCACTTTTTTTTTTGTTTTATTTCCCTCCCTAATTAGGTCTATTAGCTTCTTTTTTGTTGGTTATTTTTTGTATTTTTAGGTATTTGTAAAAGAACAAAGATTCATGGCGCAGCGCACGGTGATTCAAGGTATCCGGGGGAAATTCTAAAAACGAATTCGAGGTGTCAGCAAACCAAATCGAGCAAATACCTGGGATCGTTGGTTTTTTATTTTATTTATTTATTTATTTTTTATTAATATATTCAAACAAAATAAATTTTTGATTAAGTCTACATTAATAACGTGTTATATCTTTCCACAAGTTAAGAGGAGGTGCAACAAAGTTTTTTTTTTAATTAACAAAACTCCTGGCGCCCTTTCCAAAATATATTTATTTAAGAACTTTGATGGATCTCTACCTACCCTACCCTGAGCGCTGCTCTAGTTGGAGGTACAAAATGAACCATTTTGGTTACACATTATTGGTGACCAACGTGTGCAGCCTGAACTCCCGTTCCTCTTCTTGATTTGTGGAAATATAACATTAGGTCAGAATTTGTCATAGTTTTTCTTTTCTTTTAATTTACATGGTCACATTTCATTGTATAATTTTATTCACATTACGTTATTTTTGCCACAGTTCTCTAAAAGTTAGATATTAAAAATGAATATCGAGCCAAATCATTTAAAGACACCTGAGATAGATTTGCAGTTGAAAAATATCGTAGTTATGTAGAGGGCACTCACTTTACTGTAATAACTGATCATGCTTCCCTAATTTGGCTGAATAAATTGTCTAATCCATCAGGCAGATTAGCTCGTTGGGCTGTCCAGGTATCTCAGTATAACTTTGAAATTATTCATCGTAAAGGATCTCTCAATGTGATTGCTGATGCTCTTTCACGCTCCGTTGAAGAAAACATCAAAAGCAATATCTCTGAGTGAAAGATTGTTGTTCCAACACCTCATCGGCAAGATATATATCATGATTCAGAAACAGCAGCACACTTGGGTGTATCCAAAACTTTGGCTCGAGTTCTAGAATTATATTATTGGCCCAGTATACGCAGGGACGTATATAAGTATATTAGAAAGTGTAGAGTTTGTGCCTCATGCAAAGCATTCAACTTACCTAAGGCAGATTTAATGGGTTCATACAAGAATATAAATTTCCCTTTTCAACCTATATCTGCTGATTTATTAGGACCGTATCCAAAATCCAAAACTGGAAATCAATATCTCTTACTTATTGTTAACTGGTTCAAAAAGTTCTGTTTAGTACAACCTTTACCGAAAGTGATATCTCGTGCTATCAGGAAGTTTATTGAAAATCATGTTTTTCTTATATTTGGCGTACCTCAAATTTTTGTTTGTGATAATGGGCCTCAGTTTCGCTCTATTGAATTTCAAAACTTTATGAAAGAGTATAAAGTACAGAAAATCTGGTACAATGCGCGATATCATCCGCAAATTAACGCCACAGAGAGACAAAACTGTGTTATTGTCACAGCAATTCGTTCATATGTAAAAGAAAATCTTGGGATTTTGGGAAAGACTTGGGATAATTCAATTCACAAAGTCGCACAGAGCATACGGCTCTCCAAACATGACGTTACAGGGCATTCACCTGCTTTCTTGATGTTCACCAGAAACATTCCCTTAACTCGTGATTATTATGCTGGTATCTCAGAAAATGCTCAAAATATAATTTCTATTTCCGACAAGAATTATTATCTTCATATAATTATCAAATTATATGAAGATGTTCGTAAGCGTATATATAATGCATATCAAAAAATGCCCAACAATGTAATCTTAGAAGACATCCTGTCACGTATGAAGTAGGCGACAAAGTATGGAAAACGAACTATGTTTTATCTAAGGCCGCTGACGATTTTGTTGCCAAGCTTGCACCCAAATACATACCATGTATCATTAGTAAAGTAATTTTTCCGCTAGTGTACAGTGTCAGTAGTGAAGATGGAGAAGATCTGGGAAATTGGCACGTCAAAGATTTCAAACAGCGCTTCGATAAAGATAATTAGAAATTGTTACCTTTTATCTTTCCCTAGTTGTGAATTACCTTCCATACCGTGGTCTAGTGTTTCTGTGTAAGTCGTCACGATGGACCCCGTGACGTGAAATGTGTCCACCTTTTCCTTATCCTGTCGCTTTATTTTCGGGGTCGTTAGGGTTTCCGTTCACTTTTTATTCTCTCCATCAATTCACCCTGTGCGGGGCGCTGCTGGAATTTCTCCATGCATACCCAGAATACCCGTTCTGGTTTCAATACCATGTCGTAGGATGCGACAAAAAAATCACATTTATGTTGTATGAAATAAAACCTCAATTTCATTATGCTCCAATTAATATCTCTGGATGCTTATTCAATCTATTTATTCCGAAATCCAGAATATCCTACTTACAATGTATTCTAAGTTCATTTAATACGTTTTTATTGTCTTTCGCATACCCAGAATGTATTTAGTTAGTGCGTACAGATTCTATTTATTTTAATTGTTTGCCTTAATTGGTTTCTATAGCTATATCCTAATAAATACTATTATTGCCATTAGTTTGTAAAATGTCTCGTTAGGAAATTTGATGTCATTGCTGCAGAACTTTATATTGTACCTGTTTCCATGCCATATAAAACTTTCCAAAATATATTACTTACTGGAACTGTAGGTATTTTTCCTTTTGGCCTCAGTTTTGTATACAGCATTTCAAATTTATGAGTTATTTCGATTATTTTTAGAATAAATTCTTCTTCAAAGATATATAAGTGTATAATAGCTTAGTACAATAATGTACAGTAACACCATTGGCATTCAGCAGTAGTAAGATCTGGGAGTCCCTATTCCCACTATTTCTAGAAACGACAATCTGTGGCTAAAATTAAATTTGGTTTGCATTGCATAAGCAATAGCAAATCTAAACTAAGCACAAGAACATAATAGTCAGAAATATTGTAAGTTCCCTGTATTAATATGGAACACAGCTGCTCCCTGTCGGAACAGCTGCCGCTTGTCGGAAAATAATTTTATATAAATAATGACTTTGTATTTAATTATATTCTATAAAACCTTTAGATATCCATTAATATTAGAAAGCATCTACTAAGCAATTTAAACACGCAACAATATTTATAGTGCTTCAAAGAGCACATTCGCCTATTAATCCTTGTTAATGTAGTTAATCCTTAAAAAGAAAATTTCAGCGAACAACGTACTTCCCAGAAGTAATATTGTTGAGAAGAAAAGCAATATTGATAATACGTATTGCATAATACTATAAATTCAGCGGTATGTAAATGTTTTTTTTTCATCATAATTGCAATTTATTTTGATCTTGGGTAAAATCGATCTCACAACGCTTATCAATTTAGTGAAGCCTGGTATCTCCTTGCATATGTTTAGATCAGTAGAAGACGTACAAAAGCCGTGTTTTCGTTGTGACGAACGTAACGGTACCGCAACGAAATTCATTGAACAAGTCTACGAATCGTTCTGTTGTTTGCCTAGCGTAAGAGAACAGCTACACAGTGGTAATTAATGATTATGGCTTGTGCAATGAATACAAGATTTATAACAGACAAGGCGTAACTATGTGCCACAATAAATTATTACTTGTGTATTACTTAAGTAATCTCAAAGCTTTCAAGTGTTATTTTGGTTATTCGGCTATAATTGCCTCTCATTGAACAATACAGTTCGATGTAAATAACAGACTGTACCAAATCCAAGTACTTGCGTGATATATATAAACGAGTATCATCGTTTCTAAAACCTCCCTGTAAGAAAAGTAAAAGTAGAAGGTAAAAGTTTTAGAAAAATCAGCAAAATGTAAATCATCATCGTTGGAAAATAATTAATTCTTTCGTACGAAATATAATTTATATTGTAGAAATTTCGAACTATGCTTCCCTTTCCGTCAGAATTAGGCGGTGCAATGAATGGTATACCAATTTGTTGAGAGATCATGCAAAGTTCGTAAAACACACCTTAAATTTTGAAGCAACTAAAGTATTATTACGAAATATCTATTGAGACACTAAGAAACATTACAATAACACATTGATTTTAAACTCTAGTGACAAAAGTGAGTCGTCGTGCCAAATCGTTAATGACACTGCAAAAGCTCTATTTAAGGATAATAAAGTATCCATCAAATGTAGATCCTTCACCGAAACGTTGAAACTTTTCGCCGAAACGAAGAAACTTTTCACTAAAATGGAGAAAGTTTCCACGAAATGGAATATATGTAACACTGAAAGCTTTCGCTTCTATTCAACTCCATAAAATTTTAACTCCGTCGATTCTAACTGCTTGTGAAATTGAACGCGAGGGAGTATTAAAGCAGTGTTAGATCTGACACAGTATTTTTATCTGAGCAGTGTTTGCCCCCCTGAATTTATTCTTATTTCTAATATGTGTATACGAGGTACTAGACACTATTCCATATGTTGCCGTAAAGTCACCTTCAGGTAACCATAGACCGAATGAAAATGAGGATCAAGATATCCTCGAAACAGCTGTCCCGGATTAATTAATTAAACTTGTGTGATGCGGAGTGTGCCGTCACTTTTGCTATCATTATTGAAGATATGATATCATAATAGTACAAAAGGGGAAGCCTATCGTAAAATAGGTATATCGTATACTTTTAATAAAAAAATGCTAGCTTAAAATGTGAATGTAGAAGTACCTTTCCAAAAGTGTAATCAAATCACACTGATGGGCTAGATATTGAAGAAGTAAGAAATTTTCGTTTGACAACAAAATTTTGTTGTGTAATGGCTGTCCTAATAAAACACCAGATTTCTTCTTTGTAGTTATTTATTAATTTCTTAACTCTAGTTACAAGATGGTTGGTAGATGTACTGGTACTCGTATTACCACTGCTACTGCTGTTGCTACTGCTGTTGCTACTGCTATTGCTACTGGTACTACTCGAAAGTGACAATTACAAGATACACTTATAATGTTTAAAGTTTACAAGACAAAACTATTTACCTTTGATTGTAGGAAAATTAAGGAATGAAGTTTATTTATGATATCAAAAATACGAAAAACAGATGACGAGTACTGTAAATAAAATACGGTCCAATATCTTTAGAACAGTGAGGATAATGATACGGGGTAAATACAATATGCTAAATACTAAGAACTAATAAATTATAGCAATACAAGCAAATATACATACAACGATGTACCAGATTACTAAACTAGATAGTATATTTGAAAAACAAATTAGGGAGTAGAGTGTGTACATTACAGTTGCGATGAAAGCTCGAGGACGAGCAAATACAAATAGTTAGTATTTGTGACGCCATTTTTCGGCCCCTCTCGTACCTATATAATTAATCAATTCTACAAAAGAAATTATTTTGTGGCAGTATCCTAGTCCATAATTAAGTTAATAACTTCAGTACCTTTGTTACGTATTTTTTATTAACAGTGTACATAATTATGCATAAAAATGTGCATCTTCTTCCACTTTTCCATCATAAAAACACAAACGTTTACTTTTATAAACAGATTTCCTGAAATTTCACGTAGTTCAAAATACTTGAGTGAAGCCAGGCTCACCTACAGCACCAAGAACACCGGCTAAAACGGCTTCTTATTCTGATTTTATTTTTTAATTTCATAACGCATAGATATCGCATTTGTTACTTATTTTTTAAAGCAAGTTATGGTATTGTGCACCAAGTTGTTGCTAGAAAATAGCTTGAAAGAGGATTTCTAATAATGAAAGTATATCACAGCTGAATAATACAACTAAGTACCATCAACAAACAGAATTTATTTACAAGTGGGGTGGTGCTTATACTTACGAAATCTATTTTAAGCTAATAAACGTATTTGATTACCTATAATTTACCGTTCAAATAATAAAGTAGTATTTGTAAAACATAATATAATATATTCTTATGAAAAATACAGACAGAAAACGTGTATTTCTTAATAACAAATTTTATTGTTTCTACTGGGTAGCTATAATGATACAATAGTGAGTAAAAAATAAAAACAAAAAGCAAGCTGCCGTAACAAATGATAAAATGCAGACAGATTTGATCTTCAGTATAGCCATATGCAAAATGAAAATGAAGTAACAGGTGTACGGTGCAATTTAAACAAAGAAAAAAAATATTGTAAAATGAAAACAGATACACTAAGTATTAGGTTTCTTAATAATTTCTATTCCCCGTTTTCTTGCTTTGTGTTTAACATATTTTTGGTAAGCTCTCTTTGCAATTACATTGTTCTCTTTGAGGATTTTGATAACGCAATAATATTCTTAATCCATAAATGGGTAAAAAAGTTGTATAAAAAAATGTAGCTTTCAAATTATGATATTCGCGATTAAATACAACCTGAATATTTTATAGTATACTTTTCATTAATAAACCTTTGATATTTTCCTTGCCACAATGCAGTGGCATTGTTTGCAGCATGTGCTACCATGTTTGCCGGAAAAGTTTTGTAAACATTATGGTGGGATGCAACAAAGAACTTTTACTGTATGGCTTCTACTCAATGAGGTAATGCTCTGGCAGGATGGTTGACACAATTAAATTACTCATACTCCTGGAAATACTTCTTTAATTTCTTATATTATTGGGGTAAAGTGTCTGCTGTTCTAACAAGCAATTGTTGTTTACCAGATGTCGTTGATAATTTCCTTAAATTATCCAGTGCCCTTTCACACAAAAATCTTCTTCACAATTTTTATTTATAGAATGAAACATCTAGTTATTTGTGATTAAAGTTTTAAAACTCGTTGCAAATGAGAAACAAGTAGGATTTATGTTTCTAGATCCCTGACTCCTCGCTTGTCCAAAAAAATTTTCCAAGAAATCTTGGTTGCAAGTGCGCGTAGGAAAATAGTCGAATCCTTGTTGTTGCAATTTCCTCTACAAGTACTGGAATCCTTTAATAGTCCTTTATCCTTTATGTTAATTGATTTTAATTTTGGGTTGCTAATCCTGTTTATCTATATGCCTTCAAAATTACGTTATATTATAAATAAAATTATGATTTGCAAATACACTCACCAGCTCGTCACCACGTAGAAATCGATGCAGTAACGCTTGTTTTGATGTATTTGTACATCCGGGTACACAACACTGATACACTGTGATAAACAATGATTATAAACTGAAGCTTATAACTTGTAAATAATTACATTAATCATTAGCTGTACTTCCGAATACCTAATATTGTTCACCAAACACACATATAAAGTCGTCTTTGGAATGGTACGACTTTAAAATCTTCTAATCCAAAAATATATGTAACAAAATTAAAATTTTAAAATCAATGTAACAGCCTTTTTCTTATAAACTCCGAAGAAAAACCAACTAAACTTTCACCGTTTCCACTTACACGCTAGGAAAATCGTAAAAGAAAGTAGGGAGTAGTGTCTGTTTGGTGACACAATTAACAACGGCTAATCTATTGAACCAAGCCGTACCGGCAATATTTTAAAATCTGATTTTATAACTGTTGATTTTAAAAATTGGCGTTTACTATAACAGCGCCAAAAAAGCGGAGGATGATCTATAAAACTGCCTGACCTTGGCAATTTAAGAGAAATCCTCGTGATAGACACACAGAAACTGCCACAGCGCCTACAAAAATGCATTGATAAACGTTCAAGTTTTAAAATAATATCAACATTACTGAAAATAAACGGTTCTTTGCATTTTTTTAAGAAAATAGAAGACTACTTTTGGAGTTACTCTTGTATACTAAACGCCTTTTACAATACAGCACAAGTGTGGATATTTTACTCGCACGTTCCAAATATTTTGACTTCGTACTTTCGTTATCAGGATTGTAACTTGACAAAAACGCACTAAAATTTATTTCACACTCATATTTGGTTGTAAATAATCTACAGTTTGGATTACACATAGAATATACGGTTCTATCAGTCCACCAATCACTTCGCCTTCTTTCTCTAAACATAATGTTTATTAGCTTAACATTCACATACACCGGTATTTGTAATTTGTCGGGAACGCTTGCTACCGCTTTACTGATACAACAATATATTCGTTGTGGAAGTGTAAATAGGCATATGTATTTGAATTCTGATGTAGGCGCTATTTAAACATTTTTAATTCATGAAGCTCATATGACAATTATTTCAAAAACGGAAACTGGAAAGCTGCCACATACTTCGTTAAGACATTTTAATTTTCCTTTTGTTTAACTTCAAAATTTGGCATGACAGATAATAATAGAGCTTTCTTATTTTTGTTGGATATCTCACCCTATAGTGCTTTGAATTTTTTAGTATCGCGCCATTGCCTATCGCTACTGATTTTTGACTATTAGGACCCAAGTCTTTGCTTTGCGTAATTTATCAATTTTAAAGGACATCTACACACAGATTATCGCTTTCAATTGCTATTAACCAGCATTTATGGTTTCAACAGGTTTTTCCTTCATTTATCTTATTTTCAGTTTCAAAATTTTATTTTCTTTTATATATTCAAGGAGCGCTATTAGTTGCTGATACTTTTTATTTTATTTTACTTTGGTTTCTATTAATACAGAACAACATGTAGCGGACGTTCGATTATCTTACGTCTAATCACCCCCAAATTTTCATTTATAGGAGAAGAGGATGTTCAAAATCTAAGGATTTGTAACCGCCAACAATTCCAAAAATTCTAAAAAATTAAACAATCCAATCTAGCGACAGTTTTTGAGTAAATATACAAGGCGTGATACTTCCGATGCATCCACCATCAGGTGATTTCACGTTCCTAAAGTTTATGAAAAGACAAGTAAGCCAAAAGTTTCAGAGAACTATCCCCTTGTTCCCTGCTATACATATACACCAATAACAACTTTTCGAATTAAAAAAAAAGAAAACATAGAACATGCCTACAAACAATAACCAATATAATGTTAACAAAGTCTGGTATTGGTGAAATTACTCATGGCGAAAGCAAGGTGAGGAGAGAAAGCACTACCCAACGAACATGTTTCTTTCTACCCGGCGTCATCAGCGTTACTCCGAGTGCATTTCTTTCTTACGTCGCTATTCGCCCCACCACTACGCTTCGAAACAACAAGCGAACGCTACAAAATGAATTCAATTTGATGAACAAAATTAAAACAACAAATTTAGTATATTATCGAACGACAGTAAGTGATGATTCGTTCTTACATATTATTTTTTTAAATTTCCAGTAATGGTATCGAAATTTAAACCGATACGCGAGTCACTGGATTTGATACAGTTGCCCAGCTAACGTATTGCGCTACAGAAGCAATTGGCATAAATAAAACACTAACATCATATTATTCTTAAATAGAAAGGTTTTGAAAAAAAATGTTAACGAAAAGTTTTATAATTTGTTACTCCTCCTACGCGAATCTCCGTGAACTTTGCACATTTAAGACGCTAATCACCAAATTGTTTCCCACGCAATGGCTTCAATTAATTTTTATTGGGTATCCGAGTTATTATTGATATAACAAACAACGTAATTGCGGCCGATATACAAGGAAATTTATGTTTTCTAGAAAATGTGTGTGATTTAAGCCTAATAATATTTGATTAGCATACAGTCTAACTTACGTACATGTGCACATGTAGGCGCTAGTCAGTACCCTTATTACAAGCTCTAACATAAAATATAAAACAAAATGTGGATATTGTTTCATTATCCGCGATCTGTTTGCCCATCAATACTTGCTCGAACACAAAAAATCACGCGAATGTGTCACTTCTAAATATACCTTTCCACATTATTAGAGAAGCGCGGATTTTCTATTTACTGCAATTATTATAACGTCATATCTAAATATGTATGTCAAACAAAAGTCGATTTATTATATTGTATTTATTTATATGCACTTATCGACCCCTACATGCAACAGAAATTTTTCGAAATCGTAGCCAAAATCGCAAAGAAGAAGCCTTTAATTGCCTTTATCAATTAGACCTAGGTAATTGATTCTATTATCGCTGCATCCCTGTAATTAGAAATCAATCGCTTTCCCAATACATCAGTCTAAAATTACTATTTCTAATATGCAGATACTAGTCGCTCTATTTAGAGATTTTTGGGTACCTACGCAGTCAAGATCAGGTGATCTCAATTCTCTGTGACAGAACCCTCATCCATAATAAAATGTCAGTACCTTCGTTACGTATTTTTTATTAACACTTTACATTATTATGCATGAAAAAAGTTGTGTACAATTTATCAAATAACTTCTATCTCCTCATTGCATTCCCATCATAATGTCGCTAAAAGACGCAAATTAAAACCTTAAAAGTGTCAAGTTGTACTATTGATTTGTAAGTTAGCAGAAATAATCACTGTGGTTCAGAAAATGACTAACAAGTGGAAGTACAGTGTTGTAGCACTGAATAAAAAGGCAAAAATAGCCACCTCATTGTCGACATACTCTGCGTTAGAGCTGCAATCTAGAAAAAGTAGTTCCACGAAATGCACTGCCACCAACTTGGAGCAAGAGGATCGAGCAAGCAACGGCACCATCGCCCCTTAGAAACTGTTAAAATTGAATGATCTTGGGGGCGGCCGTAAGATTTCGAATAATCAATATTAAATGAGGGTAGATAACGCATTGGAAACTATAGATCAATATGTTATGTTGATCATGTTAACCCAAAATTATAAGAGTTTGGAGTTGTTTTTGCTTGCGAAAACGATGTCCTAGAGGTTAAGCAGTTACAAAGAAAGAGATGCCCTTAAATACAACATTATAATCAATCAGTGAAAATTTTATAGATTTAAAGGACAAAGCAAAGATATTCTTCCCTTTTTCTACTCCGAATTTAAATGGAAAATATACACGTTATATTGAAAAAGAAAGTATTTAGGAAGGTTTGGCATAGAATTTTATAATCTTTAAAACAAAGGACATTAAAAAAAAGTTTTGCGTGCAACATTAATAATAAAATTTAACAAAATTCAAATAAATTGAGTAATAAGTACATATGTGATTCTAGTTTGGTGTCTAAATAGACACATTTCTGTAACTTTCAATGATAGATAAGAATTTATTTAGTAATAATGTTATATACTTTTTGGGCAAATATATCGATCTTCTTTGATGACGGCAAACTGTATTTTTTAATTAATTATTAATATCATCCAGTACACCTAATTCCATTAGTTTATTTGCTATTCATATTCCACCTGCAACCCACTCTATTTGTGCTTTTAATGCACTCAAATATCTTTATTTTACGTGGGGAAATAAGTATCCAGTTTTTCTATTCCGAATGTTAAAATCTCCGCAAAGCTTAGAGCGCTATAGCTCTTTGCTTATCACGCAATTTTAATAAAATATGTAATAAATGAGTCCAGGCAACGCAAAAGAAACTATTGTGCCTATTATAATTATTTTTCTATCATCAGGAACGATAATGAAATGTATCTTGCCACGAAAAAAAAATATAGCAGTCGAAATAATATTGATCACATAACAGCATTATTTTTATCATATGTAGCTCCATTCCGACTTCGCAACTCAATCCACGTGTTGAAATAAAATGACATCGTTGTGAAAATTTCGCTGGTCGATAGCTTTTTATCAGAATTGCCGCGAACAAGGATGTGTTGATTTTGGCGTCAACTTTAGAGGGTTGTGTATGCGTCCGAACACAGTCTCTGACTATGACATATACGATCTGGTGCGTGTGCCGTGTGATTATTGTGGATGACGCGAATTATCCTGCTGTTGCAATAAACAATTTTCGATAGGGACACAATTTATTCATGTAAGTTAGCGGTTTTTTATATTATTATTCGAACTAATTGTTTAGTATTTTCGCAATTTTCTACTATTAACACGTTGCCTTATACTCAAATTAACGTCACTGAGATGTATTCCGGAAATTACCCGACGTACATTAAATCAAATAAATAGTGTTTCTAATTTTATACTTTTGTATACATAAGTTGGTTTCCTTTATACTTTACGTATTCTGAATTACATTAAATCAAAATCAAAGAAAATCGAAATTAGAATTCTTCTACATTCTTTTTTTTGAAACACCTGTTGTAGCCATTCGCTTAACAAGATCCAGCACTCTCAATCAAGATGCACACGTTTTCCATTTACGTTCATATATTAAATGTTTTCACTGTATTCGCAATGTGCAGAAGTATCCATGATTTTCTAAAAAAATTATTTCCTAATTAGATGTGGTCATTTACATCAGAAAAATAAAATTTTAGATAGTGATTTTATAATTTAAACTTTAGTCTTGTTAGGTAATAATTTCAAAACAAATGCCTACAATATAGCACCTAAAAACTATCATTTTTCAATACTAGAAGCACGGGATTTCCTTTTTGTATTGATTTAAATAAATTGCAGGCAAAATAAACAACAATATATTTCTTTTCAAATTGTGTAGTCTCTAAATCGTTCGTTAGTTGAACACTAGGAATTATTGCTAGGGGAATGCTGAGGATTTTTTATACTGATCTTTCAAACAAAAATATTAGCAATGCTGAATTATTTCAGGAATTATGGCAATTATGCCAGACATGAATCTTAACTTGCTTATTTTAAATATAATACCCAATATATTTCTTTCATTATCTGATTTCACGTTATTATTCATAAGATTTCTCTGTACCGATCTTTAATTTCAATGAATTTTAACCTTTCGTTGACAGCAGAATGAAAAATCAATAACTGAGAAGGTGTTTAAGTTAAGAGGTAGAATTTTTCCTAAATATCTTGAATAGTATCCATTTTAGATACCTAATAAATACATTTTTTTCTGTGGTGCACATTCTCGCCTGCCAGAAATCACTCACCATTGCCTAAAACATACGGCAGGCATTTTACTCATTTTTGTATATTTGGATTGCAACTATCGAATTGTAACAAGCATTCCTATAAAAACATGTATGAAACATCTGGCTCTTGTAAATGCTGGAAAACAAACTAGCCCAAATCAAGATTAGAAAGCCCAAATCAAGAAGTTTATCGCAGTCCATTGATATTTTGTATTTATTATACTTTCTAATGATCTCGCTATTGATTTATTTATTGACATATTCGAATTAGTCGACTTTGGTAAATGTGTATAATACCTACTCATATTTACTATAAATATATTTTTTATGTTTATTTAATTATTAATAAATACTAATCTAAAAGTCATAATTAGTATGTATGACTAATAGTGGTCGACCAAAGAAAAAATTATTTGGTAATAGTGACAAAATAAATTTTGGATTGAGATGATTAATTGAAAGAAGAATGGGTGGTGAATTACAATCACAAACAAAAAAAATAATAATTATAGGCCCATCAGGATTTAGTAAATCAATAATTGCACAAGAAATATGGTATGGAGAGAAAATCAATTTCAGAAATAAATTATTTTTTACCTAATGGAAATGAATTAAAAAAAAATATTCTAATATTTAAAGAATTGTGTAAAGAAGCTTTTATTTATTTTAATATATATGCATATGAAAAAGATAGTATTCCAAATGAATTAAAGACACACACTCTTAATCTACTTGATGATGCACATAAGAAAACTGGTATAACAGATATGGCAGAAAAATTATTTACAGAAGGAAGACATAGACAACAACATGTAATATATATTCAACAGACTGGTACATTTATACCAGCTGGAATGAAATCAAGTTATAGTGAAATAATTATTCGTAAAAGTATGGTAAGTAACTTGGAAAATTATATTAATATTGATGATGAAACAATTAATGAATGTTTGAATAATTACCATATAGTAATACTGGATTCTATACAATTCATAAAAATGGTATCTGTTTTCTAACAAAATTATGTGATTACAAACCATTCAGAGAATATAAGAATAGCTTGAAAACTGTTCGTAAAAATACTGAAGAAGAATATAAAAATAATATTAGGAATACAAATGTTATTTATAAATCATATAAAAATGCTGGTGGAAATACTGCAAGGAAAACTGATATTATATTTGATAATAATAATTCTATTCAGCAACTATTCAAGGTATTATAAAAGACTGGTGATACTAACATTCATCGCTTCGCTAAGAAATCGAAGATCGATAAAATTGTACATAATGTATTTTAGATTATTTTGTTGACAAATGTAAGAATGATGACGGCGATCAATTATCAAACGTAGATTTGGAAAATATTTTTAAATTAATTACAAGTAAAGAAATAAACATAAGTTCTGATAAATTATTAACATATGGAATAGGTACTTTAAATAAATATAATATTTTTAATTTAGATTGGAACACTGAAACGCATTTAATTCACATGGTAATTCATTATCAGAAAATTTTATGATTTCAAAAAGTTACATAGTAACTTATAATTATTATAAATTACAAAATTCTTGTTGCGTCCAATTGGTTTATTGGACTGATTGCCGGTGAACTGTTGAGAGGTTCCGAAAAAAAAAATTAAAGTCAAGTTGAATCATATATTAAAAACACATAAAAAAGTACATTTACTCCGTGTATATAATAATAATAAAATACAATAATCTTCTTTTCCTAAGTCACTCTTCCTCTATATATACTGTAATGTTATTAAAAACAACGAGGTTAGCTGTTATCAGCGCCGTAGTCACTTCTTTACTAAGTTCACATTGTACACCTATCGGGTATGAGGGTTCATCTGTTGGTAGGAAGCCCGATCCCTAGGGAAAGAATCCCGTGTTGAGCCGAATATCTTTGTGCCGCAAAAATAATAAAGTTAATATTAGAAAATTAATATAAGTCCAGCCAACGACAAGCGCGGGGAAGACGTATATTAACTACTTATATCTATCATTCTCTTTTTCCAAAGTTAACATTAGAAATTTCTACAGCAAGTTCTAGGGCATACGCTAGTGGTACAAGGGTTATAAATGTCAATTAAATGTTTGTAACTTTATGCCGAGATATCACTCAGACATAATATATTGAGAAGTTGTTCCAATTTTTCCTAGTTTCTATCTACTATTTAAAAGTTATTCAAAAGTGCATTTGAAGAATATTGTGTTTATGTAGAAGAAAGCTACAACATTTAAGGTTAGTGGTCATTTCATTTCTCGTTTCCGTTTTGAAACTATCCTCAAACAAAAACTTTCATTTGCCGAAAGAGTGTCTAGGGACATTCCCGGATTCACGATCCCTAATTTTAGTAAATTTCTGACATTTGTAAAAAATTTCTCTGTAAAAATTAATCACGCAAAAACATTACAATACATATATATTTATATGCATTGCTTTCTATCGGAGATTTTTGTAGTCTTAGTTCTATTTAGTATTTGCTAGTCACCACCTTTTATCTCTGACGGAGTTTTGGATTTTAATGTATATACTGTTTCCTTGCTTCTCTGTATTTTATGCTTGTCTCGAATCTGCTTCTTATTCTTTATATCTTTGATATGACCCAAAAGGATGTTTTATTCGTATGTCATTGCCTACGGTTATTTGAATATTTAGATATCGATAAATTATATGTTTTATTCGACGTAATTGTTTTACATATATAGTTGCTGTGCTATTCGAATATTTAGGTATGGACAAAATATACCTTTTATTCGTAAGTGTAAATATAATAGTATGCGCTATACACAAATTTTTATATTAGGAACCCAAGTAATACTTATTTAGGAGCTGGAAGATCCGGCAATGTGACTGTTGCCATTTAATAGTCTATCAACGTCTATCGTAAATAAGACTCAATTCCCGACTACCCAAGCCTTCCTAGTGTCTATCGCACGCTTATTTGTGTACTTGTGAGCTTTGATTGTTCCTTGTCACGGCCCGCTTAATATAGTGAGAAACTCACAAAGCATATATTGTGCGAGAAGGGCTGTACTAGGGACGTACTCGGCTCACTGTCGTATAAGAATATAAAGCGCGAACCTTAACCTGCGGCTAGAGCGCGTTAATATATTTTATTTTAATTTTAGCATATACATTATTTACAGATAAAAATAAATACAATGGATAAGAATATATACAAATATAAGTAATAGATTAAGATTAACAATAAAGCATATAAAAAAAATAAATAAAATGATATTCATATATCATAGAGAAAAAATGAAAACAATTGAAATATTCTTGGAAATTACAATGTTAGTTAGAATTCCTAACAATTCTAATAATGTAAATTGTGGTTGATGTTCCTTATTTTGATACGTATGTTAGTTATCGTCAGAGACAAAACGTCTGTGATCTTGTTTCAAATAATCCAGGATCTTGTATACTTAATAATTTTTTAAATTTCTTCCGTTGGATTATTTTCGACTTGTTTTCTTTTATCAAAACACAATAATGGAATACCATCATCACAATCTGAATCATCTTTGTTAGTTATATTCATGAGTGCTCTATTTTTTTTCTATCGTGTCTTTATCTTTTTAAGACAATATTTTCTTTAAAGGAATTGGAGGTTGACCAGGAATTTACAATGTCAGAGCTTTGCCTTTTATTTTATCATAAATTGCGTCAACGATTTCATCTAAAATATTTGCTAATACTGGTCCATATAGTGAAAAGCAGCTGCTGCTGCTACTACAGCGATTAAAAAAGTTATAAAGTCACCATGTTTTGTACTTCACCTCCATCAACTATTTTTTATTTATCTTGTAGAATTATTAATCAGACTTTTTTAATTGTAATAGTCATTTACACTAATAAAATAATTGTATATAGATAACCTATGGTGAAATAATAATAACAATAATATATATTTATCCATCAGTGCTAATCACCAAATTAAGGATAAAGAAAGTTACAAAAAATGTGCAATGTGAGGAACAAATGTCAACTTAGGATCAAAAGTGACAACTTCAGGTCGAGATAGAATTTCATTCTCCAGGGAGTAGTCATAAATAATGAGCTTCTTCTTTCGTGAAAACACACATATATCTTAATACTACATCATTTATTTTAATCTTTTAACATAAAATATTCAACCTATAACATTTAAACAATTCCTTTCATTTACCGCTAATATTTCTTTGCGAGTAAATTTTCACGTATTTCAACACAA